>JAOXXN010000191.1:8091352-8101475 GCA_026770055.1 Myrmophylax atrothorax | reverse complement strand
CCAGGCTAAACACCCCCAGCTCCCTCAGCCTCTCCCCACAGCACTTGTGCTCCAGTCCCTTCACCAGCCTTGTTGCTTCTTGTCTGGCCCCGCTCCAGCCCCTCAATATCTTTCCTGATCTGATTGCAACATCTTGTCTCCTTGCCCCTCAAAGCACTGACACGTTAACACCTTCATTTTGCAGCTTGCTCCATGACAACACTGGCAGGATCTGCCTCCTGATCCACAATGCCAGCAAGAAGGATGCTGGCTGGTACACCGTGTCTGCTGTCAACGGGGCAGGAGTGGCCACATGCCACGCCAGGCTAGAGGTTGCAAGTAAGTGCCAGGTCACAGTGCCACAGAAAGTGCACTTGGGTTCCAAACAGGCCCTCAAGATTAACCTCATGAAGCTCAGACTGCTGGGAGGGTTTCTTTCCAAAGATACTGAACTAGACTAAAAGTAACTATCCCAGGAAAAACTCCTTTGTTTAGTACCAGGACACTGTGGTGTGTCCTTTGCCCTATTTAAAGACTACAATTTGATTGGCACCAGGAAGGAGGGGGAATATAAATCTCTGATGTCCAAGATATGGGCTTGTCTGGTAAACTCTTCCCAAGGGTTTGCTGGTTTCTATTGCAGATTAAAAGCAATTGGGTTGCTCTACCATGGTCTTTCTACAGTGGGAAGGTACTGAAAGAGGCTTTTTCTCTCTCTTCCAGCACATGCAAATAAGCCACTTCCAGCCCCAAAGCAGTTACGGGTTCGACCAACGTTTAGCAAGTACTTGGCACTCAACGGAAGAGGCCTGGATGTGAAACAAGCTTTCTCACCAGAGGGGGAGTTTCAGCGTTTGGCTGAGCAGTCTGGACTCTATGAAAGTGATGAACTTTAACTGAAAATGAAAACTCACACCCAGAAGAGACAGTTACAACATAGATGCAGTTAATTGGTGATTGCTCTACTTAGCAAAATACCTATCTACATATTTTTACTTTGACTCTTGCACATTCGGCTGTTCCCGTTTTACCATGTTAGATTTTATTTATATGTTTTGGTGACTATAACCATTAACTGAGTATTGCATTGTAACTACAAAGCCTAAGAAAGAAGGTTAATTAGTTTTTGCAAGTGTGGGTGGGTTTAGTTCCACCTGTGCTTGGTCACATGCTAAGATGGGTTGGTTTGTACTGCTTCTCCAATCACTCCTGATAATATCAGAAGTCTGTACTATCTGAATATTAAAACCAAATAGACTAGAGTGTTTTTATGAGAATAAATTAGAGGCAAATAAAAATTTAAATAACCAACATCAGCTGTGACTCTTCCTTGATCTGTTAAAGGCAGTTTTTGGGTGTGTGGCATCAGCTTCAGCCTTGGAAAGGTGGATTCTTACCCTCTTAAGCCTCCCACTGGTCCCCTGCCCTGTCTGTTCCCACTGTCCCTTGTCGTCTGACATCTATAACCTTTTTAGTATAAACTAAATGCTGACACCCCCTTAACACTAAAACATGTTGGTAAGGCAACATCAATGTTTCTTCTCCTTGCACACTTGACCCAAAAGCTGTCCTACACAATATAAATAATTAAGGCTACCTTGTTTTCCCCCCTTTAATCAAGGAGTGGTTGTCACTTATCTCACTCCTGACTCTCAACAAGGTGTTGATTTGAATCATCCAAGTGGTTTGTGTGCTGCTGTTCACTGCCACCTTGTTCAAATCAATGTTAAACACCAGGAAACCTGATTTTGCCAAACTCCAACCAACCCAAACTGAAGATTTCTCAGCTGTAGTTGCTGCAAGTGGGTTGAACTAGCCTGAGCTCCTCACAGAGATGCACAGTGCCTGTCAGCAACCCCCAGGCACCTTCCAGAGTGGAAAAAGTGAGGCTTAAGCTTCACCCTGCACTGCTGTACCATTAAATAAGCCCCAAATCTCAACTACATAACACTGACTATTAAAATCCCAACAAAATCCTGCAGCTCTGCCACCACACTTCTCCTCTGGGCTGCCCAAGGGATGAAACATTCCAAGACAACTCCACTGGTGCACCTTTGCAGATTGGAGCTGACTGGATGCAAACCAGTACCCAGTTTGCCCATGGAAGGTTGGAAGGTCTACATCCTTTTCCTGACACACAAGTCATCACTGAGGTAACTTCAACCCCTTACCAGTCATCAATGTGCCAGCTGCAGCTCACTCTTTATTCACTCCTTACTCACCCTGTCATCCACCCAAAAGTGTCACTGCAGCTGAAATGGCTCCGACTGCCCTTCCCAGCAGGACTCAGTGACAACTGAAATGGCAAAGCCAGGTTAGAGGCTGTTGTCACCCTCTAATTGCAGCCTGTGAGCACCCCCTCTTTGCCCCTTCCTCCCAATGGTGTTGGGCATGGTGAGCACAGACAACCTGAGCAATATCCCCTCTGTGCCTGGAGCTGTCCCCTCCGAGGGTGGCATCACAGCACGGTGCCAACCCTCCCAAACAGCCTTGTTTACTCTGACAATTTGCTCTTGGGAGTAGCCCAGAACCAGCAGCTGAAAAGAGGCATCAACTCTTGCTCCATCTCCCTGTATTTCCACACTTTTCTAGAAGACTTCCAGTGAACATCGTTATTGGGTCTGACTTAGCCTAAGGAATGAATCTGGGCAATTAATCCTCCTCAAGCACAAAAATGTTTTTGAAAACATAACCAAGCCCTTAATGCCACAATCCTACGGTTAATAACAACCAAGAGTGCAATTAGATGAGCCTTTCTCTTGTTTACGTTGAGATAAACCACGGATTTGGTTTTGTGCCAACATTCTAGATGAGTATTTGGCATGGGAAAGCTACAGCAGAGAGACAGGAAGAACTGGAAACAGCAAGCCCAGTTGAGCAGAGGCATATGGTGGTGTTCCTATCTCCTCTGGCATCTCTGGAGAAATCAATTATGAGGCCTGAATTTAAATCACATGTTTATAAATTGGAATCATGCTAAAACACTCTGGACTCGGAGCCAAAGGGCTCCTTCACACACTTCATTTAACACTGACATAACACAACAAAAGAACACGTGAACACACCTCAGTAACAATGAACTATGCAAACCAGAGATAGTTCATTTAAAGTAATGGAATAAGGTATTAAAGTAATCAACTGTCTGGCCCATGCTGGGTGAAATCCAGATCCATAAGCAGATGCTGTTTCGTGAATGGACTGAGAAACTGAATCAAAGAAATGGGAATATCTCAAGGCTGAGTGCAGAAGTTGTTGTTTCTCAGGCAGAACAGTTGGCCTGGGAGAGGAACCAGAGCTGCCTTAATCAGACATGTATTTGTATTTCATCCACATCTTCAGGATAACCAGGTGAGCTCTTACCTTTACCACATGTAAGATCCCATTTGCTGAGGATGATGCTCCCATGCAGACACAAGGAAAGGCTGGTCACCTCAGGCTCGTTCAGCCACTTCTCTCAGGTAGCAGCTGGCAAGACAGTCATTTATTACAAATGCAGAAATCCAGGCAGCACAGGCAGCAGACCCAGATCCATCCTTTCCATCTTCTGGTAATAGTTGTGTCTGGTCTGTACACTGGTTGCTGCTGGCTGTGGGAATACATTTCATAGCCTCTTGCAAGGTCAAATACTGGATGGTTAGTCCTTATTATTAGCAATATTAGAAAAGTGAAGGCTGAGATGATTTGAAGGGATTGTAAGTAACACCAGCCCACAATTTCTTCCCTGCTACTGAGGGTGCTCCCAGCTCCTCACACACCTCCCATGTGAGGTCACATATCATAATTAACCCCTGGCTCCTTGCAAAGTCAGGTGTTGCCTCTTTATCTTCACATTCATAATCCAAGAAACTACAAAGACAGTAAAACTGAGAAAGAAATAATTTCAGGAGTGCCTGGAACTGGCTGGTTTTGCTGTTGGGAGGATGAGTTACCTCTTGAGTTTCTGCTCTGTGCTTGCCAGCCTGTGCCAGCACTGGGTGGGGAGGACACAAACCTGGTTAGAGCCAGTCACCCTCTGTTCTACCCCAAGGAGGGCACACAGCCCACCCTGGTTCAGCACAAAAATCTCTTTCCTGGCCTTGCTGTTGACTGGCTGTGGCTCTGTTGTGCTTCCTACTCATTATCCACCTTGTTTGCTTTAGCCCTAATCCTTGCAGAGATAACACATTAAAACTGGAATGTGTGTGGCATGTGACAGAGCACAAGCCCAGAATTACCACAGCACAATTACAAAAGATTTGGCCAATAAAGTCTCTTAAATACATTTCATGACAAAATATCTAAAAAGCTCAGGTTCTTCAAATCTAAGCAAGCACCTCTGAAGTCAACCCAGTGTTTCCTGTGCAAAGTTACAGCCTGAGGAGAGGGCAGGGAGCTGCACTGGGGTTCCACTGGCTTCCTTCAGGATCCATCCTGGCCCTTCCCTCCAACATCTGCCCTGCAGGAGTGTCTCTGCTGGAGGAATTGCTGCTGGCTGATGCCCATGTCTATCCAGACTATTTCCTTGCATTCTGGTGAGCCCTTTAAACAACATGTTACAAACATGCTGTCAACATCTTCTTTCCTCGGATAAAAGCATTGGCTCCTCTTCCCTTTGTGTTCAGGAATCACAGTGTTTCTGGTCACAGCAAAGTGTTCACCTCTACCTTTCCATGGGTGAATTGCAAAGGTGGAGCTGAAAGGGAGAACCCTGTTTATGAGGTTCCAGAAGAGCTGACAATCACCTCCTCCTCATAAACATGGGGCACACAGATTCCAAGCTCATCTAACAAATATTTGGCACGTGGGCAGCTGTTTCCATTGGAGCAGCTGGGAAACCACCACAGCCAAACAGCCTCCTCAGCCTGTTCCTTGGCCCAGTATCAGCCAGGTGTGACCTGCACAGGCCACCTGGCTGTAAGAGATGCAGCCAGTCAGTTTTGTAGCCAAAAACTACGAAAACAGTAGTGACTTTTTAACTGCAGAGGAAGGCAGAATGTGTGTGAACTGGAGTCAGAGTGGCTCTGTGAAAGGACACCTACTTTAATGGTATTTTTACTTGCAAATAGGCCTGCTGGTCTCTTGACAGAGAGGGAAAACTTGTCTAAAATTAGTCTACCTTTGTTCCTAACCAGGGGCTGTGGGGCCAATGGAGACAGTGCTAAGGGAAAATAGGCTTATTCTTTCCTATATTCTTAGAAACTGCTGATTGTATTTTGGAGGTTGAAGAATCACTGTCATCCCCACTGTTACTTACAAAAGCTGTTTCTCCACAGGATACTATTTTTAACATCATAGCAATAATAAAAGCCAGACCCATAAATAAAGAAAAGTCACTAGTTATGCCCCAAAAGTCCAATGGAAGCCTGTTCAGGCAAGTCACACACTGAAGGGCAGAGCTGCCAGCAGGGTGAGACCAGGGAGTTTTAGCAATGGTATAAAGTTGTGAGCTGGGCATTTGCCCAAATGTTAAACAAAAACAGATGTATGAAAAGCAAACGAGTTTCACAGCAATCTATTGGGTCACAGGCTGCATCTACAGCAAGAAGAAAGATTACTGCAGCTTCCCTTTGCTTTACAGAAAGGTTTCCAGCAGTTTTTGGTAGTTCTGTAACGTATTTTTTACAAACTTCTACAAGAAGAAAGGAAAAAGCCCCCAGGCTGGCTGTAAACACCACCACACAACAATGCCTGCCATGTCTCTCAGCTCTGAAAAGAAATGTGTATTTCTATATCCTGACTTTTTGCAAGGGCCATTTAATCAGATGGAGAACATTTTTCTCCACAAAGATGTATAAACCTTTTCCTGTAGGAGAGATTGTGCTACTGCTGTCCCTGTCAGCTGTGCTGGCTTTGTCTGTGATTTATTTCTTTTTTTTAATACCTCTGGTGTTGAATAGAGTGACTTGGAGTTGTCAAAGCTACAGAAAGGGAAAGAACTTCATCAGGGGTATCCCTGCACTGAGGACAGACTCAGTTCAGCTCAGAGCTACATCTCCACTGCAGAATTCCAGCAGAAAGTGTGTGGGAGTGTGTTCTTGCACATGTTCTTCCCATCCTCAGGCAGCTGCAGCCAGAGCTGAAACCCTCACCAGTAACAACCTGAGAGACAGAAGATCTACACAAAGTCAGTTATCCTGAGTTATTTTAAGTGCTTCTATACTGGCTGACCACAGCTGTCCTCAAGCAGGAAAGAATTTAGTAGAGCAACTTGTAAGGAAATTAGTCAAGACTGAGGTGGGACAAGGATTTAAAATACTATCCCTCTTTCAGCACATCTTGTGTCTGCCCAGGGAGGGGCACAGAGACCCTTGTGCTTGTGAAGTATTTCAGGACTCAGAGCCTTGGCAGCCCATGGGTGAGCAAAGAGGAAGGTTGTTTGGATGTTCTGGGCTCTACAGGCACACAGCTCCATTGGGGAGCAAATTAAGTATCACTGAAGCAAAGCTCAGGAAAATGATGAAAATTATGAAAAGCATGGAGGAGGCAGGGGGGGACAGTAAATGGTGTGAGCTCAGCTGGTAACAGAGAATGTTCACACAGTTTAAATAAAACCAAAGTCCTCCCCTCCCTATTTTTTTTCCTATTTCTGGATAAAAGCAGGAGGACTGTTAATAAAGGTATAAAACGCTGTTGGTTTTGTGTCCCTTCTCTGAATATTCCAGGTGCTGCTTTTACTCTCAGAACTGCCTGGCCCTGCTGGAGCTCTGGGCAGGCACCTCTACAAATACCAGAACATGAATTCCTTTGCCTTGAGACACAGCTGAGTGACCAAGAGAGCACATCCTGAGCAGTGGCAGCTTCCAGGGCGTGCTCCAAACCCTCCTCTCCCTGGCCACCCAGGGATCAGCCCTCACCTGCCCTGACTGCTTTCCTCGTTAGTGCACCAGCTGCCAAGGTTAATGCTTATTTCTCAGCCATTCCCGTCCCAGGCATCTGTTACCTTCAGAAAAAAAGGAATAAAATTAAGCTTTCAGTAAAAAATTCTTCCTTGGACCGGGCGGTCCCAGCTGGCGGCACCAGAGGGCGCTTCGCTTCACCCTGGAACCGAAAAATTCCCAGAACAGCCTTTTCATTCCCAAATCCATGTCCTTGGGACACGGTGTTAGGAGCAAACCCGGAGCCAGCGCTGCACATCTCAGCTGGTGTGTGACATCAACCTCAGCCCCCAGAGCATCCTGATCTCAGATAATTCCCACATGGTGTCCGGTCTCCCCATGTCTAATCCCAGTGTGGAGGAGCAGAGTCATGGGGAAAGGAGTAGAAGGCATTCCAGGGAGCCCAGGAGGAGATCTCCAGCCCAGGAGCACGGATTTTGGACTTTGGCCTCCTAGCCAAGCCAAGCCACCCATTCTCTTCTAGAGCAATCAGTTTAAAATAAACCCCCTCTTCCCTTCACTTCCAAAGGGATCTTCTGCTGCAGTACCCCAGGACACCTGTCCCAGGCAATACAGGTCACTGATGTTTATCTTGATTGCTCAACACCTGACAGGGCTGAGAGCAGGTGTGTGGCTCCTTCAGCATCTCCAACCTTTCCACCTCCTGGCAGCCCCTCTCATACAAAGAGCCTCAAAGTCTTTGGACAGTTCCTCACCCAGAACTTCCCAAAAGAGCTTTTCAGACACTCAACCTCTCCCACCCTCCTTACAGCCTGCCTGGCTTTTCCCTGCAAGCTCCATGCCCTGCAGTAACACAATGGCTCAGGCAAACCTGTGGGAAAAGCTTGGAATACTGTAGATTTGCATCATCTCACAACTGGTTCTTCAGTAAAAGATTTGTCCCCGTATCACTGAGCTTTTTGCACCCTCAAAAAACATGTTTCTCCTCTATTTTGACTAATGGTGTTCCACAAGGTTACTTTGCTCATTAAAATCTTGGTTCTTGCACATGGATTTGTAGCAGTTCCCACTACACCACTATTGGAGGGAACTCTGTTTTCTCATTAGCATCCTGATCACAGAAAGCTTCTTTGAATAAATAATGGAATTAAGGAAAAATGGAAGATTGTAGAACAGATCTGTAACAACTTTGTTCATTTTTCAAGCATCCTTAGAATTTGGGGTCTTCCCCCCTCATCTTCAGATAAAGGCCCATGTGATCAGAGGGAAGGTTATTCTGTCCCACCCCAAAGAAAACGCCCAAGGCTGCCTTCCATCTCCTCTCCCTCACTCCCTGGTGTTTTCTTATTCCCATTTACCTGCACTGCCACACATCTACAGGCAGAGTCTTCACCTTCATCTCTTCATCCCCTGACAGGCTGAGGCTGAAGAAAGGTGGATTTTCACAGACTTCAACAACAAGAGTCAGTCTGCAAGACCTCGATCACTTTTCATATGAACTCACAACAACATACTATGAAATAAAAGTCTGTTTGGTTCAGAGGAAAAGCACCCTCTGGTGTGTTCAGCACTGTGAGCAGTAACTGCTTTCTGGCCACAAACAGCAGTACTGCTGGGACAGTCATTTCAAGGATACAGAGACACAATCAAATATGCTCAGCTGAAGGTGCATTAATTAGCCCAGCAGTGGCTGACTCAGCTCTCAGCCCCATCCACTCCCAAACTGCTGCTGCTGGGGCAGGAAGGGGGGAGACTCCTGGTTTCTCCTGCATCATTCCCAGCAGGAACTGAAGCACCATGAGCCAAGCTGCCAGTTCAGATGACAGTGGAGGAAAAAAAGCATGATGAGAAACAAAGATATATGACAATAAAGGTTAAGGTACTTTTATTATAAAAGTCTATACAATGAGCACCAGACACAGCAATGCAATTATATCTGGTTTAGTTATATATATTCCATATCTATATATCCATATAGATATATAGGTTTTGCTTTTACCAAAGTAAAACTGTTATATCACAAAATGCCTAGTTCTACCATTTATTTATTGCTCAACAAGGATGGCACAAAACACACTCAGCATAACTGTTGCCATGCTTATCTACTATACTGAATAAACAGCCAAACACTGCATAACAAACACAAAGCAGCTGTTAATTCTGAATTGGAACCAGTCTGATCACTCACTCACTTATAAAAATATTGGAATCATATAGATTTAAGCATTATAAAGGAGGAATATATTATTTAAAACATTTAAATAGTGCATATTGACATTTTGCATGTGGTATATAAAACACAAACAATCATGTACAACACTGTACAGTACACATTAGTTTCAATGTTTGGATACACCCGTGTCTGCAGACTGATAGAAAAGGAACTGAAGTGTACATTGCACAATGGAACTGAATAAAGTTGGTATATGGTCTCAAGACTAGTTTAACCTCATAATTCTCTAAGGTCCCAGATCACTTTGCAGTAAAGAAACAAAACAAAAAGAAAAATGGCATATCTTGCCAGTGCTCAATAGTTTTAGTGCTTTTTTTTCTGAATTCCAGAGTTACATGCCTACAAGCAGAGTAAAACAAACCAAGGAGTATTCTACAGTACACAAAGAAATCTGAGCACTAAAAGTCCTACTTGCAACCTATGTCATATGCTTGGTGACAGAAGAGCACGTCTCTGAGGTTACATGCAGCCATTTCTTACGTCGTGAGAAAGTTTGGTTTTGGTCTTTCAAAAGGCAGAGTGAATCATAGCTACGTGATATCAGCCAGTCATTGAAACATGCAGTGAGAGTAGGTGCATGCAAAACATGGCCACAATCAAACTGATACACTGAAGAAAGGAAAAAACCAAAACTGAGCAAGCACCAGCTGAAATGAACATTTTGATTTTGCCAGCTCAGGAACAGCTGTGAGTGGCTGCTGCAGAGCATAAAGCCAGAAGCTAAATCATCATTCAGCACAGCAGATGTGATACTCAAAACATTATTTAGTTTCAACTCTGAAGCTAAACCATGCAAGGCCCATAAACTGTTTTGCTTACATCATAAGGGTTAGGTAACTTATTTCTATTCTCCAACTGTAAAACAAAACCGTGATGAACAGCAGCAATCTCTGCACTCCAACGCTCACCCTGGGGTGTGTGTCACCTATACCGAGTTTAGCCCTTGACACCATACTTATTTCAGGTACAGTGGGATTTGAACTGTCCTAAGCCAGCTCCTTTGTGCTGGAGCCACACCAGTCTGAGTGCCAGCAGATTACCCATGCACCAAAGTGTTCCTTGTGTTCCTCAAATCTTCTGAGAGCAGAGGTGCATT
>JAOXXN010000191.1:8072175-8089924 GCA_026770055.1 Myrmophylax atrothorax | reverse complement strand
AGGATGCACAGGGGCAGGGGAGGATGCACAAAATTTCTCACAACATCTTTGTAAACAAGGTGCTGCTGGTCAAATTGGAACCAGGCTGAAAAACTACAACAGCAATCTAAACTCAGCTGGTTAAAACTTGGTTGTAACAATACCAAGGTCATGGGTTCAATCCCCTGTGTGGGCCATTGGCTTAAGAGTTGGACTCGACGATCCTTGTGGGTCCCTCCCAACCCAGAATAGTCTGGGATTCTGGGATTCTGTGACATCACTCCCACAGCCCTTGGCCCAAACCACTACAGACATGAATAATGAAGAACATATTAGGGCACAAGCAAAGAGTGAGTGGAAACCACCCCAGCCATTTCACTTCTGCTCTGTTAGTGGCAGATAGAAGAGAGAGAAAAGGAAACTAGAAGAAAGGGATCCTCCTTGGGTCTAATCCTATGAGATAAAATAAATCAAAGGTGTCAGCATGTCTGAGGTTATCTTACATTTTTACCAAAAAGAAGAGTGAATATATTCAATATATTTAATATATTTAAATATACATAACTATAATTTGTAGCTGACTGTCTCCTTTGGCAGCTGCTCAGTAGTTACAGACTGCCCACAGACTCTTGTCCTGTAGGTTCCTGGCTGTCCACATTTATAACTTACAACTTTGAAATGCTCCAGATCCATTTAAGCTGACACACACTGAACCAAATTATAGTTAAACAGAGGCATCTTAGTTTTGTCTGATTAGTTACTTTTATGTTTATGTAGTCTTTAAAATATCTGAAACTGTTTATTTTATACATGATATAAACATACTGTAAACAAGCAGCATCTGACTTCATGAAATTTTGCATCTCTAATAACCATAAATTGTACTGGTACCCACAAAAAAAGAAAGACTACCAAAAGCAATGATCTGAATTCTCTGACTTTCTGAAATCGTTCCCAAGAATGAAAGCAAAGAGCATCTTCTCAACTTTCTGAACAGGGCTGCAACTCAGCTCATTTTGTGTTGATTAGTTCCTTGGTCCCTGTGTTTGTCTATTTTAGAATGATTTATCTGGCTTCTGAAAGATGCTTTCCCCACAAGAAAAATGGTTACTTCAGGGCTCCCTTGCTGCTAAAAAAATGAACTCTTATCCAAAGGAAATTGCCATCTGTCTTCTCGGATAAGAGCCCAGCACTTGGGTCTCAGTGATCCAGCCCCTGTGGAAAGTGTGTCAACTGTGAGACACATCAAATTAATCTCCTCAATCTAAAACATTTATTTGCCTTTCATTTGAATCTGTGACTGGCATGTGCACATGCAAATATGACCATTTGCTTATACAAATGTTAAAAATGCAATGTGAGGTCACACCATGTTAATATGATGCTTCATGTTGAGTATTGGAGAAAATATTTCTGCAAGTCTTGTTTTCCAGGACAATATGCCATCTTAGTGTACAAGCCTGGACCTGTTTATTCAAATATTCATTTTAAAAATCAAACTTTTAAGTACAGACCTTCTCTTTTGCCCTTTGAAGAATAAATCCTACTCAATACTTAGGGACACATTACTTATTGAGAATATATATAAGGCTTCTTTAAAAATTCTACATCTGCTGCTCTGAAAAGATCCTGAAAATACATCAGGATGCTTCTATTTAATTTGTAATGTAACAGCATCACTAAATAGTTCTGCTTTCATGTAAGCAAAGTGCTTATTACACTGAAGTCTCATTGACTTCAATGACCAAGAGAACAGTGAACAAGACCAGATCTAAAACTGGAATTATGTGGAGTATTTTTCTTTTCACTGATCTCAGCTCCAAACTGGACCTTACCAAATGCACTGACCTCATACAAGGTCGAAGAATAATGCAGATACTCCTGAATGCAGAGGACAGAGTGCTGTCAGAGCTGCAGGGCAGCCCAAAATCCAAAGCTGGCTCTGCATACAGGTATCTGGGAAGCTGCAAGGATTTCATCTCTGTGGTTACATCAGTTCACCCCAAACTCAAAATGACATAAACAGCCTAATGATACCATGGGTTTGAGAAGTTCTCTTTGTATTCCAGGGAATATCAAATCAGTTGAGAACCTGATTTTGAATTAAACATTCGAGTTCTGCTGATATCTCAGCATATAAAGTGAGATTTGAGAAGTGTGAATAAAGTTGAAGGAAACATTGAATTTGAAAACCTCGAAGTCAAAGCCACAAGTCCAATAAAATCAATGTAAGAGGTGAATGATATCACAGAAACAAGCAAGCTGAGTCAAAGTCTGTGAAAGGGAAGAAAGTATGGAAAAAGGGTGTTGGGGACCCCTAAGCAGGATACCGTTAACCTTTTCCTTAGGACATTGTTTGATTCCTTTGGCACAGTTCAGAGTGTGCAGTGATGGGCTGTGAACGTGAGGGACTTTGTTCTCCTGTTTTCTCTTTTTTTCACCAGCAGGCCTGATCTGTAGACAAAGCTTTTTAAATTTTTTTTTTGGCTTGTTTTTTTGGTTTTCTTTTTATGATTGTTGGTTTGGTTTGCTATTCCTGTGTTCATAACCCATCCATGTCCCACCTTTCTTGTGATTCCTCCCTGGGTTTTACTTCTTTGGGGTGGGTATGATTTTTTTCTCATTAATAGACCCTACTTATGTTTCACCTTTTTTGCTGCTTTTCTCTGCTCTTTCCTCCCCTCTCAGCCCCTTTGCTCATGTCACTCTGAATCCAATCACAACAGGTTCCCATATGGGAGTTCACACCCAGCTGCAAAGGCAGGAAATCTCCTGTCCATATTAATTCCTAATCTAAATCCACTGTCCATATTAATTCCTAATCTAAATCCACTGTTCATATTAATTTCTAATCTGAATCCACTGCCCATATTCAAAGCTGTATTAGAAACTCACATATTTCACCTCAACCAAATCAAAATAACGTCAAGTTGCCAACAGCAAATGGAACTGGAAAACACAATTAAAACCATATAGGCTGGCAATGTGTTGTTTCTGAGGCCTTTGCAATTGTCACCGTGCCAGGCACTATAAATTGATGGCAAGAGGGATATGAAACTGAGATCCTCTTATAACAAAAGCACAGCTCCATATTGCTCCAGGTAACAGAAGAACTCTCAGCTGAATGTGAGTGATGACTGCAAGTATAAACTGTGTGATTTTTTTGATTTTTTTTTATTTTTGTTTTGCTGCAAGGATCAATTCCAAATTTGTTAAAATCTGGGGCTGAAATCCTGCAAGGACTGCTTAGTTAGGCTGCATGCAATCCTGACACAGCCCTGGATAAATCTGAGCGTTTGTGTTCCTGTGTTCTTGTGTCTATGATTTTTCTGTTTCTCAGATGGAGGCGGGGTGTGACCTTATACTGACCATTATACAAGTCATTACACAAGATCACATGCAAATATTAATTTCTCCCTATGGAGATATCACTGTGTTTTAAACAGAGGACATGGCAAAGTTTAGCTCCTGTCACCCCCTTTTTTTTGTGTGTGTGGAAGCAGAATGCCAGAAATAATGCCTGGCTTATTACTCAATATCTGCTACTGGCTGAATGCATAGCCTGGGGAAACTCTAATTACCATTTACAATAAATAATTTCCTCCATATTTATTATCAATGGAAATCTACTCGTAGACATTCAGCCAAGGAATTCTGCCATACGAGTGAAAATCTGTACTACCTTTCACCAGCAGCTCAGCTTACAACCCCAATGTCTGTAGCTTTTTCATTAAATTCATTATTGCTTTATTGTACCTCGGCTCTTGTTCTTCCATAAGGCACTGTCAATAGACAGACAGATGAATTTCTTCATGTTCTAAGTATTTTCTACTTTTATCTGTTGACCGGATTCACAAAATATTTATGGGCCCTGTAGCAATTCTTGTGCTTGACAAAACAAGGGAGGGTTGGTTTTTCGGGGTTTTTTTGTGCTAAAAATAACATAAGTTCCAGGTTCTTGGTCTGATTCTGATTTCACTCCACCAGAATATAAATCTGATCTAATTTTAATGAGGTCAGCAGAGTTGCAATTGGTTAAAACACAGAAACTGCTGTCAGAATCAGTCCCTTCAGTTTCTTATGGGCTTCAAATCTGCAATAAGAAGGGAGAAGAAGGGAATGATTCTCTCATTTGAAATACTAAAATTAGCTAATTGTTCTTATATTTTATTTAAATCCAGCAATCTCACCGAAGGCCTGTGGGTTTTCTCGTATTTTTATTTTATTTTTGGCATTTATGCCTCTGTAAACTAGAGAAGATATCCCTTGAAGTCAGAAGCCAAAACATTCACACCTACAGCTGTGAAACAAATGAATTTTTCTGTTTGCAACCTGAAAAATTTCCCTGAAACACCCTACTCACCCCCTCAAGAGAAAAAAAAACTAAACAAAAACCCAAACAATAACAAAACACAGTTCAGGCAGACCTCAAGTGGAAAAGAAATGGAAAATAAATAAATTTTAGGTCACTGGAAACCTTTATTTCAGACGAAAATGGTTTCTTGAAAGGAAATGTAAAATGGATCATCCTCACAGATGGGTGTTTTATAAATTGAGTGGAAATATTTGCCTTTAAAAAAATCATTCTTACAAGCCTTTTCTTAATCTCATCCATTTTGGGTTGGGAGGAACATATCTATCTCCCTATTAGCCCAAACCACCTTTGGGAAGGGTGAGGTGTGCAGACCCCTCTGCAGTCCCTGCACCAGTGGGTGCTGCTGGCAATTGTGTCACTAAAAGGGGCAAGTCAGGGGGCAGAAATATTTTTGCAGGCACCTGTTCAGACAATGCTGCTGTTCTAATGCCCCTCCAACACATCAGAAACCAGGATGGACCCAGCCTGGGGGCTCTTTCACTGCCTATCACACCCTTAATACCTGCAGAGGCAGCAGAGCAAAGGCTGCTTCCAAAACATGAGGCATGTGCTGTTTGCTTTCCAAACTTAAAGCTCAATATATCCCCTTGCAAAGGAAAAGTCTCAGAAGGCACTCACATGTTGGAAACCACACCAGGAGAAGAAGGATGAGCAGGAAAGGAATGGCCTGGGTTTAAGTCTGAATTAAGTGAACACACAATGAGGGTGCAGTTATTGTGTTGAATTGTGTCGCCCTTCACCAATGGCAATTGGCAGGCAGGGACCAACCCTCCTCCTGTCACCAGAGAGGGACAGACAGGGCTCTGACCTGCAGGGGACCTGGTGATCACAGCCAGCCAGAGGAGAAAAACAAGATCAACAACCTAAACTAAACCAAACCAGAAATTGTTCCTTTGCAGGGGTCGAGGAACTGGTGTTTTGGTTGTAGCTGCAAGAAAGAAATCTGAGCCTGCTAAAGGGGAATTTCCTTCCTTCCTCCTGAGGACCATGAGCCTGCTGAGCACTACAGGTTGCTAAGGTGTCTGAACCAAGAATCATAGAGTCAATTGGGTTGGAAAAGACCTCCAAGATCATCAAGTCCAACCCTTGGTTCAACTCCAGTCCCTTTACCAGATCATGGCACTCAGTGCCACAGCCAATCTGCGTTTAAAAACCTTCAGGGACGGTGAATCCACCCCCTCTCTGAGGAGCCCATTCCACTGCCTGAGCACTCTCATTTATCCAGCCCAAGTGCTGCAGCACTGAGTATTAATTGTTGTCTTAAGGTCTTCTGGGGATTTTACTAACAGGATATGAAGACTTTAATTTCAGATCCTGTGTACACATTACAGAAAAACACAAATAAATTTAAGTCAATCTACGTTTTACTGTATGTAGACTGACCCACAAATTGACAGCAGAGAATTATTCTTGTTTAAGACTGGAGTATTATAAATTAATCTAATAATCTTATTAACCTCATTATTTGCCATTGAAGTCAAAAGGAGTTATGTTCCAAATTCAGCAAGGGCAGAATGAAGCCATGTTACTGGAATTTGTGTGACCAATGGCCCAGCAGTTTGGAGTTTAGGAGAAATACAAGAGAACGTGAACATCTGCCAGTCAAGTGACTGACCCCTTAGCAGTGTTGTTTATGAGGTGAGACACCTCAAAAATACAACGGGCAGCAGTTCAACCCAATTCATGACAACTTTAAAATAACTAATCAATACAGAGAAGAGTAAAAATGATATAATTCTTTATTGGTAAAGCAAATATCCACTGTCAGGATTGACTTCCTTGAAAAAAGGAAAAATAGATGAATTTCTCTGCCCCATATTAAAAAATAGGGATAATAATGAGGGGGTTTTAATATAAAAATATACTTTTTAGTAAGTATTTTTCAATAGAAAAACCTCACTTTTTCCATTTTAATTATTATGCTTTATAGACTGTAACAGAGGAAGCAAAATCCAGGAGGAGGCTTCCTCTACTGTTAAAAATACACAAAGTTATCTCCATCAGGGCATTATTCATAGCAGAGATCAAAACAGATCAGATTCCATTTGGCATCATTCATGAAGTTAAAAAAAATACTTGGCTACATCATGAAGCTGCTGCCCAGCACCTGGTTTTGTGCTAAACAAACCTTCCATTCTGCTGATAAAACTCCTCTTCAAATTCTTGTAATGTTTTACGTAGCTTTCTCTTCTCAGCTCTGGCTTTCCACAGTTGCTCCAATAATTCAGGCCTAAAAGTTTCAAGTGAAAGAAAAATACTGTTGGCCATACAATAGAGTTTAAATGCCTCAAAAACAACTGAGCTGGCTGCACTAATAACTCATGTGTCTGGCTCATAAGGAAGATGCTGTCTGTCTGATGGTGAAATACTGAGAACAAACTGCTATTAACTAGCAGTTAATAAAGGGGTAACATTTTCTGCTGTCTACACAACTCAAAGCTGAAGAAGGTTTAGAAGACACTCAACAATTCACTGAATACAAAAAGATCTTAGTCAGACACATCAGAGCAAAGAACACTCATCCAATCCAAACACCTCCTGGGAAGCGCAGCACATGTCACTCCCTTCCACCCAACATCACAGCTCTGCTCTCCTGACTGCCAGGACAGTAAATGGAGCTCCCCATACATGGAAGCAGCTCGGGTGCTGGACAGCCTCAGGTCCCGCGTCAGCTTCTCCTGCCCATCCTCAACATCGGACTCCGAGTTTTCCACTGGGCTTAGAACGGGCTGGGTTTGGGCAGCAGTTTTTAAGATATCATTCAGGTCTGTAGACAAACCATCACTTTCCTCCTCTTCTTCCTGAAAGTCAAAGCACAAATTCCAAGTATGACATATTTCTGTTGCCTATTACAGATGTTGGGAAGTGTTTATTAAAAATGGACTGCACATACCTTAATTTCTTCAAAAAAATGGGCAGTTTCACCTTCAATAATGGGCTGTAACATCTGCCCCCGCCTCTTGGTTGACGGTGAGCCCTGCAAAAATCGAAGTTTGTTTCATTATGTGCAATGAGACATCAAATGCTGTTTGAAGTCAGAATTTTGTCCAAGCCACCCAATACTTAAAGGCATTTCCTCTTTCATATGAGTAAGGCTGCAAATATACTTACAAAGCACAAAGAAAATAACCACATAACCCAAAAAGCTCAGATGCCCATGGTATACTTTATACAGAAGCACAAATGTTATAGCTTATTTATGTAAAAATTATCTTCTTTGGGCTCAAAATAAAAAGCCCTTGCTGTCTCCATGTTTTGTAGTAGATTCATGGAATGCAATGATACCTGTGAATTTCATATCCACTCTTGTTCCTCCCAAATCAAACTGCAGTTACACAAGGCCAGAGCTGGTTTTTATCTCCTGCCAGGCATACATTGGGAACAACATGGCCACGTTCCTGTTCCAGACCACTCTGAAGCCCTGAGTTGGAAGTGTGATGTCAGAGGTACCTACTGCCACCTCAGAGACAAAATCCTCTCAAGTCCAGGCTGCCCCAGTGGACTGTGCTGTGCAGGTGTTACTGTGAGCTGCCTGTTGCACACATGCCATAATGCTCTGCTCATCCATCCTGCACAGCAGGAGCAATTCCAACAGATGGGACTCTGAACAGGACAAAGGTGGAACAGAACAGCTACACAGACAACAACCTGTCAAAAAACTTTGCTTCATGAAAGGTAAATAGTTTCCTGCTTCTCTGGATGTTTCCATACAGGCTTCAGTGCATGTGATTAGTGCACTGTGATACCTTAAGAGATCTTGTGGTATCAACTATCATATAAACCAAAAACTCCTTCTGCTGGGCTGTCACCCACAACCTAAAAAAAAAGAACAACTATGATACAGTCATAAGCCTATCCAGAATGTAAAATGCATCTCAGCTGAAGAGTCAGCTTTCTGAGGTGAGAGGTGGGAGAAAGCTCCACCAGTAAAGGGCCCCACCTATGACTCACCAGTCACAGAGAATTGAGTTGGTGTTTAAGAGCAACATGTGTTTATGGAGTTCAAAAAGGGATACTGATATAAAAGCCCTTCAACTTAAATATGACTGTGATGCAAATCATGTTTTTCTTTAGAAGTAGCCACCAAAAGGTATGTGCAACAAGGGCAGGATCTCAACCTGCTCCTTTACCTCAATGTACTTCGGCTTCAAGGGGAGAGCTCAGAACTGTCCGTGACAGTGTGAACAGCAGATTAAACTCCTGCTGAGTAAGCCCAGCTAGAACAGAGAACTGTCTGTATGCAAAGAGATTATCTCAGTCAGCTGTGCAGTTCCCCTCCTTCCAAAAAGGTCAATATCTAACACCAAACCAGGTGTTGTGCAAGTCTGGGTCAGTGTGCAAGGTTTGATTACAGCTCATGCAGAACAAAGCCAGCTGGCTGACATTCCCCAGCTGTTGCACAGGTATTACAAACAAGGTTACAGCAATTTCCTTGCACAGTAGGAAAATTTTTCTTCCTCGTCTCTTCCTCACAGAGAGAGGAAAGAAAAGAGCAGAGAGCACTGCAATTCAGAAGAAAATGAAGTGAAAACACAATGAAAAAGGACGGATGTTGTGCAGATGCTGCAGGCATTGGTAGCATGTCTCACTCTGGGGAAGCATGAAGGAATGAAATGGTGCTGATGCCACCCTGTCACTCAGGCCTCTGCTGACAGCAACCTGCACTGCAACTGGTGTTACTATTCTGGGGAGGACTGAAAGTACAGTATGTCCTGTGTGCCCACACCTAGCACTGAGACTTGGGAATGTCTCAGCCACAGCAAGTCAGCACAGCTCACTCGGTTCCACCGAGCACCATTTACTTCCCAGGAGCCACCAAGGTCACAGACGGCTTGGAACTGCTCTGTCTCAGCAGTAAATCAAATGCCTCGAGTACAGTGACAACAGAAACTTGTATCTTCCACAAGAAAGGTGTTTTAGGGAACAGTGTTACTAACTCTTCTAAAGGCAGCCTAACAGTTCAGAAGTGGGAAAATAAACAGAAATAGCATTTGTTTTACTCACAAGAATAGGAGTAATGCTTGCTCTAGTTAACATTTGTTTTACAAGTCTGTATCTGTCATAAAGTGGCTTCACAATATGTCTTTCTTCTCTAGTAACCTAAAGGCAGAGAAACCACAGAATTAATTATACCAGTCACTAAATAACAGACAAGCAAACACAAAACAGTGTGCTTCTCCTGCCAAGCCATGTACATTCCAACTAGGAACATAAAACTAGCTTAAATTGTGTGTATGGAAGGGGGTTTATGCAGATAAATGGGAAAAGGCGGGTGCTTTTTCATACTCTCTTTTCTCACTTTGATGCCCTGTATTTTTCAAGAAAAAGGTTTAAACACTTCTTAAAGTTAGGGGAGCTTCAGTAGAAGCAAACCCTGTTGTTAAATACCCATGGAAAAGAGGCAAAAAAGGGACCAAGAACTGAGGGAAAAGATGTGTGCCTGGCAATGATGATGGTTCTACAGAAATGACAAGGGAAAAAAAGAAAAAGATGAAGTTGTAGAGGGGGAAGAAGGAACTGTCCTTTCAGTTCTGGTTTTGTGAAACCCAGAAAAACATTTCTGGCCTTTTCCCAGGAAATCCAATAATCATATTTTTAAGATGTCTCTTTGCCTCACAGACATAAAAGGCACCAAATAACACCAATCACTTTGAAAACTCCAATAACCTGCTGATTCATGAAAAAGGGGCCTACCAATACATACTTTTTTCTTTTTTTAGAAGTCAATGCAGTAAGTTCCTCGGATGCCAACATGGAGGCCAATAGATACCTTTGTGTTTTGGAAAAGGGAAAAAAAAGAACCCCCACACCAGCATTAAATTCTGGTCTTACTACTGCTCAAGAGTTACTGTTGTCTACACACACACACGAGTTTGAAGTAAAACCAAGTATTACCGGCCGTCCATGTTGGCTTTCATAATACAAGAGGCTTTTCTGGAGAGATGTTTTCTCTTCTACCAAATGGTCCTTTGTCATTTTCTATCAAGAATAATTAACATTTAATCAAACACAAGTCACTTTAACTGTTTTTCCACATTACCAGCTATACAGATTCCTTAGCTAAACTTAGCTTAGTTAATATCATGCTTCCCACCTTCATCCACTTAAAGCTGTTCAATATTGTCAGCACATACTTGTAAATATTTAAAAATAGTGAGCAAGGAAAATGTGGTTCATCTTGATAATTTCCCCACAGAGTCTGTAATGTGATGGCCTGGCAAAGAGCTGCTAGAGAGGCATCATTTTGTTGATGAAATGGTATCTGAAGTGTCTGACAGTGCTCTATTTCCCTCTCTTATTCTCTTGGAAAGAACCTTTCCATAACCTCATTCTTACTTTTATATCTTCTGGCAAACACCTCTCAACTCGTTTTTCCTTTAATCTTTTCAGAATGAGTTCCAGTGTTGCCTCCTTGCTGGGCTTCTTCTCCTTCTGCACAACCTGCATCTCATCTTCATTTTCTTCATCCTCTTGGTCAAGAGAGGAACCAAAACTTTTTGGAAGAGTGTTACTCCGTGGGCGTGTTTGAGGTATGAATTCTCCCTCTGAGCTCCTCTGCTTTGCATCTGAAATGAGAAAAATTGCTCAGTCCAAAGGTTAAAAAAATAACACTTGATTCACTTAAGTGAAAATACAGGGACACAGAAGTTTTCACTGAACTAAAGCCACAAGAACAACTGGATTTTTGAATAGTTCACAATGTAGAAGTGAAACATCTTTAGTGTCCTGTGGATTTTACTGAATGGCTTAACTGTTTCAGTCACACAGATAACGTATGTTTATAAAAACCCAAAAACTGCAGCATCTCTTACCTTTTATTTGCTTTCTCAATTTGGTAAGTTCAGTCATCCATTTTAAAACTTTTGGATTGGCTGCAATATCACTATAGGAGGGCTGAAAAAATACAAACAAACTACATTTTAAAACAAATACTCCATATCCTGTTTATAAATACTTCTTTCAAGACTTGGTAATATTTGGCACAGTGAATATTACACCCAGTATCAGATGAGATCTCAGTGACAACATAAGGGACAACACCCGTGAAAATTAAACTGAAACAGTATCAGAAGTTGAACCAGAGAGTGGTAAAACACTTCTGCTCCTTCACACAGGTCATGTGAAATGCTCTCAGTCTCACTGTATAAATGTCACTCTGTTCTCCTCTGGCTCTGACATTACTGGCACATTTTCCAGCATTGCTGTTGCTCAGTTCACTTTTGCAGACAGCAGTGTATGAGAAAATCCTTCTCATTTGTGAGCCCACATTACTCAGTGATGGACTCCAGGAATCACTCAGCCCTGCAGTCCTTTACCCCGAGTACAAACAGAACTGGTAACCTACCTTACTGTTTTTCTCTTTTTCAAACTGTTCCTCAAATTGCTTTATTTTTTTCTGTAATTTCTTGACAAGCTGATAAGGTGTCTTGTCTTCCCTTTTGTCATCTTTTGAACTAAAGGATGCTCTTCGTGTTCTGTATTAAAAACATTTCCAGAATGTCACTTAAGTAATTAAATGAGTGCAAACAACTTATGTCTTTAAGTAACAGGTGATTAATTTCCTTTTTCCCCCCTCTAGTTCATAATCCATTCTTTTCAAGTTCTCAGGGCTATTTAATCAAAATGCTTTGACCTGCTGCCTTCAAGATGTGATGTGTTATTTTATTCCTCTCTGATTTCAGTAATATCCACAACAGAAAAAGAGCATTTGAAATTGAAGTGCAGTAAACCAATATACCATTAATTGCCATCTTTCTGGTGGCTGAGCTCTTACCTCAGTTATTGATACTCAATAGTTCTTTCACACTTGGGCACAGAATAAAGCCTGGGATAGAAGCCACCATGGAACAACTCTTGATAATCAAACAGCTGCACTTAAATGTCTCAGGCAAGTTATTAGATACTTACCTAAAAAATACCCACATCATCTGTTGCTCTTACTGGTAATTTTCTTGAATCTTACTAAAAGATTTCTAGAGTATGTGGTTCTGGTTTTACATCATCTTTTACAATTGTTCAGCTCCTTGTCACTTGTTGCTTTTGTAAAGCCTTTTTATTTCAAGACTGAGATGAGAATTTTCTTGTACACTTACTCCCTCAACACAGTCAGTGACATCTAGATAGTTCAAGATATTAGCAATACTAATCTAATAATCTGTTAGTGTAGATCCTTATTAGATTCAGAATGAGG
This sequence comes from Myrmophylax atrothorax, assembly GCA_026770055.1. Classification (NCBI taxonomy): domain Eukaryota; kingdom Metazoa; phylum Chordata; class Aves; order Passeriformes; family Thamnophilidae; genus Myrmophylax; species Myrmophylax atrothorax. The sequence continues at coordinate 8,077,379 of JAOXXN010000191.1, read as the reverse complement.
GGAGCAGCTATCACATCAGCACTTTTATGCAGGTCAGTGTTCTACATCATTTTAACAGTGTTTGTCAAGTATCTTCTGTGACCAATTGGAGGAAACTTGGACAAGTATTTTTTGCCTCAATAAATCTGTCAGACAGACAACTGGAGACTCTAAACTTGGGTCTTTCCTGTTCCAGATTTTCCCACTTTTATGAGATTATTTCTTCCCTAAAAAGCGTGGGAACTGTTCCCAAATTCCCTTTCCCAGCAGACAGTACAGGCCACGGGTTGGTTACAGTTTTGGAGGGTGATGCTCCCCAGTGTCACACAAATAACCTGCAGCTTGTTTAGTGACAACTCTGCTTTCATAAACTAAAAGAAAACAAAAGCCAGAGTTGACATAAAATCACAGACCAGAGTCCAGTAAAACCTGGTAAAGAGAGGATATAAATACTACCTTCAGCCCGGGAAGTGCCATCACAGCTGGCTGTCAGAAGCCCGGACCAAGTGCCAGGGAAAGCCTGCAAGCTCTCCCTATTTTTGTACTCTTTCCCTCAGCATCTGTCAGTGGCCACTTGCAGAGATATGATACCACCCCAGATGAACCTCTGGCCTGACTCACTCTGGCAGTTCCTGGGCGGGCAGAACACTCACATGGCTACATCATGCTATGCTTGACCTTGGTCTTTAATTAATTCATATCAGGAAAACCCGCAAGGTTCTTAAACTGCTGTTTTTCATCCTGGCAGTAACATCTCCTGCCCCCAAACCCACCAGAGTGCATTAAAATACACACCTAACAAAAGAAAGTGCTTTGGATGAAGAATCTAATGTCTCTGGATCGTGTAAGAAACGCTGGCTTTGCCCAAAATCCAGACTGCGATGCGACAGTATGGGGTGAGAGTCCTCTTCCAAGGGATGGTTGGTCATCCTCCCAGCCTGGGGGGAAAGCTGAGCTTCTCCAGACTCACTGTCCTCCTGCCAAGACTTGAAAGCAGGAAATGGATCTAGAAGATAAAAAAAAGGACACAAAACGGTACTTTTCTGTTAAAAGAATTATAAACAGGAGTCAAAAGGAAACAAAAATGAGTACCCAATGCTTAGTCTTGTATGCTATAGAGGATGTGGTGTCATACAAAGTGAATAAAAACATTGAAATACATCAGAAAGCTACAAACTCTGTCATATAACTGAAAGGAAAAGGTACTGAAATGAAGTATGCACACTGGGATCCCTTTTTCAAAGTGTATCTTGGGAGTATGCATTTCTGAGCAGTTCAGGAGTGAAAAAGAGCCTTATTTATGTATCAGAAATCCAAAATTAGAAGAATGCATTTATTGTCCATTGCAATATTTTGCTGTGGAAATTAGTTTTCATACCATATGCTTGTACTTGGAAAGATTGTCCTCCTGCTTTTGAAGAAGGTAACCCTGACAGTACCTCTTTGGGCACAATGCCCATTTGCTTAAGACTTTTTAAAGGAGTGTTGTTGGGTTTTTAAGATTAAATCTGTCTTGACACCACTGAGAAAAAGAGATTTCTTATTTTGTGGAAGATGATTTTCTAGGAAGGGGATTCCAAAACAATCAATCCTTTCAAATCCCTTGAAAAGTTCATTGCTAACAACCCTTGCAATTCTCTGACATTGTTTTCTTGCTGTCTAACCCAAAGCTGACATGGTCTTGAATTTAAAATCCCACCCCCCCCTTTTCCTTTCAACGTGTTGTCTATAACTTTCCAGTTCAAATCAGAAATTTGAAAACTGGGTTCAAAGTGTGCAGAACAACAATAAAACCCACAAAGTAATCTTTAAAAAAAATAACCCTTGTACCTGCTTTCCATTGTGTATTTACCAAGAATTATTGGAGGTTTTTTTGGTCTCGTTTTTCAGCTCTGATCTTGCCTGTTTGCACAGCACAAGATACAAGAAGGGGACCTTTTTGAATCAACAAAAAAACCTGCAGATCAGAATATTCCCAAGATCTCAGGGACAGCAGGTGAAGGGTTAGTTAGAAAGCAAACCATAAACTATCGAAAGGCAGTAACTGAACGTATGGCGAACCATACTTACCCTCCCCTTCTCTCTGCAGGTGCATTGTTTTGAAATCAATGAGGGGGAAAGTGATAGGGCATGGCGCTAATAAAATGAAAAAGAATGGCAAAAATACTAAAGTGAACACACAGCACAGTCAGAACAAACTATACATAACATGTAAAGCAGGAAGATACAGTACCAGGGGAAAACATCCCATCTTTTGGGCCAGGCCCTGAGCACTCTCAGCCTCCAGGCAACTCCCATGGCAGGTAAGGATGCTCAGCCCGTGGCCCGTTGGAACTTCTACTGAAAAGGTTTACAAAGAACTGATACAGGAATAGTAAAGATTTCTGTAGCTCAATAAGAGTCTCATGCATCCTCACATGAACAAAAGACAAGTTCTAACTATGTTTTTGCCCAGAGTTTGTAAATAGTAAGAGATGGTGGTGATTTCTAAAAAGCAGGGCAAATGCAGAAAAAATATTTAGAAATATGAATTAACCATTCTGCATTTTTGCCTTAAACCAGCAAGCATTTGACATTCACTTTCAAGAACTCTGTTGCTTACAGGCCTTTGAGTTTTCTATTAGATTGGCTTTAATAACCCAAATTTTGTAACAAAACTTGGGCTAGTACACATATTTTTTAACAAAGTCATTCTAATTGAGTGGAATGCCACAAGGACTAGTGCCTTGGAAGGCTGAGATCCTACTAACCATCCTAAAAAGAACCAAGAAGTGAAAACAGTTCACAATGAAGTGACATCTTGCAAGAGATCATGATTTAATATCAAGAAATTTATAATATAAATTTATGTACATATGCTACTTTCTTCTCAAAGGAAGGTCATAAAGCTATTTGGGGAAGTAAAACCAAAGCAATTTTTATGAGCAGATTTAAGGAATAATGAAAATGGAAGCCACAAACCTTCTGAGAATATGTATTAAATCAGATTAGCACAAATAAGAGGATGCAACAAAATGTAATGTGCAAGTAAGCAATAAATGTAAATAAAACACCAAGAACATAAGCAGGGTTTTGATGACTTTTTAGCTTTAGACAGTTATTAACTTGGGCAACCTGAATGAAAATCTGGACTCGGTGTCTTCGGTTCCCTGCAAATTGGCTTCTCTGTGGCAGGACAGACCCTGAACGTGCAGTTTGCTGGGGCTCAAACCCACCAACCAGCAAATATTGCACAAATCTGATGAAGCCACAAACCTCATCATCTGTAAGAGGGTTATGAGGGCAGGATGGATTCCTGCAGGGAATTAATTTGGGAAACAGTCAACACCAGTGACAAGTTATCAGCAAGTTACCACCCTGAGCTTCAGGACAAAGCTGTTTGTGCTGACATGGCAGCTCTGAGCTCTGTCCCAGGACACACCCCAGCTCTCATTTACTGATTTTGTTATTTCTAACACTGCAACCAGAGGTTCAGAGCATTCCTTGTTACGAGTATCTTACTAACACTTGACTGTGACACTTGGAGGCATCTCAGAGAACAGCTGGCATTGGAACAGCCCGGGGGAAGGTAAAACCTTGTCCCTGCACTGCATCTGTCAAATTGCAAGTTTTTCAAACTAGAAACAAGGGGACTGTGGCCACTGCACTGTCAGTGACAGCTCACAGTACTTTAGCAGATTGTATCACTTGCAATTTTAAGGTGTGATGGCTCCAAATACCAACACCAGGCAGACAAAATGGGATATAAGGATCATATAAAAAGAGAAGTGTTTTGAAAAGATTATGTTGATGAGAGTGTTTTGCTCTGGTTACAAAGGGCTTATGGTCTTTTTAAATAAATCAATAGTTTAAACAGTTATTGCCAGACAATTAAGCAACAAAATTCAGTAAAGTCACAAGCTCTGGGGTTTGCCATCAAGAATAAGGTCCAAACCATAAGGAACTCTGTCTGAGAGGAAACTATGTGTCAAATATTTTGTTTTTCCTAAAATCCAAATAATGGAGGGAGAAGAGGCACAAAAATAATACCCATCTGCAACTTTAGCCCTTATTTCAAAATTTAGAGCTGTTTCAAGTTGTCCAATGACATGAAATTCAACATCTGACAATCCTGATGTTTTAAACAGAACAACCAACAGATTTTTCAGAATAATTGAAACATTTCAATTATTATTGCTGTGTTTGGCAGTTTACTGGTTTTAAAGTCAAATTCAGATAGCATTAGAACTTCAGTAGTTTGTGTTTAGAAAAAAAAAAAGACAAGACACTGCAAATTTTAACACTTATATAAGAGAGAAAGTGTTTTTAAAGACTTGGATGAGAAACTCAGGGTCATGGAACCATTAGACAGTTTAAACACAATAAAAACCAAAACCATCCAAATCACCCAGAATGAAACTCGGATTTTTTTGCTTTCTTTCTTTAGTTGCTCCTTTGACTATTATTTCTTTATGTTTTTAAGGTCCTTAATTAAGTTGCAGATAGTTCTGAATTGAGATGGGCCCTTTGTCACACTCAGTCAATCTTACCACGTGGAAAAGAACAGATTCTTGAAATCAAACCAAAAAAAAAGCGTAAGCTGTTTGCTGCTTCTACTTTGTAAAATGTTCTGTTGGGCACTCCTAGTTAACTACACTGTGAGCTAAAGGGTGGCAATTACCTTCCCATTTGTCCCCATCAGGGACATTCCTCAGCTCCAGCCGTGGCACCTGGAGCGCTGGAGCCTCCTGAGCGTCCCCCGGCCCCTCCGAGTCGGTGTTGGCATTGAGGTCACAGGCCGTGCTGCCCGAATCCTGCATTCAAATCACACAACACAACAACTTCATTGCTACTCAGCAACTGGAAAGAAGGTATTTAAACCTGTTACAGCACTTTTGGAAGTTTTCTGGGAAAAAATATCTTTCCAAACTCAAGGAGTTATAAACACACATGTCCCAACACCAGGCAATTATTTACATTACACAACATTCCTTACATGGGATGCACAGGTTTGCTTTGCTGCTCAAAGTTTCTGTGAGGTTAGAAGAGTTCTCTAACAGAGGCTTTGCAAGCCTTGGAGCAGGCCAACTAATATAATATGTTAAAAGCTAAATTTACTGGTTTTCTTCCCATTTGTATTTCATATAAGCTTTTAAAAAGTCCTTTGCAGAGAGAGTGCTCAGGCCTTGGAATGGCCTGCCCAGACAGGGGGTGGATTCCCCATCCCTGGAAGTTTTGAAACTGAG
>JAOXXN010000191.1:8061016-8072075 GCA_026770055.1 Myrmophylax atrothorax | reverse complement strand
CTCAGAGGTCTTTTCCAACCCAATCCATTCTATGATTCTAAGATGCTGTGTATCTGTAGATAAATGAAATCATCATCTTACCAGAGTTATCTCTGAAGATATACTATCATTGCCATCAAGCAATATACTATTTTCCCTAAAAAAGAAGACACAGGCCAAGTTATTTTAAATACAAGTTCTTAATGGACAATAAATACTATACACCCCACTTAGATTTCATTCTTACAAATCCCAGACCAATTTCAGCAGATAGGCAACGTATTCACTGACTGCAATAATTAAAATTCTGAGGAACAAAAGGCACATTGGACTTAAGTTCGAAATAAAAACTGTTCAGACCTTTATTCTCAAACTGGGAGTAAATATTCTAAAACTCAATTCAACTCAAACTGAAATTTCAGAGCTGAACTCGAAGTGCAAAATTCACAAAGCTTTCTGACTAGTCACTGTTACCACCATTAATTCTTCAAGAATTAAAAGCAATAATATGTGCCAAAATATTTTAAAGAAAGTAACTTTTTCTTCTTCTGCTTCTCTTGCCCAGAACATGTGACTGCTCACAAAAAAGCCATATCATACAGGGTTGTACTTATTTTCTCTTAGGCACATAAAGTTCTGTGCCTTTTATACCATCATCACAAAAATACCCTGTTTTCACATGTGAAAAGTGGTGTGTTTAGTTCACCTCCCTCACATTATGCTGTGTTGTGACAAATCCCAGTTTGATACACTCTGCATTTCAGAACTGAAGTTACACACCCTGCACTGTCAGTGACTACAGAAAAACACAAACCTTTCACTATTATTTTCTCCATCAACATCTGCATCTTCATCACACGGCTGCAATAACATGGCTGCAGTCTGTTGGCAAAAAGCATGTTTAGAAGATTTAGGAATGACACTCTCAGCTGAAAACATTTCCATCATCATCTCTGACCACAGCACACCCTCAAGAACTAAAAGCTTCTTACCTGGGGGCATGGAAAGCCTAATTTTTAACCATGTAGTATTTTTACATCTAAAGTAAGGCCAGTGAGCAAGTGTTTTATTCAACAGCAGTCAGACAATGGCTTTTCATCTTCAGATAAACCCTTTTTATTATTTCTTCAACAAAAGTTCTACCTCAAATTGTCAATCATAGTATGAAGTTTGGGGTGACTAAAACCAGTTGGTACATCCCAGTCCTGGAAACAGCAGGGCTGGATGTTGACTTGTGCTCAGCATATATGAAATGAAACAACTCTGAGAGACTTTCCAAAAGGAGCTTCTAATTCCTGTTACTAAATAAAGCAGCAACAGAATTGGAAGGGGATGAAGAAATGCTGGCAGTTCTATGACACCATCTCACAAAACAAGTTCAGATGAATCCATGCCACCATTTTGTTCACTAAAAACTGGCACAGGATGACTGACTCTGCTAAAGCCCAGCACTTAATTTCTTCAAAAAGTGTCTTATTTTGAGGAATATAAGAAATTTGAAATATAAAATGTGTCATTTGGTTTTAGACTTCAAGGAGTTCTCACAAAATTATCCTTAAAGTGTCTGAATATAAAATAAAGTTATTGGGAGCGTTCAAATACCCCAAGAGTTGCCACTGACAGCAATATTCACAAGAATCACCCTTACCAGAAAAAACTCCATTATTCTGTTAACACTATTTCAGTCCTCGAGTCGAATTCTGATTTGGGGAAACAATTTTTAATTACAGTGCATTTTTCATACTCCAGCAGGTAATTTCCACCCTGGAGATGAGCTGTGCAAGTCCTGCACAGTCACACTGACTGTAGCTGTGGGAACAGCTGTTGTGTTTCCATTCCAGGCCCAAAGGAGAGCTCACATGCACAGCTTCCTTTTCCTACAACCCTTTGTGCTCCTCTCAGACTCCTTCCACACAGGAGAACCACTGTATTTCCCTTGAGCCCCTCCCCAAAAGATACAACCTTTCAGTAATGGTGTATTAACAGGAAGATAGAAATTCACACTGAAAAAATCCAACCTTCACCCCAGACTGGCACCTTACCATTGATATTCATGGACAAAAGTCCATCAAACAGCAAAAAATGCCAAGAATGACACCAGATATGACACCAGATGTGCTTCTATCATGCACTCATGTCCCCATTATATTCAATAGCCTGTTTTGTGCTACAGGATAACAATCTAGTATTCTTTTCAGAACAAGATTTGGCACTAATGCATCAGGAAAGAACCACGACAACAAATACATTCTGTGGAATTCTAAACCAATATGCCAGTTTGTGGGAACAACAGAAAAATTTGGCTTGACAGGTGATTCAAGAGAATCATCTGGGACCCCCAAAAGCAAACTGGGCCAGAAGAAGAACACATCACAATAGTAAAATGCACTACAGCAAGGTTATTCCACTAAAAGAACTCACAGTTTCACTGTGCTAAGGTACCCATTCCTATCTTTTCAAGTTCACAGACCCATTAAATTCGTCTAGCTAATTTAAGTCTATTAACAATAGGTTTGCTTATCTAGTTATCTTTCAGGAAACCCTCAAAGATTTATGGACTCCCAGACAAGAAGCTGCAGACCATTGTAGAAAGTTCTCTACATGTGTATAACAAACCTCACCATCCACAGAATTCACTATTTACATTTTCAACAGCAAAAGTGTTACCAAATATAAAGAATCACAGATGTGGTTTCATTAGAAGGGCTTATTTCACAGCTGCATATGGGCTGATAGATTGGTAAAAACCCTCAGTTCTCTTCCTGTAAACCCTTGATTTCATTTTTGTCAGCACATATTTTACAGCATTGCTTGATCACATAAAGACGTCCTGAATGAGACTGAGCTCTGCCCACTGATCAAAAACGCTGGTGCAGTTCAGGCCATCATTACAAATCCAGGCCACACACACTACAAACCTTCACATTTGATTCTGTGTGAAGATCTAATAATTTGCAGCTCAGAGCAAAGCTGAGGCAAGTCTGTTGTGTGGGGCAAACCATCATTTCAACATTTACAGCTGCTACAATACTGGGCTTCCATTCAGGCTGTACACAATACTTGCTTCTTTCAGTGATACAAAACTATTCAATTCAAGCACAACATATGAAAGCAAAGCCAAAATTAAGTCTGTGACACCTAATTATCTTGTGGTTTGTTGTTTACAATTTCAGTTGCTTTAAGAACTTCAACAGCCACTTCAAATACCATTAACAATGTATTGCCTGAGCAAAACAGTTTTTAAAAAACACATCTAAGTATTTTATTTTTACAGCACATCCCAATAGGTGCTCAAGCAGCACACTAGACAGGCTTTTCTGCTTTGGAATACAATGGCCAATCCATAGTTTTCAAAATGACAATGTTAAGAATTGAAGCTCTTCAGGAGGACACCTGCCTAATTTTCTTCTCCTGAACTCCTCAAGTGTAAGAATTCTAAGTGTACACAGCAATCTGAGGGGACACAAGTCATCAGCACAGAAGAAGCAAACAGTCAAGCAAAGAGCCCAAAGACAAGGGGCAGAACCCCCTTCAACTAGAGAAGAGATGAAGATGTGCTGAAAAGAACAGGACATCCCTGCCCACCACAGAAGAAACTGGAACCAGAGAGAAAAAGCTGTATTTAGCTGTTTAAAACCCCAACCTTCCTAGCACAAGTTCAGTCAAGAGGCTGCAGCCTCAAGGTGACTCCTCCCCTCTCCTGGTCCAGGTCCAAGGTGACTGACTATGGGCTGTGCTGCAATCACAGCTCTGCATCTCCTGCTCCTCAGGGAGCCTTTGCCAACACAGATGCAGAACTAACCAGTGCTGTGCTGGCTCATACACTGACTTACCTCAGCAGAAGGAAGGGCTGGTACCTGTGAAAGACCAAGAGAGAAACATTAGTCAGGGTTTAAACCAGTCACACCAAAACACACAAACCCCTCTCTGTGCATGTGGCACAGCAGAGAAGAGAACTGGCTGCACGGAGCAACACCTTCAGGGAATGCTACATCAGAAACCTGATGGTCTCTAAATTAGGAACACCTGGATCTCTAAAGCACTAAAAAGTCACAGCAACTTATGGTTTGATATACAGGAGACCCTCCCTCTCACCTGAGTGCTTTCTTCTTCCTCAGTTACAGTATCATGTTTCATAGCTTCACTGTCTAAATCAGTGCAAACCAACACTTCAGAGCAGTCTCCTGTGTTCTCACTGCTACCAGTGTCATTATCTTCAATAACATCATTCCTAAGACATGAACAGAAAGACTTTAGGAACCTGTAATTCTACCCATCAAAAGAAAACCAACCACCACACTTTTCTTGTCCTTAAACAATATCAAACATCAGGGTGAGTTGTTCTTTTTTGAACCAAAGATACTGGGAGTACTTACAATTCCAACCACCTGTAGGCAAGTTTAATTATTTAGGTAGTTTACATATACTTGTTTTCTACATCAGTATGTGACACACATATTAAAATACATTTCTTTGATTCTGGTATTCAGGGCCAGGCATACACCCCACACTCAGCACGCTGCCCTAAGGAATAAAAGCACAATATGCTGAAACTCCAGGGACCTGATGACACTGCTGTGTCCACACTCCCCTCAGCACTAAAGCCAGTCTACAGCTACCACCACTGTATTCCCCTCCAGGGAGAAATCCCCTTATTTGTAACATCTAATCTCCCTAGAATTCAACCTGAAGGCTTGTAATAGTACAACAAAACTGAAACTAATTTACACTGTATTTGTATTCACACATACTCGTTATGTGCCACCATCCCTGTTCCCACAGGATTCTGTCATTGATCACAAGCCTTTGCCTTCCCTCTCCTCACTCACAAAGAATTCCAAACTACTTTTAAAAAGCTCCTCTCTATCAGATATAAAGATACTAAACAGGATGGGTTTGAAATTAACATTTTGACTACATTTTCTTAATTCCAGCCATCATTTTAAGTTAGTTCTAAGAACTTTGCCTGGATCACTGCTTTCTGTAGTTGTTCATTTAACTGAGTATTTGCTTTATGCACAGTCTGCTGCTTTAAAGAACCCAGACAACCACTTAGAAGAAGGTATCAGGTATCCTGTCTTACAGTTAATCCACAGTGGAATGATGATCAGAAGCATTTGGAAGAGTCCCTGTGCCAGAAGAGGATACTGGTTTCAAACCAGCAGCGATGGCACTTGGAGCTCTGTCTCTGAAATCAGCCAACCTTTAAGGCACTTACGCTGTAACTGAAGGAATTCAGCTACTCCAGACCTTCCAGGCAATTACTCACTTGTAAATGACTTTAAAGACATTAAATATCTAACACTAACACTCACGTTTAATTATCATTGCCACTAATGATTATTACTTATATGATCAACTGCTAACTTTATTCTGACCTCTTGTCACTACTTCAAAAACCAGTAAAGACTGAACAACTGAAGAAACAGCATTTGAGTCTCAAACATTTAAGGTATTCCAGGTTCTGTCTGTGTATTCCAGGCCCTGTCTGTGTATTCCAGGCCCTGTCTGTGTATTCCAGGCCCTGTCCGTGTATTCCAGGCCCTGTCCCTGTATTCCAGGCCCTGTCCCTGTATTCCAGGCCCTGTCCCTGTATTCCAGGCCCTGAGCAACTGAGGAATTCAGGTACTGAAGTCTTAACAGCACGTTTTTGCAGTCTGGGTATTAATCACAACTGTTTATTTTTAATAAAGCACCAAACTGTACCAGCCTCTCCAGGCTGCCATGGCAATCAGTACACTCAGAACATGGCATGAGTTACAATAAAAATAAAAGCTGATCAAATGAGGCTGGAACTCTATGCAAATAGACCCACAGTGCTCATTCTATCCCTTTTTGGCTGTTTCATTGGACACTGTCAGCCAGAGCAGTAAAATATCTATGTTGACATGGAAAAACAGGGTGAGGCAACTGAAACAGCACCTACAGTAGCTCTAATGGGATAAAATTTTGCCCTAAGTCCAAGCATGAAAGCACTTGGGTTAATTTAAGCTCCTGTGCTACTTGCACAGAATTCAGCAGTAAAGCAGATACACTTCACAGCATTTTAAACAAGATCAATTTAAAATATTTGCTTTAAGAGCTGTTGATTACTGGCAACAGATGGAGGCTGATTTGTTTTAAAATCAAAAGGCAATAGTAAAAGTCGTAACTTTTAGGCTGAGCTGGAGGATTTGGGTTGGTTTTCCTGGAAGAGTTAAAACATACAATCCTATAGAATTAATCACAGACACAACAAACTCTTACTGGTTGTTAGATCCTTCCTCATCCCCACTGGGGTTTTCTTCTTCATTGTTACAGCCCAGACTGTGTTGCTCTATTTGTTTCAGATCCTCATCAAAGGTGGTGGGCAGGTCGAAAAGATGCTGCTCCACAGCTGCTCTAATTGCTCTTTGTATGATGCTAGAAAGGAAAAAAGACATAAAATTCTTATTAAAAACTCTCCTTTTGCATTGATCAACGAGGCAGAAAAGCAGAGATAAACTTCACACAACAGAAATCGTTGACAAGTACTTCAAGGCAAAAAGAGACTGACTTTTCCAAAAAGGCAGTGGAAATTACACTATTTTTTATTTTGTAAGATTTATATAAATTATTATGAAGCCTATTAACAGGATTTTAAGAGTAATCAACGTCTTACAACGACTAACCTATTTTTAACAACACAAAACTTTTGTTTTAACACACAAAACTTCTTAAAAACCTTAATATGTTCATGTGACAGTAAAATCCTGTGTCAAGCACCTGATGAAGGACACGATACACCCAAAGACTCACCAAGAAAACAGCATTCTTTAAAACCAGACTATTCTGTTGGGTGCTGCTTAGCCAGCTCATCCCAAACACACAGAGGCCTCTAGAAAATCCTCCTGTAAAACTCTTATTAAACTATTTAATCCCATTTTAATTCTCAAATGTTGCTTTCATTTTCCCTCCTCACTTGACACAAAATTCCACTGAATTGTATCTAATAACTAGAAATGGTGCTAAAAATACAAAGTGAATGTTATGATAATTTTAAAGTCAACCCCCTATGATGGATCTAAGAATAAAACCAGAGTGTTTTGGGCTCTAGATCCCACCATACCACACTCTCATTGCTCTCATGGTCCTGCACTCAATAGCACTGACAGACGTCAGGTTTTTCCTACATTTGTGGTAATGTCATAACTGAAATACTTTACACTAGAATATGTTCATTCATGACTATAATCATCAAATCTACTGCATTTTTTGAAAGAATATGTAAGCTGTGTGCATTTTCTAGTAATACACACAATTTTCATCTTACTTACGCTGCAGGGGTTGGCAGGATACAGATGGGAGAGATATGAGCACTGCAATAAAGAAGAAAGAAGTTAATGTAAGGAAAAAACTTTGCACACTAAATAAAAGTCTGGGAAGTCAGCAGAAAGCAACTTGGAAAATACTTAAAGATTGCATGTGATGCAGCTAATAAAAGTAGAATAAACATGTAAAGAACACCCTGACTTGCAGTCCCTGCATTATTTAAATGACAAAACCTTAAGGAATGCCATCACAAGACAGTTGCAATGCAGATCTCTGCCTCTCAAGAGCCAATACTTGGTTTGTTATGAAACTACAAGCTCTCAGATGTATGGTCTTTCCCATGGGAAACACTAATCACTGTGTAGTCAAACATTTTCCTGACACTTTGCTTAAGACTGCAGATTTCAACCTCGCTGCCTGAAGCAAATTCCAAATGCCTCTCTCTGCTCTCCTCCACAGGTCCTTCCTCCCCTGCCTGTCAGACTGTTGCATAATGTGACTCTGCACATTCAACAGATCCACTACAACTCTTCAAGGGTGAGTTCCTTCCACAGCTTTTGGGACAGGAGCTGGACAGTTGCAAACCCCCTGGCAATCTCCCAGCACGAGCCACTTCAGAATGCTGAACTCCTCGAGGGGGTGGAAAGGTGGAGAGCAGCATAACTACCACAAGTTAATTCATGTGTATGTGCTCCCTCCAGAATTTTCCACTAATATGCTCAAAATTTTCTCATGGGAAACAGAACACTTAAAACTTTAGTCAAAGTGACAGTAAATATGGTAAGAATAAAATAAAACATGAAAAATCTACTCTGAACAGCAGGGAGCTGCTACATACACACCTCAGAAAGAAAGAACCAAATACCAATTGCAGTTTAACTCAGAAGTGGGGACATAAAAAAATACTTTTTTCCTATTATAGGCAGCAAAGCCCAGAAAGCTGAAAACCAAGCTTTTAGCCTACTCTTTACCATGCAACAACACTGTTGCCAGACAAGGTTGATTTTATAAATATTATTTTAGGAATGCATAAGGTAAACCCTGAAATACAAGGCAGTTTGGCCTTCAGAGCTGAACAGGCACCACCTCTGCAAGGTAATTCTGAGTGATACGAGCCTTGCTTGCACTAATAAAAGATGCAGACAATCTCTCTGCTTGCCCAAGAAGATTTTTAATACAGCAAAGAATATCTTGTTTAGACCTTATCACGTTTATTAGTAGTTCCACCACCACAGAAGGAGAATACCTCAAGCTGACTTTCTATTTTTCTCTTCCTCCAAGTAGACAAAGCACAACTTTCAATTAAACAGAAGCTGATAAGGAAAATGGCCAAGGTATTGTTTTAAAAATAACTACACCAGTTTGCCTTGGACACCTTTTACTGGGCCAGCAGCAGAGTGAACTGCATTTAAACCCCACCAGGGCACAACTGAACAAGGAGGTGCTCACAGAGGCTTTTAATTTCTTCTCTTTCCTTTTTTTTTTTTTAAATAGACATTTGCTGGTGAATCAAGTTCATTTTATGATTTGAGTGTGTGTGCCTGGGTGAGAAACAAAAGCTGATCTATTCCAAAAGCACTGACAGGACAGGCAGCACTCAACTACTATTTCAAAACAGACACAGCTTGGGGAAATTAAAGCAACTGATAGAGAAGCCAGATCTTGTGGCCACTGATTTCAAAACTGCTGGATCAAACTTAGAGGGAACACACTGGCATTTGGCATTTTTCTTTCCAACAAAGTAATACTATAGATAGTTTAACTTCACTGGTATTTCAGTGCACAGAAGGTTCAGCATAGCCCTTCTACTTGTATAAAAGGTAATTTTTTGATAAATACACTTTGTTTTGACAATACTTGAAATACAAAAATGAAGATATGAAGTTGTAAGTCCAGCTTCATGAACAGGATGAGAGAAGCACGAGCAAGAATCTCAGCAAAAACACCAGTAATATTTCAAAACACAAAAAACACAGTTTTAAGTCTCCATCTCAGTAAGTTCTCCAAAAGCTGCATTATAAAAGGATAGTCACAGTCTGAAGGTACTAAACATAACTGTGTACAGTGAAATTTATTAACTATTAAAACAGTCACTCTTAGGACACACTGGGACAAAAAAGAGGCAATCAGAGCACAGATCACTGCAACAGTCCAGTTGCAAAAGGGAGCAAGAAAAATTCAACTCAAGGGCACAAGTACAAACACTATTTATAGGAAACTGATGACCTGAAATCCTTTTATTTTACCCCCTGAGACAATGAAGATCTGTGTCAAGAATGGGGAGAATCAAACCCATCTCTCCAAAGAATCCAGATGATTCCAGACATGGTTCACAACAAAATTTTCCATCTCAGTGTGCAACCTTCAACCCCCAGCACACACAGGACAGTTCTCAGTGCTTTGATTCAACACCTTCAGGTGCATCAGAGGGACTCAGAAAAGCTGTGCATAAACCAGCACTGTTGCAAAGCCTGGAGAATCCTCTTACTACATAAAGAGTATCTCATACCTTCAGCTAATTCCTTTAGCAATTAAGCACTTTCTGAAAGAAATGTGTCAATCTTAGCTGAAAAGCCATTGCAACTCCTGAGCCCACTGTACCACAGTTCAGGGATACTTTTAAAAGCTGTAATTTACACTGCCAGACACAGCCTGAACGCAGCATGACACAGCAAGACACAGAAAGGTAAACATCTTTGTTTCATAATGCCAACCCACTCCTGAGAATCCCTCCCTACCCACAAAAGGTCCCAGTAAAAACATACCTTGAGTAGAAAAATACATTAACTAGAGATAAAATATGTCCAAGTTTTCCCTGGTAATTTCCTGACTGTACACAGATTCTTCTTTCTCAAAATAATCAGTTCTGACATATTATGAAACAAAACAATCTCCAAAACACAAACACACAAACTCCAAAATCTCCCGTAATTTCAAAGTTGAAGCACTACCGGCAATCACATCAAAACGTTTTTCCTTTCATAGATTTATTTACCTGTGCAGGAGAACTTTACAGGCCATCCTGATTATCTTGGCTACCCCGAGTGAGCACTTAACGTAGAAATGCCTCATGTGGAAGGCAGCGAAGGGAGCTGGTGGCTGCTGGCTGTGCATGGTGCTGGCAGGGCTGGCACTCCTGAGTGCTGCACTAAACCCTGCAGTCTAAATAGGAATCGACTGCAACATGAGGTCACTCCTGACAATAAGCTGCCCAATCACCACTTGAAAGCTTTCCTAACATGTTGTTTACAGATTTTCCAGGATGGAGCAGGGTGTTAAAACAGTGCTGTGCTAAAATAATAATGTATTTTCCAGCAGTTCTATTCGGTCAGCCTTACTGTGCATTTTGTCTCACTTGGTAAGCTGTTGGTATTATCACCAATGAAATCACAAAAGGGTTAACAAAAATATCACAGAAGCAGTGAGAGCATTGCCCTTCTCACTGCATTTAATAGAAAGAAAGCAAACTGTTTATACAACTTACATGTTGTATCTCGTATTTTTACACATAATTTTGAAAAGCCCCAGAACAAAGGAGTTTGATATCAGACTTCTGACTGACAGTGCTTGAGATGAACTGCACAAGTACAGCAAACACTGCCTGGCAAAGCACGGTGATGAAAAACTTGGAATAATGGCAGAGAAGGAGTATGAAGTAGTTATTTTCATTTTAAAATTCATCTGCAATGCCGAGTCAGTGATTCTTAAGTTCAAGCCAGGTGGGGGTTGGTCTCTTCTCCCAGGCACTCAGCAATAGGACAAGGGGGCACGGGCTCAAGCTCTGCCAGGG
>JAOXXN010000191.1:7993114-8019294 GCA_026770055.1 Myrmophylax atrothorax | reverse complement strand
GCCCCCTCCGCTCCCCGCGCTCTGCCTCTGGGTTCGGCCCCGGCACTGCAGGTTTGGCTCCATTTCCACCCTCTCGGAATTAACGGGTGTGAAACCTCCTGAGTTCACCCTCGACAGAGCTGGGCAAAGCTCCCTGCTAAAGCCCCACAGCTCCAGTGTTCAGAGCTGACCCAGGATTTACCGAGGGAATATGAAACTTCACCCCATAACGGGGCTGGAGGATGGTGAGCCAAACCCCTGAGCCTGATCCCACCTTACACATTCCCATCGGGTCAACTTGACACGGAACAGCAAAGGCCTGAAACTGGTTTAGTAAGGCCAGAGAGCTTGCCAAGAATTGTAACCTCACTCTGACCTCAGATAACACTGGAGATGTCCCCTCCCACCTGAAAGATGAATAAATGCATGGCACAACCAGACCGATTAAATGATACACGAACATGGCATCGATGCCCAGCTGCATTGGGAAATGGAAATACGCAGCTCAGCCCCGTGAAAAGGCAAGCAAGGCAAAAGGAGCTTCCTCAGGGGGAGCAGAGCAAAGTGCTGGAGCCCCAGTGGACACCGTGGCAGGGACAAGCCCCACAGCAGCACTGGCTCCCACTCCTTTGTGGGCAAAGCTGGTGCCAGAAGCAAGTTTTGTCCTCACTTTGTCTCTCCCAGCATGACTTAAAGAACTTTTAAAGTTGCTCTCAGCCCAGATTGCTCCAGAGGAAGCCTCAGCTTTCTGCACTCAGAATCGTGTCTGCCCCAAGAAATAAAGATGAATTTTCAGAAAATATTCGTAGCTCAAATCACCATTTTCTTCTGTGAGTCTCAAAACCTCCCACACTCAGTGTGCCAGACACAGCCAGCAGCAACACCCACACCACCATGCTCAGAAATTAGGATCTTTGGGCTTGAGCTGTTCCCTGTGACATGAAATGGATGGGGACAGGAGGGGTGACAGAGCCACAGCCACAAAGGGATAGTGCAAGGACCCATGCTGGGAAAGGACAGGGAGCACCACATGAGCCAGGCCGTAATCAGTTAATTTAACTTGAGTTTGGCAGGGAATAATTAAGAAGGAGGTGATAATTTTCCTCTGTATCAAATGCCCAATCTCTTCCTGAACAGGCTTTTACCTGGGAGGTGACACATGGCCAGGACAGAGATCTGGTCCCCCCATGCAGATGCCCAGGCAGTAACTTATCTGCTGCACTAACACCCTTTGCATGACACTTCCTTCAAAGGTGAGAAAAACAAAACACTTGTCCCTGCTTTATAATGCTCCTGTGTAAACAGGCCTGTAGGTTTTGGGGAACACACTTAAAGGAGGCAGGTGAGGTGAGGCTGGTCAGGCCATGGAGCTGCTTCTCCAGTGCTGAGTGGGCACCCAAATTCTCTCAAGAGCTTTCCCAAGAGAGCTGGGCACTGCTGCTCACAGGGTGAACAACCCCCCTGGAGCCCCTGCCCCCCAGTCAGTTGGGCTGGAGACACCCTGACCCACCTCCCAGCCCATCCTCCCCACCATGGCAGGGCTGAGCTCACCTGCTTCCTTCCTAACACACCAGGAGCCCACAGCAAGTTAAATCTACCCCTTGGACTGCTTGTTCTGCCTCTTGGTAATTGAATAAAAGAGTCTGTTCCCCCCTCATTTGCTCCATCTTCTTATTTCTAGCCTAAACACAACATCCTGTGCACACAGAGAGCTCCTGAGAGCTCCACAATGCTCCAGGGCTGTTTCTACAATCCCCACTGGGACATTCCCAGCTCAGAAGCATCTATGTCCCCAGCCAGCTCATGGCTGGAAAGATCAGAATTTTGTTCCAGACCTTGATTTTTTCCATCCTGAAACAAAAGGATGTAAAGCCCAAACAGTGCAACTTAGAGCCTCCTGTGGTCCTGATTTCTGGCATCCCAAGGTCCTGTATTCTGTTCCAGGATGTGTTCCCTCAGCAGCAGAGACTCTTACCTTGGCCTTGCTCCCTCGTGGCCTCTGAGATGAAGTTCACTGCTCAGCCCATCACGCTGCACATGAGGCTGTGCTGGGAGTCAGGTTTAAAAGTGAGATGGAAAACCTGCCTGCACCGGCACAGCTGAGGGGAACAAAGTGCTGTGGGAGAGACAGGAACTCCATGGGATCATTTTGTCACTGGGAAAGCACACCCCAGGCTGGCTCTGTTGGGTTGTTTTCAGTGAACATCAGGCCACTTCTAACTGTGCCAAAACAGGCATGAAGAGGACTAAGCCCGTGGGGTAGGTGTGGCACAACACCTGATTCCAGTTTCACCTCCATCCCCAATTACCATTCATTAATCAAAACATATTCGTTACACAGGCAGAACTCCCACCAGCACTGCCAGGTGCAGGGCTCAGTCCTGACACTCTTTGCTCCCACTGGGAACTGCCACAGCCCACGAGGGACTGTGCAACAGGCAGAGCAATGGGCACGTGTTTTCCCCAATTTGGGAAAGTCGAGAAGACTCCAAGTACCGATTGCTGGAAGAGCTGGGTGTGCAGGAGGGCTGCCCCACTCCTGCCCTGCTGCAGGATGGAATGTTGTGCAGCACAGGGACACACCTCTTGCTGTGCACAGACCATGGGGGCTCAGGGGCTTCCCAGGGTGGGAGAGCACCATAAAACAGCCTCCACCTCGCCAGCTAGGGGGTGGATTTCTAATTACCCAGGTGGGTTTCTATTGTAAGGAGGGCAGCAATGCAGGATTTGACGCCAGGGCTCTGAATGTGTCACCTGCACAGGGCAATTTAGCAAGTGGCCTGTGCTTTATTCCCCTGTTGTGCACAGCCACTGGGCTTGCTGCCCTGACCCCACCCCTGGGGGACCTGCTGCCCTGATAAACTGATTTATCTGATGTCTGCCCTCCCTCAGAACCCACACCGTGGTGTGAAGAGGGTTTTGTGGGTGTGTGGGGCTACATATACTGTTGTTTCTTTACTCAGGGCAGATACCAAAATGCTTCAGGATTTTGATAATCCCGTGAGAAGGACGGGCTGTTTGGTCACACAGCAAGAAAATGAGAAACAAAGCATCAAGATTCTGACAGTAAAGCCAAGAGACTCCAGCTGACACTCAGGACACTGCTTTTCCAAGCAGCCTGTCCCTCAGCAGCACATGGAGCCAGCACAGACTCTGGTGGTGCCCCCGTGCTGGGTGGCTGATGGGTCACTGTGAGGTCCATCCAGGCTGCCCAGAACAACTGACAGTGCATTTTCTCCACAGCCAGGTAAATTCAACAGAATATGCTTTTCAGGCTATTTTTTTTCCCTATCCAAACCCAAACCCAAAGCCATTTTCTAGGCACCATGAAAACACCTCTCAGCAACAACACAACCTTCATGATCATTTCTCAGATGGGACCTGTGGCTCAGGAGAGCCAGGGTGTGACCAGGGGGCTGTTCCCACGGGCAGTGGGGGAGCATCCAGCCCTGCAGCCCCCCAGAGCCTGACTGGGCTTTGCCCACACTTACAGAGCAAAGCACCAGAACCAGTTCCTGAACAGCTCTGCCTCTGACTCACCCTGAGAGCAAAAGACCACCCATCTCTGTGCCTCAGTTTACCTAACTGCAAACAGAGATGTGTATGTTTAATCTCTTTCACATGCTGCACAGAGCGCTCTGTAAGTGCAAAATTTATTAACACAGCAAGACCAAAGTCTGCTTTTGCCTGGAGGTGGGAAAGTCCAGCAGTAATAACACCTGGATCCCTGCAATCCTTGCTGGATGAGCTGCACACGTGCTGCCTCCTGCTCGCCCAGGGCAGAGCTGTTCACATGGAAAAGCCCTGCAGTGGCCTGGGAAGGCTCGTCCCAGCACGCTGCTTTGTTTGCTGACAGACAGTGCAAGTGACAACGCTGTGAGTGACTTTTAAGATCCCTGTGACTTTAATTGGAAAGGACATTTTTAATGGCCCAGGAGCTGTGCGGTCCTGCCAGCGGCTGCTCACGCCCAGGGATGCTGTTGTTCTTCTGGCATGTGATAGGAATCTCATGTGTGACCTGACAGAGCAGACACACCAATGTTTTTTTAACTGCACAAGCTCTCTCACACAAGAAAAAAACCCCATCAATATGCCCTCAGGGAGAGCCAGACACAAACCCCCAGATTACCTATGTGCATACAGAAAATGCACAGGAGATTTCCAAGCTGTGTGCATGAGCTTCCCTGACACCTGGGAAACATTCCCAGTAATTGTCCTTTGACAGCTCTAGCAAGTTTGGGATGGTAATGATTAAAATGCTGACTCACAGAGGGTTTTCCACGCTGGCTGGCAGGACTGCACCAGCTTTGTGCTCACTTGGAAGGTATTTTGCATCCCTGCCTTTCAACCAATCTGCAATTTTAATCCTCTGGTTGCAAAGGGGTTGTTTGTGGCTTTGCCCGGCAGACTCCAGGTTTCCCTTCTGCAGGGTCTGGAGGGAGAGGGCTCTCCCCTTGCTCAAGGATGAGCAGCAGGACAAGGAGAGTCTCTGGAGCAGCAAGGAGCTGCTCTGCCTGCTCAGGGCAGGAGGCAGAGGAGTGACAGGTTCCCAGCAGCAGGAGCTGAGCCCACAGACCTGCACTTAGACACCAGCACTGAGGGGTGGCAAAGCCCAGGGTGAGTTGCTGGCTCTGCAATGCTCTGTTGCATTTCATGGCAAGACAGCAAAGTACTTCACAGACATGTTTGAGGTGCAGCCTCCTGCCTGGCCACAGTGCCACTGGTTGCTGCTGCTGCTGCTCACCTGCCTGTGAGGGTGGGGTGTATCCCCGAGGGGCAGCCCCACAGGTGCCACATGCAGTGCAGCCCCATTCCCTGAAACCCTCACTTTTGCAGCCCCTTCATCAGTCCCCAGCAGCAGCAGCAGCAGCCATTGGCTTGGGCAGATGGGTGTACCCAGGGGGTTGAGAGGAGGAGGAGGAGGAGGAAGGCAGCACCTCTGCCCTGCCACAGGGCCATCACTGGGCAAAGGTTGTGCCCGTGTGCCACAGGACAGTGCCAGGGTGCTGTTGGCACTGCTGGCACAGCACTGCTTTGGGACCAAACACCCACACTGCCCCATGGAGCAGCCAGGGTCCCTGCCCAGGGTGAGCCACCCCCAGTGGGACCATCCACCCACAGGAAAACAGACCCAGAACTTTCCATGAACACCATCCCCCCACTCTGCAGCATCACAGCACCTCACAGCCCCTAATGACACTGGCCACAACTATTAGAAGGCTTTTTGGGGTTTCCCTGTTAAGGATTTTCCCTTCCCAAGGACAGCTGATGGCTCAGCAGTGGCAGAGGCCCCTCACTCAGCTCAGGCTCCGGGCAGCTCCTGCCTGTGCAGCAGCTGCAGTGGCCGTGCCTTTGCTGCCACAGCTTTTACTGTAAGGAAATTGCCAACCCCAGAAAACTGTTCCCCTAATTACAGCGTTGGAGCATGGAGAAAACCACAAAAATGATTCACACAGCGTTCCCAAGCTGCAGCCGTGTCAATTAGAGAGATTTCCAAAGGCTCCCGAGCTGAGCTCGCTGTTATCAGGATGGAAATGCAGGAACTTTCATCATAGAGAGGCAAGAAGGGAGAAAAACCTGCCGTTAAACGCATCTCTGCAAGCCAAGGAGAGCTGGGAGGTCTATCCCTATAGATCTTTACAGGAGGGTTGTTAAAACTCCTCGGGAAGTTCCCATAGGAGGGAGCAGGGAGATAGCAGGGAAACTATAGAAATGCATCAGCTTGTTATTTCAGAGGGACGTGGGGATGGAGCCTCTGCTGGCAAGCAGAGGATGAAAAGGGGATGGCAAGAGGACTTGGGGTGAGCAGAAAGGGATGGCTGGTGGTGGGGAAGAGAGTTAAAAGTATGCCATTGTTAGGGAAGTTTGCTCTCCCTCAGACCATCCCATTCCCAGGGACACTGCACTGCCTTTTGAAGTGCAACCTTAGGCGGTTCCTTGTCACCCATTGGAGAGGGAGCTTTTTTACCACATTAAGTCATTGGGTAGCAAATGAATGGGGGGTTTTGACTATTCACAACTTCACCTTATAAATATCAGTGTTGGAGGTTCCTGCAGCTTTCCTCCATTCCCATAGCTCACCTTGGGAAGGAGCAGAGCGAGGCGGCCCTGCTTGCCTGGAGACCTGTGGTGCAGAGAGCTACGGATCAGCCAAAGGGATCCAACCCTACTCCTTGTGACAGCCATGAAGAGAAGCACCTTCCTCATCCTCTCCATCACAGGGGTCTACAGTGCCATCCTCCACACAGCAGCATGGTAGGGTCCAACTCAGTGGAAAGGGAATTTTTTAGGGATGCTCCTCAGCCTGTGGTAAGCTGTGTGATTCATTTTCTTCTCTTTGTTTCAGGTCTGTGAATAACTTCCTGATGACAGGACCTAAGGTAATTAACATATGGACTATCAGAAATTGAAGTGGAGTGATTTTTGGTTTGGTTTGGTTTGTTTTCCCAATGGGAAATAGTGCTTTTCCAAGGAACCAGGCTTCCCAGAGTATATCAGTTTCAAGTCCTGACAAGCCTAGAGGGAAAGGACTCGCAGCCCATTTCTGTCTGTTTTTACTGATAAATGGTAAAGCAGGGTGGGTTTTCAGCCCAGTGTTTCCCATGCCAGGCTTACCTGACGTTCTCCAGCAGCGTGGCAGCCGGGGCACACAGCGGGATGGAGGAGTGCAAGTTCCAGTTCGGGTGGGAGCGCTGGAACTGCCCCGAGAGCGCCCTGCAGCTCTCCACACACAACCGGCTGCGCAGCGGTGAGTGCCCCTCCACCTGCCCCGGGCATCCCTGCCCTGCCCCGGGACGTGCCCTGCAGGAGCTGCTGCTGCTCCTTACACTGACTGATGGAGACGGGCTTTGCTGTCCCAAAAATAACAGTTGTTTTTTCTCTGTCTGTATTAATTGGTGTCAGAATTAGCACTAATATTGTCCCAGGGATCCCAGGCTCTCTCTGGATCCCTATCCATGCTCAGCTAGAGCTCAGTCCTTCCCGCAGTGCTGCTCCATGGGTTTGTTCTGCCAGTTTGTGTGCAGCATCCCGGGAAGTGCAGTGTTAGAGACACCAGAGCTTCCGATGGGAGAAGCACAGAAGAGACGAAGGCAGAAACCAGAGATGTGCTCTAAGAAACTGCCTTCGTAAGAAAGTTGTGGATATATTTCAATATATCTATTTCAACAGGCAGAAATCTCCTCTTCCCCAGAGCTGCATCTGATTTGGATGTGCTCAGAAAGCCAAAAAGAACCAAATCAGGAGGGTGGGTGCAGACAGCTGTTAGCACGAGTTCCAAGGATCAATGATGGTTTTCCCCAGCAGGCAAGATCAAAGCACAGCATCCCCCCGGGCAAGGAAGGACAGAGATGAACCGAGTGCGGCTGAAGGGAGCAATAACTCACCTTGGCCAGAGCAGGACTGGGGCATTGCCTTAAGATCCTACCCTTGCCAAGATGTTCCATCCCCTGCATAATATTCTGCCAAATTGCTGTACCCCGCGATGCTGAAGCCTGAAAAGATCCAGTCCTGAGCATTTAATTTCTGCAGCACTTTACCTTTTGCACAAATTTAGGAAGCAGGGACTGGGCAGGGATGTATTTTCTTCTTGCACCTTTGCAGCACAGGAGATGTTCATTCCTGATACTCCGGGGCTGATGTCTATGTTTGCGTGTGACAGTGACAGCCTTTCCCCCCTCTCCCGCAGCCACCCGGGAAACATCCTTTGTCCACGCCATCAGCTCGGCTGGAGTCATGTACACCCTCACCAGGAACTGCAGCCTGGGCGACTTCGAGAGCTGCGGCTGTGACGACTCCAGGAACGGCCGTGCGGGTGAGCTGCCACCCCGGGCGGGACCCACATCCTGCCTCCGTCCCCACGGATCTCAGGGCACAATTTGGCCCCACGGGGCTGTTCCGTGCTCAGCCTGTGTCTGTCTTGCAGGTGGCCGGGGCTGGGTGTGGGGAGGATGCAGCGACAACGTGGAGTTTGGAGAGAAGGTTTCCAAGCTCTTTGTGGATGCCTTGGAAACGGGACACGACACCCGAGCGCTGATTAACCTGCACAACAATGAAGTCGGGAGACTTGTAAGTCAGGCTCATAATAATACTACTAAATGATAATAATAATGTCTATATTGAAAAAAAAATCTGACTGACTGGTGGGCTGCTCCTGTTTCCAGCCCCCAGTGATGATCTGGGCCCTGCAGTGTTTGCATGAGGGAAAAGACACAGTCTGAATCTGGCCTTAAATTGAACACAGGGAACCACAGTAAAGGTTGTTCCCACCTCCAGCTCCTACAGCTGTGCACCGCAGTGAACTGCTGGCACACACCACTTACTCAGAAATGCAAGGGACTTGTACTCACCTGGGCTTGTCTGGTCTGTAAAACAAAGCCAGAAACATCTTCCTTGCCTTCTTGCAATATGCATTTCCAAGCTCTTTGGCTGGGAAGCCAGGTGTGAGCTGGCCCTGCTCACCAGCCAGCCCTGCTCCCACCTGGGCTGTGGAGGCTCCCAGCATCTTACCAAACCTTGTCTGTAAAAACAAGGTCTGCAACACTTAACATACCTATCTCATAGGGTGTGTCCAGGCTTAATCTCACATAGATACCAGTGATTGGGACCTTATAAATACCACAGGGAGATAGGCAGATAATATCTGTGAAGTGCTTGGCCTGGAGGAGATGCAGAGAGGTTGGGTATGGTTATTCCAAAGCAGTTTTCACACGTTTTGAATGAAACCTCTGAGAGGGTTGATGGGTTTATGCTGTGATGAGCCAGGTGAGTGATGTGAGAAGGGCATGACCCCACAAAGGCACTTTTTCCTGGCCTGGATTCTCCCATAAGGACCGTGGGCAATAGTTTGTGCCCACTTGTTACCTCTGCCACAGATATTTTCAAGGAACTGAAATAAGAGCCTCAAGTCATGTCTTGGAGGGACATGAAGTCATGCCGAGCCTGAGCCACTTTTGACCTGTTGTCCCCAGATTATGAGCCTGATTTTGAGGTTTAAATGATGATGCTCTGCTGCTTCTAATTTCCCCACGTCTCCAACCAAGGCCGTGAAAGACACGATGAAACGCGCCTGCAAGTGCCACGGGGTGTCGGGCAGCTGCAGCGTCCAGACCTGCTGGCTCCAGCTCTCCGAGTTCCGCGAGGTCGGCAACTACCTGAAGATAAAATACGACCAAGCCCACAAGCTGGAGATGGACAAGAGGCGGGTGAGGGCCGGCAACAGCGCCGACAGCCGCGGCGCCACGGCCCACGCCTTCCACCACGTCCACGCCACGGAGCTCGTCTTCCTGGAGGACTCTCCCGACTACTGCACGAGGAACGCCAGCTTGGGCCACCACGGCACCGAGGGCCGCGAGTGCCTGCAGACCGGCAAGAACCTGTCCCAGTGGGAGAGGAGGAGCTGCCGGCGGCTCTGCACCGAGTGTGGGCTCCGTGTGGAGGAGCGCAGGACCGAGGTGGTGTCCAGCTGCAACTGCAAGTTCCACTGGTGCTGCACCGTGCGCTGCGAGCAGTGCCGGACACTGGTGGCCAAGCACTTCTGCACTCGCCGCGACGGCGCCGCCGCCCCCAACCACGTCAGGCAGAGGAACAGGGGCCACAGGAGATAGAGGGCGGCCACGGTGCCCCAGGGGGATGCTCTGGGGTGCTCACACTGGGGAAGGAGCATCCTGGGGTCTGCAGGGCAATGGGGGCTCCTGTGGGTGGATGGGGTGAGACCAGGAAGCGCAAGGCGTGGGCGCTGATGTGCCACGGTCCTTCTTGCTTCCATGTTTTTCCTCAGTATTCACCAGTCTTCCTTGTTGGGAGTCACTTCATCTGTGTATCAGACAGAGGGATGAATTTCACGTTTTAGGTGGGCCCAGCCCCTTGTGCCCTGCCGGGGGGTCTGCCAATGCCAGCAATGGGGCTCCAGCCCCACAGCCAGAGAGCTGGGAACAGTTGCTGAGAACAAACTTGTGTCCAGCTGGGTGATCCCATCCTGGCAGCCTCAGGTCCCACAGCTGGGACAGCTCCAGGTCCCGGCTGTCCATGCACAGAGGCTGCTCAGCAGCATTTCCAGAGGAAAACTTATGCACTTTCTGATGTGAGAGGAGGTTTGGCAGTGTCGTGGTGTGTATTACCACAACTGCAGCCTTTTGAGGGCTTTGATAAGTTTACAGTCAGTGTTTACAGATTCCCTCCCCACTCTTGGTTTTTTTCCCTGTCCTTTTTGAATTTTGTATTTTGGCACAAGAAGCCCTACCCCCAACAGACAGTAGCTATTTGTACTGGATGAAATTAAGCAGTTTACAGTTCTTATACTTTTTTTTTTAATTAGCAGATAAGAATTCAGAATTCTTTATGCCTAATGTTGTTTATTAATAAGTTGTATTATTGCTTAGCACAATCTGTTTTCACTACATATTTTGAAGGTATCCCTTAAGAGTTAGATATTGGACTGTATTTTGCAATAAACATCACAATGAAAAGAATTGGCTTTTTCCTTTCTGGCTTCCTGGCAGTATGACTTTAGGTGCAAAATTGCCTATTTCTGTGTAAAACCCAGCACTTCCATGAATTCCTCGTCATTCACCCAAAAGTCGCCAAAGCCAGGGAGAAGGTTGTTTTCCTCGATCTGGCAAATTGGCTCCAGCCTCCAGTCCCTGGAGGGTTGGCTTTAGTAGCTATCACCACAATCTCACCCTTCCCAAGTGCTGAGTATGCAGGCACAGCCCGACTAAAGCTGATTTTGAAGCTCCCAAAGCCTCTTTAATTTGCCTGAACCCGACATCCCCCAGACAATGCGAGGCTGCCCCGCTTTGATGTGGAAAGCACCGACATCGACACTCACTGCAAATTTCTTGGAGGCACGAGAGGAACCCTTTGAACTGCGGCGGGAGAGAAAACTTGGGGACAGTTGTGAATGTGTCTGCTGGTTCCCTGCTGGTCCCCCGCTGCTCCGGGTGCCAAGAGCCCTGGGCAGGGCTGGGCAGGGCTGGCAGAGCAGGCAGGAGGGGACACACACTTGCTGCTGCTGTCCCAGGGCAGGTCCCGCTCCTCGGAGTCACCGCCCTGCTCGGGGGGAGCCAGAGCTGTGCCATCACCCACACCCAGCATGCAGGGCTGAGGATGCTCCGCCAGGCTTGCTCTCCAGACAGGGGGAGGAGAAGGAGGAGAGACAAGTGAGAAAACCACCCTGCAGCTCTGCCAGCACGTTGTTCTGCGCCCACACTGCAAATGCTTCCATGCTATTTTATCCAGGTCTCCGTGTGGCTCCTCGTGCAAACACAGCCTGGACACACAGGAGAGCCAAATCAGGGAGCTCAAGGTGCAAAACACACATTTGGGAAGCACAGCTGACTTTCATGCATTTATTTCATGCAAAGAGGGTCTTATTAAAGGTGGAAGGGTGATGTCATCAGTTGGGGGGCTTTTTGCTGCCTTCAGAGTAGCTGTTTCTAAAATTTCCATAACTGATAGGCCACCAAACCAAAGCAAAAAAGTCCAAGATCTTTGCAGTGTTGCCACCAGTTGCAACCCAGAAAACTTAGGCTGAACTGGAAATTGTAAGACAGACAAACAAAACCCCTTTCCTGAATCTTGAGCATTGGCTGACTCTGCACAAACCCCCCTCAGACTCTCCTTTTGTAACACCTGTTGTATTTGCTTGGACTGTGCTCCACAGCCCCAGGAGCTGCTGGCACAGGATACCCCCAAAATCCCACAAAAATGAGGTTACACAGAGCACAGGACAGTTGCTGCTGATGTGCACTCAGATGAGGGAAACTGTTTCACCAGGATAACTCCCAAGCACCCATAAAAACCTTCTAACTGTATGCCAGCAGCTGGGTTACCAAACCACACAGGTAAATCCCGGGAGATGAGGGCTCCCTGTGAGCAGGAATGGCCAGGACATGCTGTGTCATCTTAACAGGTTTTCAGATGCCCAAAGCACCAGACCAGATCTCTGTCCCACACGGGCTCCATCCCAGGGAAACAGGGCTGCAGGGAGGAGTAGGGATATCCTTTCCCCAAGGAGCCCTCCCATTCCCACAGACCCACAGCCAGGGCCTTGTCAAGTCAGCATTCCTATCCACAGTGTTGCATTTAAATGCTGGAGATGAACTGCTCTTCCTTGTATTTGTATAATTGCCTTTAAAAATCCATTTAAATTTCTGGCACCCAGGCTCTCCAAGGCAACGACTGTATTGTACACAAAAGTCAGAGACCAAATACAGATTGAAGCAAACTCAAGAGAAAGTTACATCCCATCCCATGACACAAATTTCCATTCTCTTTCTATACCTTGCAGAGGCAATACCGAGACTGAGCAAATACAAAAATCAACTCTGTGGCTTAGAGTGGCACCTTGCCAGAGATATTACAGTCTTGGAGAAGCTGAAGCTCCCTCATCCTCCCCCTTGTTGCTTGGATACAACAGTCATCAATTCTCACTACATTCAGTTCAAAACAATGGAAATTCAGGATCGTCTTAATCCATCACGGCACTGTCAGGGAACCCCGACACCCCTGCCCACTGCTGTGGTTTCTGTAATAACCACACAGACCTGCCATGGGCACAGGGGGCACAGGGTAACAAACCCCAAGGGTGCCACAGGACCCCATCCATCAGGCTGAGCTCGTCACTTCAGCTGTGATTTTACCTGGGCAGCAAAGTCCTGCAGAGCAGCTTTCAAAGCAGACACGAGCACACACAGCAGAGCCTGGCACTGCCTGCACTCTCCAACTGCAGCCAAAGAGCATTTGCAGGCACTGGTGATGTCTTCAAACCTGCAGGTGCTTGCTCATGATCACCTAAACTCAACTCCAATCTGGGATGCTGATCCCAGCCACCCATAACTCCCTGCACACCCGGAGGAAGGGAGAGGCCGGCTCTGGGAAACCTAGAGGAAGAACCTGACAGCCATCTCATAGTAATATAATAATAATGTAACAATCCTAATTACAAAGAAAAGGTGAAAATCTTAATCTGGGCCAGATGCTGTGTGAACTCAACCCAAAATCCTGCTGCCCCATGGGCTGTCAGCACTGCTGCTCCCCTTTGAGGTCAGACCCCACACAGCACTGGGTGCTGGGCATGCCCTGGAGAAGGGACACCCAAAGGGGTAATTGAGCAGGGCTGTGGAGCTGCTTGGAGAGTCCTGGAGCAGCACCTTCATGTCTGAACAGCCACTGCGATGGACAGAGTAGCCCCATGTAAGAAACCTGCAGCACATCAGTTGAACTGGCTTGAAATCACTGTAGCCCTTGAGGAGGTTTAACACCAGTGCCCCACAGTGTGTTTGTGCCTTTATTGAGGGACAGGGCTGGTTTATGGTCCATTCTTAATGAGAAAGGGAAACACATTCCAGATTATGAAATAATAGTCCAGCTATTGCATTACCACAGAGCAGGGCAGGTTTATGTCAGAGGTGCCTGTTCAACCAGGAGAGTGTCAGAAAATCAGTGTTGGGCTGTTTGTACCATGAGGATAGCCCAGGCTAAGCCCACAAGCTTTCCCAGTCCTTCCCATCTCACCCAGGGCCATCACTGTCACTGTTTCACCAGTTGCCTCTTGGCCATGCCGTGCTGCTGTCCAGGTGCCCATCCCAGCACCCTCATCAGGAACAGCAACCACCAGTTTTCTTCCTATTTCTCCTTCCCGGTGTGTGGAAATGCCCCCACAGCCCAATTCCCCTCCAGGCAGGAGCATGGGCACGACTCCACACATGGCCTTGGCTGGGGTCACCTCCACCCCTGCGTGGAGGAAGGTGGAGTTCAGGTGTGCAGAGCCTGCTGCTGACAGGGATGGAGGGCATGTCCTTGGGGCAGGGCTGGCACATGGAGCAGGGCTGGCACTCTGTTTGTGTGGGCAGACCCCCCGTGCCACTGTTACAGGCTGAGGAGGTCACCCAGCACACAAACTGGGTCTGTGCTCTTCCTTCTCTCCCTCTCCCAGGAGAGAGCACAAGGATGGCTCTGACAGGGAATTCACACCATCATCACCACCGGGTACCTCCACAGCTTCACCCCACAGGCTGGCAGGGACACTTCTGCTCGTGGGCTGAGGGACCTGCCCCAGTCCCCCACCCCTTGACAGACAACAACAACCAGCAAACAGAGAATCAAATGTATTTAATTCACAAAGTGAAGGTTCTGCAGATGCTCTTTGCAAAGCAGTTTGGAGGTGGATGGATTTTGGCCCAGCGCTGCTCTCTCCTGCCCCACTCCCACCCCAGCTGGGGGCTGCTCCCTGTCCTGAAGCCCCACCACAGCCCCCACTGTATCCCACCAGGATCCCTCCTCTCCCCCAGCCTGCTTCCCTTCAGCTGTTAAACTCCTTCCCTGCTGGATTACCTTTAATTTATGCTGCCAGTGCCCTTTCATGGATTATAATTCTGTATGAGATGTTTGTGCTGTACCCTCCCCCCGTATTAAAGTGTCAGGAGGACATCCCCAGGCCATCCATCTTCAACACTTCCGCATGTGCTTGGCAATTCTCTGACATGAATATTATGGCTCTCCATGCAGAGCTTCCATCACTCAAGCTGACAAGTGTTAGAATCCCCTCTCTTGAACAGGGTAAGTGACCTTTTCATATGCAGCGCAGATTCCCGGTCACGCTGCATCTGGTGCAGTGAAACCAGCGAGTGCCAGCAATTCCCTGAAGTCTTAAAAAACAAGTCACAGGTCCTTTTCGACTTGCAAAACCGACCCTTAGCATGACAAAGTTAAAGGGCCTTAGCAGCCCCTGGTTAGCTGCTGCTGGTGCCAGTGCCAGGGAGGAGGATGAAAAGGCATCTGTGCAATGCCTTCTGCAGGATTTATTGACAGGGAAAGATGGAGGGATTTGGGTGGCTGGCTTGCTGCAGTGTATAGGAAAGAACTTCATGATCAGTTAGTGACTTCAGTGACTTGGAAACCTCAACTCTAGTCTTAAACAATATACTTTTAAGTGAGGTGCTTAAAGATAGATCCCTAAACCCCACCAGCCTGATTTTCAAAGCTGCCAAACACCTGGGCTCCCCACAGTGAGGGCAGGAGCTTCCTTCCACCTGTGCCTTGAGAGAAGTAAAGCCAGAAACAAACTTTAAAGCCCTTCCAGCCCAGACCTCTGCAGCTGTGCTGCCGTGGAGACACTCCAGTCCACACTGTTCGACAGAAAGTGAATCCCCTGGAACCAACTGTGTGGGAATTCAAGTCAAATTCCTCCTACAAAATTCACGTGGTTACCCCAAGTCTTTGGTCAAAGTGGTGCCTATTTTTTTTCTTTAGAGAGCAAAGGTACTCACACAGCAACTTTGCCACCTTCTCCCCACAGAACGACTGGTGGTGGCTCATTGCCAGCACAGAGCAACAGGAACTTGTTAACACCTTTTCGGCTCCATCTTAATAAAGTCAAGGCAATTAACAGCTTCTCTATTTACAAAACAAATCCTCTTTGCAACACCTGAGAAAAAGAGTTACAAGTGTTTCCCAAACATTTCTCAGTTGGGGAGAACACCTACAGTAACTGCTGGGATGCGTTGCATCTGCTCTCCCTGCTCCCCATGGAATGCAGCACACACAGAAGACAAATTCACGCTGCGCTTTCATCCAGGAGTTCTGATCAGCCAGCACGGGTCTGCTGGGATAGGTTTTTATCCAAGGGTTTGCACAGGTCTACTGGGAAAGGTTTTTATCCAAGTGTTTCTCCAAGGAGAATGAGGTGTACAGGGAGCCAGGGTGTGAATTTATTGCCCACTTGTTGGTCCACACTTCTGGTGTGGCCATATGGTGAACAAGAGGTGGGGATAAGGTAAGTTGTCCCCTCTGAAAATGCTGCCAGGGATGGCTGGGCAGGAGTGGGTAATGTACAACATATTTACACATCTGCAGAGGGATTCACAAGCTCCCCCACCTCTTTTTCTGGTTCCCTGCTCTCTCCTAGGATACACTCCTTGCCCCCTGCTTTGCAAATCACTGTCCTGGCTTACAGTGTAGTAAATTCCCCCTTTTCAAACAAGCCCCAAGGAGCTGAGCCATATAACAGAAGATTGATGGATTAGACAAAATCAAATAAATGTAACTTGCAATGTACTTTTAAAATTAATTCCTTCCTCCTCTTTTCCTTTCCCATCCTGCTCTCCCTTTTCCAAAAACACACAGTGACTCATATTTTATAAACAAGAAAGATGAGGTGCTCCCAAACTAAACTCTTATTTAGCTGTAGAGGTGACTGCTGGGACAGTTTCACACAAGAGCTCTCTCAGCCAAAGGGGACTTGGTCCAAATACTTCTGGAGATTAGAAAAGACTCTGTTTAAAGCCTGGGCCCAGACTCAGCCCTCCCAGAGGGTCCAAAATGCAGAGAGGAAAGGAGAGGGAGTTGGTGGTAACTCCAAGCACAGTAAGGAGCAGAGATGGATGGTCACAGCTAAGAAACGTTCAACAAATCTATTTATGATGGGTCACAATCATGTGGGACAGAGTGAAGCAAAGCCAGAGTGAGTCTAAATCTGTCACAGAAGGGGAGTGTGGAGGTTTACAAGCAG
The DNA here is from genome assembly GCA_026770055.1 of Myrmophylax atrothorax. NCBI lineage: Eukaryota > Metazoa > Chordata > Aves > Passeriformes > Thamnophilidae > Myrmophylax > Myrmophylax atrothorax. The sequence continues at coordinate 8,002,805 of JAOXXN010000191.1, read as the reverse complement.
AAAGACATGATGGGAAATACGGAAGGGGATGTCAAGTAGTATTTTAGCCTTTTTTCCTTTCTTTCTCTCTCTATTCTTTCTTCACTATCCCACGCAACATTAACTGAAGCCCCTTGTGGGCACAGCCAGGAGAGAATAGCTCGTCAGGGGACATGGGAGCACAGAGCCCAGACAGTATTAGGGCCCTTCATTTCCTCCTCTGATGCTTTCAACAGTGCATGGGATGCCATAAAAGATGATAATGATGAGGTCAGTGGAAAGACTGTAAAACAGTGGGGAGAGGCACAAGCGTTACCCCTCTTGGGCTCAAACTCGGGCCATGCACGGGCTGAGTTTGCTGGTTGTGAGCTCTTCTGCTTGGGACAGGGGCTGCTGTGCGTGTCCCACCACTGTCCTGGCTGCCACCACCCACTGTCCTGGCTGCCACCACCCAGCTGTGCTGTGAGGAGGAACGAGGTCTGAAACGCTGGGTTGTGGTGTTGGTGGGACTCCTGTCACTTATATCAAGCCTGATGGTTCAGCTGGACACAACTATCCTCACTTTTCTTCTCAATTGCACAGACCTTTCTAACTCACAAAACTACAGCCTGGCACTTCTAGGGGATCATCCATCAAGACTAAAGCTGGCAGTTTTAAATGCAGTAATTTCCATTTCTCTCCCTTTTGCCCAGTGCCTTGAAGCTAAACCTACTCTGACCCAGCTCTTCATTCCCACTCCTGGCAGGCAGAGACTTCTGCTGGCCCACTGCCATCAGCTGGGACAGGGACAAGGCACCTCCTCCCTATCACTAAGTGGATTTTGCAGGCAATGAGCAAGAGAATAATTAAATTAAATCCGTCCCGAATATCTCCCGAGGTGCCAAGCATTCCCAGCATGACAGCCACCCCACAGGTGTCTGGAGAGCAGGTAATTCCAGTCAGGGGCAGGCTGCAAACGTGGCTCCCGGGGACATCTCTGCTGGTACAGGGGCGTGAGCAGCAGCCAGTCCTGGACAGGAGTGCTGGGAGGAACTTCTCAGGATGGCTCTGCTCGAGCCAGCTTGGGCCCAGGAGTGAGGCAGCTACCTTTATGCTTTGATGTGCTTAAGTTAATAAGACTTATCCCAGGGCAAACACAGTTGTGCTTCCCAGCTTGGACTACTTTATTCTCCTGGTTCTTCCTTGTTCCACGGGCTTTCCCCTCAGGGTGCTGGGTCTGTGATCTCAGGCAGCAGCCTCAGCCTCTGTTTGACCAAACAGTCTGCTATTTAAATTCCCTGTGGAACAGCTGTATGATTTTGACTGCAGCACACTGGGGCCTGATCTGCTACAGGCCATGAGGTTGAATCTGGATTTGAGACAGCCCAAGTTTTGGGAGTGATCAGCTCACAGCCCCCCCAGCTCCAGCTCCAAGGTGTGCACAGGGAGCCTGGCCCAGCTGGACAGGGGAGAAGCAGGGCAGAGGACATGCCCACTGCAGAGCTTTATCTCACCCATCGCCAGAGAGGTCACTAATCACTGTCCAGCCCCTTTCAAGCAGTTGGGAGCACTAAATTGTACCTCTTGTATCCAGACACCGTCCAATCTCCCAGGGCCAGGCCAGGTATGTTGATAAGGAGATAGTGTAAATGGTCAAACAGGATGGAGCCAAAATTCACAATTTCCTGTGCTTTAACTTAGCAAGTGCCATATTGATGGGAGAGTCCTTTTTAGACTATCTCCCTTTCCAAAGGGGGGATTGGCCATTGTGCTCCTTCAGTGAAGAGGATCTCAGGTTTCATGTGAAACCAAGTACAGAGTGCTCTGTACATTTTCAGCACAAATTTAATTACAACTAGGATCAAATAAATATTTGGGAAGAACAACAAACAGTACTACAAAGAGAACAGCTCCTTCCAACTCCTCAGAGTTTTAAACCCTGGATGGTCTCAGGGGCGCTTCCAGTCTCTCTGTTCTGTGCAGAAGATGTAATTAATTTCCACATCACCCTGATTTGTTCAGTGCCATATTAACTACCCTGCCTTGCAACCAAGCAAACCCCTTCAACTCATTCCATTGAAATTTGGCTGTAAGCAGACACTGACCTCACCCAAGGGAACTATTTTCCTGGAGATGACTTTGGGCACTAAAAACACAGTTACATCTTGGTAGGCTATTAAATCCACATGTGAAAATAAACTCATCTATCATCTTGTGCATGTGGTTTGGCTTCCTTTTAAGAAGATACAAATGTATTAGAGCATCCCATTAAAGCAATTTACATTTGCTTTATTTTCCCAGACAGGCCATTTCTTCCTTTGTGATTACTGGAATTTGGGAAAAGGTACCAACTAAGGAATCATGGAATAACAGACTTGTCCTTCAGGTGCTACTCCCTGAACCAACACCACCCTGACCAGTGTTCTGAACAACGGGAGACTTTCCACACAGACCTCTCCAACCCCAAGACATTTCTTTTCACAGCCACATGGTGACATCAAGGCCCAGAGGCTGGAAAATCGAAAGCAGGAAGCAGCAAAGCGCTGCTGAGACAAGCAGAGCCGTGCCCACAGGGGGCAAGGAGACTTGCCAGAGTCGTGCCCTGTGGCAGCACTGGTTTGTCCCCAGGGTCACCTGGTGGCAGATCCACTCCCCAGGTTTAGCCTGGCCTTGTCCTCTGCTCTGTCAAGTGCAGGTGCCTCAGTCACGGTGTGGTGGCTCTCCAGGGATCCACAAGCACTTGGCTGGCAGAGAGCAATGGGACATCACATCTCTTGCTCACCCATCACACCAGTGCAGCTCTTTCTGTCATGGACCAAGGACAAAGCCTTATCTTGAGACACCAGGGAAGGCAAATGGTTCTCTGCTTGCTGAAAAACATGGATTCTTGAGACAGCTAAATAAATGAAACCAGAAAAGATCATCAGAGTAAAACCAACCAAAAATCCATAACAAAAAGTTTGGATGTGCTAGTCACCCTTAATTCCAGCTGCGTCCCTACCACCATGGACACACTGGCTTTCACCTTATTCCTCAAAGGTTTGACTGCTAATCCACCCACCAGTGCTCAAGGAAGAAACCCCCTGCAGATATCACCTGGGTTAGAATAGTCCTCACTTCTCAATCACAGCCCTTTCTGGCCCTCACTCACCCTGCTATGGCCTGCTTTCCTTTGCAAATCACACTGTGGCAAATTAAAAATTACTCAAAAACACTCCTTCCACATTAATCATGTAAGAGGAGCAAAATATTTCATGCCAACATTCTGACACTTGCTCCTTTTCTCCAAGAGTGGAGCACTCTGTGCCACAGAATTCCTGGCCCGAGCCCATTGGTGTGACCGAGCCAGATAATCAGAGCCAGATCATCACAGCAGGCTTGGACATCTCAGGGAGGGATGTACAAGGGAAGGTTGTAACCAAAGGAGCAGGTTTATACTTCCTGAAATGATGAAGACAAATGTATTGAATGGGCTCAAAAGGATGTAAGAAAGAAACATTTCTTTTCTGTAGGACAAATAATTAGAACTAAGAGGCCTGAGCCAGCAGCAGAGTGTACAGGTAAGTGGTGGCTTAAGTTAATTCATAAACCAACTTTAACTACTTAGCGGGAAAAAAATCCAAACCAAACCAACAACAACAAAAAAGACAAGCCAGGCTTGGAATTGGTTTTTGAAGGATTTCAGCCAAGGAGCAATGCTCTACCCACTGCAGTGAGCAGGGAAGGAAACTCACAGTGTGGCTGGCAAGGCAGAGAGCTGGTACAGAAATCAGGAAGAGCCAAGCCTAGAAAAAATATCAGCTGTCCACATGGGCAAAGCTCCTTTGTGTGGGGGCACCACACATCCCCCAGGGCGAGGGCCTGGATGCCTTCTCAGGACACTGACTCTGTTCTTTCAGTCATTCCACCAAACAACAGCTCTTTGAAACTACAGATGATGCCAAAAAATCTGGCTTTCTGCAAAGGTACAACTGCACTGAAGAGGACAGGACTGCCCAGTCAATGTGAAGAGTTAGACTAACCCAAGTAATTTCAAACACTCCTCATCTCTCCTCTCATCTCCCAGAGCTTTACTAACTTGGCTGAATGGGTTAATTGTGACTCATTTTTTCCAAAGAAAAGATCCAAAAATTACTGCATTGCCCTTAGATATCTACACCACCTGCTGTGGCCTGAACTTAAGGCACCAGAGGAGCTGCAGTATTAGCTGCACTGGAATGTTTTGGTTTTCCCTGGCAAAACAGGCCCATCTCTCCAAGTGTGAATGTGCTTCAGTTACCTAAACATACTTGAGAGGGGGGGAAAAAAAGGAAATTTCCATTTTTTGTATTTAACTAAAGAATTCTCATTGTTGTTGAAAGCAAACAGAAAAGGACGTGCCCCAAGGTGTTCCTTTTGCACTGTGTACCAAGTCAAGGCAAAACTTTCAGAACACAATTTTTTCCTCTAAAGATTAAGCAAACCCCCATCATTAATGTGTCATCTCTGGACCAGTGTGCAAATCCTGCAGCCTCCATGAGAAAGACAGTTTAATGTTACACATGTGTGCACACAAAACACAAAATGTATTTCACCTCAGTAGAATTACACCAAATTACAGTACCTAAGCACATGGCCAAACATCCCCTTCTGCAGTAAATCTATAAAAGCACACCAAAAACTGTTCAACTTAAATATATACTTCACCTTAAACCTTTTCCCTTCTGTCAGCTGATGAAGGTCACACCAACTGTTTGTACTGACAAAAAAACAGTTGGGGTGACAAAAAAAGATAGAAATTCTAATTGTCTGTCAGTCTTCGCTCTCTCTGCCCAGGCCAGTCCTGCCTTCACACACCTGTGATTGTCACTGAGCTGAGAAGAGCTCAGTAAGAATATTTGGAAGGTGGATGTCCTGGTTTGGAATAGGGAAACATTTCATTTCAGGGCTGTTGGAACACAGGAAGATGCAGACAGAGCAAAGGATCATACCTGTCCTCACTTGGCCTTTCCTCTACCCGTTCTCTTTGCTTCACAGCTCTAAATGCGGTGTAAGTGAACACACTGTGTGGGTTCCCACTGGGATCATCACCTTTAGGGTTGTGGACAACACCACAGAACAGAAGAGAGAACAGTGAGAGATGCTGCTAGAGCAGAGAACCACAGCTCCTCCCAGCCACACTCACCTGTATCCCTGGAGCCCAACAAATCCCACCTCAGAGCTCTGCTCCAAACCTGCTACTTCCAAACACAGACACAGCACCAAAACTGCACCAGTTCTGCCCATTCCATTTCCCCTTCCACAGATGGAGCAGGACTTCCCTCTTTTACAGCTCCCCAGCTTCCCTCTCCCACAGCTGGAACAAAAGTTTTCTTAGGACTATTTTCAGTTCAAATACTGTTTTGCCTTTAATTTATTCTCATTAAACTGAACGTACATGTAATTGTTACTGCAATGTCTTAGCAAGAAACATGCTAAAATAGCACCTTTTCCTTTATTGTAAGACATTTCTGTATGATGTTTGACCAGCTGATTCTTTAAGGTTATTCTGCAATACATACTATTTTAAAAAACAAGCTTTGGCTGGACTGAAAGAAAACTGGCCACTAACTTTTGATCACTGCTTTAGGAAGTCCAGAGCCATTAACAGACTTGCAACAGCATTACTGTATTGATAGAAGCTTTATTTATTATATCATCATACCACACAGAAATTCTCTAAACATACTCAGGTAGCAAAGCCTCCAAAGAAATTACTCAAAACATGAGATGGCAAGTGATCCAAGCACCAAGTGACTGTCAAACCTTGAGAAGAGAGGTGTTAAACTCCCCATTCCTACCTGCAAGTGGGTACTGAATCAGTGCACATGCAGGAACCATCTGCTTATGCAATTGTCCATATTTTCCAGCCTAAACAATTCTGTGATTGTAGATCCTGCTGCTGCTACAAAGGATGATCCAAGGAAAGTCTTTTCACTTTTTGGTCCCTGACCTTCACACTTGTACCAGTTCCTCTGGACTGCATTGCCTCACCTACTGAGGAGAGATCTTATAAAAAACCTAGCATCATGATTAAAACCATGTTTATGGATTACTTAAAATTGCTCATTCCAGTAATGCCATGTAGTCTTAAAAAGGAACATTTTGCAGAGAGAAAGAGCAACTGGTAAAGATATATCTTGTCTGCTTTGAGCTGTGGTGACATCCTTTGCCACAGGTAATGATGAATTAATATCAATTATAACACGAAGCTTGGACAATGCCTCGGCACTGAGTCAGCACTCAGGTAAGGCAATGTTTTATTGCAGCTCATTAAAGGCAAAAAAAAGCAATAAAAGGCTTAAGAACCATCACAGCTCCTGCCTACATGAAGTAATAAACAGTATGATACACTATCATTTACATGAATAGGAAAAGGAATGGACATTTCATTTCCTACGCCTTTGTTGCTCCCATTCAGTTGCGCCGAGGGGGCTGTTTGGGGAAGCCCCGCGGTGCCTGTTTACAGGAGAACTTTGCAAAACAAAGACAGTCACGGTCAAAACTTTGCTGGCCAATTCAGTGTATTTGCATGGAAGAGCTCTGAGGAAAACAAGGATGCTGCAATAGCCCCTCCTGGGATAGTTCAGCTGAAGTGGTTTAAGTAGCAGGGAAGGGTCTCATGGCTACCTAGATGTGTGGTTGCCACAGGAAAAGCATCAGGTCTTCATGGCCTTGATCAGACTTTCTTCATCCACACAAAAATACCGTCACAGAACTCCCTGAGCAAAATGGAAAATGCCAAAGTGTTGTGCATGCAGGGAACAGTATTGTCCAAGTCTGGCTCCTGAGAAACTGGGCACAAGCTCTTGGTAGGAGTGGAGAACGTGCCATGCCAACACCCGACAGTACATTCCAGACGTACATCCACCACACCATCTGAACAGCTCCCAGAAAAGACCCGATTTTCCCTCTTCCTTTTAACTAACAGAATGGAATTGCTCTGGATTTACAGCACAGCAAACCGAAAGCACAGTTGGAGCCATTGTTTTTAAGCAGACCTTGCTATGCCATAACTGTTCATGGTTCAGCTGCTAAATTACACATTATAAAAATAAGTAAGTGCAATTGAGAGACTGTGTTAATCTCAGAAGTTTAAACATCTCTCTGTAATGGCTGCTTTATAGTGGCCCACAGTAAAGTGTTTTATGGGACATCCAGGAGGTTTGTCTGCACGTGTCCGTTAAACACTCCTGGGAATTTTCTCACATGGAGAGACGAGGCCTGACACAAACTGAATAGGTCCCAAACATTGCTGCCATTGACACGGCAACAGGAATGCCACCCAGCAAGAAAACACTTTACAACACCTGAAGGAGATAAGAACCACTGGCCAGCAATAAGATGTTGCTTTTGGAAATGCAGAATTCCCTAACCTGCCAATCAGTGCAGACTCTGGAAACATGGCAAAAACATTTCTGTCCCCCTACAAGGAAATGAGAGCTTAAGCATTGATTATAAAGAGATGATAAAGAAGCACGGGTGGTTTGCAGATTAGTTCACTAAAACCAAGAGTATTTGGAGCCAAATTAGGTTCTTGCAAAAAACGGTTCCCTGGAATTCAGAGTGAGTTCACTCGTGATTCCTTGCTCAGGCAGTCTCTGCTCATGGACTGCACCCAACAGCCTTTTCTCTGTAGCCAAACAGAAGATCCATCCAGGCTGACTCAGAGATCCCAGGTGAAAACACCTTTCAATAAATTAAGTATAATGGTAACGAAATTGCAGGCATTGTACCAGTGTTGTGTTTTGGGGTTTTTAAAATTGACAATCATGCTTCACAACAGCACCACAGCTAAGCAAGGGTGAGCAGTCTGGGGCTCCTGGGGTACAAAAAGAGATGTACACAAGACAGATATAATCACACCCAAGAAGGCACTACATGAAGATCTTTGTGCAAAAGCATCACCTCCCTCAGCCCTAAAACACTCACAAGCAGCAAACTGAAGAGAATTCTTAATCCTTCAGTGTTACCATTATTAGAGTATCATTCACCCACTTGTCTGCAGGCTGCCTCCTTCTCCCACCAACTGCTTCGTCTCACAACAAAGCCCCACTGGTGGCTCAGAGGAGCAACAAAAAGCTCTCCCCTGAGCCTGTGGCAGAGTCCCCGTGATCACCTGGCAGGAGGCAGCATGACAATGATTTGACAGGCACCCTCCCAAGGGGACTCCACACATCAGTCACGCTGCTGACACACTCCACACCCAGAGCAGCTCAGCCAGGCTGGGGAGGATTTCTAGGCACAGGCAGCTGCTCCTGACTGACCATCCCAAAGCAGTAGGTTTTTCTGTTTCACTAAAGGCAGAACCAGAAAGTTCCTGTTTCCTGTGATAGTCCTGGTGACACTGCCACACTGGTTTGAGCCAAGTTTGCCACAGTAAAGCAAAGCAGCAGGTAATGCCTAGAGAGGACTGAAGTCCTATTTCTGGTCCAAAACAAATCTACTGACTGGCATCTAAAAGGAAATAGTACTGCAAAAACAATTGCAAGTTATCTTTTTATGATGATCTTTTTATGATGTTCTAAGAGCCTTTCCAACAAAATAAAAATAATTCCTCTTCAGATTTTTTTAGAAATAAACTGAAGAACCACAGTAATTTCAGAGGATGTGCTGTTGTTGGGTAGCACCAAAAATTACCAACATTTACTGTGGAGAACAACACAAATTCCCTTAACCTGACTACAATTTAATGAATTAAAATTAACGATGAGCCTTATGTCTTAAATTTGCTGAGTCAAAGTCCTAAGCTCTGACCAGTGATTCATTTCACACTGGAATGCTCTGACATACGTAGGCAATGGGAAACTGGCTCTGATTGAGGCTTCTGCCATGTTGAAAGTGTGCACAAGGTTCCTGGCAGTTTAACTGTTCTTAAAGATAATGCTACAAGACAGAAAGGCTGAACACTCACACACCTCAAACCAGCCCAATCTGTGCAGCTCTAACAACGACTTCCAGTGCAGGTGATAGCAAGGATATGACAAGCAAAGTTCCAGGAGAAAGTCAGTTTAAAAAACCAGAATTGTGGGGAAAAAGGCTGAACTGCTGGTTTTATGGACACAGCTCTATTCCAGCACTCAGGCAGTAAAACTAAAATGAACTCCCTCAAAGTTAAAAATGCCCAATAAAACTCAATAGGCAAGGTAATTATTTTGCCTTGACAGAGGGAGAGGACGGGTCACTTGTTCCCACAGAAAGCACCTCGCCTTGCTGACATCAAATGGCAAGACATCTCTCAGTTCAGCTGGGTTTTTTCCCAAGCTACATCTTCTGTGCTAGGGATTTATAACACTGGCCAAGCCTGTGCCACTCTGGGCTAAAGAAGAACCTGAAAACTAAAAGAAATGCAGCAGCACCAACAGCCTCTCCCGTGGTGTCACAGCTCCCCCACGGGACCGGGCTGGTGTCCACATTCCCAGGGCTGACCCTCTGCCCACATCCTGCCTATTAATGCAGGTTCCTCAGGATCTCAGCTGTGGGATTTGCTGGATTTGTCCTGTGTGTATGGAGTCGGGATGGCATTCATGGGATGAAGGTAACTTAAATGGAAGTGAACAGCTCTTGGTTTCACAAAGCCCAGGCCAGGTGGGTGTCACAGAATCACAGAATCGATTGGGTTGAAGAGACCTCCGAGATCATCAAGTCCAACCCTTGATCCAACCCCACTGTGATCACCAGCCCAGGGCACGGAACTGCCCTGGGCGGGTGATCA
>JAOXXN010000191.1:7944340-7956268 GCA_026770055.1 Myrmophylax atrothorax | reverse complement strand
GGCCCCGGCCCCGCACTCACTCACCCCACGAGCCGCCGCCGCAGCGCCAGGGTCTGCTCCCGGGAGCGGGGCTGGGCCATGGCCGCGGGGCAGAGAGAGCGGCAGGGCCGAGAGAACGGCAGGGCAGGGCCGAGGGAACGGCAGGGCAGGGCCGAGGGAACGGCAGGGCAGGACGGAGGAGGAGCGGCCGCCTCGGCGGGGCCGGGCGAGCGGGAGGGCGGGACCAGCGGCGGCGGCGGCGCAGGGGCCCGGGACAGCCCCGGGACAGCCCCGGGAGCATCCTGGGTACCGCCCACCCTTACTGCAGGGACAGCCCCGGGCACTGCCCATCCTTACCGCGGGGACAGCCCCGGGAACATCCTGGGCACAGCTTTGGTAACACACCGGGCACTGCCCGCCCTTATTGTGGGTACAGCGTCGGGCACTGTCTGCCCTTACCATGGGTGCAGCCCAGTGACACCCCGGGCACGGCCCCAGTGACACCCCGGGCACGGCCCCACAGCCAAGGGCAGCGGGAGCAGGGCAGGAGCTCACCCAGAGCTCCTCCAGCCGCACAGGCAGCACTCGGGGCTCGGTGCAGAGTGGGGTGACCCTGCTGGGGGTGCAGCCACCCCCGGATCCCTCCGGGTACACCCCCGAGGGAGTACCAGGCTCTGCAGGACCATTGGTACAGCTGTAGAGCCCTTGTTTTGAAATACACGTGATGGAAGTGGCGTTCAGAGCTGGGAATAACTGGAGGGGGTGTTAGAACTGTCTTCTGCTTAAGCAAAAGTAAAACCTACCATTTCTGTGCTGTCCTCCCGTGTTTGGTCGCTGGCAGATAAATGTAGAGCTGACTGACTCTGTGAGAGCCAAGCCTAGGACAGGCAAGAGCTGGGATTTAAAGAGGAAATGCTGTCATCAGATTACAATGGTCATTCCTCTGTTCCCGTTTGACTGGACTCACCTAAAGAAGAATTAGGGAGGTGACCAGAAAGGGTGTTCTGGGATAGGTCAAGTTCTGCTGCTGTAGGTGCTCTATCCCATCACCAAGTTCATCAAATTAGCCACAGTCTTTCTAAAAAATGCTACAGTTTTTTCCTTCCAAGTACAGGTTCATGTTCTGTTGCTGACAACATCTGATAAGATTTTTTCTAAACAGAGCAGACACTTTTAAAATTACACTCTGTATATTCTGCTGACTAGCTGGAAGCACCACAATTATCTCTAGTCACAACTCTTTGAAAAACACAGGAGCAATTTAAATTTTGTGTAATACAGAGAATGCAAAACCAAATTGCCAAGTTAGGTTGAACTTAGGAAGTCAAAGTCAGTTGTCTCCTAAAAGTCAGGTTTTATGTAACAAAAGACAGTGGAAAAACAGTTAATAATGGCTGTTAATCTTTATTTGAACTCTTGTCTGGTTAAGATATTTACTGGCTATTTATAATAACAACCTGAACATTTACAATTTGGAAAGTTTACTCTTGGTTACAAATGCAGAGTTCATTATACATATTCACACAACTGTAAAAGTAATCTGTACAGAGAGACCATGTTTTAAAATCTACTCTTTGCTTTTATTAAAAAAAAGCCAAGAAAAATTACTTTTTGAGGTCTCAGGGTAAATTATTGCCCATTACAGCTTTAAACTAGAAATACATGATGCAGTACTAATTAATACCATTTTAACATGTTAAAACAATGGATAAGAAATACTGTTATTAATGCCTTCATTTTTAAAGTAGTTGTTCCCCAAAGAAATGAGTAAATAAAATACTTTTCATGGCACATACATGATTAAAAAATCACAAAATGTTTGCAAATAGAGATATGTTAAATACATTTTCTGTATTTTTAATATCTATATATAGATTTAGTCGGCTTTGTATAGAATACCATGTAAATACATTCAAAACAAAACTAATTTTGGCAAGGTGTCCACACTGCACACACACAAAAAGCCCTTTCTCCTCTGAACAGCCTCCCTGGAGTGATGCAACCACTCACATAAATAAGGGGCACTTGCATAACCTGGCAGAGGATTAAGCTCTAATATTTGTTTTGAAACAAATACGGACAGAGAAGGCACATATTGCTCGTGTTTTTCTAAACTGCATACACATAAGTAAGATTTTCAGTCAGATTTTCAATACCTGCAGGTGCAGGTTCTTAAATGCTGCTGTTCATGCCAGTTTTGTAATAGTTCTGTGTCCAAAGTAGTGGACACAGAGCAGGTTTTGATTGTGGTATTTTGTGCTGAACATTGTTCATACTAAATATTTTTGATTTCTAGGATAGCAGAGAGTAACATAAAAAGGAGCTGTTAGGAAATTGTCTGTAAAAGTGCACTCTGGGAAACAAAGCAGGACTTCCAACACCTCCTCTAACTGATGGCAGTTACCTTTGATATGCACACACCTAACTCTTCATAAATCCATGCAAAATGCACTTTTCAAATGCACTGTTTACAGCATATTAAAAAGCAGCAAGTGGTATTGCAGTGACTCACAGGTACTTGGGCTTATCTCCATTTTAAGTTTCTGCTCTTCAATATCTACACTATATATATAAGAAACCACACAGTTACCACACAAATGAGTGAGTGACAATTCCATGAAACTTTGTCACTGAGGCAACTTAACAAACAGGAATTAATTGTTCTAAAACATAGGAAAGCCACAAATGTTACTAATGTATTTCTTATTCTGCTCTCTTGTCAATAATTCAACTTCTTGTGCATGGAAAACTCATGTTGCCCAGCTTTCCTGTGGTTTCCCCCAGGCTCTTTCCAGTAGTACACAATAATATAATCTATTAAGCGCTTCCTGCATTCATTTCTGGTGTCAGATTTTCAGCACTTCAGCTGCAGGTTACACAACAGTCCCACATCCCTCCTGTTGTGCCACCTCATGGGACATAATCACAGGGAAAAGTTGCAGTAGATCACCTGGGGAAGTGAAAGAGCTGTAACTTTCAGCTTACAAATGATGGCCAGGGAAAAGAAAGTTTAGGAAATGGGTTTTTTACTCACTGGTTTGTTTCAGACTGCAACAGACTCCCCGAGGCAGAGCTGTGAAGTATTTGAGACACATCCAAGTAGTTCAGGCAGATTCTGGTCAGGTTCAGTGCAGTGCCAGGGACAATTAAAAGGCAGGTGACTCCAGTCAGTGACAGTGAGACTGGACTAACTAGAGTGACCAGATGTTTCCCTCTGCCCCCTCCTTTTCGTTAAAAACCCCACAATTAAACCCACTATTGCAAAAGAGTCCAGTACATATTGTTACATAAACACCGTCCTGTGAGGTTACCAAGGTCAGTGTGTGCCACAGTCACTGCCTTGGTGAGCAGAGGTGTCTTAGACCTCTTGAAATGATCCAAGTATTTCCTATTCCATAATCAGAGATCTCCCTGGTTAAACACCTGGAAACACCTGTGCTGCTCAGCAGGGAAAACTCATTAAACTGAGGTTTGCCCCACTCTGCACACCTGCTGAGCACTCTGGAACCAAACTGACTGAGCTGAGTTCAGCCACACACCTGCAGGATTTGTCCAGGATAAGTGGCTTTCAATTTTTACATTTTTAGAATTTGTTATTAATATTTTTGCATATCTTAAATATAAATCTGTTTTCTGTAAAAATAAAAAACCAAAGCTAAACGATTCAAAGCTTTCACGCCCAAAATATAAAAAAGGAAACATGACCTGTAAGCTGCTACAGGGAGATTTTATTTGTGTAATGCTTTGTTGTGGGACTGAAAAACCAAGTGAGAATATGGTGGTATTTCCCAAGAGAGAAATAGCAGATTTGGAAAAAGCAATTGAAGTTTTTATTATGCACTGCTGTTGCACTAATACCAATTCAAACCACAGAGTTGTGCAGAACTCATGCCCACCTCTATCTGTGCTGCCAATTAAGGGACAGTGTCACAACATAAAATTTGCATAGAATTTGTGTATTTAAAATATCTCCTCTAGAGGGCAACATTGACTCAGCGTTCAGTGAGCAGGAAATGCCTGATACACCTTTGTAACGCACATGATATTGATGGGGAAGTTTTTTAGCATCATGATAAAGCTGGAAATTTCTGGCATCTTAAAATGAAAAAAAAAAAAGTTTTACAAAATGTATTATTTTAATGAATTGTGTATTACAATGGGTGAGTTCCTTACTCTTGCTGAACAGCTTGCTGTGTTTGGCTGACTCAAAACCAAATGTATAAAAATTTACCCTGGGTATTGGGTTACTGTAACAATCCTAAAACCACAGGTCAACCTGTGTCATTCCCCAGGGATTGCTCTGTGTCCTTGCATGGGATGCCTTGAGATGCTGAAACCCTCCCTTGTGTTTTGCTGGCTTTGCTTAAGGATTTCAAATGCTGAATTTATGAACTTGCAGAAGACAAAACCTTATCTAAATACTTCACTATTGGTTTCCTAAAAAGAAACACACCAGAAGGTCTCTTACCATTAGAAGCAGCATCCGTATTTTTAAATACACAGAAGAAAAATCCATATGGAAATAAATTCATCACCATTCTATATACAGCAAGTGTCAGAAGCTGTGCATGCAGGACAGGCAGCTCCCCCATGGCAATAAAACAAAGCATGTGGCAACATCTTGATGATTCCTTTCTTTTTTAAAGTAAAATCTTGGTGTGTTGACACTTGGAAACAGTTTCATTTTGGAGTCAGATCAGGATTTCTCTGCCACCTGTTTCATAAACCAGAGAAATATTCCAGAACTCACTGGCCAAGCCACGATTCAGCTGCAACACTCGTAATTAATCTCACTTGTCCCCATCAGCACAGGCAGATCTCGGGTTCAGGCTCTGGCAGGGGAGCTGCCAGCACTCTCAGCACTGCTGGAGTCACATGGACAGGTTTGTTTGGCCACATTCCCTTCTCCCCCAAATCCATTCCCTCCAGAAGCTTTAGGAAGTGCTCCCCACACCTAGAGTTGGGTGCAGCATCACCACTCCTGGGGCACCAGGACTGACCAAACCACCACAGCCACAGCCAGGCACATAATGAATGCAGTTGTGCCCTGCCTGCAGAGCTTTGGGGCTGGAAAACCTTTTAGGCATTTCAAACTTGTGCCCTTAGGGCTCAGTTTGGGAACTTTGCTTCCTACAACATGTTAGAGAGAGGATGTTGGTAGCAAAGATAATCATTAGCCACAATTTTAACTAGAACAAGCTTTGAGGAAAGCTGCTTGTACTTTTCTCCTGGGCAGCAGGCAGGCCTGGTTAGCTTAACCTAATGGAAACCACCATGCTTTCACAGGCATTTAAATTAAGCAAAGGAATTTTGGTTTGTAAACTAGAAAAAAACAAAAAGGAATTTGTCTGAGTTTCAGTTCCCCCCAAGATCAGTAACTTCAGTGTGTTACCAGAATGTCTGTTGATGAATCCATGAAGTCCACATTCCAAATATTTTAGTGGTTGAGAAAAATCAGTCCTTTAGTCTCAGACTGACCCACATTTCATAAGCATTAGCAGCCTCCCTGTCAGTCATCTTTACTGCTACTGACATGTAGTGATAACATTTAGCTGCATTTCAGAATTGCTGTAAAACAGTCTCACATTCTTTCAAACCAGAGAGGAAAACAAGAGAGCTTTCCTGGGGGGAGAAATGCCCTGTGCTTTGTGAGAGGCTGAGATCATGCCTGAGCTTGAGCGAGATGCCAGTACTACCTAAAAGTAGAATTTGTCTTTGAGCTATTTGCAAACTCAAAAGTATTCAAAAAGACCCACATAAACATTTTCATATGGAAGGAGAAAATAATCAACTGATCTGGCATGAATTTGCTGAGCAAAGCACATCTTTTTTTAACTTGTTGCAATAAGATCATGACTGCACTGTATTTAACAACCTACTCTTCTAAATACGCGTGTGTGGAAGGCACATGGAAATCTAAACACATTTCATTTTAGATTCTATGGAATCAATTCAAAACCAAACAGTCCCTCTAATACAGTCTGTTGATCTGAATTAATATGATTGCTTATCACAGAATGGTTTGGGTTTGAAGGAACTTTAAAGGTCATCTGGTTGGAAGCCCTTGCTGTGGGCAGGGAACAGGCACAGCCAGTTCACAGTGTAAAGGCCAAATGTGTGATCCCAGCTGGGGAGCAGGAAGGACTTCAGATGCTGATCACAGACTGTGCCCTGCCCAGGGATCCATTCCCTGCTCTGCTCCCAGGAGCTCTCTCTGCTCTCCACAGGTGATGGAAGGGGTTGGTAGAGTAGATGTACCCCCCACAGGCCTTGGAGACTGGTTAGTTCCTCATAGTGGGAATAGCAAGCAGGAGGATCCATCCCTGCCAGCACTCCTGATGGGACTGGCAGTGGCAGGAGTCCAGAGAAGTGACTGCACACAGATGGCTGATCTGTACAGGGGCAGCAAGTCAGGCATCCTGAACATCCCTGACTGCTGCAGGTGCTGGGATGAGCCAACCCAAGGGCATTTTCCTGGGAATTTCCAAAGGTGATCACAAAAAGGTGTGGCACTGGTGGGTGTTGGATACCAGCTGCAGTCCTGGGCTAGGAAGATGATTCCAGCCTTCCTTGAGTGGCATGGGAATGCTGTGAGTGGTCAGGCTGTGCCTCAGGGATGGGGAGGAAAACCACTCCAGTCACCAGGATTAGGTGATTCCAAACAAGCTCTTCCTCATTAACACCAAATGTGCTGGGAGGGGGATGGTGAGGAGCAGTAGGTAAAGCACTACTCTGGTATTCTGTATCAATGTTTTGCAGGCCTGGCAGTGGTCACAGTTGATGCCTACAAGCACTGGATATTCCACAAGTTGAAGACGGAATACTGACTTGTTTACCTGAAGATAATAGGACTTCGGGGTATTTCCTCAGAGAAAATATAAATTTTAATATAATTTCATAAGCTTTGGAGGTTAGCTTGTCTTGTAGCTTCAGTGATATCAAACTTCTTCAAGTAGGAGCTAGATGAAAGCTGTTTAGTTTTTGCCAGCGTATGTAAAACAAGACTTTTCTATCTGCATTGTAGATTGTTTGTGGACACTTCCAGATTCTTGTGCTTTCTGCAGTCATTCTGGGGACTGAACTCTCATTGATACTGAAAGAGGTTCCGTGGTCAGGACACGTTGCAGGAATTTGAGCGTAGAAGCCCACGGTGTGGTTTGGAGTAGTGAATTGCTTTTAGTTTGAAGATGCCTCGGGCAGATGGGAAGAGCAATTGTACATTAAGGGAACAATCACACATCTTCCTGGTGACATCAATGAGAGATTTGCCTTCAACCTTTCACAGAAGATTTTTTTAGCTTTAATTTGGGACAATAAAGGGGTTTTTCAAAAGCACTGAAAGCCAGTGGGAGCTTGGTAGCTGCTCCCTATGCCTTTAAAAACCCCTACACCAAAAGTGATAGCTGAGAACATGATATGGAAGTAAATAAAATGCATTTTCATTGCTGTTTTGAGTTACATAATTCTTGTTTCTTGATTTGTTAGTTGATATGAATTTACATGGATTTAATCTGTATGATGACCAAGAAAATGGTGAGTAACTGGTGAAGATGCCAAGTAGAGCCACAAGTGATGTGTAGTTGTAGACTCTAAGCAGCCAACAATGACGGGTAACAAGTTCACTGCCTACAGCCCTAAGTCTTCTGTGTCCACACCAGCGAGCCAGATGGCCATTCCAGCATTTACCAGCACACAGGACGTGCTCCCAGCTAAAGGGAGAGGCTCAAGGACACCCAGCACCCATCGTGGCTGAGAACCCACAGATACCACCCTACCTGCATGGAGCACAAAGCAAGAATTCTGTGGCACCAGGGCAGGTTGCACCTGGATGCTCACAGCCTCTCTCCAGCTCTCTCTGGCAGCAGCTGCAGTAAAGAGTTGCAGTGAAGCAAGAAACTAACAGGTTTTTAATCTGACTCCCTTCCGTATTCTCTAAGATCAAGGCCACAAAGAACTCTGTTCAATCTGTTTGATATCATGGTCAGGCTCTTCATTTCACCTAAGATGCCTACACAGAACCCAGCAACTTGTTTGAGGCTACAGTGTTTCCTCCCAGAACGATCTGTTAAATCAAAAAGGCATTAAGGGGATGGGGATTACATCACTGGCCTGGTTAGGATCAGCCAGTCTCACCAATAAAAATCCACAGCTTGCTGATTTGAGTTTGGGTAGCTTCAGCTTCTGCCCATTGGATGGGTATTTGTACATCTTTCTCTGTTTGGTTTAAGAACTTGTTAACGGAAAGTATCTCCTCCCTGTGAAGGGATCTGGCTGCCTCTTGATCTTCATTGTAAGCTGAACAGTCTCAGCTGTAAGCCATTTTTTCCCCTCTTGGAAATAATTTTTTATGGCTCTCTACTGCACAATCTCTGTTTTTTTCAACATCTTAAAAAATGTGAACTGTGGAACAGTTTGCAGTTTTTAATTCCTCTTACAGTGGCATATGCAGATATCAAAATAATAATCCTTTTATTCATTACCCTACTCTGCATGGGATGTGCCTGAGATAAAGAAAGATACTGAAAAGGGGGAGAAAATGAAGAAGACAAGGGGAGTGTGCAGAGTTAGAGTTTACAGTTAAAACCATGTAAACCAAGAAAAAATAAAAAGTAAATGAAACCCACAAACCAAGACAATTAAATACTCCAAACTCCCAAGTTCTAGGAACCCCAACAGCAAAATTATGTACTCTGTTGTTTAAGAAGGGACCTCAGCAGATCCCTCCCTGTCCTGCAACTCTCTGCACTGGAAGTATTGCCACGTTTTTGTGTTTCAGAATTCTCCAGTGGAGGCTTGCTGGGGAATTTGGGTTCCACAGTATCAAAGTGCTGGCACATCTTCAGGCACAGACCCCAGAACAGGACCCAGAGGTGCTTCCCCTTGAGGGAAAAAAGCTTCTCTTGGTTGCAGAAATAACCACAGGCAGTCAGGGTTGTTCTGTTCAGCCCCAGAGCTGCTGATTCCATCCCAGCAGCAGCAGCAGCACCCATGAATGCAGCCTGGCTTTGTCTCTGCAGGCTGCAAGTCCTTCTCCTGTCTGACCACACAGTTCACAGCAGCTTCTGTCCTCTTTAGGGCTGCATCCTTTTTTTCTTGGTTTTCAGCCAGGTTCCTTCACTCTGTGTGCATGTGCAGTGCAGATACAGAGTGGAGAGGCAGATTAGGACAGCTTTGCCCTCCTCCATGCAGTGAGGCACACGAGCAGCACACTGGCTCAGTCCTGTTAGTCCACACAGCAGCACCAGCAGTGAGTACTGTCCATTCCCAGCTACTGTCAGCAGTGCCTTTGTCAAATCCTGTTGTTACCATGCAAATCTGATGGGTTTGGAGCTTTACAATATTTTCCAAGTCCATAAATGTCAGAATCCAGTATAAAAAAAGGTCAATATATTACTGTCAAAAGTTTTTTCTCCCTTTTTTTATACAAAATTTTAAAAGATCAAAATATATCACACTATTTACATGTTGTGCTTCATGCTTAGAGATCACTGAAAAAGAACACACAGACAAACATTTTAATCAGAGAAATGCTCCATTCATTACACTTACTAACCTTACTGTTAGTATTATTATAAGGATTGGCATTCAGATTTCTTGTAATATTAACAGGACATCCAAATGACTTACACAGAATTAAAACTTCTGATATACTGAGGGTGTGCTCACATTCTAACTGAGGCTTTGCAACCAGTAACATGCTTGCAGTAACTCCAACTGTGTCCACAAACAACATGTTTGCAGCTGCGTTAGTAATTCCACTCAGATTCAGTGTCATACCCTAGTCAGAGAATGAGCATCCTCCTACAAGTCTGGATAAAATCCTTATTTTATGGGAGGAACATGTCCTTCCTCATTCTCCCAGGCTGCCCTCGGCACTTACAGCCCCTGGCTGTTCTGGGTGCCTGAGATGGGAGGAATTACCTGCACCCAGGGGTGCTGACTGGAGCACTGACACTGTAGTGGCTGTGGGTTATAATTACAATGGCAGAAGAGTCTGTGTTTGGAAATAAGTGTGTGTAACTCTGCAACAAAGCAATAACCCATTGTAAAACTCTCATCTAGAGGGTATGGGCTGAGTAAGTCACAGGAGCACGTGTTGCAGAGTGCAGCCTTTCCATGGGTGGCTCCTGAGCTGCCTGGGCCACAATAAAAGCCTGAGCAAGCCTGTAAAAAGGCATTCTACTGACAGTATTAACAACAGTGATTTTTTTTGTGCTTAGCAAGCTCTTGGTGTTCCCAGCACCAGCCTAGAGCTGTGGGGAACAAGCCACGAAGCTGCTGGAGTCCTGCCCTGCCAAGGCATGACACTGTGTGTGCCAGGCACATCCCCACTTGCTGGAAGGACATGCAGCAGTACAGACAGACAGACAGTCACTGTGCAGCCAGCAAACTGACTCAGGGCCTGTGCAAGGACATACAGGTATTAATGTTACTGTACCTTATGCCAACATCCTGCTACTGGCAGTCCGTCCGGTCCCTGCAAAATTGAATTTACAGGTTCAGTTTTCTTGACAGTGGCTTAAGTGTCACACCCCAAAACCTGAAGCTCAGTCTGCTGAAAGGTTTCACAGCACTGTTAATTACCATGCAAACCCCATTTACTGTATATGCACAAAACCAAATATGCAGGCAGTGTGATCCATGTGTTACACAAACACAAAACTGAATATACCCCTGGGTAAAAAAAAAAAAAAAATCAGATATCTACACTTACTTTTTTCCTTTAAACAAAAAAGAAAATGTGAACAAAGATTTGAAACCTCAGTTCATTAACTTCATCCTCTGTTTTATAAGGTAGTGGTTTTTGCAATCAGATATATATGGAAAGCATGATGTGGAAATGTACTCTTTGTTAAAATGTGCTTTTTCAGTTTGGGGGAGGTGATGTAGGTATTTTTTCCTGGATGGTATCCTAATTGTGTTAAATTTGATACTGCAGTACTTAGTTTCTTTAAGAAATCTTGAGTTGCTGAACTGACTGAGATAGGATGAGTTGTGGACTATGCAAAGGGAGTGAAAATACTTGTCTTGCTCCAATGGAGATTCAAGAAACATACAAAAATCAGAAAGCCAGAGAAGAGCTCACTGACCAGGAGGAGGACACTGAGAAGGAAGGAGCCCCTTAGAGGAGGAACAGCTTTGTATGACCAGCTCTTCCAAGACACTTTAGAAGAACTAGCTGACTTCAGCTGCCTTTGCTGATGCTGGATTTTTCTTTTAAGGCTCTTGGGTCTCGGATTACACGAATTTCTGCATGCAGAGCCACAGAGAGCACACATGCACTGACCCTTCCCTCAGAGCCACCTCAGTTTCCCTGGGGGTGGGAAGCCACGAGGATGTGTGTGCAGCAGAGGGAACTGCCGGTGCAAACAGAGGTCAAAATGCAATTTTACATTTTTTACTGTAAATGTCAGTCATCACATTTTTTGTATTCTGTATTGATTTTATATGTAAAATAGTCTATGCCCAATAAAACAGATGCAGTGAAGTAAGGTTACCCTCTCCAGCTACTCCTAGTGTAAGAAGTCAAGTTATTTTCACACACTTTCCTGCAACATTAGTCAGAACACACAGTTTTTTCTGCAGACACGCTCAATATTTTGGTTTGTAACTGTTCATAAGAAAAGTGCAACTTGTAGATTTGCCAGAGTTGCCTGGGGGTGAAGGGGACAGGGTGCAGAGCAGTTGTTTGACCAAGGCACACCCTGACACGGGTGGTCACGGGGTTGATTTCTGCCCTGGGTTTTTCTCCTCCTGTGCACTCAGAATACTTATTTTAGCCATCAGAAAACTCCACATCTTTCTACCACGTTTCACTTGAGTGATTCCAAAAGGACTTGTCAACTTCAAAAGAGCTTTGTGGCCTGTGTGTGAGGCTCTGCTGATGCTCCTGGACTAAAAGCCATCACTGAGAGCCCAGAAAGCCTCCACCACCTGGTGGGGTGGAGA
>JAOXXN010000191.1:7909918-7940059 GCA_026770055.1 Myrmophylax atrothorax | reverse complement strand
ATCAAACTTACATCGTGGGCAGTGAGAGCACAAGCTCCCTCAGCAGCCCCTGGGGCTGGAGGCTGCTCCTTGTGAGCCAGCAGGATGGGGCTGGTCAGCCCAGCTCTGCAGCTCTGGCTGGACTCACCACAGCAGCATTTCACAGCCCCTGGTTTAGGATGCCACCCCAATGTCCCCACTCCTCTGCCACCCCCGTGATTACCTTCTCTCCTTTGGTGCCAGGCAAACCGATGAGCCCTGGAACCCCTGGGAGACCCTGAAGTTAGAAAGAAACAAGGATTGGAATCGTTGCTGCAGGGCAGGTTCCTCCCAACAGCCAGAAAGGAGATTTGGGAAAACAACTCACAGCAGGTCCAGTGTCTCCATGGTCCCCCTTCTCACCACTGTCACCTTTTTCTCCCTTTGCTCCGTCCAAGCCCTGCACAAATGGAATGGCATCAGCCAGGGAGATGTGGCTGCTCTGCCCAGGGCTGCCCCCCCCTCCCCTGCCCCTTCTCTGGGGTGCTTTCACACACACTGCTGGGGATGTTTTCCTCATGACCAAATCACATAAGAAAATAGCTGAAAATACAGGTGGAAGCCTTTTGGTTTGGAAACCCTGACTCATGTGTGTCACCAGCTCTCAGGACTCTGTGCTGGAGGAGGGTTTTAGATCCTAAATGTGTTTGGAAGGACAAACTGCTTGTTTTCTGAAACACCAACTGTAACCAAGGGATGTGTTGTGACAACAGTAACCAAAAAAAAAAAAATTCAGTCTCCAGAGCTGACAGGCCTTTGTGAGCCTGTAAATAATGCACTGGCAGCTGGGAGACTGGGTGACATTTCATTTATTGACTTACTTTAGGCCCCTGGATTCCTGGAGGACCCTGTGGGAAAGACAATGGTGCATTTGAAAAAAACCCCAGAATTTATAAACACACCCTGAAGTTTCCTTCCCAAACCATTTCTTGCTCAAATTATGGTCTGACAATGGTGGGCCAAGCATTTCTTTTTGAGACAGGTGGCACCTTATTTGGTTCTCTGGTATCAAATCAGGGGGAGGGGGAGCTGAAAAGGACCACTTGGCATAACATGGGTTAATAAAGCTCTGCAACACGAGCTCTGGAGAGTGAGACCCTCCCAAATATTTTGCTGAAGCAAATGACAGCAAGGTCTGGGGGGTGGCACTTTGCCATCCTGACCTTCCATGCCAGGGTATCTCCCAGGTTATGAAGGCCACCTGGAAACCCTCCTGGTTTTGAATCATGGTCTCTCTCAAGGTGGATCTTGGACCCAGCAGAGGCATCCTGGCCTTCCTAATGCTCTGGACAACTCCTTTTGGAGCATTTTAGCCACCAAACCCCCCTCAGATACCTGAATCAAAAGTGCTTCCCATGTTCACCACTTGCATCCTCTCCCACTGCAGCTGATGGCACAAAACTTACTGCCATGGGCAAATTTGGGAATACAGACACCGTCATGGTGGGGAACAGATGTTCCCATCCCACAAGACTTTATTTTTGCTCCATCCCAAGGAACAACTTGGTTATTTGCAAAATAAGCCACCAATATTGATGCACTCTCCTAAATTTGGTGCTTTAATCTTTCTGAGGACAGAGCACAGCACTGTAACTCTGCCCTGAATTTTTTCCCTCAGATACACAACAGCCCTTCATGATTAAACAAAGCAAATCACCCTTGTCCTTAACTAATTCCATGCAGTAACAAATCTGCAGCAATCACTTTCTGGAGTCCTACCATAGGGCCAGGTAATCCCGGGGGTCCAGGCTCAGGTATGATCTGCAGGAGGGAATTAAATGGCATGTTAACGAGGGTGGGCATAGAGACAAGACAGTTCAGGAATGGAAACCTCACAAAGTCCAAAATGTTTTAATGCCCCCTGATTTAATGGGGTTTAATCTAAGTATCTGCTAATCAAAGTGTTGCTTGTAGTGTTTATAAATAAATCTTTTTGAGCACATGAATCAAAGCAGCCTCCAAAACAAGAGGGTGGACCAACATCACTCTGTGTATTTGCCAGTCATAAAATGTATGTACTGATGCCATTTTCTGCACAGACTGCAGAAAAATGGACTTTTAAATTAAACAAACAAAAAAGCCAACAAAACATCCTTCACTCCCAGAAAACTCCCAACTAAACCCCCCCAAACCAACACCCTGAACAAAATAAGCATCTTCCTGTCATTAATAAAAACCTATCAAAACCCACCACTTCTTTTTTTTTATTAAGCAATAAGCATGAATATAAAAAAAGGATGCAGAAATCCTATACAACTGCAAGGAGCCCAAAATGTTTTGAGAACAAAACATAACAGCAGCATCCAGTATCTCAACCATCAATGCAAAATCTAAAGTAACTTTGGAGTGCTGAGTGTGCAAACTGCTCTTCCTTAATGAACAAACCCCCAATCAGACACTTCTGAAAGTTCCTCTAGACAACAGCTGGGTTTTGCTGATGGATACAGGATTGGCATGGCCAGGCTGCACCCCCCAAAGGTGCCTGATCCCACATCATGGAACAGTCTTTATGTTGCCAGGATCTTACATGATTGTTCTGCAGACATGGTGAGCCTGTGTCTCCTTTTTCTCCTCTGTCTCCTTTTGGCCCTTCTGTTCCCTAAAAGATAAAAATGTAACACTGACTGATGTGCATCTTCCAATAAAGTAAAAGCAAGACAGAAAAATACATTTTTCTTCCTCTAAACTCCAGCCTTGGCTCCAGCAAAGCTCATGTTCATCCCCAGGGGGCTTTGAAGAAAGACTTTTTTCCTCCTTGGTACCTTCTGGATAAACCTTTATCATCATCCTTAGAAATGCAAACTCAAAGCTCCTGTGTTCACCAGCTCCGCAGTGATGTGGTGTGGGCAGGTCAGTGCTTCCATCTCCAGACTGGCCACATTCTGAGCACTTGCAGGACTCCCCTTCAAGAGCCAAGCAGCAGATGGGTGGGGACAGAGGGATGGACATACCGGTGGACCTGCTGAGCCCATTTCTCCCGTCTCTCCTTTCTGGCCCACAATCCCTGCGCTGCCCTGGTCACCCTTTGCTCCTTTGGGACCCTGCAAGTTGACAGAACACAACGTGCTTAGAAGAAAACTTAAAAAAAACCCCAACAGCCACTCCTGCCATTCCTCATTTCCCTCCCTGTCACAGCACGAGCTCAGGAGAACATGTTTTAACATTCAAACTCACATGTGCCAATATTGGGGGTGCAGCAGAATTTGGCTGGGCTGCAGCAGGGATTGCACCCATTTAGGGTTGGGAAGGGTTAGGAAAAAAAAATTGGAGACAGCATCTGATGAAGCACTTGTAAAGGGAGCCCCTTTAGCTCTACAGATGTGGCCAGGAGCAGCATCAGCACACTCAGAGCAGAGCACGGGGCTGTGGGCAGGGCCAGCAGTCCAAGGAGACACAGTTGGCATTACAGGCTCCTGGCAGGCTGGGTTTGCTCTTCCCAGGAACACAGCATTGGTGTGTGGTTTTCATTTGGCTCCTGCAAGGTCTCACTCAACCCTGCCCTGCTCACCTTTTCACCATCCAGTCCAGGTGGGCCTGGCAAGCCCAGCTCTCCCTGTAGAGACACAAAGAAAGGAGAGCCCAGGGTCAATTAAATCAACAAATCATCTTGGGAAAGCATTTGGCAAGGAAATGAGTTATTCCCACTCAACCATTGTGTTACAGGTCTGCCACTGATGGCTCAGGACCAAGGAGGTGTCAGGGATGTACCAGCATTATTGGCCCATCCAAATATGAGACCCATAGGCACTGAAATCCTGCCCCATCCCATTCTTCCAAGAGATGCTTTTCTGCAAATTACATTCTTCTTCTGAAGAAACTCCAGCCAGCGGGTTCCAGACTTTTGCTGTGAAGCAGGAGGGCAGTGTGGCCCTGGGACAGGCTGGGATTGAGGGGCTCAGCACAGCCACGGGGACTGCCAGCCCCTCTCGCTGCTGCTTCTCCCAGTTACTTCTGCCTCCTGCCACAGGCAATGAGGTGCTCTCAGAGGGGCTGGGGTTTCACCTCTCAGGTGTGGGACTGGGAGCGGATTAATTTCTGGGACAGCATCCTCTGGAAGGGGTTGGAGACCAGAGACGGGTCAACAAAATTTTGGCTTTAGTGTGAAAACCTTTTTTTCAGCCAGAGCAAGGTCTAAATAGCATTTCCTTTACCACACATAGCTTCAAACTCCTCTGCAGGCAGAATCACCATGGGAGACTCTACATGGAAGGTTCCTTGGGAACACTGTCTGCATGGCAGAGGTTGGGCTCACCTTGGGACCTGGAGTGCCTTGGGGGCCCGGTGGCCCTGGGGGACCCGGTGGACCCTGAAATACAGCAAACAAATCAGGCTTGGTCATGACTAACATGAACATGGCACACTGTGGGATGAGCCAGGAGCAGCTCCCAGCTACCATCAGCAACAGGCACTCAGGGGAGTGGGGTTGGCCAAACACTGAGGTGACACAGAGTGACCCAAGGGTGGCACAGGGCTGTTCATACCACAGGAAACACAGTGGGAGTGAGCTGAGTGTACAGGTGCAGCAGCACATGGGTTAAGAGGCAAAATGCCTTTAGCCAGGGGTGTAGCCCCAAATCTGGTGGTTTCTTTTTGCATTCTGCCTGCCCCTTCCAGCTGGCCTGGGAAGGAGCATCCTGCTGGAAACAGGGACAGCCAGCCAGGGAGGTGCAATTAAAGAGGGAAAACGAAGGAGGTTGTGTGACCACTAACAGCAGGAAAACCTGGCACACTTAAAGGAGCTGTTTTTCCTGGGCATTGCTGGGTGCAGAGACCACAAACCACCTTGAGATGAACAAATACTTTCCAGCTTGCAAATTATTTCAAACAGCAGAAGTTGTGGTCTTGCCCAGATGAAAACCAAACCAGTATCATGTCCTCAAGCACCTTTTTCCATAGCTGGACACTCAAAATGCTGATACATTTAGTCACACTGGAATCCTTCCCAAAGCCTTGCCCACGAGACAGGTCAGTGCCCAAACACTGCAAACAGCTCATAAGCAGGAAAACAGCAAAGTTAACGAGGTTCAGCAATGTGTCCCTCAGCAGACTCTGCATGCAGAACATGGGAGAGGGTCTGGGCCCAGCAGATGAGGCCTCCAGACATCTGATGGAACCTCTCCAACCACTGCACTCCACAAACTCCACTCCCAAAAGCTCCATGCCATGCAGACATCTGGCAAGCAGAAATTACCAGCACTTTGTGTATCCCTGCAGCCTGTTATAAAACAATTAGGGTGGTTCTCAAATATATGTCTGTAATTAATTATTTATTCTATTCAGCTTATTATTACATCCTAATGAAGATGTCACAGTTGGGCAGGTCAGGGCCTGGGGGCTGTTCCCATTCCTCCTGCATCCCCATCCCTGCTTGCAGAGGATGTGCAGTGACAACAGCAGCTCCACACCATGGGAATCACCTACAGCTGGCAGTATTTGGGGTGTAATGTGGCTGCTCACACTCCTTGCATCAGGTGTTTCTATGGCTGTGTTGGGTTGCTTCTACCTGCAGAACATGAACTCACATCCCACAGATGGATCCCACAAGCCTGAGCCCACATCCTGGGCTTCTGCCACCGTTTTTGGTGGTACCTCCTAAACACCCTCAGCCCCCAGGTGCAATAGGCTTGTCCCTCCCAGCCAGCTCTGTGCCAAGACAGAGACCCTGGGAAGAAGACATAAGACAGGATAAGGATGTCCCAACATCAGCATGGCAGAGCTTGGCAGCCTTTGGGTGCTGCCCCATGAGCTGCAGGTGTGGCCTCGTGCAGGGCTTACCTTGAGTGCATCCAGGATCCGTCCGTCGTAGTCGATCACGACGGTGTCTCCCTGTTCCCCTTTCAGGCCAGGGGGACCCTGCAATCAGGGAAGAATCCTATTCAGTGGTACAGCACTGGGAGAAGGGTGGGATGAAGGCAAAGACCTGACATGCAGCATTTGGGGGTTATCACCTCCCAAACCCCATGGATTTAACCACACCCTAGTCTGGCAGCTGGGACTGTCATCCAACCAAACTTCACAAGGGCATCCATTTGTGTAACAGAGAAGTGCATAAAAATCCTCACTTGATCACACCTATTCCCAGCATCCCTCTTGTTAAAAAAAAGGGTCACAGGATGGTCACATTGATAAGAAAATTGGACTTGACTGATTCCCCAGAACTGTCTCCTGTGGCAGCTTTTGGTACCTGCATAATCATTCCTTTAAAAATGCACCATCTCTCATTTTCTCACACTGAACTGATCCTGAAGTGAGTCAACCATATGCTAAGCAGAAAGAGGTAGTGGGGAACAGCTCAAGCTGAGGCAAATACACAGCTCCAAACTGAAATCCTGAACATCCATACCCGGGGGCCAATGGAGCCGATTCCTCCCTTCTCACCAGGTTCACCCTGAAAATGAAAATCACGTTTTTGGTTCAAAGAGACCAAGGGAAATATAGAATATTTATCTTGAAAATACCATACCCACCCATAAGGATATGCTTTAGATTAAGTCTGACAGCAACAATGACTGCTGCTCCAAGCAAAAAAGAGATTTGACTTGAGAGCAAATCTATTTTGCCACAAATAGCGCTGGTGTGGGCTGGCTGGCAGGGAGAGAAGGTCTCTGCAGAGGGAGCAGAGTGGCCCACTCGGGGCTGAGCCCCTGGTATTGGGGATGTGTCACTCTCCAGCTCCTCTCCCTGCTCCAAGTGTGCCAAGCCTTGTGCTGGTTCCACATGGCTCTCTTTGCTTTAGGCTGAGTTTTGCATGTGGAAAGTTTCAACCAAGACGTTTAAACCATTTTCAAGGGCAACTTTAAGAAAAAGGGCTGTGCCAAATTGTTTCTTTTTCCTTCCTCATTTTTTTCCCTTTCCCTCCCTTTTTCTTGTTTTGTCCTATTTTTTTTTCTTTTTAAACTGGGGAGCTTCAAAAAGCTGCATTACTCTCACAGCAGTGACCTGAAATTCAATTTAGGATTCAAAAAACATCCCATTTGCCATACCCATGTAAATCCCTTTGCTGACCAAATTAAAGACCTTCAAAAAGTAAAAAATGGTAAAAATGCATAGAAAAAACCTCTGAATTCAAGAGATATCAGGAAGAACAACTGTTACTGTGATCCTAGAAAAAATCTAACAACTGTTACTTTCTTCACCATGTGCAGTTTCTTGCCCAAAAAAGAGCCACAACTCTTCAATATACAGAATATTACTGGGTTCAGATCCTCCTAAATCCAAAGCAGGTGAGGGGACAAAGAACAATGCACAGGTGCTGTCTGGGTCTCCTTGACACCAGGTAACACACGCAGACTGTCTGATTGCATTTCTCAGCAGTTATGGAGGTCGGGACAGGACAGCTCATAAGTGCTGTGGGCTCTGAAGCAACACCACAGCCATGGATAAAATCAGATCAAAGTGTGATCAGAATTGTACCTCTCTTGAGAAAAAAGGCTATTCAATGGACAACATGCCAGGAGATGATTTAAAAACTCTTCTACTGATCTCGGCTTGAGACCAGCTTGAAATCAACAGGAAAAGGTAAAATACTCGTGGCACCCCCTGTTTTGTATCAGTTTGGGCATTTTGTGAGCCTTTCAGAAGGCAAAGCCCAAAACACAGTGCTGTGCCCCTTGTTGCAGCCAATGGGCTTTGGTTTACCTTTGGTCCTGGGGAGCCATCTGTGCCGTTCTCTCCCTTGGGACCCACGTTGCCTTTTTCTCCCTGAAAACAAGGCAATGTGGACAAATATTATACAGGGAGGATGGAGAACAGATTTCTTCAGGTTACCATTTTCTTGCTTTATCTTCACTTTACATACACAGGTGAGCAAAGCTCTGCTTTTGGCTGTAAAGCACTCGGTGTTCCCTGGGTGGAGATGGGCAGTTTTTGAGGTCAAAGTGAAGCTGAACAGCTCAGCTGCAGGTGGTGTGTTCAGCCCTAAAGTTGGCCCCAAAATGACAGCATAGAATCACAACATCACAGAATGGGTTGGGTTGGAAGGGATCTTGAAATCACCCACTTCCAACCCCCCCTGCCATAGGCAGGGACACCTTCCACCACCCCAGGTTGCTCCAAGCCCTGTCCAACCTGGCCTTGGACACTTCCAGGGATGGGGCAGCCACAGCTGCCCTGGGCAACCTGTGCCAGGGCCTGCCCACCCTCACAGTTTATTCATCTTTTTCCATGTCAGGGCAGAAATGTGCCTCACAACCTGCCCCAGCTGAGATATGGGGCCAAGAAATCAGAGAGCAGAAGGTGCTGCCAAACATGTGCATTGGCTGGACACAGAGCAGAACCCACCTTAGGGCCCACCAGTCCTGGTTCCCCGGGGATCCCATCGTCACCCTGGGGAAAGAAAATACAGAGAGTGACACACACAGAGCTTGGACACACTTACTGGGATCCAACACATCATGGGATCTCACTGAGTGTTGCACAGCCCTGAAACCCACTCAGGTTTGCAGGAGGCAGGGGAGAGGTGCAGCAAAGAGCCCAGGAGGCTCCAGCGTGGTCCCCTGGTCTCACTCATAGAACCACAGAATCGATTGGGTTGGAAAAGACCTCCAGGATCATCAAGTCCACCCTTGGTCCAACTCCATCTCTGCCTCCTCTGCTTCCAGGGAGGTGGATGGGCATCTCCCAGAACTTACTAATAGCAGCCCCTGGGAAAGGTGCTCTCCCCCACCTTCAAAAGAAACTAAACATTAAATCCCTTTAAGGTTTTTTGTATCCCAAGGACCTCGTGTAAGCTGCCACCCATCCTCCTGGACTTCATCACAGGTCACCAACCCCAGCTGCCAGGAGAGGGTTTCTTGATTTGCTTGTCATGCTTCGTTGTTCTCCTGGAGTAAAACCACTTCATAGGTGCTGAAGAGATCAGTTTTATTTAATTTAGGAAAAATTTAAGCCAAATTCAGGCCTGAAAGACACTCATGGCTGTATCTATTTTGGGTCACAGCACTAAGAGGGAAGGGCTGGGCCCTGTCAGTGCTTTGGCTCCAGTTAAAGGCAGTGATTTTTAACTATTCAATGGCACCACCAGGAGATAACGTGGAGAGCTTGGACACATGACTGACAATTTTCAGTGCCAGAGCCAAGCAGCTTGCCCTTGGCAGTGGGCATTTCCTACGGGACTGCGGTGCAGAGGTGCCCATCCCAGGAGCTTCAAACCTCCAGAACATCCTCCAGGCACATCTCTGTTCAGCTTGGATTACTGGAGCCAGAGGGCTCAAGGCTTTGCTTAGCATCTGCTGTTTTATTCTTTGTCTCTTGGGCAGATGTGATTGCAGCTTCTGGCTTGCTTGTGGTAGTGAAAGCCAGGCTGCAGGAACAGCCATGCCCAAAATTTAGGATTGCATGGGTGAGAAACCCTGGGGAACACAAGGAAATTTCGGGTTGGTGTGGACATCCATGACCACAGCTCCCCCACTGCTCTTTGGCAGTGGTTTTCCTAGTCGAGCACAGAACAAAGCAAAAAAAAATAGTAATAATAGTTAAAAAATAAATCCCCATTTTACCTTTTTCCCTTGGACTCCAGGCTCACCCTTCAACAGAAGAGAAAGAAGTTTAGGGACATAACAGAAAATAAGACCAATTGTACAGCTAGTCAAAATTAACTGTAAAATTGAAACACTTGGCTTGTGTTGACCATTTTCATCCCCCCAAAAGCACATTCCACAGCACAGCAGATTCCAGCCCCACTGTGGCTCCCTCCACCCCATTGCCAGGTTTGAACATGGGCAGTGGTTGTGATACTGAGGAAGTGACACATTCACACATTTACACCCCCAGTCAATGGCTAATGCAGGATTTGATATCTGATATTTACAGATAAGTGCAAGTCCAGCACAAAATGCTTATTTTCATCTCCACCCCTCTTCTGCAGCATAATTTCAAGAATTCATGTGTAAAATAAGAGAGATTATTCCCCACCTTTGGTCCTGGAGGTCCTCTGGCACCCTGTTGAATACAAGATTAATTTACTTGTTTGACAACAGAGTATAACAGGGTAGAAACATTTCCAAGAGTATTTTAAGTCCATGAAAAAAAAATGACACAGATGCCAGCTTCTCATCTTCCCTTACAAATTACCCTTAAGTTCTCTGTGCTTCCAGTAAACAATATTCTTTCATGGCTCATGTATTTTATGTATAATTAGCACCTTTTAATCCAACCTAGACCTCAGAGAACTGGAGTATCAAAGCCAGGTGGCTTCAGAGGGGCAGAAATCAGGACACAGAAGCACCACATCCCTCCAGAAGAGCCAAGGGGATGAAACAACTGAACTCTTTTCTCCCCAGGGCACAGGTACCCATGGACAAACGTCAGTTTTAGGGCTTTTATAATTTCACAAGGGGTTCTTTTGGCCTCCATAAGCAGTGACACAAACCCAGTGAGCTGAAGGGTGATGCAGAGCAAGGGGTGAGGGGCACACACACAGACACAGGTGCTTCTGGGCAATACTAACCATGAGTCCTTCCTCTCCTGGCTCGCCTTTGAAACCCTGCAAAAGTAAGAACAACAACATTGGAACTGTTACCTCTTATTTTCCAAAACACTCAGCAATAATTCAGAATGTTCCACTGCATTATCAATTAACCTATTTTTCTATTAAATATGTGTCAATGGTCTGCAGACTTGCAACACGTCATCAGAAAGGTACGGACTGGAGAAGAGATCTCCAGGGTCTCTGAGTTACAACAGCACCTGCAAATGCAGCCCCAGGTCCAGCTCTGCTCCAGAACTTAATGTGGAAAGATCCCTCCTGCTCCCTTGGCCCAAAGCTCTGCTCTGTGAGCAGCCAGTGGTGCCCAGCTGTGGCTCAGGCTGGGGACACATGTGGGGTGGCAGCACTGGGAGGGGAACACCCTTCACCCTCCTCTCCCTCGGCGGGGTGGGAACTGCGAGGTGGGAGCTCGTGCGCATCTCCTGTCCTTACAGGGGAGCCTGGAGGTCCTCTTGGGCCATCCTTTCCCGTGTCACCAGGAGGCCCCCGGGCACCTGGGGGCCCTGGCGGACCAGGGGGGCCCGTGGCTCCATCTCGGCCTTGGTCACCCTGGAAGAAGGTCACACAGACATGGTGAGAGGACACAGCACTGGCAGGGGTGGCTGCAGGGTGCCCACAGCACATGCACTGCACCCCTGGGCCACAGCACCCTGCCCTCTGCTGTCCCAGGGGAATTCACTTCCAGCTTCCAGCTGGGAAGGCTCAAAGTGAGCTTGTGGCCAATTCATGCCCTTTGGGTCCCATTCCTTAACCAGGATTGTGCTCAGTGCCTTCCAATGAGGTTTTATCTCCTAAGCCCTGCTCCACTGACTGTCTGCAGGGAAATTCCCAATTCAACAGCACCCAGAAACAACCCAGACCCACAACATGCTGGCATGGAGCATGCACACACTGCCAGAGCTTAGTGCACCACACCAGACAAACCACACCAAAAAGCAGCAGTGCTTGGTCTCACCCTTCAAACACAGCCAAGGCCATACATTAACACTCAGAGTGGCTCACACCCTGCACCTGCTGCAGAGGAAAAGCAGCAGCTGCATCTCTGTGTGACTGGGAAAGTCTGGTGGGAGCACCCAGTGGGGCTCTGTGCCCGGGTACCAGCTCCCAGCCCAGCCTCAGGGCTGTGCCCATCCCTGTGGCTCCACAATGGAAAGCCTCATGGAAAAGGAGTCTTGTAAACCTTTTAGCAACATCTGGGAGAGTCACCACCGAGGCAGTAACAGGGCTGGCTTTAATATGTGGTTCACCCTCAAATCAGGGACAAGTGTGGGATTTTTCAGAAGTCCTTAAGTGACTTAGCAGCACAAATCCCATGGCCTTTCAACAAGATCTGGGCTCCTAAATCACTTGCATGGTTTTTTAAAAAGCCCTATTGCAAATGTTGAACACTGCAACCAATTATGTCAAGTTTCCCCACTGAACTTTTCCTAATTAAAACGTCATATTTAGAGTTCCAGGATTTAGATTATTCTAGTTTTAATGGATTTTATAATACTAACACTGTCCATATCAACATTTATAGGACTTTGTTTCCTGATTCCCAAATCTCACAAAGAACCAAACGCTACATTAGTTTTATGTCTCTCTACTGTGACAAACTCCTGCCCTAAATTCCGATGGGGTTTCACTCAAACACGCCCCCAAGGAGCATCTCTAAACACAGCCATGGGAGTGGCAATTTAAAATAGCAACAGTTCAGTGCAGTCAGAGAGAAGGAACAGAAGCAGCTCCAAGAATCACAGCAAACCAGCAGAGTTGGTGTCTACCTTGAGCACTCGCCGAGTAAAGACAAGTGGATCATTAGCCAGGAATCCATGATTGAGGTGGGGAAAGACCATCTAGGCAGGGAAAGTGGGAGGTAGAAGAAGAAAAATCAACAGTTTAAGATGAAAGCACAGCAGAAGAATGAGTTTTAAAGGCCATAGCAATGTAGAACCATTTTTTCTTTGATAATTGATGCATGAGAAAGAAATAGTCTAGGTAGGGAGCAGTGGGGGCTTTAAGGTTCTGGATACACTGAAGCTTGGTAAGTAGGACACAGACCGAGGAAACAAATATTTTTTCACTAGTTTACTGCACAATAGGACATTCAAAGCAGCTGGGACAAGGATTCCCCTCCTGCAGAATAAAGAGTATTATTCCAGTAAACCCCACAGGGGATATATCTCAGCATTTCCCTGAAACCAAATATTATAATATTTTTTCAGAGGCTAAAATGAATACTGATGTATTCCCAGCCTGCAAATTGCAGATAAATCTCTCAGATTTATATGATGCAAAAACAATGCATTTAGACCATGTCAGTAGTCATTGCTATTGTTTTTCAGCCTTTGCACTCATCTATCTGGGGAGAAGCAGTAAGACATTTCCTTTCTCAGGACAAAACATGCACATCCCTTCCCTCCATCCACCCATCCCTGCCCACATCCATAGGACAGTCCATGGGGTAGAGTGAAGTCACACGAAGCCCCGTGGGAACACAAAGCACATCCTCCATGAGAATTTTTGGAGGTTTTCTATGGAACAAACCTCTTTTCCAAATTGCCAAGGAGCTTTTAAACCTTGCACACCAAAACCAGATAACCCCAGATCTCAGTTTTAGGGTAAATAGTGCACAGGAAAGGTCTCCTTCTGCCCAGCCTCCCAGGACAGGCTTAGCCACAGGTACATTGAGCACAAATGTTTTCACACAATCGTCTCAAACAGAGAGGGGACCGTAAAGTCAGATAGAAAAAACTGGTCAACCCTAAAAAATAAAGCCCTCCCAAGGATCTTTTGCAAGCTGTAGAGAGATCCTTTAGCTCAGCAGTCACTTAAATACAGCCATTTTGGGGAAGAACATCACTGAAATCCTGAGAAACTGAAATTAATGGGGACACAGAGCCCTTTCACTTGGCCAGATGCTCCAGATACTACAGAAACCACCAAGAAAACTCTACTGAGAGCAAAGGGGTTTGTGGTAGACACAAAGGACAGAGTTTTATGGCTTGTGATGTTCATAAAGATTCACAAGAGCATAAACTGGGATTTTCATAAAAGCCCATAGAGCGAAGCAGAAACTGAATTTTTTTCTTACCAGACTGGTGAGCACCATCCAAGTGAGCACAGTCCAAGCCCAGCCCTTCCTGCTTTAGTGTGAAATAACAATTTCTGTTTGCCCTGAGGCCAAACACCCCACATCCCACCAAATCCAGCCAGTGCACCTTGAATTTTAAATTGCTCCTGTTACTGATGAGCCAATGGAAGGTTTGAACAACTCTGAGAGACATTAAATACAGAGACACCATCCCTGGTTTAAGATATGCCTGGGCCAGAGATAAAGAGGCTCCAGGAGAGGAGTTAAGTGTGATGGAGTTACATGTTCCTGCTCCACACTTCCCAAAGATTCCTGCAGCCAGGCATTGGGCTCACTGGCCATCGGGTCTGACCCTGTGTAGCAATGGAATGTCAGAGCACAGAAACCTTGAACACTGCTCATTTCCAGCTTCAGAGGACTCCATTTAACCATTTCAACATAACGTTCCAAAGTAAGCAAAACTCATAAAACAAAAGTAATCCAGAGGTTTCTCTTGACTGCCACAGTGAGCTCTGCAGGACACTTCCTATGCTGAGCTTTTATCTGCAATTTGAACTTGGCAAGCACGTACTTTGCAGAAAGTAAGAGAGAAAAACTCCTTTTGTATCTGGAGTGTGGCTGCAGGGCTGGCTCAGCCAGCCCAGGGTTCAGCCCCTCAGCAGCTCAGGGCACAGGTGGTGCTGGTGCCATCTCCATAGCACTGGCCATCATGCAGGTGCCATGTGGGCCACTGCAGACAGAGCATTTCCCAGCAGCTGAAGCTCATTTTCTCCCCCTGCAGAGCAGCCCCTGTGCTGCTGCCACAGGCGCTGTGCATCCGCCAGCCCAGATGTGCAGGGATTCATCAACCCCATCGCTTGTCTGAACATCTGATCTGTCAGTAAGAACAAGATCACCCAGCTAAGTGCATAAATCCAGAGTGGTTGCCCCAGTGGTGGCTCAGGGAGTGAGCCTGGCTTTTAAAACCACTTCTTTTCAGAGGTGTAGCAAAATATTTGATGTTGAGCGAGAAGTACAGGCACAAATGTCAGGGCAAATGCCTTTGATTCTGCTTTGATTCCTTCTGTCCTCCCCAGAGCAGAGGGCATCTGTTACTGACTCCTCCCAGAAATACACCTCCCTGCATTCTGTCAGGATATTTGGGTACATTTATTCCCCATCCTGACCAGGGGAGGCTGCACAACATCCTCCCTCACACTGTCTACAAGAACAAGTGTTCCAGGGTTAAGACAACCCCATCTGATCTCCTTCCTCAGCTTTCCAAAATCACCCTCCAACACCTGCCACCAGGCACACTCACATGTGGAATAATCTCTATTTCTGCCCTTGCTGGTGGCAGGTGCTTACAAGAGAGAGAAAGAAGCAGTGCAGAAGTGAACAGATTCAGTAGCTAATCCCCAATTGCCATCACCTCCCTCCCTCTGCAGACAGTCCCTCCAAAGCTGCCCCAAGCATTGTTCTCTTTTCATCTATCATTCCTAATGGGAGCATTTCAGTATTCCCTGACACACTCTATCCCCACTCCACCACCCATAGACGTGAACACTTATGAGGGAGAGGGCACTGGACATAGTGCTGTAACCATAATTTATCCTCCCACTGGTGTGATGACTTGCAGTGGCACGTCTTTCAAAATCAGCTAAACAGTCACCACTGAAGCTTGAGAAAGGAGATAGATTAAATTCAGAAATAAAAAATAATCTGGGCCAGATGGTAGGAAGAAGTTTCACATCCAATTCACAACCCCAAGTGACTGAAGATGTAAAGGAAGCTGTTTTCAAAGCCAGGCACCTGTTTTTAGATCTTTCTGTGCATGGCTCTGCCAGGTTTGTTTCTCCCTCTTTCCTCTCAAACTGCTTCTAAACCTTTTTCTTACTCTTGTGCAAAAAGTCAGAAATAAATCTTCAACTAAAGCAAAATCTGGACAAATGCAGATCAAGACAAAAAACCCCACCCAAACACTTTTTCCTTGGTAGATTAAAATGTAGGACAAGTGTTACCTTAGGAGTTGGCACCTGCCCCACAAGCCCAGATGGAGCATCTCCTGCAGGAGCATCTCCTCCAGCATCACTTGAGTCTCCAGCCCCAAAATCATCCACAGCCCCAGCCAAGGAGTGAAAACTCACACCCTGTGCTGCTGAATCACCTCTTAAAGCCTTTTCTGAGTATGTGGGTGGGCCCTTAGACAAACTGGAGACCTTACACTGAGCCCCTCCTTAGCCACACAGGGCATAAATCTATCACAGAAATTTTAGGGGCTCTCTGACCCCAAGAGTGACATTCCCAGCAGACCCAATGCTGTTGGGAGCTGCTTCAGAAAATGATGCCAACTTCAGAAAGTGACTTTGCAACTCCAGGGGGAAAAAAAGAAAAATAACTCTGAGGCATCTCTGCCTGACATTAACCACTGAGGTCCTGGCTGTGTTTCCAACATCTAACCCTACCTGGGGACCCTTGGGTGCCAGCTCTGCACCTGTACAACAGCACCCATGGCCAACCACAGCCCCCTTGCTGTGACAGAGCCCCCCTTGGAAATACCACACACCTGGAGGTGAAACCTCCCATCCCAATGTGGGGGGCTTTGTGCTGCTGCTGCTGCCACCACCAGCACCACAGCAGGGACTGCAGGATGGCCACGTCCCCTTCGTGTCCTGTGGGGACCTGTCCTGATGCACTGCAGAAATCTCAACTTCACGCAGCCCCATGAGAGCCATTCCCACAAAACTCCACTAGTTTCTGTATGTTACAGCCAAAACATCTTTCCCTCATTATACAGTTACTTTAAACCCTTTGTTTTCGAAGGCAGCCTGGATATCACCCGTGTGCCACCACGGTACCAGGCGAGGAGCTCAGCAGGAGAGGGGGAATGTCCCATCCTGCCCAGCACAGTGCCTTAACCTCTCCCTGGAACACAAAGTCCTTCCACCATGTACTGGTGCTCTAAAGCCAACAATTAAGGAGGACAAATTCAAGAAAAACACGGGATCTGTGTCTGACACTGGAAGAGAAAGTTGGGGATGAGAAAGTTCAGCAGAAGTGAAATCCTTCATGAGGAACCCAAAGACCTTCAACTCTTTTTTCCTCATAGCCAAAGTTAGGAAAACCACTATGACCACAAAAAGCTCCAAAGGCAAAATTAAACACTTCCAGAACTTTTACCATGCCTCAGTTTGCAGCAAAGAGGCACAAAGCCTTGTTTTGTGCAGTGACTCAACCCAACCAGCTCTTGGAATAAATTAACGCGTCGTTTCACTACTCACCCTTGGGCCGATGTCCCCTGCTTCACCCTGTACATCAGGCAAAACAGCAAGGTCAGCTCTCAGAGTTCAGATGCCAACCCCCCAGGACAGAGCACAGGGTCAGCTGCACGTGGGGACAGCACACAAGGGACGTGGCAAGAGTCCTATTGCTTAATGTATTCAAAGCCAGGGAGGAGAAGGGCTCGAGACAGCACAATAGGGAAGGATTCTGCCCTGGCAGGCGATGAAACAGATAATAAATCAGAAAGAGCAGATTGTTCCCAACTCTAAGGCTCCCCTAGCAACTGCTTATGTCCTACACATGTGAGAATTAACTTCACTTTCAGTACAGCAATGGCCTTCTTTGGCTGCTCCCATTTTGGAGGAGGATGTCATGAGAACACAGAGCTCTCGGAGGAGCAGAGTTTTATGCCACTCTCATGACTCTCACGGGCTCACCAGGAACACCACAGCATGGCTGAGCTTTAACAGCATGCTTATTCCTCCTCCTTTTTTGCCACTTCTTCTTGCCCTTCCCCCTTCCTGAGGGTTTCCCAAGAGCAACCTGAGAACCCCCTATCACAGCTCCACATCCCAACAAAACTCAGTGTCATGCTGGGGTAACCTGAACTGAAAGAATGGCAGCAGCAGGAGGATATACAGCAGCTTCCCCCAAAGCCATGTGTTAATGCAGCCTTTACCTTTTCCCCTTTTGGTCCTGGAGGTCCCTGGAAATACATAAGAAGGATCCAAATTAAGGAACAGCAGAATCATCAACACACATGACATCAAACCCAGGGAGATTGCATTCACCAAGTCAAAAATCTGAGCCACATTCTCTATTATTTTATGGCTACTATTTTAAGTTATGCTCTGCTTGACATGAGCAACAGGCTACCAAAAAGCACCCATGAGGTGCTGCCCCCTCCAGCCAGGACAGAGGATGGAGAAGGACCAGGGCAGGGCAAACATGTGACTCCAAAGAGATGCAAAAGATATCCTGAGGTAGTAAATCACTTCTAGAAAAAACACATGCTCAGCATATCATTACAACAATTATACATCTGTTTGGAATAAACAGGGAGGACGGGCTGCTTTCTTTGGCCTGTTTGCTGAAGGCATCATTCATCTTCCCTCGGAGCAGCTGTGTGAGACAGGCAGGCAGAGACACTCTGCAGCCCCAGCGAGAACCACAGAGCAACACTGGGATGGGTCTGCTCTGCATCCTCCTTCCAGCACAGCAAAATACCCACTCTCGGGGTTCAGACCAGTTCAAGGTGTTTGCTGAAGCAGGACCCAGTGGGAGCAGTGGGGAAGGTCAGCAGAGAGGTGGCAGTGGCAGAGCTGCATCCCTCCCATGGCATCCCCAAGCAAGGGTGCTGGCCCAGCACTGTGATGGAAGAGCTCATGAACAGTCTGCTTCCAGTCTGGCTGGTTTTGGAAGTTTGCTTTTCCATTGGGATTTTCTCACTCCTGCCCTGTAGTGGCAGCCCAGGAGCAGGACTGTGCTGCTGGGATCTGACTTTGCTCCCTTCACAGGGGTCTACTAATTCAAAGCCAAGCCCTGAGCACCACAGTGTGAGCTGGCCTTCCTTTTTTCTTTTCTAATGCTTTATTTCCAGGTTTTATTTACATTTGTTATCTTCAGGAGTAGAATAAAAACCAAGCACAGCAATGTACAGCTGTAACAATACACTCCCTACCTAGCTAGAAATAAGTGTCTGCAGTAACTTCTCAGTTGCAAAGACTGAATGACTTCTGCCTGCATTGAAATCCTGTGTGGTTTAGGACCAGAACTTTAAATGATTTCAGATTGTTCCCTCTAGGAAAGGTGGTGTGAGAAAATGGGGTTTGGACACAAAATATGGAGCTGTGACCTCCTGTGGGGATCATCCAGAGGAAGGAATTGGAGCTGGCTAGAGTTCAGCCAGCATAAAAACAAAAAAATCTGGTTTTCTGTTTCTGTAAAATAAGTAAGCAAAGAGTGAAGCACCTGAATATCCAAAGGCCTTCCAAGCAAAGATGAAGTCAAGAAAACAGCTCATAAAATGAAGTCCAGCTGTTCCAAAAAGTATTTCATCGACACTGGGAACGCTGAAGCAGTTCCAACCTCAGCTCCTTTGGAGGGAAATGGAACCCACTTTGGGATCAATTATTTTTATGGTATCACTTTGTAGTGCCAGGAGTCCACAACCAAGATTACTGACTTGACTTCTTCAAATGTGCTACTGGAGTTTATTACCCAAATTTGGCCTGATGCCCATCTGCAGTCTCTGAGCTGGCACAGGAGGGGAAGAAGCAGCTGAGATGAGCTGACAGGTAAAGAAAAGTTCACCTCTAGCTGTGCTGGCCAGCCCTGGCTCAGAATTCAATCTTGCACGTGTTACACACCATGGAATAATTTCCCAAGTACAATTTTCTCCCCTAAAAGATATATATGTAGTAATAAACAAGTAGTAGTTGACATTCTGCATTTTATTGCAGAGCAGCACAAGCAAAGACATGTTATATTTGGCACTTGGTGCTACTTACTGGTTTGCCATCCAAACCAAGAGGCCCCTGAAAAAGGAAGGAAAAGACAGTATTATTAAAATAAATAACTAAATAACCAATTTACGAACATGGCAGTATCAGGCATGCTCTGAAAGAGGCTTTACTTACATACAGTACAACCTTTGGCTATGATTCTATGATATACCTAATCCTTCATCCATGCAATCCATGGATTCCATGCAATCCAGCAGGAAGGGCTCACAGAAGGACAGTAAGAGGCACCAAACAACTTGCAGAGCATGAAGGAGCATGAAAGGAAGCGACAGGATTAGTGACAGGGATAAGGTGACAGTGCTCTGGCACAACACTTGGGACTCTCTGAGGCTTTTAGAGTCAAAAAAAGCAGCAGTAACACAGACCTGGTCTGGTTAAACTGATCAGGTCTGTGAGTGACTCACATCAACCTTGGTTCTGAACCACTTGGTTTTGCCAAAGGACTTGCCGAATCGCCCCCAGTTTAGCCAAGGTGTGGGTGTCAACCATCACCCTCAGTCCATACTGGGGAGTCTCACTGATGGGAAGGGCTGTCTGGCTGTGGAGAAAGGGAAGGTGCATCTGCCCCCTGGGCTGACAACTCCATGCTTTGCTCATCTGCAGAGAGACAAAGCTGGAAGTGCACTTGTAACTGCAAGACCAAGCCCTCAGTTACCCCAGTTCTTGCCCAGGTCTCCCCTTTCTAGGGTTGCTACACTGTAAATCAACATGAAAAATCTCCCTGCCACTTCTGGAACTTAAACCCTTAATTAACATGAAACCACTGAATGTGCTGGGCCATAGGAAACCTTGCTTTTGAGAAGGGATGTGTGTGGGGAGGAAGCACAGGTGGCTCTAAGGCACCAGAGCTGCCCCTGCCCTCAGCTGGAGCTGGCACACAGGCACTTGGGGATGAGGAGATGCACACAAGTTATGGTAAATCCCAGAAGAACTGAATTTCCACCAATCCACAAACTTAACACCTCTCCTCATTTAAGCCCAAAGATGGCTCAGCCCTGCAAACCCTTCCTAAAGAGACACAGCACGATGGTTGCGAGTCAGCAAAGCCCTCAGGCACCTGCTTTGACCCCCAGTTTTCCAATCTGTGCTCCTGTGCTTCACTGGGCAAGGCTCCACTCCAGAGGGATTGGCATCCCTGTGGCAAAGCCTGGCTTTGGTGAGCTCAAACCCAACCCAGCCTTGTTCCTGTCACTGCCCATGGCAAATCCAAGGGCTGTGCTTGCAAAGCAGCACCTTGGGATCAGCACCTGCTCCTTCCTCTGTCTGCCCTGCACAGGCACATCCTCCTTCCAACATGCTGGGCTGAAACACCTCCCACAGCACAGCCCTGCCAGCTGGGAGGGTCCCCCAAAGCAAAGGCAGTCTGGACTATGGTACAATGCAAGGCTAAAACACCAAAGTTCTCTGTATTTCTTAGGGAAGTGATGATGGTGAATCATTTGCAGTTTAGCTTCTACCTGTGATGGGGAAATTGAGCAGAAGAGACAAAGGTGTGTAAGAGGAGACCAATGGCTGCATTGAAAAGAACATCCTCCAGCTCACTGCCATTGATATGGAATAAATGGCCATTGACAAGGAATAAATCAGTCTGTAATGGCTAAGGAATACAATACTCTGGGGGACACAGCTCTTTCAGGAAAGAGGCAAATCCTGGTGGCTGAACCCTGGGCAGAGCATCAGTACCTCAGTGACAGGGATTGGGGGACCTGGATAAGAATTCACTTGAAAATAAACAGAGATTTCTGAAGTGATCAAACATAGGTTATATTCCTAACGTGATGTGTATTATTTCTCATAAGGAGCTACCAGTGCACAACTGCTAAGCAGCAGGAATGAAAAATATAAATAAAGCAGTTGTGTCTGGCAATGCAAAAGCTTGCAGGTCACAACCAAACTACCACTTCTTCCCCAACACCTCCTCCATGCTTTATCTCACCTCAAATTACTTAGATTATAACATCTGGGAAAGGCATTGCATCCATGGAGCTTCTTTGCTGAAACTATGATTGTTTGGGGTTATTCACCTGCAACTCCCTGTCCTCCAGAGCACAAGACATGGGGCCTGAGCAGAGAACTGGCAGCACATTCAACTTCTCACAGAATTAAAAGTCACAGATTTTTTAAATTTATTTTTTAATATACAATACCAATTCATCAGCTTTTAGCTCTTCTTGTATCTGTCCACAAAGGGACATCCAGAAGGAAAAACAATGGCCTATTCAGAGGATGTTTGTTTGAGGAAAAGCATTTAATGCTTGAGAAAAAGAATATCCATCAGGGTTTCAAAGGGGCTCTTGGCCAGCCATGGCACTGAAGGGACAAGACTAACACAGACTGTTAAATGTCCTGTCAGTCTGGGCTGGAGATTTAATGGACTCTGCTTTACCTGCCCAGCCAAATGCCTGTGTGAGCAAGGCAGGGCTCCTGAGAGCAGCCAGGGGATTGCACATAGAGCAGGAGAGAGCATCTGAAGTCTGGGCTGGCTCACTTGAGTGTCTGTAACTCCCAGGAGTACCCACGTGTTCAGATCATCATTGTCTCTTACTTGAATTCTCCTCCATGTCATTTTAATTAAAGATGAAGCAAACTTTAATTTATTTGATAACCAAAGAACAGGAAAACAACAAGTAACCCCCTATTCCCCCACTCAAAAACCAAAAATCACTTTGACTTAAACAATGAGCACTAAATATACAAAAAAGATGAGGTTTTGGGTCACCCCAAGTAAGAGAAAGCATCACCATGGCTTTATGCTGTGCTTTTGGCCCAGGGATAAATTTCACTCGTGCCTTCACCCACTCTTGATCACAAGTCCTTAAACCACAACAGGGATCACACCTCACATAATTCAGTGCTCATGACATCAAGAGGGGATGAACTTTCTGCCCAGGACAAACCTGATGCTTTAAGAAAAGGTAGAGGGAAAATTCAATCAACTTCCTCCAAAACATGGTTCTGACCAAACCCATCACTG
This sequence comes from Myrmophylax atrothorax, assembly GCA_026770055.1. NCBI lineage: Eukaryota > Metazoa > Chordata > Aves > Passeriformes > Thamnophilidae > Myrmophylax > Myrmophylax atrothorax. Next base: position 7,917,719 of record JAOXXN010000191.1, on the reverse strand, counting down.
CACTGGCCAAGTGAGACAAAATACACTGACCCCAGGTGCTTTGAGGAGGATGACACTGGTGTGGGTCTGCTCAACACCAGAGCCCACTCCCAGCTGGTAACCAACTCACATCTCATTTTCTGTCCATGCACCAGTAAGGACTGGCTGGTTCAGCACCTGAAAAACGCAGCTCTGTGGAACTCCCTCCACATTTGAGGAGAAAAGAAGAATTATTGATGTCAATTTGATAAAGAAAATACATCTGCAGCATCTGACTGGAGCCCTCAGGCTGCTGGGGCAGGAGGAGCTGTGTTGGCAGGGAGAGCTGGTGACAGAGCAGGGCTGAGTGATAGTTGCAACTACACACCTTGGTTTTACCCCTCAGAAAGAGTAATGAGGTGTTCCTGTGGGAATAAGGATCCATGGTGATCCAATGGTGCACCCCCTCTGCCACCACCTGGGTGAGGACATTATTTATATAATGATATATATATAGTATACATTGATGACACATTATTTAATGATGTCTTAATAATATATAGTTATACCATGAGGCTGAGAAGGCAGATGGAGGTCAGATAAGATGCTGGAGCTTGAGCAGAGCTTGTTACATCACATGCTCTTCATGCATGCCTTGGTTTGGCCACACAACATTTCAACTTCAGAGTAAGGGGCCACATTCAGATATGTTTGAAAGCAAATTCCAGTATTTGTCTTCATTTTGTTTCACAGTAGAAGCTCAGAATTGTTGAGATGCAGCACCAAGATGCCACCTCTCATTGCAAAAATGAAATTCACCCATTGCTGAGATCGAGGCTTGAGAACAGTTTCCAGCTCACCAAAAAGGGATGATGTGGAGCTTGCAAGCTCTGATTCACATGCCAAAGCTCTTCCAATAAATAATAAGCATTTCCCACGTACATCACTCACTTCTGGCTCAAGGTGCCTGCCTGGCTACCTGGCCCTCTGCCTTCCTCCTGCAGTGCCCTTGCTGCTGCTGGCAGGGATGTCCTTGCTTTAACAGTGTTACAGGAATTTTAAATGGGGGGGGGGGAATATCTACTCACCTGACTGTAATACAAACCTCAGTCTGATGTTATATTAGTTATTCTCTAGCAAAGCATGAATGTGTGTTGTTCTAGATAAGCATTAAAACTGAGTCATAATTCAAGGATCATCTTTATTTAAACTTTAACATAAATTGTCCTATGGTGCATGTGTGTCACTTGTCACTAGGTCTGCCTGAATTTGGGCAGCCTTCTTAGAAATGATGTGCTCAGCAGAGGGTGATGGATGGTGCTTATCCTGCCTTTAGCAAGTGGACAGTGAAGTAGACTGAAAAGTGCCTGAAAGGCTGGGCCCAGAGCCATGTCCAGCCAGAGGACAGTCACTATTGCCCCATGGCCCAGGGGTTGATACTCAGGTCAGAACTGTTTAACCTCATCATTACTGACCCTGGATGATTGGGCAGAGTAATCTGCCAGCACTTTTGAGGATTATATGAAACTGGGAGGAATGGCTGATGCCCTAGAGAGTTATGTTGCCATCCAGAGGAACCTGGACAGGCTGGAGGAATGTCTTGACTGGAGCCTCATGGATTCCAACCAAGGGATATGGCAAGTGCTGCCACTGGGCAGAAGTAACCCTATGCACTGCTGCAGGCTGGAGCTGACCTCAGGAAAGGCTCTTGAGGCCCTGGTGGACCCCAAGATGACCACGAGCCAGCAATTGTCCTTGTGGCGAGGGTGACCACCACTCTCCTGGGCAGGGCATTGCCCCCAGGTCGGAGGAGGTGTTCCTTCCACTCTGCTCAGCCCTGGTGAAACATGTCTGGGAGATGTGTCCAAAGGTGAGCTCCTTGATACAGGAGAGACATGGGCATACTGGTGGAAATCCAGTAAAAGGCCGCAAAGATGGTTAAGGGATGGAGCATGTGTCATATGAGCAAAGGCTTCAGAGAGCTGGGATTATTTAGTTGAGAGAGGAAAAGTTTCATGGGGACCTTATGCATGTGTGAATACTTGACTGGGGGGAGGGTAAAAAGATGGTTATCAGTGGTTCCCGATGTCGGTACAGGAAATTCTATTTAAACATTAAAGAAGTCCCAGCATTTCATTGTGAGGGAGATGGAGCACTGGAGCAGGTTGCCCAGAGAGGGTGTAAAGTCTCTGTCCTTGGAGATACTGAAAACCTGACTGGACACAACACTGAGCAACATGTGTTAGGTGACTACTTTGAGAAAGGAGTTGGACTTTGTCATCTCTAGAGGTCCCCTCCCACCCCAGCCATGATGTGATTCTGTGGATAGGATAGATTTTCGTTATCCTATGAAAAAAAAAATCTTCACTGGAACGAAACTGCAATTGTTCAGAGGGTTTCAATGGAAAATAGGGGGAAAAAAGCACTGTATAGATAAAAGTTCATTGGTAGAACTTGAAAACATTACTGTGGTCAAGTCCATGTTTTTCCTTTTACAGGATTCTCAATTCTTGTGAGAGAATCATAGAATGGTTTAGGTAGGAAGGGACATTAAAGATCATCCAGTTCTACCCCAGCCACCATGGGCAGAGATGCCACCCACTTGATCAGACTACTCGGGGGCCCACCCAACTTGACCTTGAAAGAGAACGAAGGATGCTTCTTTTGAATTACAGTAAGAGGGCTTTGATGTTGGAAGCCTGGCTTGGAAAAATTGACTTCAAATTTCTTGCAGGAAGGAGATCCTGCAAATAGCATATCATGTATGTGGTGCTACATTTCTGTGTGATGTGCCACAGCTGGGGCGGGGAGTTGTTCCTGGAAGAGCTTGTCCTCTTCTGTGCCCCCCTAACAGAGGTAAGCAGGACCAGGACCCCTATTGCTTTTTAAATGCACCTCTAATTTGTTACTCTCTTCCCTTTTTGTGTGTTTAATCACAAAGGTGTTGGCTTTTTAGTTTGGTTGGCTCTGAGCAGGCAGGGGGTACAACAGCTGCAGGGTCTGATATCTCTGGAATTAATTTCTTGGAGTGCACCTGAGAAATGCAGACTAATCCTTCACTAGCTTGCAAGGGTTGGCATGAAAATAGCACTTCTGCTGCAGGCCAAGTTTATTTCAGTGCAACTACTGAACGTTATCCCTACCCTCTGGGCTGTTCTCCATCTGAAAGCTGTTATTTCCCAATCAACACCAGAGAATATTGATCACTGGAAGAGAATAACTTGGCAGGTTTTGAGGGCTCTCTCTGAACTGGAGATGGCAGCAGTGGGAGCGGGAATTTCTTTTTGTGTGGAGGGAAGAGAAGAAAACGGAAGAATTTTAGTGTAAACCATCTTTGGTATTAATTTAAGAAGAGCTGGGGAGCAGCTTCAGAAGTACATGTGCTGAATAGTAATCCTGGGTTACAGACATTCTCCGTGTAATTAGGGTGTGAGGGGGCTGTGGGGCTGCAGCTGGAGAAGAGAATTTTTTTCTAAATTTATAATGTATAAAAGAACTGGAGAGAAGGTGGTTTTTTTATTAATAAAAACTGTTGCACATCATCAGCTTTATGCAAATATTAGATAAGAGACAAATCTTGTGCACAATGAAATGTAAAAGCTGCTGGAATAAAACTACTGGAAAACATAAAGCCTGTTATTTAATTGCAAATCAACCCTCATTTCCCCCAGAATTTTGCTTTTCATTCCTTTGCTTCTTTCTCTGCAATGTGACATTCAGCATCAGAGAGCTGTGCTGACAAGTTGAACTGTTGTACCTGGAGCCTCAGGGTGACCTTGGGCAATGCACGAGTCTGACATGATGAAAACACTTTTTTTCCAGCTGTCTGTGGTAGACTCCTGGATCTCAAGTTTTTTTTACAGTCAAGACTTTACGCCCCTCTGGAAGTAGTATGAATTTACTACACCAGAGTCTGCATCCAAGCAGAGATCCTGCCGTAAACCTGTACTTTGGGAGTATAGAAATTGGTGCTTGTTCTGTGGGATTTTCCAAGTGAGCAGTAGAAACTTTATGCTGATCCCTGCCCCTGGGGGTGCAGGTCTGGATTATTCCATTAAGAAAGGAATCCTGCTACTCCTGCATAGACAAAAGGAGGTAGACCCTTTCTTCTTTACTCTTTCTTCACTGACTTTCACAGCACTCATGACAAAGGCAGGCCCCTGGCCCACTCACTCCAGGGGTGAGTGGTGAGTCATTTCCAGTGGGACAGAAAACAGTTCAGGATGGGCTCATTTCCCCATGTTTCCTCTGGCTGTGCTGGTGCTCAGCACTGTGGCACCATCCTGGCACTCAGATAACATTCAAGCTGACAGAGAGAGCTGTTGTCTCTGGTCTCAGGCTGGACACTGAGGGAGGCTTTTACTGAGCTGTGGGGCTGGAGGCAACAAAAGGAGAGTCAGGGTCCAAAATACAGGGGAACAGAGGATGGAGAGACAGTCAGTGATTGCTCTGAATAATAGTTGGCCTGGTGAGAAGCTCACTTAGGGTGGGTCAGGGTTGGATCCTGAATATTGCTGGATATCTGCAAGGACCTGCACTTGAAATTTAGAGGAAACCCAAACATTTCCAGAAATTCTGAAACTCAGAGGAACTGCAGCTAACAAATGCGTCTGTGTGTATCCTTGATTTCCTAAGGGCCAACTGCTTCAGCCTGAGCCTCCTTTAGCAATCACAGCAAGAGCTGATATTTACTGTTGGCAAGTTCCATCCTGTCTTGTGGGAGCTGAACTGCTGGACACAGCTCCTTCCCCTTGGTGTCTGAGGATGCCTTGGACTCTGAACATTTAAAATTCAGCATGAAATTAGGTTGATCCTGTTAAATGCAGGAAAGTTGTTGCTGGCAAGTGTTTGCAAGAATGTGTAAACAAACAAGAGGATAGGAAGCAAGGTCCCTGTCTGTGGTTGTAAGAGTAAATGTAAATATTAGGCTTAGAGAAAATAAAAATTGTGTTGCAATCAGTTCCTCAGGCTGTTGGTACCTCCAGTTTCATGAAGGCTTTCACATTTGGGGTTATCATCTGCTGTGCCTTTGTACAGAGGCTTTTCAGGTTGTCATTGAACTTGACCCCAGCGCTGGTAAAGCCTGAGAAAAGACACAGACCAGAGATGAGCAGATCACCAGAAGTGGGAGCTCACAAGACCAGCAGTGTTACGTAGAGAAACCACAAGCAGGAGTCACCCATTCATACCCTCTCACTCTAATAAGGATGCTGATGGAAAAAGTTTAGCTGTCTGTGATAATTAGAAAAGAGAATGGTGAGACTTAGTTGTCGTTTGAGAGAAAACAGCCATGGCAGAGGAGTGTGCTGATGCCTGTCTGCCAGTGGCTTGGTTACAGCCTGGCCTTGAAAGCTGTGAGGAGGAAAAGGAGCCAGGTGAAGGGAGACTTTCAGAAATCACTTCAGAGCAGCCCATCTTTGGCAGAGCGAATGTCTTTGGTGCACTGTAAGACCACACATAGACACTGCTGAACCTGGCAGAGATGCCCATTGTGTCTCTTGCCTTTTACATAAGGTGGATTTGAGAACAAATACAATTTGGAGGCAAAATGAAGACTATACAGCTTGGTGAGCAATTGAATTTTATTCCTATTTTTTGTAGCCTCTGGAAAGGCTGCTGTAAAATCTTGAGCATGGCTTTGGAGCTTTTGGTGTAAACATAAATTACTGAATAACAAACAGGAGCGCAAAATGAAAATCTGGGAACCATTACTTATATCTTTGGAAGAGAGAGCAGGCTTCTTGGTCTCACTAGCAGGTTCTGGAATACAAGACTATTTGGACCAAGGCTACTCAGCAGCTGAGCCCTCTGGACAGACCCACTGACAATACAGCACACCTGCAAAAATGGTGTGGAGAGTCTTCTCCACATTTTTGAGAATTATGGGCCAGTTTCATTGGTATATTCCAGGTGTTTCCTGCATTTATGCTGCACACACCAGTCATGCCACACAGTGAAAGACCAGAACTGAATGGTCATCACCTGCATGTGGGCATTTTAAAGGTTTTATATTTTGCAGCAATTCACAGATATCTTTAACTATTTGCTAGAATAAATTCAATCTTCAGGTGGAATATTTTCCCAGTGAAGAGTACAATTTCATCAAATGGAAATGTTTACCTGATACCTGCTGATTTTTATGGGTCTCTAACTGGAAGATCTCTTATTCCATTGAAATGCGTAAGTCTTTCATTTAGACTTAGGTCTGCAAAGAAGTTATTGCATTCCCTTTGGTGTAATATGACATTCAAACTTGAGTGAGTGGAAAAGATGCAAATGAAAAGTGCCAGAAGGAGCAGAGACAGACTTTGTTCCATAGAAATGCTTATTTAAAAGAAAACTTTAAGTGTTGAAGTTTCTTATCAGAGGCACTACTGGCAATGTTTGTGCTGATTAATAATACATTTTTTTAGGAGGGTTTATTATCAATAAAATGTACCTCGGCTGTGATGGTGCTTGATCTTAAGATAGGGCATATTTAGGGGCTTTATCATTAAGGATTTGGAGCAATTGTGAGATTATGTAATCTGATCTCATCGACTGCTGGAATTTCATTTTATTATTCTCTTCTAAACTCTATATCTTTTTCCCTTAAACTGACACTTGATGCATTGTGTTGGAGTTTGAATAGATTGGGGTGGACTATAATGGGGGATAAACCCTGGGCACAGAGGAGGGGAATGAATGAATGAATGCAAGAGGTGAGCAAGGATGCGTGTGGAGGCTGGTGCTTTTCTGAGGCACAGAGGAGGAATCTGGCACATGTGACAGAGGTTCATCTGCCTCCACTTTCCTTTCCTTAGCGTGGAAGGGATGAGTGGAGGTCGCCAGCCTCCCGCCATGGTGAAGAAGGGGTGTTGCTGGGTACTGCCTCCCCACAGCCTCCAACTCTCAGAGGCCACACAGTGTTTCTCTGGACCACCAGGAAGCAGGCATGGTACCTGACATGCCAAAGGGACAACGTTCAGCAATTGTCCCCGGGCAATTAGTTTTGAAGAGACACTGGCTTTTTGTAAAGACACCAAACTGGATGGAGTCAGGATGTGGATTTATTTATTCAAATTAATTCACTTGCTGGCAAGCAGAGTAATTCCCTTTCTGGGCACTGCCTCAGGCACCGACTGTGGTGTGACAGCTCAGGACCAAGGCCCCCCCTTCAGGGGGACACTGAGATGCTGCTGTGCCTTTTGCAGGCACACATGAACACGTATGTAGGGCTGGGCTGCAGAGAGATGTCCTGTGTTGTCCCACCACTGCACAAGGAGGGTTGCACATGAGATGTATCCAGCCCCAGCTGTGTCCCAGGTAGACAGTGTAAGGCTGGAAGGAAAGCTGCTTCGTTTCCCAGCTCTGTGTATTTCCATGCAATTTTCCTTCTGCTCATATTTTTTCCCTATGCCTTGACTATGAAATTTGTGTCTTTCATCTTTCTTCAAAATTCAGTTCTTTTGACTTCAATAGAGCAGAGGAATGAATAACCTGAGGAAGGAGGGAATGATTTCATGGCTAAGGCATCTGAATGCTTTGTTCAACATATTCGTAACAGACTGAAAAGGGGAATGAATAATAATGACAGTAAACTTTTGGGGGCAGTAGAAAAATCAGACCATATATGAAGAATCCAGAAGGATCTTTGGAGGAATAGTGACTCTGCAGAAAACCATGGGACTCAATACCTGTCATTGTACAGGGATATATATGTGGTGAAAACTAGTCAATGTCACGTACAAAATGTTTGGCTCTGAGCTATCTCTTATCTCGCAGAAGTGATGTACCTGGGCTCTGATAGCTTGTGTTGTGAAGACATTGGTTTGGGTGATCAACCAACTGTGTTCAAAAAGCC
>JAOXXN010000191.1:7893979-7909818 GCA_026770055.1 Myrmophylax atrothorax | reverse complement strand
GGGGCGCGGCATATCTAATGAAAACAAAGCCAGAGATTATTAAGAGGACAATCCTTCTGAGTTGGGAAATCTTCTCTCATGGTTATTTTTAAGGTTTCCTGCTCTGCTAAAAATTAGCACGGGGGTCGGAAGGAACCCTGCAGTCAAATTTTAACAAACTCAAAGGGCTGCCTTTCAATCTCTGTCCTCTCTGGTTTCAAAAAGGGGTAAAATCTTACAGTTTATGGAGGAGGAAAGTGTCAGAACAAAAGAGCAGGGTGATATTTTAGTCTCCCTGGGAAGGGCCTGGGGTCATCACGCAGCGTGGGCTGCGGCAGAGCCGGGAGCAGGGACCACCCCCCATGGGCACGCTGTGAATCCTCCGGGTGCGACGGCGTCTGCTGGCAACGCTCCTCGGCACATTGCTGGGGGAGAAGAAAGCTCTGGCAAAGGCTGTGGGCAAGCATGCCCTGCCAGGGCCATCACAAGGAAAGCAGGAAGGCAGCCAGGTTGCTGTGGCTGCTCCCAGATGAAGGGAAAGGGGAGAAGAAGGCACTGGGAAATGAAAAATGAACTGTGAGTCCTCTAAAGAGCAGCTGAGAATCACAGGCACTAACTGAGCAAGCTGAGGGCAAGAGAGATGCTCTGGGATACCCCCATCCCTCCCTCCCTGAAGTCCTCAGGTACAGAAGGACTATAAACCCCCATAAAATAACAAATTTCTACTCCATGTAATACCACCTCTGCTGCAGGAATCATTTCACCTTCCAAATGCATTTTAATCCTTGCATTTAAATAAATTATCTAATTTATTATATTTTATTGTTAATTATTTATCATTACTATTTCTAATCATTAATAAATTTAGTGCTGCATGTAAAGACCTGTGAAGGGCATGAAATTGGTCACATAAGGAATTATCCCACCCACACACTGCTCATCATTTTGAGGTTGGACAAGTCCTTGGTGAAGGTACCTCCTGCATCAGAGCCCTGATCGCTGGGCCACTGACGTGAGACCCCAAAATCAGGTTAGTCTGCAGCACAACACTCCTTTGGAAACATTCCTACCAGTAGCTGTCATATTTAAGCATTAAGATCATTTATATCATGATAGTTTCCTGTTTAATTTTACATAGCATGGACAGCCTCGCTGCAGAGAGATGGGATTGCTGAACAGGAGAACAGCTCTGCCCCTGGAAATAGATATTTTTTCAGCATGAACACTTTTAACAACCCTATGCTAATAATTTCCTCTGTTTCTTTGTCTGAAAAAAGCTATTTCATTATTGTCCAGCACAAATTGCCTTTTGCTCCATGACTACATGCAAACTGGAAAACCACTTTTCATTACAAGGTGATAGTTTCTGCATTGTTTAAAAAAAAAAAAACCACACAAAAACCAAACAGCATCTACAATTTTCCTCCAAGCACTAAACAGCAACGTTGATGAGACATGATTATTTTTTAATGTTTGCAAGACTAATTGTTTTCATTTGGAAATAGTTTACACATGCAGGCTGCATCCTGCCTGGCCTCAGAGCCAGGCTCTCCTTGTTCAGCTACAAAACCCTATTTTTTTTTTTTTTTTTACAAGGAAGGGCAATTAGGTTCCCAAAATCTGTCTCGCTGCAAACCACAGCTCTGCAACCTCAGTCTCAGGGGGGAGGTCCCAAGGGGGCTGCTCCAGGCAGTGGCATGAGCTGAGTTCCCTTTGCCCAGAGAGCCCTCCAGCTGCAGCAGCTCTCGCCCCTCTCCCAAATTTCTCTCCAAAAAGGCCACCTGAGTGCACTCCAGGCATTGCCCACAGAATCTGGAGGGGCTCAGCATCACCAAAGCCTCAAAGGCTCCTCTGAAACATTTCTCCAGGAGGAATCATGTCCCATAGCTCAGGCTGCCAACAATAAATCCCCCAAGAGAGGTGTCAGATCAACGATGCAGAGCAGTCCGATAAGAGCCAAGTGTGTATTAACAAGGCAACCAAAAAAATTCTCACAAATCTCTGCTCTGTTCAAAAAAAAAAAACAAAAATCTGTCCTCAGACTGCTGGGAGGCCTCTGCCCATTCTTTGATGGAAACAGAGCAGAAAGGAGCAGTAATTTGCTAAAAACTTCACTTCTAATGCAAACCAGACATGGGGCTCTGCAAGGGAGCGGGGCTGGTCCCGCCGGGCATCCGGGGGCTGGGCAGAGCCAGCCAGAGCCCATCTCCCTTCCACAGGGCATGGATGCTCCAGGCATTTCTGAAATCCTTGGGAAACAAACAAAAAAAACACCCAGAAAAGCAAACTCTATCCTTAGGATGGTTTTGGGCCAGCTCTGGGCTCTGCCCACCGTTCAGCCCCTCCTTTGCATCACCAGCGTGGGCTCACCAGAGCGCTGCAGTTCCCAGCTGCCTTCCAGACACGGCAACCACGTTCAGCAAGGATTGAAGTGGAGATAAGGGACCTTTTCCCCCTGCAGGAGCTGCCTCTTCCTTAACCACAAGATGTGCCTTCTTCCATCTGTGCACAGAGCTCCCTCCTTGTTTTGCTGGATGTCTTCTCCAGGATGCTCAAGCAAAACGTCTGGGATCAAATGGAACACTGACCGGTGCAAAGGGGCAGAAAATAAATGCTGGGCTGGAGCTGAATGGGGCACTGCTTGGGTTTCCAAGAAAGGTCACTTGAAGATGCCAAAATGGAGCTGGTTTGTTCACTCCTCCTGACAGGAACTGCAGGATTCCTGGGCAGACGTGCCAGCTCCCCGTATGTGCTGCCGAGCATCACTTCAGAGGCAAGAGCTCACTCATCTGTGCGTCACATTGCACCAGTTTTCTTCCAAAACAACCAAGTGCTTTTATGGAAGAAAGAGTCCCTTGACTTCCCCCAAGTTTCTGAGGCTTAAATGAGTTCCACGTGTTCTGTGCAACTGCCTGCCTCAAAATGTGATGTCCAGTGGGGCTTTGGGTATATCTTTTTTTACTGTCCAGCTATGAGACAGTAGATGGTCTCTGTGGTGGGAATGCAACATTTGAGTTGGGAGGTAATGCTTTCGGAAGAATAGTGGCATTTCAAGCAAACATTTCAGCAACTTCATGCCTTTGCTCAGCAATGGCATTCCTGGCTGACAGCTGCTGTTTGGATTACCTCTCTTTGGCGGCTAATGAGCAAACTTCTTGGTTTTCCTCAGTTTTCCCCTGCCTACGTGCCAAGCCTCGGTACCACACAGCTCTGCCCAAATGCACTGGAAAGAGATGCAGATCCACCAGCTGCACTCACAGTCAAAAGCAGCACAAGAAGCCAAAAACCAAATGCCTTCCCTGCCTGAGTAATCTGGGCAGAAAAGTTCTCCTTGCTGTTGCTGTCAGCACCTTCACCAGGCCCTCTCCTCTCCTCCCAATCCAGAACCACTGGAATCACAGAGGATAAACAAATGCATCTGCAATTTCTCTACTGGGTGGGATTTAAGACAACTTTTTATTATCCCTGTGGAAGAATTACCTCTAAATCAAAAGGAAAATAAAGTGCTGCCACGAAGAGCTGGTCTTCACAAAGTCATTGTTGCTTCCACATCAGAGGGACGGTAAATGGATGCAGCAGGAAAACACACTGGATCTGCTTTCCCTGTTTAAAGAGGGTTTTCCTTCCAGGCAAATCATTACTAAAATTGGCCACAAAACTGATATTAAAAATAAAGGAAAAAGCCTGGAACTATAAAGTTTTTCTTGTAAAATGAATGTTTGTTACTTCTGTCTTTTGGGCTCTTACTGGGAGAGGTATGTGTGCAAATGAGTTCTCACACAGGAAATGCTCCTTGAAGTTTGAATATTTACAAGTAAAGACACTCTTGAGAACAAACACACGACTGAACCCCAAATTACAGTTATGACCCTGCTTAACCTAGCTAAGAAAACTAAATACCTTACCAACAGAAGCCTTCATCACACAACACAGTATTTGAAAATATCTAAGTCTAGTGATGCACAAGCAGCCAAAAACACCCATGTGATGTACAGGCAATCCATGAGCTACCACCCAAGCCTTAGAAAGCATCTGCCTGCTGCAAAATAAACAGGAAAAGTTTGAGATCCGCAGATACCACAAGATCTGACCACGTAGCATGGTCTCCTCTGTCTCACATGGGATTTCTGGCAGCCCTCCTGAAGAGTTAAAACACTGCCTGGTGCTCTGCTTTGGGCACAGAGCAATCTCAGAGCTGCTCAGGGCTCCTACAGACACTCTCCCAGGCTGCACCCTGAGCACACCCAAGCAGGACTTGGAGATAATTGCACAGATGGAGGCAACTCATCAACTCATCTGGCAGTTCAAGTCTAAGTTACTTCTACAGTTCTCTTGTAAAAGTAGTTTACTATTAATGTCACATCTGGTTTTCCAAAACACCTGGCTAAGTGCATGTCTTGGAGCTTTCTGGTGAATTCTGGGGAACCACAATGGCATGGAGGAACTGCCACCAGGATCAGGCTTAGGAACGTGTTCCTCATTTCCCACACCTCATCCTGTCATTCATAATACACATGCAAATCTTGCACTGTTTCCCTGGCTCACTTGTCTACATTACCTGAAATTCTTAATTGCTGAGGCAAGAAAACCTCAAACTCCACTGGTTATGGCCAAGGTCTAGAGCTGTGAACAAAGTCACTGTTCCAGGGCTCCACTGTGCTGGGTTCTTGCAAGTCAGGGAACCATCTTCCCTTCTACATGTGCTCCTTCAGCCCCTCTCCCAGACATCAGCATAGAAAAACACATTTGGCTTCACTTTATGTCTTGAAAATTAATTTAAACCAGAGTTTCACCATCCTTACCAGTTGACTTCTGGCTTATACATCACAGCTGACTTCAGCGGATAATTCTGGATTTACAGCACTGCAGGCAAAGGAAGATATTAGCTCAGTGTCCAAGGCTTCCAAAACTAGTTTCTGAAGATGCTGAGCTGCGTAGCTCCAACAGCTCCTCAGTGTGAGCTGGACTACAAATGCATGAGAATGGCCTGTATGAGAGAATTTCAAATCCAACTGAGCAATTATTCCCCAGGAGTGCCAGCCTTGAGCAACTCCTGTGCTGTGATTCTCTTCTACCATAAATCCATTAATTGACTATACTAATTTAGTTACCTGACACTAGGAAAGGGTGCTATTACTCATAGAGTGGTTTGGGTGGGAAGGGACCTTAAAGATCAGCTCATTCCAACTCCCCTACTGAGGGCAGGGACACCTTCCACTATCCCAGGCTGCTCCAAGCCCCATCCAACCTGGCCTTGGACACTTCCAGGGATGGTGCAGCCAGTTTCTCTGGGCACCCTGTGCCAGGGCCTCTCCACTCTCACAATAAATAATTTCTTCCTAATATCCCATCTAACCCTGCCCTCTGGCAGTGTGAAATCATTCCTCCTCGTCCTGTCCCGACAGGCCATTGTAAAAAGTTCCTCTCCATCTTTCCTGTAGGCTCCTGTCAGGTACTGCAAGGCTGCAATTAGGACATCCTGAAGCCTTCTCTTTTCCAGGCTGAAGAATCCTAATTCTCTCAGTCTTTCCTCACAGGAGAAGTGCTCTAACCCTCCAATCATCTTGGTGGCCTCCTCTAGACTCTCTCCAACAAGTCCATGTCCTTCCCATGCTGGGATCCCAGAGCTGGACACTCGAGGTTGCATTACTTTGAGTAACAGCTGCATTACTTCAAGCAGGCAGAACATGAAGCCTTTTTTCCTGCCCTCCCAAAGGTTCCCACTGCTGCAAGAGATGTGTAGGACAAGGCCTGGGTTCTTCCAGGCAACACATGATTAACAAAATTCAGAAGGCAAACATTATAGGCCGGAGGAACAAAATGAGGAACACGCTGCTCAACTAAAAATAAATCCCAGTATTTTAAGGAAAACATAAAATAGGAGGCAACTCTGCTTCGTATCATGCTTTCTTCCTGCATAGCCTCTTCCCTGCTCTGCTTTTTATTAATGAAGACATGCACATGAAGTAATTCCCCTCATTAATCAACTTCATTCTTTTGGTTTCTTCCCACTTCAAGTGACAACCCTTCATTTGGGATGTCACGTAGCAGTGTAGGCTGAGACTGATTTCAGAGTGGGATGAGCAGCAGAGGCAGATGAAACTCTCCAGAAACAGAGACTTAGGCTTCAAAAGGCCTCTCCAGTAGATGGGAAGAGGAGTCCTAGTGAACCACAAATAGAGTATCTCACTGGGAAAGAGGAGAAACACCACGTAGGAAGATGGCTGAGTAGTCTGAAGGCAAGTATAGAACCATCCCTGTGTGGGGCAGGGAAAGAGAGCCAAGGCTGCCAAAAACACTGCACAACCATTGCTTGGAATCACACAATCATTCAGGTTGGAAAAGACCTCAGATTGTTGTGTCCAACCATCCAGCACTGTCAAAGCCATCACTAAACCAAGGTCACAAGCACCACATCCACACACCTTTTAAATCCCTTCAGGGACACTGACTCCACCACTGCCCCGGGCAGCCTGGTCCAATGCTTCACAACCATTTTGGTGAACAAATTTTCCCTAATATCCAAACAAAACCTCCCCTGGCACAACTGGAGGCTGCCTCTTCTTGTCCTGTTACTTGTTACCTGGGAGAAGAGACCCAACCTGGCTCCAACCTCCTTTTCAAGCACTTGCAGAGAGCAATAAGGTCTCCCCTGAGCCTCCTTTTCTCCCTGCTGAACACCATCCAGCTCCCTCAGCCACTTCTCATCAGACTTGGGCTCCAGACACTTCCCCAGCTCTGCTGCCCTTCCCTGGACACGCTGCAGCCCCTCAGTGCAGCCAGGGCGGTGCTTCTCCCTCCATACATTAAATTAAACAGCTCCATAACACCCAGACCCTCCCGCTCGGAGGGGTCAGTCCAGCCCCTGCTCCCAGCCTGGCTCTTCCATCTGCTCCTCATTTTCTCCTCTCCCTCCTGCCCAGCCTGCCCTGCAGCCCCGGCCCCTGCACAGCCACTCCCCCCGCTGTCCCCTCCCGGCCGTGGGAGGACAGGCGACCCCGACACGCTGAGCGCTGACAGCCCAGCGCCCCGAGGGGCAGCGCTCGCAGCTCCTCAGAGAGCACAGCTCGGGATGCGTCCCCAGAGATCCCGCTCCCAGCCCAACAAGAAACACATTTCCATCATTGCACAGGCTGCACATCTGCTTTTCCTCTGCTTCCAGCGTGCCCTCCTGCAAACCTGGGCTCCAACTCCATTCTGGGGATGGGCCAGGTGGACTTTTGGCAAAGGCTAAAGGTGCCCTCCAGATTTCCCTCATTCCAAAGGCTGCTCTCATGCCATCAGAAAAGGGAAGCAGCAAAACAATGCAGTTAAACCAGCAGGGAGTGGTGGCCCTCCTGCAGCAGTGCCCTCCATCGCAGCAGGGAGGCTGAGCACACACCTGGACCTGTGCAGAGTCCCCAGCGAGGACAACCAGGGCTCCAGGACCAAAGCCAGGTCCCTGAGCAGGGGCTGGCATCAGCCATCCCATCAGGCAGGGTTAACCAAAGGTAGATCTCTCTGTCCAGGACCCTGTCTAGAAAACTGTCGCTGTCTCTCCTGATCTGCTCATTTTGCAGCATTATCATTGCTGTCTTTTCCTCAGAGACCATGCCTGTCTCACGAATCAATGGAGCCCTGCAATCAATCTGTAATTACCAATTATTCTGGGATTTCTGTATAAAAGAATCATTTCTGCTGTGGTTTGCAGCCACTGACACTTCTGGCTCACCTCAGGACACCACTGACTGCAAACTCACGTGCCACTCCAGCCATCACCAGCAGCACAAAGAGCCAGAGGAACATCGTGGGGTGGTGCAAGAAGGACCACTCAGATGGCAGATGAGAAAAGCAACCTGCCAGTCCTCCCTCACCTTTGGGGGAAAGTGCTCTTCTTCCCCCTAGGAATCATTTAAGTTAGTCTTCTCTAAAAGAAACTTCCAAGATCAGTGTTTTGGCATCAAAAAGAGTAAAAGCCTCACTGCTCTCTGGTACATTCACTTGCATTCTTGCAAGCTCAGGAGCAAAAGCAAGGCAGGCTCTCAGACTAAGCAGACTTGCACCCCAAACCCCAGGAGATTATAATGATCACTGCCCACTATGTGCAAATTACAAAGCCCAGATGAGAAAAAAACCCCACCCAAATCTGCAGCTGTTTTGGACACTAAGTAGATGATTTGCCTTTCTCTGCTCTCAGCTCTCGGGAGAGAACACACACACATGACCCACATCCAAGCCCCAGCAGAACCCCAGTGTTAGGCAATACCAGGGCTCTTAAATAGGCTCTCTGACCACCAAGAGACAGTTTTCTCAGCAGCTAAAGAAAGAAGTGCAGCAAACCGTGGGCTTCTGGCTTGTTCACTGGTGTGGGCAGCCCATGGGAGCCACTGAGTGCCACTCCCACAGTGTGCCACTGGATCACCTGCTGGGGGGAGTTTGTTGGGTTGCAATTTCATCATTTGTTAAATGCAATTACACACCTGGTAGCACAAGTGTCACCCTTCCAACATCAGCTTTCCTCATGGGTTAAAACCCCTGAAATGGATCAAGCCAAAAATGTTTTAAAAGCTTCCCCACCACTCCAATTAAACGAAGAAGTAGAAAATCTCAGAGGGGACGATCTTCAGGCCATCTCTGAAGCAGCTGATATGGCAAAGGCAGGTGTGTGGCAGCATGGCTTCTGCCTCACCATGGAGATCAGAAATGCTCTTCTTTCATTAACCTACCCCTGATATCAGAAGTTAAACTATTTATCAACAAAGTCTTTGTCCTTTGGTCAAATCCTGCTGAAATGGGCCAAATTCAAAAGTTATGGGGAAAGAGAAGACAGACCCATACAGCCCTCAGCTCACAGGAACCTCCTCTGGAATTCAGGCTGAAGTAACTGCTGTGATCCATGATCAGTGGGATGTCAGAACCAAATCAAACACAACCAGAAGAGCAACAAATCCCAGCATCCTTCATAGCTGTTACAGCAATGGTAGGAGGATACGCCATGGGATTAAAAATAGAAAATAAATCCTCTCTGGAGTTTCAAAAATAACAATAAACCTACAGAACTTCATAAAGAAGAAAACTGTTTCTGCTGTAAAGTTTTATTGTAGGGCACAAACCCCTCCTCTTTGGATGCTGAGTATAAAAATACTGAAATCATCTTATAAAATCTGTTTTCTCTTTTGGCCTCATTTCCAGAGCTCTGGATCACTTCATCCCTTTAAAGCTCCCTTTGTTTGCAGCTCAGTTATCCAGCAGCAGCTCACAAACAAAGCACTGCTACCCAAGGGGTGCACGAGTCACTACACCTACCCCTGACACCAAACACCATTTAATATCCACCTCCTACTTCTGCATTGGCACCACATCCTGCTCCTGAAACAGCTCAGAGTTTATTTGATCACCGTGAAGGGAACTAAATAATTAAATCTGCTTGACTAAACAACTGGATGTAATAAAACCTGTCCATATGCTTCTGCAGAATAATACTCTCAAGCCTGCTTTGTTTAGTTTCCTCCTTTTTCTGGTGTACACCTTGCTTTGGAAAGGCAATTATCCTCACCTCCTTACTAGATAAAGCTAATTAGTGCAGCCACAGGCACATGGATGTAGTAATTCAACATTTGCTGGGTTTCAAAGCCTGGAATAAGACCAGCCCCACAGCTCACCTGGACTGCAGGTCCTGGGGGTAAGAGAGGAGGAAAGAAGCTTTGGTAATGTTAGATGTTACTGCCACTTTCCCAGCGCAGACATGGCAGCAGAGCTGGAGGTCACTGCCAGTCTCCAGCAGCATCCAGGAAAGCTGGAGCAGCACCAAAGCCCCTCACCAGGAGCTGGGATAGGCAAGGTGCCAGGCTGCCACTGGAGGCACTGATGGTGCTCTGTCCTTGGGAATAATCATTACTTTCTCCCAGCACTTCCGGCTTTCAGAACTCTACAACTAAACCACACACACAAGCTTTGCCAGAACATGACCGAGACAGAGCAGAAAGGATAAACCTGCCACGGGCACTGCTATTCCAGCAGTGGTTCACCACATCCCACAAGGGCAAGAAGCCATCCTGGAACTGACATTAAACAGTCCATTAGAGCAAAGTGTCACATCTTGATTTCTAATCAATTAAACTCTCAGTTTCCAACAGACCACTGGTGTAGCTGTACAACCTCCTTGCTTCAGCATGGCCAGGGTCGGGGCTGCTGCGGGCAGGGACCGCCTGAGGGAGACAAACCCCTTCCCTGGACACCACCAGCCCTGCTCCCTCACAGGCTGCCCTGCTCCTCCCTTACACTGAGCTTCACTTGCCCAAATCATTTGGTGGAGCCCCAAGATAGGGATGCATCCTGTTAGGGATGACACGGCAGCACAGGCTGGTTCTGCAAAATTAACTCCATCTCCCACCTCCCCTGTTCTAAGAAATGCCATGACCACCCCAGGGAGGCTCACAGGGCTCCAGGGGAAGTGAGAACTGCAAACAGCTCTGGAATTCCCTTCCAATCCTTCTCCCTTGAGCTCCATGACACAAATAAAACTCCACAGATGTTTGGTTATGGACATTCAAGGGGAACTGAGCCAGGGCATGGGGTGGCAGAGACAATAAAGGAGTTTTCCTAACACACTCCTTCAAGAAAAAAAAAAATGGAAAGAAAAAAAAAGGACATCAAGCACAGGAAGGAGAAGGCTAAGAATAGCTAAGAAGCCCTTCTAGAGCACCAGGCAACACAGAAGTCACTGCACCCATTCAAAAAGCAGGTTCAGAGATGGAAATGTGCTGTGAACATGGAGAATCTGCACAGTGGTTTTCACCAGCCCATCACACCAGGCACAGAGTCCCTCAGAGCTGGAGCACCATGGCCATGCCAGTGCATTAATGGGGATGAGGGGATGTGGTTTGGGATCCAGCCAGAACAAGGACTCCCTCCTCCTGCACACCACAGCAGGACATCTCTGCTCCCAGGAAAAATTTTTGGAGATGGGCAAATGAGGATCCATCTCAACACCTGTGGCTCTTCCAACAGTATCCCCAAATTTAGCCACTTTCAGCTCTACGTGGGGCACATCCCAAAGACTTGACTAAAACTTTGCAATCCAGTGAACTCTTTAGACAAGAGCATGAATACCACCATGAAAGGGTTCAAGTATTTCACCCCTATAAACAGTAATGGAGAATATTGCACAGGCTTCTGAGTTTCAAGGCTAAATCCCTCAAAAGCTATTGCTGATAAAGAAGGAGGGAAAAAGATTAGAAAACCCAGAGAATTCAAGAGAGGCAAAGAAATTCAAGTCATGGGAAAAGATAGAGGAGCACAGAGTGCAGATTAGAGGAGAATCAAATAAAAGGAATAGGGGAGTTACCGGGTAACCATCGCGTCCCGACTGCCCCTGTGGGGGGGGAACAAGGGAGACAAGTCAGTCAGTGCATCTGCAGCAGCAGCATGACAACACAGAGCAGCAGGCAGGAGATGGGGCCACCAGCCCCCAGCCAGCCCTGGCACTAAACTCCTGAGGGGAGGGCAATTTTCCTATCAGAAAGGTCACACCTCCAGAGTGTTTCCCCACGATTTTGATCTCGTGGTTCCCTTTGGCTACTTACCGAGGGGTTTGCCCACTCGCAGCCATCCCTGCTGCCTGTGCTCAGCCCCTGCCAGCCCTAGAGCCAGGGATATGCATGGCACATGCTGGATGCTGGCCATGAACTGGCTCCTGCGTGAACATGCCCTGGGAGGTGGGTACCAAGAGGAATGGAAGCACCCAGGGGCTGGGGAGAGGTCGGGGAGGCTGCTGCTGAGCCAGGAAGCACAGCTCCCAACCTGCTCCAGCACTCTGCTCAATGAAGGTTTCCCCCTCTTGGATCCATCAATCTCCTCACAGGATGCAGTTCTCCCAGCTCACATCTAAGCTTTGCTTTGCTTTGCAATGAAGCAGAAAGCACAGCTGATGCTACGGGGAAAGACCCTGCTTAAGCTGCCAGCAACACCTGCAAGGCCAGCAGAGTAAACCCCAACCCACTCAGGGTATTCCACCTTTTCTGCTCTCCTTGGGACATTCCCAAAGGCGTTTACAGCTCGAGCTGCTGTTCAACACCGTGAGCTCCAGCACAAAGCCAGACCTAAGGCAGACTCCTGGGAAGGAGCTGTTAAGTATTAGCTGATACACAAGCAAGCAGTAAAGCATGTTTCTGGTACAGCAGAGTCATCTGCTACCATAAACACAGGTTATGTCAGCACTCTGTGGGTGGAGAGGGGACTCAGGCATTCCCCATGGCATGGAACAGCCCCCTCCACACCCCCCACAGGGGCTCTCCCTCTCCCCAAGTGCCCCTGCAGCTCCCAATGCCTCCTGCAGCACCCCCCGATCCATCCAGAATCAGTGTCGAGTTCAACAACTGCCTATTCACAAATTACAGTCTTGGGATAAAGTGCACAGTGAGGTTTTTATGGAGATGTATGGCACTGGAGCACACAGGGATAAATAGGAAACACTTGGAAGGCCCAGCCCTCACTTGCTGGGGAGTTCCCCAACCAGCACGAGAATACATAATGTGTTTGCTAATATCTGGGGCTGTAAATGTTTAATTACAGTCTGTGGTAATTCTATCTTTCAATTGTAGAAATTTCCTCCCCAGCATGTGATTTTAATACCCTCCAAAACAGAAGGTTTAAAGCATATCTAAGAAGAAAACCCTTTACTCACAGACAGGACAATCAATCACCCAGAAGTCACAAATCCTGCACCACAAATTCCAGTAATTTCATATACATAACTAGATTATGACAGCCAAAAAAATGAAATACCAGCACAACTGCTACTAGGGAACAACAGAATTGAGGATACAGTCTGAGCAGTGTGACGCAGTACATGGAAGAGGTAATTGATTCCTTATGGTCAAAATCAAGAAACAAAAGAAACCAATAAATACAGTACTGCTGAAATAAAATAATATTGTGGTTCCGTGGGTTCTAGGACTTATATATTATGCTTAAAGAAGTCTCTGGCAAATACTGCTTATGCTAAAAAGTAGGATTGAAAAAAACCACAAAACCAAACCAAAACAAAACCAAAACCCAACCCCAAACCAAAACTGAACTAAACCAGGAGCTGTCTTTTAAAGAAGGGCAAGGGGAAAGGGGGGGGAAGAAAAAAGAAAAAAAGGTCTTGTTTGTGTTAAATCTCCCCTGTGCTCTGTTTGCAATTCAATAGTGCCGTGGGAACCAGGAAACGAAAGCAACCAGAGACAAAGAAAAATTAATAGTGCACCATATGTTGCTATGTCAGATCACAACCAACATACGTGGGCAGGCGGCACACGTGAGGCAGCGCAGCCCCGGCGGCTGCGGGTGGGCTGCAACACCCTCTGGGCAGCAGCACAGCCCAACCAGCCAGAGAAGGCCACTCTGGATTAGCCAAAGCACTGCAGTCAAGAGGAAAATGCCCCTCAAAAGGTGTATTTATGGAGTTTTAAACAGCCAGCATCCCAGTGGCCTCTTCACTTGTAACCTGTCATTGAGTGAGAAGTTATTTGTTTTTTCTTAAATAATTAAGCCAAATTGCAGCAATTGCATAAAGGCAAAAAATAAGTGCCAGGCAGAAGCCCTGTGGGGATCAGCTCCAGCACCCAAAGGGCCTCCCTGGCTCCACATGCCCATGCTCAGCCTCAGAGGGATGCTCTCCACAACCTCCCAGTTTGCTCCTTCAAATCACCCAAATAATCACTTTGCTCAACTCCCTCTTTAGTCTTCACATTAAAAATCAAACTTGAAATAGAAGCAAAATTTCAAAGGGCTCAAAGCCCTTCACTAAACCCACAGGCAGCGCTGCCAATCCCAATCCCAGGAGAACCAAAGCCACAGGGCTGTGACAATCCCAACACTTGAGTTGCATTCCTACTCACCTTTTGGCTTGTGAACACATTCACAGAACTGGAAATTACTTAGCCCAGAAATAGCTACCAAATTTATTTTTCCTAACATGATCCTTTTTCAACCCAGTGAGGTTCCATAGGAAGAAAACAACATGAAGAAACATCTCTGTTATTATAACAACAGAGAAGACAACGTGGCTGCAAACAGCCTGCACCTCTCCTCCTCCTCCTGGGGAAGAAAGGCAGCAAACCAGGAGCACCTAATACCCATAACTATTTTATTTTTTTAAAACAATTCCTCAGCAACTTGAAGGGCACAAACAAAATATGAATTCTCACTCCCAAACCAGCAGGAGAACAACAGATTTGGATGTGGTGGCACAGCTAAAAGCACGTCTGAACATTTGGAAGGAGGAGTTGACACATTTTCAACTATTACCCCTTTCAAACAACTATTTCCCCATAAATTTTCTTGTTGCATTGGTAGAAATTCTCTTTATTCTCCCCAAGACTTCAAAGAGAGAAGCAAGCAAGCTATGGCTTTCCCTCTAGTCCCACTTGTGAGGTGACCAAACCCATATTAAATGATGGAAACAAAACAGATAAGAAAAGCAAGACCAAGCTTAGAACCAACAACCCACTAACATGTTAAAATATTAGTACAGCACTGTTTCTGTTAAATGGAGACAGATTAAAGAACTCTGAAGGGAGAAATCTCTTTTTACTGAATATTTTCTGAGCTTAAAATTACTGGAAGACCCTCGGGGCAGCAAGTTCAACATTTTAAAATTCCCCTTCCCCCTTCTATTTGTCCATAATCATAAAAAAAACCCCAAACCAGCAGCATCTGGTACCAATTTTGCTTCCAGACACACCTCTACCAAAAAATGCTGTGCTTTTCAAGGACACTGAAAAGTAGGGAAAGGGGAAGCCTTAACTTTGCTGATCCAACAGTAAAATCCACGATACTTACTGCAGGTCCTGGAAAACAAAAGAAAAAGAAAAAAAAGAGTCACTTAAATACAAAGAAAAAGTATAATCTGATACAACAGCACACAGGAGGAACCAACACCAGGTCTCTTCAGGACTTCTCAGTTCAATTCCCACGTGATGACTTTCCAGATACATTTAACACCATCTGCACCCTCCTGTTGCAGGACCATCTCACCTGTGCTGCTGGCACAGGTGCCAACCCAGTCTTTTCCCACCTTTTCCCCAGTGTGACTCTGTTCCCTCTCCCCCCATGAGCACATCACAAGGCTTTGCCCATGTGCATGAGGGCCTGGGGCATCACCTGTGACCTGCCAGCAAAAAGCAGACAGAATTGGCGGGAAAAACGTGCAGATTTTTATGACTAAAAACTACATTTTCACCACAGACCTTAATTTTTCTTCAGGTTGGGCAAGAGGAGAGGGAGAGATGCTTGCAAGAGCCAGAGGAGCAGAGCAGTGGGCACCTGATGGGGACACTGCTGTGGCTCCCACACATCCCAGTGCTGCTGTTGTTTGGTCCCCATTGCTCCCTGACCTCAAAGCATGACACACAACCCCCCAGTCCTCTGTCACCCCCATGTGGCCCCTGCTCAAGGGCTCTGCCATGCTCAGAGGCAGCCAATGGAGTGATGCCTTTGATCCAGGGAAATACCCACCACACCAACACGAGACCTCAGGAACCAGCACCACAGCCCAAAGCTGGGATTAACGGCAGTAGAAAAAGGAACTTCCCCCATCATATTCCCCAGCAGTGCTGGGATTTTCACCACCTGCCCCACCAATTCCTGCATTTTCCCATCACTTGCCTAGGCTGGTGCTGCACAGAGGTGAACACTGAGCCCTCATCCAAAGCAATCACAGAATCACAGAAACAATTGGGTTGGAAAAGACCTCCAAGATCATCAAGAGCAACCCTTGATCCAACCCCACTGTGATCACCAGCCCAGGGCACAGAGTGCCCTGGGCTGGTGATCACATTAGGGTTGGATCAAGACATGGTGGATTCTCCCTCAGTGCCACATCCATAGAAACACAG
>JAOXXN010000191.1:7877895-7889095 GCA_026770055.1 Myrmophylax atrothorax | reverse complement strand
AAAAGCAATATGTATACATTCACATAAATATCTCTATAAACACAGAGCTGTGTGTATTTATGCACACACACAATATGTATCCACAGTATTAATTCAGGATACTGTAAGGGGAGTAACTGAGCCGTGGGCAACAAGAAGGACACATTTATCAGCTGTAGTGAAGGAACAACGACCCGGTTTATGTGTGGTCAGGTTCTCAAACAAATATAGAAATAGATATTCTGGACAAACACACCTCTGGAGCTCAGCCAAGAGCAATACCCAGCGAGATGTCTGCTCTCTGCAGTGCAGGGGGACAACCCACAGGGACTGTGCTGAATTCCTGGGATTTGGCTGCTGTGCCCCACTGAGTGTGTGTCTGTGTGCACATGGGTGGCTGCTGCACTCTCCTTGATTTTACAAAGAAGTTCAGAAAAAGTTGGTATTAACCTTTGAGGTTTTTTGTTATCCAGCATTGATTTTTGTTGTTCCTTTCTTTTAAAATGATTGTTTTCTTGCTGGTTCTGCACTGATTCCCTGGCAGCTTTCTGCTTCAGAGGGATGCTCAAGTGGCATTTGCAGACATGTCAGAGCATGAGAGCAAATATTGCCTTTCCAAAGCTTTTTGCATGAAACAGGGAGAGGGGACTGAAGGGCATGTGCAAGCTCAGCACTCCCTCCCAGGTCTGTGTGGACTAGAGACAGATTTTGGACAGCCTTTACACAAATGCCTGCATATAAAACCAAACTCATTGGCTGACCTCTCCAGCTGCCCTTGGTTGAATGCTCTACTCCACTGTGCTGCTTAAAACCTTTAGTGATAGTTAAAAACCAAGCAAATAAAAGAATCTCTATCTGGTGGTTGTTCCTACAGCCCAACTGTAAGGAAAAGGAGGTTTAATGAAGCTGGCTGGGGTGCACCACCACCCCCATGAGTGCAGTGCCCATCCCTTGGCCAGGAGTAAACCCCTGATGCTTCAGGAACAAAAGTATCTCAGAAAACACCTAACACACTGAAACACCATCACTGGAAGAGAAGGGAAATGCCTCCTGCCTTCCATGGAGATCAGTCCACCAGTTCATGTGCTGCTGTGCAGCACAAACCCCCTCAATTTGCTTTCCCCAAAGTTAAAAAAATTGTTTAAAATATTGGTGATCAGAAAGTTATGCTGCCCTTCTTGAAAACCCAGTAGTTTCTTCTACAGCAAGAACCAGCAGAGAACAGAAACAACCTCCTTGCTAAAGGAAAATCTACCTGGTTCCTGTTCAAACTCTCAATGTTCAGGAAGCCAAGAGCAGAAAAGTGTAAAATTTAATCTGCTGTTTGCTGCCATGCAGAGGCAGCTACAAACTGTGGCTTTCCAGGTACCTCCCTGCCTGTCTCCTCAGAAAGAGCAATGCCAACTGCATCTCCCTCCTCTCCAACAGCTCTCAGACCCAACAGCAGAATGTGAACAGCATGAGAGGGGGTTGCTGCTTTCCCATTTCACAAGACAGGGGGAAAAAATGCAAAACCCCACCAGACTCAGCAAAGTAACAGAGACATAATATTAAACAGTTAGCTCAAATAAAACTCCCCAGCCAGGCTGCCCTGTGGTTTCACCCCACTGAGGGCACACTGATAGTCAGGTGGCTGAGGTTTGGTCATCCCTGGCTCTGAAATGCAGACAGCATCCAGCACATGGCAATGTATGGACATGTCCACAGGCAGAGAAGGAGCCAGTGCACCCCTCCCATTGGACATGGCTGAGGACTCTGGGTCTGTGCTGATTCCCAGCCCTGCTTCAATGCTGGGTGGGACAATAAGGGGGCTGAATGCTGCAAGGGGGACACAGAAGGATGGGTAAAATATACAACAGCAGTGGGTGATTTGAGTTGGATTTGTTTTGTTTTGGTTGGTTGGTTGTTTTTTATCCTTGAATTCTTTTTTTCAGTGTGTTTGGTTTTGGTTTGCTTTTTTTTTAATATAGAAACCTTCATATCCAGCACACAGAGTTGTGGGAAGCCCCTTCCCTACAGCCTGTCAGGTGACAGTGACCAGTGTCATTATCAAAAGGCTCCAGGACCACCCCACGACACCCAGAGGTGACACTCACCAGGTTCCCCACGCCGGCCTGGCTTCCCTCTCCTCCCTGGAGGGCCTGTGGGAAGCAGAGCACAGGGTTAGTGATGGCCCATGGACAGAGTTCAGCAGAGTACCCACCACACGTCCTCCCCTTTGGATCCAGCCCACCTCGAGTCTTCCCCTCCTTCCCAACTACCAAAAACATTAGTAGGCTGAACATCTTAAATACCAGCCTTTCACAACATTTATCATTTTGGTGGAAAAGCCAAGGTCAGGCTGCCAGGCAAGCTGGGAAGCAGGTTTTGAAGTTATTCAAAGGTATTGCTCACACAGTCAAAAGAACCAAGTCTTACATGCTCCAAAATTCTGGAAAAACAACTTTGCAGAGCAGGTGACAGTCCCTGCGTGCTGAAAATGGCTGTTACAGGCTGGAAAATGACAATAGTTAAAGCACTAAAGCAAGGAATGTAAACCTTGTGGTGCTAATCATTATCTGAGTCAGAAGGTTTTTACTGCAGACAGTTGCCACAGCCTAGATCTGGTCACACATTTATAATTTCAGACATTAATCTTGCTTGTACTCTTACCCTTCTGGGAAGCAAAGGCTAAGGGATTGATAAAGCATCATAAATACCAGAACACCCTTAATTAAGGACAAAAGGCACTCAAACAATAAACCCAGGTGCAGAACCCTGCTCCAGCACATCCAGCCCTCTGACAAAGCCCTAGTACCCTGCCCCTCATGCCCATGTGTTGCAGCCTCTCCCTGCCCGGGACTGGCAGTACCCCCTCTCCCACAACACCTGCACTGCCAGGTGGGAAGAAAAAGCCACTTTTCGTACCCTGGTGCAGCAGGTCAGCCAGCTCTGGTGGAGCATCTGCTGAGTGACAGCAATGGTAACAAAAAGCAAGGGCTTGCTTTTTATCTGTGAAACTACACTGCTCTCTCTCCTTTCCACTGGGAAAGGATGATAAACAAAGACCATTAAATATTTCTGCCCTCCTATCAGAATTTCCCCTGTTGCATAATCATGTCTGGGCTCCAGTGTGCAACTGCATCTCCAGCAATTGGAAGGTCAGAGTTCTCCTCTTTAAAGTTTGGATAAACTGTCCAGCACTGCCCCTCCCCAGCCCAGCACACAGTTCCAGCAGACCCCCTGCCCTCCCAGGGGCTACAGTGGGACCTCCAGACCCAAGCAGCTCCCTTGCTATGGGAATGACAACTTTCAGCCAGAATTCCCAGGTGCCCTCTCAAGGGATTGGTAGAAATGCCTATTGTAAATCCTTAACTGACTTGCTCACAAGTTTGTATGGGGGAAGAAAAGAAACCAAAACATATTTTCAGCCTCATTAGTTCTTGAAACCACATTACACCCAGGAGAAAGGTTTACTCCCCTCCATCCTGCAGTCAGGCTGCCACAGAGAGGAACCCCAGTTCTGATGAAGCACCTTTTCCAGCCTTGGAGACCAGATGTGACTGATCAATCAAAGTCCATCTGACCCACAGCACCCACTTGGCTAATTGTGGAGGTCAGACCCCCAGGCAGAGCCCAAGCCCCAGCAGCTTCAGCCTCCCTTGGGTGTGGGGGCTGCTTTAAGCACCAGCTTTGCTTAATCCTTCCCTGGCTTTCCACTGGACTCCCCAAGATGTGTTTAATCTCCAGTGGCTCTCTTGTAACCACTTGGCTTTACAGGGTGTTTCTTAGGGAGGGGAAATGTTCTAATGAAGGTGTAGAAGAGGGAGGCCAAGTTTTGAAACAAGTGAGTAATGAGTTGGTAGCAAAGCTTTCAGGAATTTCAAGGAGGGTTGATATCGAAGGGTGAACTCACAGAGCTCCACTTAAGGCTTATGTTGGAGCCATTCAACTGAGAATGTGAAAAACCTGCAAGGAACCAACGATTCTGTACAAAGATAAACCCAAACAGTATTAAATTCCCTTTAAGAGATTTCTTAATACTTCACACCAAAAAAATGACTCTTGCCTAAAGTGACACAAGGTGTCCAGACATTGATACTCCATCCCTGGAAATATTCAAGGTCAGGCTGGATGGGGCTTAGAGCAACCTGATCTAGGTGAAGATGTCCCTGCTCACTGCAGGGGACTGGACTAGATGATCTGTAAAGGTCCCTTCCAACCCAACATGTTCTGTGATCTTGTAATTCTTTCCCTACAGTCTTCAAGGAAATCTGTAAAAAGGGTGCAGCATATGGAATTACAAATATATTTTATTGATATTGCTTGTGGCAAGTGTGAGATAACCAAAGCTGAGAGAGGAAAAAATAAAAACAACAAATAAAAGAGGTGAGAATGGATTTTTAATTTGAAAGCAATTTGAGGGAAAAAAAACCAAAAAGAGAAAAAAGAGAGAAGTATTTTGGAAACCACATCTAGAACCCTGCTACCATTCAGTAGCTGGGTAAGAAAACGTGTCTGAGGAGAAAAATCTTAGTGGGGATTAAAAGGAAGAGCATCACTCCCAGTATCTACTTTAGGCAAGAGTTGCAAGTCTGACCCCTGTGGTGCAGATGTGGGTGAGGAGGACACAGGGCTCCCAGAGAGGACACAACACAGGAGCAGCCCAGGAGTCATTAACACCATCTGCTACCTCATAAGCTGATTGTGTGCAGGGTTGGAAATTATTATTTTAGCAATTTCCAGCCTATTCTGTGGCCTCAGCTTTGGATACTGCTCAATGAGTTGAGCACAAAGTGAATCCATATTAAACCTCTTGTTTCCAACTCCTTTAAGAGACTACAAAGGAAATTAAGGAGGCCTGGGAGTTTGTTTGAAGATAAATGCTCACTGTAAACTGTTACCCAATGACTCCACCTCCTGAGACCTTGCAGCCTGATGCTTGTTCAATATAATTAAGATTTATGTTGCATTAAAGTCAATTGGGCAATAGCAGAGTCTTTTCTTCTAACCGTGCCAGCTCCGCTCTATCAGTTCTGGGAGTCCTTTATTTACATTGTTATGAAAGGCAGTTTTGGAGAGCAGAATGAATACAAAGCATAACACAGTCTATTTTTAAACAACTTGTCACATTCAAGCTAAACAACCTTAATTCAGGGCATAATATGCAATTTCTGACAACACTGTTAAGCTTTCCAGTAAGAGGATAGATTTAGTAACCCAAAAACAAAGGAGGAGAATGAAATCTACTGCTATTTGAAAATATTATGAGGAAGAGATGATGGATGCAGCTGAAGAACAGCTTCTCAGAAAGAAGGTGAAAAGTTCACAAACAGACTCACAATTCTGGGCACCAGCCACTTATGTCACCTACCGTGGGCAAGTAAATGAAATATTAAAAATCAACATCACTTTATAGTTCACATAAAAACACCGACAAAAGCCAAACCCATGTACTTGTCCACAGGGCAGTAAATAACCTTTGTCTGAACTAATTTACCCACTGCAAACTGAGGAACCCCAAACTGGGCTGCTCGATGAACACCACAGTCCATCAGCACCAGAACAGGTCTGTGGTACTCTGTGTGATTATTGCCTTTCCTACCACTCATAATTAAATGAAGTTGTTCCTTACCCCACGTTCCCGTGGTGAAGAGGCTGCACTGCCGCCCCCCAGCCCTTCAGCTGCATGGCTAATTGTTGCCTGGGCTAATTACTGTTGGGCTTAAGATAAACCAACGCTCATCAAGGACAGACAGAGCTTACAATGTCAGCAGAAAAGAGAGCCTGACACCACAGCCCAA
The DNA here is from genome assembly GCA_026770055.1 of Myrmophylax atrothorax. Lineage (NCBI taxonomy): Eukaryota > Metazoa > Chordata > Aves > Passeriformes > Thamnophilidae > Myrmophylax > Myrmophylax atrothorax. The sequence goes on along the minus strand of JAOXXN010000191.1, from coordinate 7,883,333 downwards.
ACACCTCACTGAATGCAGATAGTGCTTGGTAAATGTTGGGCCAGTGAAGCACATTTTACCCAAGAACTTGAGGCACCAGCCTGTGCTTTTCCCTTACCTTTCTCCTCCACATCACCCTTTTCCATGGAGAATGTACACACAGATGGGTACCACACATCTGGGCACATCCCTCCCTTCAGGCCACGTGCTGCTGAGGCTCTTGGGGACTCTTTTTTGGGTTATGTGGATCCAAAGTAGTTGGGAAAAGCATCCAAGTAAAAACCTTGGCCAAATGAAATGAAGACCTGTCGCACTGAATCTTTAAATCAGGGGATTTTTCACCCTTGTAAGTGTGATACAGTGAGCTGATCATGTTGTGACCTCTCAAGGATAAATGTTAAGGTTACTTTTAGGGTCTTATTTTCTAGAGGAACTCCTATTTAACATGGGATTAAGCTTGACACCATCTTTAGATGATTTGTGGTTGCATTTAATTTTTTGTGTGTGTTTGAAATGGTTTAACTTGTTTCCCCTTCTTCCCTTTTGGCATTTTTCAAGTTGCTTTCAATACAATCAGTGTTTTTTCAGTTAAGAATGAATCAACCAGAAGAATAGCTTGAACAAATTGCTCGGTTCAGCCACCCTTAGAAAAGTGGATTTTTTTAAAGTTTTTTTTTTTTCATATGGCTTCACTTAGAAGGAAGGAGAACTTTGCAGCAGAGCACCGTGGGCTCTGGTGCTGAGCAGGAGGAAACCACAGCCCTGGCCTAGCTGGCTGTTCCTGCACAAAGGCCAATTTACTTGCTTGTTCCCTGGGGAGAGGGTTTATGGTTCATGGGCAGGAGGCAGATTGAGAGATGCTTGCTCAGCTGATACTCATCAGGTATTCAAGTCAGGCTGCGGCTCCGAGACCACAGATCTGAGATTAAACAGTTGTGGGTCACAACACTTTGCGTGAACCTTCCTGGCTTTGGATTCCAACAGACCCGAAGATTCAAAGCAAATACCAGATGCAGATTGGAAACATGCAGCACCTACAGTCTACAGAAGTTTTCCAAATAAAACAAAACAATAATATCTAGATTAATTTCAAATTTGGCCCAAGTGCACCAAAAGGTCCCCAAGATCCTGGGCTATGTTTTGTGTTAGCAAAAAAGCCACCCAGGAAGGACCCTCCAGTTGTTAGCTGGGGCAAGCTCCTTGAAGTTCAAACATGATGGTGTTGCTTTCAAGACACAAAAGAAGCAAGAAATGTTTTCCTCCTTATGCCTTCACAAAGTCTTTCTGAGCAGGGATGCCATAAGCATCCTCCTCTCAATGCATCGAGGAGCTGTGCTCGACCTCAGGGAACAAAACATGTGCTCCAGGACCCAAATAAATAATAAAGGGATAATAAAGGGGCAGTATTTAAAATATGTTTTCACTAAAACACCTCAGGACCTCAGCACTAAGGGTATAGAGCCTCAGAACCTTCTCTACCCAGAGCAAATGGGGATATCCAGGAGGAGATGGGGGGCACAGACAGGGGGTGTCTTAAACTGTCCCAATGAGATTCAGCACAGCAAATCCAAATCCCAAATTCAACATTCACCAGCACCAAATAAAACCTGCACACAAGGTGTATTAGCCCAAGATGATACAGCATTTCATGACCAGGGGCAAATTTTGGGTGTTTAAGCTTTCTTTACCTGTAGCCAGAGCAGTCTGCTCTTACCCTGGGTGGGGTGGTTGTTGCAAAAGTAGTAAAAATAAAATTGCTCACTCAAAAGCTCAATCAAAGAGTGAAATGATACATTCACACCCACCAAACCCCAAAGCATTGGTTCTGCTCCATTTAAACCGAGATGCTGCTGCTCACTCCATACTTTGGATTCCCCCCCACACATCCACAAATAATTTTTTTCTTTTTTCCCACACCCAGAGACAGTTTCTTCAAACAGTCAAGTGCATACAGCTCTTTTGTTTAGTCACCAGGGCACGAAGATAAACTGAATTTGAGATATAAATTAAGAAGTGACTGGAATAAAGCCACAACTGCACTTACATCAAACATGGGATTTTTCCCCTCTTGTTATGGCTGGTCTTACTCAGGCCATTTCCAGATAATACACTGGCACAGCTGCAGGGCAGGAGCAGATGTTCTCAGCATACCCCCCTCTATTTTTAAAACAAGAGGATGCATATTTTGGCAGCTGTGGGAGCTGCTCTATGCAAGGTAAAGAAGTTTTCATGGCAGCTCTGAGTTTCCCACATCTGCTCCAGTGCGAGCCCTGGACAGGGATGGGATCCTTGAGCATCTTTACACAATGTCTATGCACAAACACACACACATTTGGTGTTGTGTTTCCTTTCTGAGCTCAGTGACCAGCTCTGCTCATAGTCCCCATGTGCTCCTGCACACTTCAAACATTTAGGAAGATTAAAAAAAAGACATTCAGGATGAAATCTCTTCTTTTCAGAGATTTACTGGTTAGGCTTGGTCATATCAATGTGAATCTGGAAAATGAACTCTGGAAAATGAACACAGACTCCTTCTCCTTCCATGGACACAAGTTAGAAATCCTCATAGAGGAGACACAAAGCTGGAGAGCAGAAGTGATGCCAAACTCACCCTCTCCTCCAGGAGCATTTGACTGAAATTCATCCTCCTTTTACCTGCCACACAAGGTAACTCAAAGCATCACTGCCTGGAACAGATGAGCAAAGCTGGTCCCCTCAAGCTCTGCTTTCTCAGAAAGCATTTGTAAATTAGGTTTTTTTCCTGCTCAAGGAACACAAAGTGACCTCTGGGAAGAATCAAGAAATCACCACCAACAGATTTATTGAGCAGACAGAGATGATCACTGACTCACCAAATCTGCCTCTATGGAACCCCAGCCTGTTTATCAACACAAGGAGCACATGCACATCTCAGGAGCACCTCTACAGCACGAGACAGTTGTGTGTTTCTTGCAGAAATACAGTGATTTTCTTTCTTTCCAAGAACTGCAAGACACTTCTGGAAGGTAAGCAAGATAACGAAGCACTTATTGCTTCCTCCAGTTTTCAGTCACAGCCTCACATTTAAACAAGTTTGACATGTTGGATTACAAAATCTCTTGTGAAACATTCAGATCTGACACAAAGTCCTTGGGTTTTGATGAATTGCATCTCTGGAGCACAGAAGAACTCAAAGCTAATGAGCCTTATCTGCAATCAGAATTAGCCAGTCCAGAGCCAAGATCCCACAGAGAAAAAAAATTAAAATATTCTTTGTCATTTTCAATATATAAAAATTGAGAAAACAGCAAGTCAGGACTTGGAGAGCAGCTGAATAATGTGGGTTCTCAGATACCTAGAGAAGATCCCATAACTTTAAATTAGAAATGTGTATAGAAGTTATATTAAAGATTTTAAGTGGAAAAAAAATCACAACCTTTGTATTTATGTTCTGCTCATACTTGCAGACATATTCTGTGGATAATGCCCCTTCTGGCAGGATTTTCCACCCTCATTGTGTCTCAGTTTCCTCTGAGGGACAGCACAAGCTGCATGTGCAAACCATAAAGCATCCAAGGGATGGGGCCAAGCCCACGCTAAGAGCAAACCCACAACCACCCCCCAACAGTATCACCACCAGATCTCACTTCCATGTTACAAATCAAATTCAACATAAAAATCAATGTCTTCCTGTTCCCAAACTCATCCAACACTGCACTTATGAGTCACAATTTCAGCATCTCCAAAAAAGCCTCTTAAATTCTTCCTCCTGAGGTGTTCAAAAGAAACATTTTACTCCAGAGTAACCCTCCCTCCACCCCAAATTTCCTGCATGTAGAAGGCATTTCCTCCACCTTTGTAAGAACTATCTTGTTTTCTACACAAGCATCATCATCTTTCTAAAGAGAGATCAGGAATACCCTGTCAAACAAATATGAAATCAACTTCTGGAGCTGTTTCTTTTCCCATTATCTGCATTAACCCCTGGCCAGGGCTGTATGATGCCAGATGCTTCAAAAGACAAGCAAAGAGCACATCTTAGTGAAAATAAAACCCAAACAACAAAATCCCTTCCATGTGGATGAAGCCTCGTAAAACACAAGGAAAAGCTGCACAAAACAAAACAAAACAAAAAAAACATGTCACTTGATCACAGGGACAGCAACATCACACAAATAAATGATGGAGATTAACAAGGTTGGCTGCTTCAAAATCATTTTACCCAACACTAAACACTCAGTGAAACTCCCACAGTGTTCAGCAAAGTGATGGAAGATGGACACAGACAATCCTCCTCCCAAACAATCAGGGTGAAATGGATGTGGGAATTCACACTGCCTGGATTGTCCATCTAAGAATCCAACTCATTTAGGCTGGAAAAGACATCTAAGATCAGAAACCAACCATTAACCCCCCACTGCCAAGTCCCTAATCCATGTCACAGAAAGAAAGCAGCCCATCTGCATGCAGGGAGTGGCTGATCCAAGGTAAAAACAGAGAAAATAAAAGTGTTCTCTCTTTTAGGTAGAATGAAATCTCAATAAAAATGTAAATTTGCAAATGCAACACATCCATCCCTCAAGTGTCCTCGTTTTTAGTTTCTATTTAAATAAGTGATTTTTAGAACAATCATATAAATCTCGATTTTGCCCTGTAATGAACAAGGCTGGGGTCACCCCCAGTTTCTCTGGGCACCAATAAGGCCATTCCCCATCATGGGAAAGGCCATGACATTTCTTGGCCTGTGGGTTTTTCATTTTCCTCCTGCAAATACGTTTGCAAAAAATCTCACAGAACTGAAGCTCCAACTGTGCACTCACAGCACAACTCAAATTCTATGGAAATCATAACCTTTTGTGAAAGGGCAAGTGCATAATTGTATATGTGAGAGACACAGTATGTGCCTAACAGGGTGTTAGAAAATGTTCTTTTTCATAGCTGGAAACGTACCCTTCTTGGTAGTACTTTTCCTAAAGCATGAAAGTCAATGGTCTAAATTTAAACCCCATTGGGCCACAGTGTTTTTTAGTTATTTGAAACATTCCCTCTGTCCTTCCAACACTATCCCAGTGTGGTTGTAGGAAGGAGGAACTGAAAAATCAAGTTGCCCCATGAACACAGGATGTACTGAGAAGCATCCAGAGCCCTTTGAAACATCCACCTAAAGTCGTTTGGGAATATCTGGCCTTGCCAAAAATTAAGCTTTAGCCTGAGAACCTGGGAAGTTTTGATGCTAAAAAGCTTAATCATGGCTAATGCTTGGAGAAGGGTCTCCAGTTCAGGCCCTGGTGGTCTCACCATCATCCTTTGGGAAGAGGTTTCACAGTCCTGGGGAAAGGCTGGAGAGCAGCTGATGAAGAGCACAGCAAAAGAGCAAGAAAGAAAGAAGAACAGTTCAGAAAGGATATTGAGGGGCTGGAGCGGGGCCAGAGAAGAGCAACGAGGCTGGAGAAGGGACTGGAGCACAAGTGCTGTGGGGA
>JAOXXN010000191.1:7859274-7877795 GCA_026770055.1 Myrmophylax atrothorax | reverse complement strand
GCCCTGGGCTGGTGATCACAGTGGGGTTGGATCAAGGGTTGGACTTGATGATCTCGGAGGTCTTTTCCAACCCAATCCATTCTATCATTCTGTGACAATAGAAGGGCTGAGGAAAAAAAGAGCAAAATTCATCAAAAGCCAATTACACCAATGACCAGAAAGAGCCTTCAAATGTAATAAAAAAATCCCTGTAATAAAATATCCCTGTACATCATGCCAGCCCAGCCTTGCAAGGAGGTACCTTCCTACCTAAGATACCTCCTGGAGGACTGGAGGTGAGAAGGCAAGTCTCAGCCTTGTGGAAGTTTCCCAGATCAGGGTTGAAATTGTAATGGAAAAAAAAAATAAGGCAAATGAAGTGATTTCAGTCCCAGAGCAGCAGAAACAATATACTTTGTTCTCACAAATTGGGACCAGGTAGGTTGGCACAAGGTTTTTGGCAAAGAAACAGTTTAGCCTCAAATTTGAGGCCAGAGCAATAGTATTAGATCACTTAGTCAGACTTAAGTTGTGAGCAGCTGTTTGGCTTTTATTTCACACAAAAGCTTATACTGTAAAAGGAATTCCTGGCCCACATTCAGCTGCTATATTTGCTCCTAAGCAGTTTCTCATTTGAGTCCTGATAATGCAATGAAATCAGTGATGAAAAACTTTTACAGAAGAAGTACAGGGAGAGGGGGAAAGTATTCATTTAAAAGAAATACTTGGTCTTTGTTTTTTGTTAAAATGCCATATTTAGGCCTTGAGGTTTCACCATGCTAAAGATTTAATTACTGACTTTCTCCTCATTTTAACTGAGCATATAATTATAAATACAAGTGACTTCTCTCCCTGCTGACCTTGGGCAAACACCAGGTTGATTGTGTTTGCTTTCCCACCCACCTGAGCCCCTTCCAGCAAAGGAATACATAAACTCTTATGAAAAATACAATTTCCATTATACAGACAGAACCAGCACGTGCTACAGTCGTGTTCACCCCCAGAAAGAATACAACATCTCCTATAGAAGTGTGAATGACCAAAACAATAGAATCCCCTTTGCTGCCATGTACCTGCCCCACATTGCACAGCTCCCAGCAGGGATGAGCTCAGGCAGCTGCACCCAAACTGCCAGAGGAGCTCTACAGGGCCACACTTGGGAGCTCTAATAAAGAAAAGCAATTAATGGCTGACTTAAGAGCAACATTTGTGTCTCCATTTAAAGAATTAGGCTTCCAGCCATAATGCTAATCCATGTCAAGGCTGAATTCAATTAACAAGCAGGAACATGATGACTCAGAGGAACTGATTAAAAAAAGAAACAGAGGAATAAAATCAAAGAGCATCATCACTTTCAGGCTGGGCACAGGCAATAATTGCACAAGGCTATGGGCAACCCCATGAAATATAAAAGAATACTTCAGTTTAATCACAACTTCCATCAGAAGACAACTCAAACCTAAGATTCCTGGCCACAGAGACATGAGACCTCTCCCTGGCCATGCCCACCACAAAGTGACCAAGCTGCAGAGACCAGAGCTGGGGGGAAGGAGCTCTCACTCCAGGCTGGGAACGTGGATGCTGAAGGTGGTTGGCAATGAGACCGAGTATGAAACAGCTGCAGGAAGATCAGGAGAAAAGGAAAAAAAAGAGGTATATGAGCATGTATAAAACTATGGCTGAGGCAGCAAAAGCTGCTGACACTTCCCTGGCACATGCCATGCCTGGAGGTGCAGAACAGGAGCAACCAGTGAAACAGCACGAGCCAACACTCACAGATTGGCAAAGGCAAACCCTGTTACAGCCCCCTTCTACTGTGTTTGGAGCCTGCTCTGGCCCAGGATTCAGTGGCAATGGTTGTTTCTATTGAAGTGCAAAGAGGAGATGATATATTGCTCACACACCTGGGAAATGGTTCAGTAACAGCTTCATTTTAGCCCCAAATCCCCTCCTGGCCAGAGTGTTGCACAAAGCTGCTTCCAAGCACGTGGCCTGGCCTTTTGAGATGTGAGGTACATCGTAGAGCTCTGCAAGTGCTTGTTCAACTCACAAATTCCCCACATGAACGTGGTAATTTGTGTAATCATGGCTCATTTGCTTACTCAGTGCATCTTATTTGATGATCAGGCTGGTTTATTTGGCTGCCTCAGGCTCTCCGGTCTTGCAAACAGCTAAAAAAGCCATAATGAAGTGCCTGACTTTGCTCAGCTGCTTCTTCCAGATGCTTCACCCTTTACCATTTACCCAAATTCATCTTTCACAGGTACTTGGACCATTTTCAGCTCCAGGGGCTCAGTTGTCTGTAAAGCAATAAGGTCTATCAATCTTTTGATATGATAACTAAACCTATTTTTTCCCATTTTAAAGAAAGCAGGGTCAATAGGATAGAAAGGCAGCAGTGGGGGAGATGTTCACTTTTTTAATAGTGAAAAGCATCTCGAGCATCAAACAGAAAATTTACATTATTTCTGACAATCCCAAGGTGCAAATTTTTACCTGCAGATACTTGAATTTTCTCACCTGTGCATATTAAAGATCAGCTAAACAAATGCTGGATTGCCAGTTTAAGTTACCAAATGATATCCAGGAGAGGTTCAAAGGTTTAGCAGAGATGAGGTATTGTTGTTCTTTAAACACTGAGATGAGATGAAAAGGAGGAGGCAATTATTCTGTGCAAAGCTATCCAATATGTTACTAAGTTTGGATACTACCATCAGTTTCCACTTGTATTTTAAAGAGCCCAAGTTTGAGAAAAACAGTGCAAAACATGGTAGAAGAAACAAACCAGGCCAGAGGAATATGAAAGGAAAGACAAGAAGGATCCGACTTTGTTTTGCTTGGTGTTAAGAACAAGTGCAGTGGTGAGATGGATCAAAGCTGTAGGTGCCTGGCATGGGAGAGACAGAACTTCCCCTTGGCATAGCAAGGGACAAAAGATTTGCCAAATAGAATTGATGAGTAAGATCTCACTTCAAAAATATATCAATTTTTGACTTGATTGAAGCATTTTATCATTTTATGAGCCACTTTGTCCATAGACCACTATTTCCTTAGCCTTGTGCTCCAGGTACTGTTCAGAGACTTCTGCAAACTCTCCAAGTCTATCTTGTTCCTGAAAGACAGTCAAAAATGGCAAATTTCTCTCCAAAGTGAAGCAGCAGGGTTGGCCTTCATCTTCCACTGATTAATATACAATGCCTATTGCTGCATCTTGCCAAGAGTTTAACTAAAATCAGACCTGGATTTAAAATGCAACACAATAAGTCAAATCTCCTGCTTTCAATTTTGCTTTCTGGATTCCAGGATACACTTTTACACTATTGATATACTGGATGTAATTTCACCTGAGGATCTAAAAGTATTCCAAGTAGAAACCTTGAGAGTCTTGCATGAATGTAGATATATTGCCACTGAATCCAGAAATGGAGACCAATGAAGCCTTTGGAAGGGCAGTTATCCACATATTGAAGTGTAACAGATGGAAATTAAGACTGAAAGCAGGAAAAAGAGGAAAAAGCACTCTGGTAGAGGTCACAGCATTGTAATGTTTTCAAACCACTGCTTCAGATGAAGTTTTTCTGCCCACTGTTGCAAATTTTTAGCACATCTGGCTCATTGCTCCAAGAATTGGGTTGGTGTCACTTGATTATTAATTAATATTCACAATCAGCCCTCCAGCATTTACTGCACCCACAACTGAACGATGCACAGGGACAGGACCTTGAGGGATTTAGGGATTATGGAGCAACAAAGCCCAGTCTGAAGGTGAAACCAAATCCCACAATTTCTACTCATTGTAGGGTTTAGAAAACATTCCAAGAATTCCCACCCTAAGTGCAGAAATACTTATAGATCCAACAGAGTTCTATGTTAACAAATACGGGTCTGTAGAACTAATATAAGAACTTAAACAAAATAATGGTATTTTCCCCCCTTCCCCCCAAAATGTTCAACAGCCTCAGAATCCATTCTGGGTTTGGATTTTCCAGGCAATTAGAAAGACCACAAAGCCAGAGCAAATCTCCAAAGTACATTTTGCTTTGCAGCCACATCTCTGTGTTATCTCAGTGCCACATCCAGTCAGCTCCATCTGCATCCCCTGCAGATCCCACCACCTGCCAGCCCGCACACAGCAGGGATTTCACACCACACAGTCCTCTGCCACTGGGGAAAAAAATGACCCTAAATTAATGTGACACAGAGAAAGGACATCTCCTGAACTGGTGAGCAAGCAATCCCATCCCCAGGGGTATGATGGGAAGCCCTGAGTCCCTGGGAAGCATCTCCTCCCTCAGGAGCCTCATGGGAGTCTTGGGTCGTGCCACACACACATGAGTGTTTGCACAGCCCCAGAACCAGGAAGCCCACTGAAACCAGGGCTAAAATTTTTCCTAAAGCAGCATTTTTTTGGGAGGAAGAAGCTCCCTAACCCCAGGGCAGAGGTGCAATAACCCATGTTTCCTGGGTGAAAGCAAGCCATGAAGAAGGACATCTGGTTTCTGCACAACTTGGCTGTCAAAGCTCTCTCTTGCTGAAGTTTCTGGTTCTTATCTTTCTTGCTTGTGTTTGGAGCTCAAACAAGCTCCAGCTGAGGGAAGGAGGTGGGTGCTGCAGGGGTCAGTCCTGATGGGCCCCCTGAACCCCAAATCCCAGGCAGGGAACTCACTGTGGCACCTTCCCCATGGCCAGTCTGGTGCTGGGCACTATCCAATGTGCCACAAGCCTCCCCTAAGCCCTGGCATCACTTCATCTCTGTTTTCCTCAGAAGTGACCCAGAGTCTTCTCCTCTCAGAGATGAAAAAAACCCCTCACTCAGTCACAACTCTCTTTTCTCGCCTCTCCACAGCTCTCCCCAAACCACTCCTGCTGCTGACAAAGGAGCTTTCCCACCTTCATTTTCTTCTGGCACTGTTGAATTATATGAGTTTACATTTGCTGCAATACCATAAACAGAGTAAATTTTGCAAACGCTCTGCCTGAATCCATATAATAATAAATCAGATCCTCCAAGAAACTGTGTGTCACTTGTATGAAATTGGAATGTCTAAAAAAGCCCCCTCCAAATTATCACAGCTGCTTCCCCCCTCCCTCCAGCAACAACTCAGCCACCCCTGAAAGCTGTTATTGCTCTGACTGACAGGGGAACATCAGCAGCCCAACACAAGCTGATTGATTGGCAGCAGCCCTTCCTTTTGAATCTGATTTCACTTGCTAAACCATTTAAAACATGTCAAACAAATACCACAGTTCAGCAGTTCCCTGTGAAACTTCTGCCAACTCTGTTCCCTCTGGAGAAGGCAATTACCTAATTTACAGGGGTTGGGGAACAAATGCTGAATTTCTTTGCCGTAATCATTTATTAATTGTTCTCATATTGAACATTTTACTTTGGTAAAATAAATAAGATCCAGCCCTTGCTCATATTGGAGCAAGAAAAATTAATTTTGCAGAAGTGGAGCAGCCCAGGGCACGAGCCAGCTCTCACTTGCCCAAAAACTGAATGGGAAACTGTAGAAAGCAGTTAAGAATATGTTTACAATGGGAAAAGCCCCAGAAAAATAGAGTCCAAGATTACAGAAATTCAGCACAGTTCACTCAGAATTTATTGAGTTATTAATGTTATGGCAACCAGAAGAATTTTATATGTTTTGCAGAGTGCACACGCACGAGACTCCTGTTCCAAAGACACTGCTATTGGATATAGACACAGCAACAAAAATGAGTTCCAATAGGGAACAGAGGGTATAAAGAAGAGGATAAACAACAACTCGAGTATGATCATAAATCTCTCATGGTCATTTACTGCAGCAGCATTGACTCACTCAGGTTTATTGGACCATTTTACAACCATGAAGGAGAATTCACAGTGGTATAGATGCCACCTCTTTTTTTCAGCTCTCAAATCCTGAAAAAGCACCTTTGAAATATCAGAGGTATGAGTTTTTGCCTGAAAAAGCAGAGTTTGATGCTTATGGGAAGAGTGATTTTGTGCCTTTTTTAAAAAAAATTGCTTTAAGCTACAGCAGGAAATTGCAAGAAACTAAAGTAAACTGGACACTTGACAATCACTAGAAAATATTTACACTAATATAACTATAACTGCCCAAAGGAAACAAACAGATGCCAGAAACACAACTTAAGTTGATGGAATGAGAAATAAACACAAGAATAATGGATGTGTTCAGTCCAAACCCCTCGTGCACACATGTTGGGCAATCCCTTCTCCTCCAGTGCTGCTCCTGCCATGTCACCTCCCTGGTCCCACCCACTGTGGACATGCCCTGGGACCTGGGAATGCCTCCATTTAAGCCACTGAAAACCTCCAAGTTTGGACCCAAGTTGCACCATGAGAAGTTAAGATTAAATATTATAAAAATTTGGTTCACTGAAAGGGTGGTCAAGAATTGGAAATTCATTTTTAGGCAACAGAGTTGCTGACCAAGGAAGTGGTGGAATTGCCATCCTTGGAACTGCTCAAAAAGCATGTGGATGAGGCACTTAGGAATACGATTTACTGGGGGCCTTGGCAGTGCTGGGTTAATAGTTGGACTCAATCTCAGAGGTCTTTCCCAACCATAATGATTCCACAATTCCACGGTCCTAAAGCATTTGCTCATGTGAGGAAGTGGTGATGGAGCCCAGGAGAGACAGAAGCAGCTCATGGGGGCCCTGAACAGCACTATGGAAATCATAAGCATTATTAAGTCCATAAAATACTCAATCTTGAGCAAATGCTTTCTCATTTCCAGGTGGCTGCACTGATGGTGCTGGGGAATCACAGGGTGGGTCAGGTTGGAAGGGACCACAGTGGGTCATCTGGTCCAGCCTCCCTGCTCAGGCAGGGTCATCCCAGAGCACATGGCACAGGACTGAGTTCAGCCAGTTCTGGAGTATCTCCACTGAGGGAGACTCCACAGCCTTTCTGAGAAATGTGTGCAGTGCTCAGTCCCTTCACAGGAAGGAAGTTTTCTCTTGTTCAGGGGGACCTTCCTGTGCATGACTTTTGGCCTGGTGCCTCTCATTCTATCACTTGGTACCACCAAGAAGACTCTGGCTCCATCCTCTTGGCACTCTCCCTTCAGATATTTATATACATTTAGGTTTATATACATTGAAATCAAGCATTTTAGAGGGTCACAAAAATCTACAGCTCATACTACCCCTGAATCAACCTGCGCAAATCCTTCATTTACACCAAAACCCAAAGCTGGTACCGTTTTAATGAATATTTAAGCAGAACCACTGTGACAACCTGAAAAACGGCTGAGACACTTCATTCTTGGAGTGCTGCTGCCCCTGCCCACAGTTTGAGGCAGTTTACACCCACACTGAGTGCAGCACAGACCAGCATTGTCTCTGCTTTTAGCTCTTGTTGACAGTGGACGGAATCCAGATTTGTAGCTGTGCATCCAGAAACTGCAGTTGGCACCAGGGGCCTGGGTGATTGCCCCCTGCATTGAGGGTAAACCCCTGGCACTGGACTGTGTGACAGCACAGCAAAGAGGCCACGAGCCCTGAGCCACCCGCTGGATCCATCCCGTGTGCCAGCACTGAGCATCCTGGCACAGTCTGGCTGGCAATCCAGAGGTACCCACCCAACCACGAGGCCAAGCCCAGCCTTGTTTTGCTTGTGGTAGCTTCGTATCCCAACCTGTTTAATTTTCCTCTGCTGGCTCTGCTGTTACACCTCAGATACTCACTTTGCAAAGCTGAGACGTTTCCACCTTGTCCAGTGAGAAGGCAGAGCCCTCTCAGCAGGTCCCTCAGTCACCAGGGTCATGTGCACGGAGCAAGAGCCAACAGAAGAAATTAATTCAGTACAGAAGGAACAAAGGATATCAGGACTGCCAAGAGAAACATTAACTTTTCTCAAATGTAAGCCTGTTTGACACGGGTTTAACCATATTCATTTGCATACAATGCTCATATTGCACAAAACCAGCAAACTAATGACAAAGTGAATCATTTCACAAAGCAAACCATGTCAGGGCACAGAAATAATTTTTTCATTCTGTGACTTCAGATATTTGAGTCCCCACAAAGCAAACAAAGTGGGATCAAAAAACCCCGGAGGACTCTCAGGTCCCAATAACCCCAGACAGAAACCTGTGCTGAGCACAGGTAGCAGCTCTGTCATCCATCTCTCCTCACCCCACAGGCTCCAAATTCCTGACAAAACCACAGCTCATTTGGAAATGCCTCCTACGAAAGAGGCTTGCCATGCTTTCCCCTGCACCCTCCCTTTCAGCAGCCCCAGACTGGCTGTTGTGCCACACTAATCCCAGCACAGCCGTGCCCCGACCCTCGCCCGGCACCCCAGCCCTGACCCTCAGAGCAGGCAGATTTAATCCTCCCCTGAAACATTTCCAAGCCAAAGCCCAGCTGCCAAGAAAAAAGTCCACATTCCTCAATTTCCATCACCCTTGGCTGTATGTTTTGCTGGCTGAATCATCCTAACAGAAATACATAAGTATTCGAATGTGAGTGCATGTTCATCCCTGGAGGGGAACCTGCCTTGCCCTGCAGCCACTGGAGATTTGCAAATGAATCCCACCAAACCAGCTCTTTTCAACCATTCAACACAGTTTTTCTGCAGAAAACCAAAGATCTGTTTCTAGACATGCTCCACCACTTCTACACAGATCACTTGAAGTTTGCTCCACATTTTTCTAGAGGAGAGGGAAGACTTTTTTCAGCCCAGTTGGACTTTGGACACACGGAGTATCCCAGTACATGCCCAGAAAAAACCTTTTTGGGAGCTCAAGCCCAAATGGGTCCTCATTTTAACCAAACATTGGCAACACTCCTCTGTCCCTCCTCCTTCAAACTTCTTGGACAAAGATGCTGAAGGAAAAGAGCTCAACTCGTGCCTCCTAACACAGATGGTTTCCAAGAAAAAGTCACGTACAAGCAACATCTGCAAAACTACTACAAGACTTAAACTTCCACAGCATCCTAAACAGCTGTCTGCCACAGAATAAACAAATATTTGTCTTGCTTTATGTCTAGCAGCACATTTTATCCAAGAGATCTACAGTGGCGACTCATGGGAAGGAGTAGCAGTGTTGGGGGAGATGGGGAGAGAACTGGGACTGTGTCCTGTGAAAAAGGTCAGGAGCTACTCTGTGTCCCAAGTTGTACATTTGGGTCTAAATAAAAGTTACCTTTATACAGGTGGAGAAGGCTAGTTATGGACCAAAACCCAAAAAAACCCCAAATCCTAAAGTACCTGGGGAGTACTGGGGCTGCCTGGTGAAGAAAAATGCCCCTTTCCAAATACCAGCTTTAAAATTTCACTCCCTTCAAAAGCAAATAACTATTTTTTAACTCAAACATCCCAACATTTCATATAAAGATCCCACCTTCACTAACTGCAGGAGCACAGGTCACTGCAGCCATGGAGTGCTCAGCACATCAGGAATTCCTCCATGCCCTGGACAAGGGGTTCACTCCACATGGACTGGCAGCATCTCCATTAAAATGAAATGTGCTCCTTCCTTTTTTTGTGCCACACACAACCTCCCCCACCAAGTTTCAAATTGGTTTTTAATCCAGTTATTAAATTAAGCATCTTTTTTTATCTTAGAAAAGAAGTTTTGTTTGTTTATTTGTTTATGATTTGTTTTAGAGCCAATGTAAGAGGTCAAATAAATTCCAGATGACATTCAGACTGTTTTGGATTTGAATTTTTGCAGTCTTTTCTTTTGAAATTAACTGAAAGGAACATGTAAAGATCACAGGGAAATGTAGTGATCTTTAAATCCCTGAAAGAGATGGTATTAATTTCAGCTTCCACTTACAACAGCAGCATTGTCATGGCAGGATCCACTGTACAAGACGTAATATTGGCTTTATCTTTAGGTTTCAACATGTCCCACAATACTCACTTGTTCTTACTACGCCACAGACTGAAAATCATGTGGTAATATGAATTGTATCAGTCACAGCCAAAGGTTTTTCCCATTTAGCAGTTGTGGACATGAGGTTGAGGTCTGGGAACCTGCAGAAGCTACAACACCCCGATGGCCCTCCCAATGAGCACATATTATATATTGCTTAGAGCCTTAATGCTCACAATTCCTAAATTTACAACTCTAAGTAAGTTGATGGAAGTGCTGCATCAGTTTTAACCAAACCTTCATTTTCTGATGTTACCCACAGTTCTAAATAACCAACACCACTCTCAGAAGGAGGAAAATGCTGCATCTCAAAGCCAGTCAAGTTTTAGCCCAGACTTGTTATCCTCAACCCAAACCATTTGGCGATACAGGAGCATGGAGGAAACTCTCCCCCAACAGGTCTCCTCGACCAGGAAGGTCTTTGCTTGGTGGCCAACTGACTTCCCAGACTGCACCACAAAGTTTAATGCAACCAGGCTGAAGCTGAGGACCAAATGCTGGAGGCTTGGAAATATAATATTAATAAAAAAAATATTTGCCTACCCTGTTGCTCTGCCTGTGAACAGACTACAAAGGTTTTTTCCTTTCTGAGAACTGCTGGTTTCCCAGCACTCACAAATTCTGGCCTCAGCTGTAGCTGCTTCAAAGGCAACAGATACAGCTCAGAGAGAAAACAAAATTGGGAAGAAAAACGATGCTGGCATTGCAGCAAAACACTGGTCACTTAGTCAGGAATCCTTGGGATCTCTGAAGTAATTTCAGATTGCTTGAAATTTATCTCCCTGCATCTTTTTGATGCATCCCATTTTCCACTGTGAATCTCTACACATGATAGTTGTGCCTCCACAATCCCCGAGAACTGAAAAACGAACTCAAACTGCCTTTTCCCACTCATACAAATCATAAGCCAAGTAACTTGAATGCACAAGGTTTCCTTTTAAGCAAAGAGGTATCACAAAATTAACACTGGCTCAGGGTAAGGACACAGGTAGATATTGGGAGCACTGGAATGGGAGTCCCAGGGAGGCTTTGTCAGAGCAGCACCTCCTGCCCCTGTGGGGCTGCACACAAGGCTCAGCTCCACTTTCCCTGTGCAAATTGTTTTTTTTTTACTTAAACAGGGCTTGGGTACACCTGGGTTTGTGTCAGTCTTCACTCTATTAAAAAAACCCAAACACCTGAATTTCCTTTCTAATTCCTGTTTGCTTTTCCATCTCTTAAGAGCAACAACTGCAACAGCACAATCCACACAGGAGCTTCAGATTCATCTTTTTGTAAAGCATCTGTATGAACAGTTCACATTTTGGTCAATGTCTCCTTTGTGAGTTTTCTCTTCATCCTGCTGAAGTTCCAGACTAATTGCACCCATATCATAAACCAGGGACATAACCAAGGATCTGTGCTGGGACCCTCCAAGTCTTTCATATCTTTAATAGCTCCAAGCTGCTAAAGTCAACAGGAGAAGATTTAAGATGAGTCTTCAGATGACCCCAGTCATGTGTTTGCTGTCTACTCAAGAGATGAGGCTCAGCAACCTCAGAAACTCCCTCCTGGGCTCTCCAAATGACAGCCCAACACTCTCCCACGGGCACTGGGTGTTCTGGTTCCACCCAGCCGGGTGGGAGAACAGATGATGCCTGGGGGGGGGCTTGGTCCAGGAAAGGGAGGGGAGGAATATGGGACCTATCATGAACACAATTTGAGGATGTAGCTCAAAATTTGCCAAATTCCTCCCCAATTGCATACAGCAGGTAAGAAAGCTGATGGAGTCAAATAACTGCACAGCTTAATTTCCTGCTCCGTGGCAGAGACGGTGCTGACTGGCCAGGTTTGGGGAAACAATGAGCACATCAGCTAGGTCATAAATTGCTTTAAATGCTAGAAAAATTATCTGTTGGCTGGCAGGGCTTAATGCACAACAAGCTGTGTGGTGTGGACACCAATTAATCATGCTCAAAAACACAGAGAGAGCTCAAAGCTTTGCAGCACGTCCACGAACACACAGCCATGAGGAAGACCTGGCATTTCATCAACCTGGATGAATAGCCTGGAGCACAAGGAATCATTCCTGAGCATTTCCCTGCAGAGCGTTTCAAACAGGTAAATGGTATTTTCATTGCTGTTAACATGAAAGCCATTAATTTCAGCTTGCAGTTCCCAAGGAGAAGGCTGATGGCAGGGAATGGAGGAGCACGTGAGTTCAAATGAGACAAGATGAGGTGCCAAAGCCTGACCTGCATAACCTTTCTAGACTTACATTTTATGACAGTTAAACCAATCAATTCCCTGGCTGACTTGGAGAATTACCATTTCAGCTCCTTTTCACATACTGGGACAGCTCTTTCTCCCAGTCACAAATCCTGTCTCAGAGTGACCCCAGAACACTCACAAAGGCTGTGTTGCTGCAGCATTCCTTGCACTCTGGCATTTTTAATCTGTCTCTCAACACACTGTGGAATGTAGACATTAAGTTGTTGTTTAATCACTGCTCCTTATAGAACTTCATGGTTACCCACTTCCATTTGACTACAGTAGAAAGCATTAACCGTGCCAAATGAATATTTTACTTTAAAAAATAAAAATACATAAAGAACTTAACAGTCTCACTTTTCAACAAAGGTTAAATCTATCATTTAATAACAAATTCTTGGAATTTCCAGAGAGCTTTTCATGGGAAGAGATCAAAGAACATTTAGACAATATTGTTATTCATATTTTACCAATAGGGATACAACTCCCCAACATTTGAGAAGTTTACCCAATAACAGCAGTTATGACCAGGAATCATATCAAGTTTTGGGGTTTTCAGTTCAAAAGGTTGGGTACCAGCTGGAGGGCTTTGCTGTTTACCCTCTAAATGCTCTATTGCTGGGTAACTTTAAGAATCACTTACCTCTTCCCTAGGCAAAAAAACTTGAAAGCAAGGAAATGACTCCCTTGTGTTCAGTATTGTGCAACTACCTTCATTTTTATACTCTAATCTGATTGATGAAAACTAAGGGCAATAGTTCAGGAAAAACCCATGTTTTTGTATTTCACACCTGTATGTGAAAAAACTCTGCATCATTCTGCTAATTTGACAGTGCCATGATGCTGCTTCTGTAATTCTAAACATCTATAAAAGGCCAACATTGATTTAGGTTGCACTTCTGTCATTGGAAACTGAGACCAGACAATCATCACCATATCCACATAATGGACAGAAAGTGGGAGTGTTTTCCAGTGAATGTTTTGACTTAAAAAGTAGAGTCAAGAATTCAACACAACATTTACATTTTCCCATCACAAGCAATATTAAAGCTGAAACTCTTCTCAATTTTGTCAAAACTGTTTTTCTCCTTTCAAAATAGAGAGTGTCTGATGCAGAGAACACTTCTGAACACATCCTGCTCTCGTGACTTCACTGTGTGGATGTGGAAGATCTCACCAAATACCAACGATACTCCAGGTGCCCCAGAGAAACACAAGACACAAACAACCACGGTTCAATGTCCTACCAAGAGAGATCCAGCCAAGTCCTCGTGCTTGGCCACATGCTCATGGCCATGGCTTAGATTTGATTCAGATTTTCCAGAGGAGGGAAGGTGTGATGCATGTCATTTGGGACAGGTCACCCATCACCACGGGTCTTCCCTCCTCCAGTAAATCTAAGTTGCTTTATTAAGCCATTTCCCAGATACATTGAACACCCCCAGAAAAAGCATCCTTAAGAGAGAAAGCTGAATTTTCTCTATGCCATCTTACAGTACTGATTCTGAAGGAGATTCATCCTTTTCAGCTAAGAAGAACGTGAGCAGCACATGGGCTGTTCAGAGCATTCTCATTGAATTGATGACCACATTGAATTGATTTCTGGCTCCAAGGCCCCCAAAGCCTGAGCAGCAACATGCTCCCACATTTTTCCCTCTCTAGTAACAAAGATGGACAGTGACAAACATCCATTCTGCATGAGGTACACATTAGAGAGAGGAAAAAAAAAAAGAATTTATCTGGACTTAATCGAAACTTGTCTTCATACCAACATGAAGCAATGCCTTGAGAACAGGACTCTTTACTGTGAACATTTTTCTTTCTACCTTCAACTGATTAGGGTTGCTTTGCTTTTCAAACACTCGCTTCAAGCCATATGTGTCTCCACATCAGCTTATCTGCTGCTTTCAACTTCTATCAGCCCCTGCTTTTACTCAAACAGGAAAGAATACAGAATGTTCCAGTTAAAGTCTATTTTTGAATATAATAAAGCTATGCAAGCCCATTTCCATTTTCTGGTGTCTCCAACAAACAGACTACCCAAGTTCATTAGGATGACAGTTTCTTGGCAATCAAATCATTTTTCATTGTGTCTATAAAAACTTATTTCATTAATCCTTTGGCTCACTCACAAAACCCCATTCTCAGCACCAAACAAAAGGATCCGCATTCTGTCATCAGGTCCACACCTTGGGCATCTTTTTTTTCCTCCTGTCCTGCTGAACGTGGTGGGGTGAGGGAAGAAGTCAAACTAGGGAGGACCTACAGGTCATCCTAAGCATGTCTTCAGCCTCACCTTCCACTGTGCTCTGCCTCTTCAATAACCTAAGGAGGGTTGGGGGTTTTTTTGGTTTGTTTTGTGTGCTGCATTGTGGTTTTTTTGCAGGGCAAGAGCAGGGAAGAAACACATATGCTTTTAAATCCCCCCTTTTTCTTTAACCAACCGCCCTGGAATCTGGACCACAAAACAAAGCTGCAATATGCTACTAAACGATAAGGAAAATTTTCTGGAGCTATCTCAAATACTTTAGCCCATGATCTGCATTCTGTAATCACAGAATTGCACATTTTGATGCTCTTGTGCAGACCTGCCTACACATCACAGGTTTATGTCAGTGCAGAGCCAGTCACAGCTGAGTGTGAGTGGGACCCTTGGCAGCAACAGCAGCTCCTTCTGTCGAGCCAAGCACAAACGAGGGCACAGCCCAAAGCTTGGAGGCACAAGAGCAATGCAAATGACAACTGCTTAATATTAAATAGTAATAAACACGCTCATATTAAGCACAGCAAGAGATATGAATGCATACATGTGCTCACCATACAATCAGGCCTTACAAAAGGAGCCATCCTGGCCAGTAGCACAGTTGTTCCCTCTCCCTGGCAAAACCCACCAGCCCAGTCCACTCTGCTCACTTTGCTGGAGACCAGCACAGTGAAGTCACCTCCTTATTATTGCTTTGAGCTCACTAATTTCCAGGCACACAAAGAGTGCAAAATGCAATAAATGCATTTAATGTCTGGTTTCTTTTGTGGCCCTCGAGAGCCACCCAGGTGGCATTGCCAGCCCTGAGGACAGCCCTGAAGAGCTGAGTGACTCCAGAGCTGTTCTGCTGTGGCTGCTGGTTCAGGCCTGTTACTCTTCACCACCATGTGAGTGTTAAACCAGAGGGATGTGTGGCCTTTGAAAACATATTTAAGCAGAACATCCAGCCTTAGCACAGCATCAAAGTAAGTTCTCAACCTCACCTCCAGGGCACAAACTCTCATATATGTGGGAACTCCTCCTTTCAGAGGAAAGGACAAAAATAGTGGGTAAACCACAAAAAGCTGATCTTGCTTCAGTGCCCATTCCCATCAAACAGGGAATGCTGCACACAGGAAAACCTGGTCTTAATGTCAACCATCAACCATCACTCTCTGGCACACAAAGGCAGGAATGAATTAATCCAACACAGAAGGACAGCAACAAAACAATGTCCTGCTACATGTTACCCCAGCAGAACACAAGCCAGGAGGGACTTCAAAGCAGAACCCTCCTTGCACAACACTGGCAGAGCCCAACCAACATTGTGGTGACTCAGAAAACCCTGAGTGCCACCATCTGAGTGCTCTGAAGCTGCCCTGGCTGGGAGCAGGGGGGCTGGAAAGCCCTGCCTGGGACATGATGCCAGGCAGGGATCACACAGGGCTGGAAGCACCAGGGGGTGACAAGGAAAACTAAAAAGAGGATTTTGTGCATACCCTCATCATCAATAGGAAGCAGAAAAGGCTCAGTTCTACTTTTAATCAGCTCATACAAATTCACCTCTAATTTATAATTTCATAAGCCAGAGGATCTCTGGGCAAACCTATCCTTAAGTAGATTTTGTAGTACAGATACTTTACCTGCTGCTGCTCCCTGCTAGAACACATATCAGCACAGAACCAGGCAGCACAAATCTCTTAAGATTTTTTGGAAGAAAGCCTTTATGTTCACAAGTATGATCTCATGTTGAGCAAAACACACTCATAAAACTGGTCTTTGCAAAGGATATCTGCTGAGAGACACGTCCTGTCCTCTCCCAGACCACCAGGCACAGGCAGTGAACCCTTTTCTGATGAGGTCTGAGCACATCAGTTTTAGTCCTGTGGCCACGAGAACAGAGAAAAGAGATTAAATTTTCTTCCCTCAAGCTGGGAGGGAAACATCCCTTTCAAAATGTTATTGAAATAATAAAACATTTCAATAACCATACAGCTGTGGAGCAGCAGTGCTACGAGTACACACCACGTTAAAGACCCTGCTAGAATTTTATGAGTCTGCTAAAAAACAGAACCCCAAATCCTGTGCAATTCCAAACCACTCAGACACACACCCAGCGCCCCCCCAGCCACAGCTGGCTTTGAAACAGGAAAATCACACTGGTGCAAAACCTCCAGTCAATGCCACCAGCACAGCCACACAGCCCTTCTCACTGACATGCAACTCCTGTGTGCCAACAGGCACCAGCAACAGGGATGTGCACAGCCAGCTCCACTGCCAGAAAGAGGCACAAAATCTCACAGCTCCAGGCTCAGAGGGATGGCTTTTTGTCTTTTATTTTTTTGCTGGGTGCCTCCTAAGAGCAAGAGCCACACCTAGTGCTAAAGGAACCCAGAACCAAGACTCAGTGGTCCCCAGAGCCTTCCAGATCCTTGTTTCAGAGGTGATCCATGCAAAGGAGGGGAGAGCAGCCCTTAGAGAATCATAGAATCAGTTGGGTTGGAAGAGACCTCTGAGATCACCAAGTCCAACCCTTAACCCAACCCCACTTTGATTACCAGATCATGGCACTCAGTGCCACGTCCATCTCACCTTAAAAACCTCCAGGGTTGGAGAATCCACCACCTCCCTGGGCATTTTAAAGGACATGCAAACCCAAATTCTCATTAGGACCAAGTGAGAGCGGAATATTTATTCAGGAGACATAAATAATGCCCATGCCCTGGGCACTCCTGTTTGGGGCCAGAGCTTTTCCAGCAGCTTTGCCATGATTTCTGCTGCAGTTGTTGCCCCTGGTGGGGACATCTGCTGTGACTCCCCGGGGGAGTCCTGGTGAGGGAGTGAGGAGCTGCAGATGCCTCTGTGTTCATCTCCCAACTCGGAGATTTTAAACAAAAGAGGAAGGGTGTTCTCCTCCCCGGGATTAACTGCAGCAGGGAGGTCCCTCTTCCAGGCAGGGGAGATAACACCAACTCAATTGCCGAGATTTCTCAAATCATTACAGCCAAGAACTTGCAAAATAAAGAGCTGCATCTCCTGGGGTGGAACAGAAAGGCAGACGGGGCCAAGCACTGCGTTTTTGCACAGAATCCACACAAAGAAATCCCTCCCCTCATCCAAGGCCAACGAACAGCCAAACTGCCTGAACTTCATTGCACCAGGGAAGGCTGGAGACGAGGGTCAAGACCAGGAGCTGAGCAAGTTGCGGTCTTTGCTTCCAGCCCACAGTCAAGAGCTGTGCTCTTTGCAAAGGCAGGGAGATGACCCAGTGGAGAATGAGGAGGTCTGGAAGCAGCCGGGGGAGCTGCTGAACCTCCTGAACGAGGACACCCACCCTCTGTTTGATCTGGAAACCCTCTGGCTTCACAGTTGGCACAAATATTTCAGAAAAGCAAGGGCTGCCTGTGTCTCCAGTTGCATTACAAGTGTGTTCATCGGTGCTGCTTTCATAGAAAAAAGTCTGATACCTCCCCCCCAGCATGGCTTGTATTGATGCAGCACAGATGAGGTGCAGGCAGGAGTGCTGCAGAGACCTGGCCTGCTGGGGAGGAAATGAAAGAAAACCAGAAAAAACAGGTTGTGCTTTTAGTTAAGTAGGAAAATAACCCCAAAACAAAACCAAAAAAACCCCCACAAAACAGAAAAGAGAAAAAGTTACATATACAAACACACCACACACAGGCACAATATTTTGTTGCAAGTTATATAGTTTACTCCAGTCAGAGTCTGGAGCTAGAACAGTTTATCCCACAGGACAGAGTTTCCAACCCACTGGGCTCACAGCAGTTTGCTGGGGCACAGCACTGCCTAAATGATGAGCAGAAAGCCACCCCACACTAAAATTCTCATGGGTTTGGGTAGTGCAGAGCTCTTGCACAGGTGCTTGAATGAAGAAGTGGTGCCTGCTCACCTGCACACACAGCTTTGCACATCTCACCTGGAAAAAGAAGAGGTACAGCTTAAGCAGATGTGGCAGTCCCTGCCCTTCCTGTGCCCATCCATGCCATGACACCCCATGGGCAATAAAGGAGCCCCAGCATCGGCTTCAGGCAGAGCAGGAAAGCACGGGCTGGTGGGAGACCTGGAAAGGATGGGGCGGGAGACCTGGAAAGGATGGGGCGGGAGACCTGGAAAGGATGGGGCGGGAGACC
>JAOXXN010000191.1:7847509-7859174 GCA_026770055.1 Myrmophylax atrothorax | reverse complement strand
GGTGGGGGTGGGAGACCTGGAAAGGATGGGGCGGGAGACCTGGAAAGGATGGACAGGACAACAGCACGTTTTAGGATTTGGAGTCTCCAAGCTCCAGGAAGCCTCAGGGGACTGGGATTCCCCCTTTGGAGCCACATAGAGGATGATCACAGCTCCAGTAGTTCAGAACTTTCCAGAAGATCTCCAGCCACTGCTTCCAAGATAAAACTGAATCACAGCAAATTCATTTCCTGGCACAATTTTGTGGGAAAATAATAGCATTTCCTTCCCAGTTTTATTGAAAAGTAAGATCAAATTCAAGAGTAATGAATGAACTAAAAACATTCATGGCTGTGGAACAACCTGCATTTATCAACCTCAAAGCAGTTTGTCTGCTTTGCCTGTGATATGTGTTTATAAAAACAAAACCAAAAAAGATGAAACACAATGAAACTCAGTGATTTATGGTCCCATAAAGGTTCCAGTTAAAAATCTGTAAAACCTTTGAGAAACATTAAAAAAAAAGGGAAGACAAAAAAGAAGACAATTCAAGCGGGAAAATGTTCTAATATTCCATTTTCCTCTTAGCTCAGCAAACATTTCTACTGAAAGAATTTACTGAAACATTAGACATTGCCTTGGCAAAAAAAGAGTACAAATTACACCAGAAGTCCATATTTTTCAAAGGAAATTACCAAAAGCCCATATTTTTCAGGAGTTTGTGTGTCTCCTCCATTCAGAATTCAGGTGCTGGAAAAGCCTGAACAAACCTCTTTGTGAAGTGAAAAGCCTGGGACAGCAGTGGCTTTCACTTCTTGTATCTCATGGGAAGCAGAGACCAGAACGGCAGAACTGAGACTTTCCACTCAATTTTGTCACAGATTTCCTCAAGTTGACAAATAAATAGTTAATATCTCCACAATCCAGACCCGTTCGGTACAGATTGTGTTCAATATCATACAAAATCAACTTCAAGGGCCTCTCTGAAGCTGCAGAAAACCTCCTTATTTAGTCTCAGCTTATCAGAAGAGCAGCACACTGCCCAGCTCTCAGTGTCTGCAGCACTTCAGAGAACACTTAAAGCATTTGAAAAATTTAGAAATGAATCTCGTTACGAAACGAGGTTCCTCATTTTATATCCCATTTACCAGCCAATTTATCCTTCCTGAAATTATTTCAGGTTCCTGTTCTACTTTATTAAAAACCCACAAATGATCCACAGTTTATGTGAAATTATTGTTTGAGGTGCTTTTCTTAGTAATCCATTAAACAACATTAAATGCAATTTTAGAGTTAGTTCTTTCAAAGGTCAACATAATTTTCTTTTTCATCCCAATCTTCCCCTATTCTGCATGTCCATCATCTATTTGTGATTCTTTTCAGATGGAATATAAAATTTAATCTATTTTAGTGTAATGAGTGCAAGCAAACAGAGAACAGTTCTGTTTTCTATTAGCCAAAGTAAGATGTAATAGAGGGACAGAACTCACCCCCTGCTCACAGAGAAATGAGTGTGTGGGTTAAAGAGGTGCCACTTTCACACTATACAGGCCAAGAACGATGCAGAGCAACAGGTTCTTTTGTCACCCTCAGCTGCCTCTGCTTTTAAGGCTTTGATAAACAGTTTTGAGCCTGGACCACCAACAAGAATCTTTAGTCATTATCCACAACACTGGCAAAAAAAATTCCCCAAACAAACAAATAAACAAACACAAAACAAATCCTGCTCCCTAAAAAACCCAACAACCACCCACCAACACACACAAGCTGCCATTTAAGTATCAATCTGGTTCTTGAGATGTCCCAGGAGTATTTTACTGCATGTGAACTTGGCCAACCTTGCACCTCATGAGCTTTTCCATCAGTGGAAGACAAGCTCAAAGTACCAAAATAGCTTGCTCATTTTACTGGTGGCATGGAATAACTTAATAAAGTTTCTTTGTTTCTTCATTTAAACTCCTTTGCCCATCACTGAGTACCTTCAGGTGAAGATGTTTCAAGGGTTTTTTCACTTCAAAAGGTGTTATTCTGATTTCCTAAAATTAGCTTTCATGCCAGCAGCTTTGAAAATACAAAAAAACCAGAGCCTGTGTATATAAAAACACCCAGGGAGAAACATCTTGGATAAAGTAAGTTGAAATAACAGTACAAGTCTCCATTTTTGAAGATGTTTAGGCATTAATAGCAATTAAGATGCCAATAGATAATTCTAATCTGGAAGAAATGATGCTTTGCCCAGGAAAGCACCCTCATGGGATCTAATCCACTTTGCAGAATCTCCCAGGACTGCAGACAAAAAGAGGAAAACATGACAAAAAACTTTGAAAATTTTTAAGCAGAGATAAACCACTTCAATAAAAGCTCATCACAAGAAAAATCCACATTCTAGGAACACTGCAGGTCTTTTATTCCCACACCAATCTCTGCAGGAGAGGGACACACGTGAGCAGGAGATGGAGCCACTAAAGCAGAGACATCACCTTGAGGGAGCAAAGGTGAGGAGCAGAGCCAGGGGTTGGGATGAAATCCCTCCCTGCTGCCTTGACCAGTGGCTTCCAGAGCAAATCCTGGGATTTTTTTTTTTATTGGAACATTCCATGGGGAAGGAGGCTGGCCCAGTGCCAGCCACATCAGCTGTAATCAGATTATACAGTAGTGGCTTCAGAAAGCAGAAGCTTGTTTATTATCAAGCCACTAACCAGCCTGACATAATTTGGTCAAAGCTAAGCTGAAACAGTCCTTGGGAGTAATTTTCTGATTCAGATCACATTTATTTGGTTGAAGGAAATATTTTTTGTAAATTAGGCTGGGGGAATGATGGTGGTTACAGACAATTTTTCATTTGTGATTATACAAGTCAGTGCCTTTCCAGAAAAAAAATCCCTTTAATTAAATTTTATTTAAATTACTACTTAAAAAAATAAAATCAGAGGGAATATTGTCTTTTAATGGGGGACACAGCACTGTCAGTCACAATTTAAATACAGGATTAACATCTCCCCTCCAAACCAGGGGAGTTCTGGCTTTTTTTGCCAAGGTAACATGTTCAGTCCTTGCTTGTATGTAGAACCTGAATAACAGGTGAATATTTCTGCCCACCATCCCCTTAGGCTCCATCTATTAAAGAAAAAACTTCTAAGGTCTGATGATCACTAAAATAAATAAAAATAAGATCCAAGTGCAGTGATGCAAAATTAGTGTGCCAAAACAGTACTGATGAAAGAGTATCAGCCTAATCCCAAATAACATCTTTTTGTTGGTTGGCAGACACGCCACCCCCAGCAATCAGTGCCAGGCAGGGAGACACACACGTGGTAACTCAGACCCTGCAAACCTCCAGGTGTGAGGAGCTCAGCATGGACCAGGTCACCCCTGTAAGGGGGAGAAACCTTCAGTCTCCTCTGCAGCATATGGCACACAAATCCTGTCTTTGGACACCAGCCTGGAGGTTCCCTTCCCTCCCGACTTCGTGATGGATATTAAAAATCAGTGGAAGGGAAGGAAGAAGCCGAAGTTAAAATATGGGGAGTCCAAACCCTTGACTAGCACAGCTCCCAGAGATCTCACAGGATACAATTCATCCCACTCCAGCTCTGCCCTCCTCCAGCCTGCAGCAAGCCATGGGGCTCAGTTCCATTTTCCTCCCATGGCAACTTCTTTTCTTTTATAAAAGGTTTTCTAGTGGTTACCCTTGATTAGAAAAATGAATGAGCCAGTGATACACGGGATGATGCATCTCCTGCAAGAGGCAGATGGGAAAACCCACATGTGTGGGAGGGAATAGCTGTGCTAAAATCTGGCCAGAGGAATTCCCTTCAGCCCATTTAAAGAGTCCCCTGCAACCTCAGCTGGACACCATTTATGCATTTATATTCTCTTCTAAATCAACACAGATTTAAATAGTCCCAAGTTGCATTTCAGTAGCAACCCAAAGCTCTGTCTCAGCCTGTGCAGTGTGTTAGGGTGGAGAGCAGTGAGCACATCAGTGGCTACAACCTTTCCAGGCTTTCCTGACTCCCTCTCCTGACTTGAGGCTTTCCTGATTCCCTTTCTCAAGTTCCTACATAGCCTGAGGTTTAAAAAACACACATGTGGAACTAGAACACCTACAACTCACATTAGACCCCTGCTTTCCCTCAATGCCTCTGTGTTCTCTGAGCAGTAGCTGCCCTATCTGCACAAAAAACCCCCCTGAGCCAGATGCCCACAGCTGGCATTTCCCTAGCCTGGAACTGGTGTTTTTCTGTCAAAGATTCTGATTTTAAGATGTAGTTGAGTGGCTGGTGCTTGCAAGGAGGTGTGAACATAAGGCTTTGGTCCATCTTACACCAGAATTTCTGTGTTTAACTTCAGAGCATTAACTTAGAGAGACTACACATTCCTTAGGGCTCTGCCAAGGAAGATGCTGGTTGGGTATGGATTTATCCATTCAGGATGGAGTTAGATGCAACCATTCTGTTGTAAGGCTATCAGTGGGCAGCCCTTGGATGCTTTGCAGTTCCCAATTTAATAGGAGTTGAGATCAAACCACAGAGGCCACAGGGCTGATTATTCCCACAGCTCTGATGAGGTCCTTGGACAGAAACTGGAAGAGAAAATTGCAGTGGGAAACTACAAGCCACAGAACCAAAACTTTGTAGCTTGTATCAAGTGTCAATTAAAAAAAAAAGCTGAGCTGGAGTTTATAACAGGAATGGATATCCCAGAGCTAGAGAGGAGGGTGGGCTGCTCACAGCACTTCTTCCAATCCTGAAGATTACACAGGAATTTAAGTCCAAACTGGTCCATGGGAGAAAAAAACCCAAACCAAACTAAAAAAAACAAAAACAACACAAAAAAACCAAACATGCAAAAAAACCCCCCAAACAAACCAAAACAACCAAACCCAAAATCCAACACACAAAAAAACCCACCAAAACCAACCCCACCCTTCTTCCTTTTGAAGGACATCAATAAATCACTTTCTAGGGAACAGACTCAGCTCCAGACAATTCCTCAGGAGCATCAGTCACAGGCTGTGGCTGGAACAGCAAACCAAGTCTGTCTGGATCCTTTGGTCCATTCTGGAAGAGCAGCTCCATTTCTGGAGAACACTTTCAGATGGACACTTCTCTCTGAGCCCATGAAGACGGTAACTGAAGTAGAATAAATTTTTACTGAGAAACACCCACTGGACTCCTCAACCTGCAGAACTAAAGCCCTTGGAAAGCTAAATCTTCCTACTTCCTACTTATCTTGGTTTAGAGAAAGTCACACTGATTTCCTGCAAATTATTCCAGCAGATTGAGAAATAGATAATACAGCTAAAAACAGAACAGAGACCAAAACAAACCCCCAGGTTCAGACAACTCCATCTGCAAGATCTACAGCGAAATTCTCATGTTCATTGTGGAAAAGGGGAATGATCCACCAGGGATTTGGGCTCTCAGGTGCTGGACTTGCCTGCCGTGTCCTTGTTGCTGTGTGTGACATCTGGTAAGGAAATACCAGGGGTCATTTAGTTTCAATTCCAACCAAGGGCTCAATGTGCTGCTGCAAAAGAGAGTGAAGGTCCCCCATGGAGTTTGATGCCGGGAAACTTCAAACTGCAAAGATCCTTTGCCTTCAGAGAAGTGAATAATCTGGTATCGCAAAGGGGGCTGGGGTGGGGGAAGAATAACAGATCAGGAGGGAAAAATGTACTGAACTATTTACACAGCTGGTTTTTCAAGACACTGCTTTTAAGATGGGTTGTTTTTCAGCCACATGGTTTAAAAAATAGTCTTAATCCATAAGGAGCATTTCCACTGCTGTGACAGAAATCAGCTCAGTAAAACCTCTTTATGGCCCATACATGACTTTGCTAGTCCTGTTTCAAACCCAGGTCTGCCTTGAGGACAGGACAACGTTGTCAATCCAATGTTTGCAGATATTTTAGCAACATGTCTACAGGTTGCTTCAAATTATTTTTGCACATTCTCCTTGAGAAACCAACCAAAATTCCAAAAAAATTATATCTTTCAAAAAAAACCCCCCAACCCAAAAAACAACAGGATTTGCTAAGTGAGAAGGTAGTAAAAAAAAATATTCAAAAGTACTGAGTCATTCAAATGCAGGATAATACTGAAAATGCAAAGAGCTGAAGTAATAAACTCACATCTGATTTTACTTTTGTTCTCTGCAAATTAACACAAGCACAAGCACTGCCTGAGGGGCATGGAAACACCACGGCATCTTCACCAGTGCAAACTACACCCACTTCATTTCAAGGACATCCCCCTTTGCACCCACAGCTGCCTTCTCACAATCATCTTTTAAACTGCCCTCAGGGAACAGAGTAAAACTAAGCCAACTAAGGTCCAGAGAGAAGTCTGGCTCAGTGTTGCCTCCTGAAGGTGGCTTTTAGCTGGAACTTGTGCTCCTACTTTTATTCCTTACCCGGTGGAAGCCAGAGAGGAGCAGGACACTGGAGGTCCAGCCTTGGCCAAGGGACCAGAGGAGCCCGTCATGCTCAGCCTCAACAAACAAAGACAGATGGGACAGATTGCCATCTACAAACACTGCACAAGGGAGATACGCCCAGTTTGGGCTCCAAAAAGCTGTTTAAACTATAGAACAGAGTTGGCACGAGAACGTTAAACTGACCGTGAATAAGCTGATGTTAAAAATTAGGAGTTTTGCAACCAACACAAGACCTGGAAAAGTCTTTGGACCGATGAGTACAGACAAAAAAAAAGAAGTGGGTTTAAGACAGAGCTTCATTGATTTAAACCAAGGATTAAACAAATGTTTAATTGCTTGCTGGGAAGTGCTCCCAAGAGTTTGATCACCCCTGTGCAGTTTCCCCCCTTCCTAGAGCATCTCTGAATGATCCAGAGGGAGCTGAATCACCAAGTTCTCTGCAGGGAATCTCCTGAGACAAACTTGACAGTCACCAGCACTGAGCTGCATCAGCAGCTATAAAACCTCTGGCTCCTCTGGTAATTGGACTTCACATCTGTTACTGTTCCAGCACAGGAACTGCCTGTCTGATCAGCCACTGCTTTCTCGGGATATCTTATTGAAGTGTGGGTTGACATCAGCTATTCCAGCAGACTCCAAACCTACTCCCATGAGAGCGCTGAAGGCAACCAGAACTCATCAATGGAGCTACTGCACCAGGAGGATGCTGATGGCACGTCTCCACAGCAGGAGGACAGAGAGGCAGAAGCTGTGTGGGACAGACACTACCCCAAGTATCTTTTCCCCACTAGAGAGATCTCTCTGTAGGGGCTTTTTGTTCTCTCTCCTACAGATCAAGCCAAAAAGGGCTTTTTGTACCTACAGCCCTTTCCATTTAGTGTGTGTGCCCATGAAGAGTTTCTTCAAGGTCAGTGCTCTCTCTGCATCGTAATTTAATATCAGGGATGCACGTCAAGACCCGCCTCCATTTGACAGATGTGGTTACAATAATACAGGGCTGGTTTTTCCAAGAGATTACAATTGCACGTCCCGAAAACAAACCACAAGGGGAAGCAAATGAGGTGTAATACAGAAGGATTACTCAGACATTCCATATTCTAGGTCTCATCACTAAACAGATTTGTCATTTTATAAAGTATCACCTTATATATGTAAACTTGCTAAAGATAAAACCAACAATCTGTTCCAATTTCTTTATCATATTTCATTGCTTTGCTGGTTTGGGACAATAGCACGCAAAATACTCTGCTTTTAAAGCAACTTTTCTCCTCCCCAGGCCTCTTAGGGTACTTTCAAGGCTTGAATCAAAAAACACAACATAAATCACTCAAAAAAAGTCACAGACATTTTAAAACAACACGAAACATGAATGTATTTGTTTTTTTAAGCACGTGTTATCATTTGGAGCTGAAGTACATGACAGTAGCGAGTTAAACAAAGTAAAAGGAGCAGAAATTTTTATTTCTTGCATGTCCACTAACTCATTAGTATAAGATGAATAGATTTTTAACGTATGCTGTAATGGGATCGTTTGTTAGTTTTCTGAACCCTGTTGAAAAGTTTATCGAAGCAGCTATGGAAAGTTCAAGTTCTTGTAAATGGAAGGAACAGTACTCAAAAGTTTAAGATAATGTATCAATGCTTTAACAAGCCTTCCCCTGAAAATGCTGATTAGAGCAGGCGATTATTTCTCTCACAGTTTAAAACCTTTTACGTCGCTACATAAATGTTGATACAGTGCCAAGGGCAAATAGAAAATGATTTTTGCTTTATTCATTCCAAACGAGCAAATTTAGCTTCCACAGACAAAACACAAAGTTTTCAACAGTTGTTCTAAATTCAGCTTAAAATCAACACTACCTAAGAGATGAAGAAAACTCTGTTTTTAAGCTTGGCTTACATTTGCCTGTGTTTCCTTGTCATACAGAAGGGAGAAGTCACCATCCTCAGACTCTCAGAGCCACAGGTTTCACTCCAGCAAACACTTGATTAAGCCAGCAAGGGCAGATAGACACTGGGAGAACTGGGATTTCATTAAAATGTGCAGAACTGGATCTATCTCAAGTTGGACACTTTGGGTGTGGAAAGACAGCATTTGTGAGCAAGGATTACTGATTAATACAATTTTAAACACACTAAATATACAGCTGAAAGTACAGAACTGTCCACAGACAGAGTTCAGTGGACAACTCCCACAGAGGGGATGGCTATACAGATTTCAGTTTTGCCTCAAGTTGTGGACAGAGTACAAAATCTGTAGGATATTTTGTTTTTTCCATGATAGCCAATAAACATTAGGGATTTTGTTGCTATTTAAACTGATAAAGCTCATTTTCAGTGAAACTGTAACATCTCCCTGAGCTGTTCATCTGAGGGCTGGAGGGAAGAGGAGCTGCTGGCCCAGGAATCACCACAGCCACCAGCAAGGGGGGATGGAGACAACCCACCTCTACAACATACATGGCCAAAAACAGGGAGAAGATGAACAGCTTTAGTCATCTTGTAGAAGTCAGCAGAGCGGTGCTGCTTTACACCAGCACAGAACCTGGCCCTATTCTGGGGAGAAGTGCTAATCACCACAACCTGCCCATGCTTATTTTTACATTGTGCAAAATTAAGAGGAAAGGATGTTAAACAAAATCTCCTGAGGACAAACTGCAGCTGGAGGAACATGCACGACACCGACGTTAATGCATGGAAACATCTGGCCAAGATGGGAACGAGACCCACATTAACAGGAACACATTGAAACTCAACAAGGCTCTGTCCTATGGAAATACCACGGCTCTCGTCATCCAGGCAGTCAGGCTTGAAATCCTGACATCAACATCAGAGGAGGGAGAAAAAATGACTCCACTACTTCTGCTTTCCATTGAAATAAAACAGTTTGCAACAAAAGTCAAGCACATGCCTGTGTTTTCC
This sequence comes from Myrmophylax atrothorax, assembly GCA_026770055.1. Taxonomy (NCBI): domain Eukaryota; kingdom Metazoa; phylum Chordata; class Aves; order Passeriformes; family Thamnophilidae; genus Myrmophylax; species Myrmophylax atrothorax. The sequence goes on along the minus strand of JAOXXN010000191.1, from coordinate 7,849,832 downwards.
TCAGTGTGTTTCCAATCACTGCAGTGTGTTTAAGTAGTCAGGCTTCATCCAAGCCTTGAAACTCAACAGTGCAGAGAGGGCAGATGACATCCCGATGGCAAACACGGCTGTGTAAATCATCTCCAAATGACAGTGTCATACACGGAGAGCTGCTTCATTTGGAATGTGCCAAACGGTGCTTTTCCTCATCTGGCATCATCTATACATCAGCCAACAATTCCTTCGGGGATTGTAATTCTTGCCATAGACAAATGCACAGCAGATGTTAAAAAAAGAATAATAATAAAAAAAAAGTCTCCATCGAGGTAGCACAGCAGCCACTCCTGAAGCCAACAGCAAACTTGCAAACAGCCACGAGCCCCTTGCAGGCTCCCAACCTTCAGCACTGCCCAGCAGCCCCTGGGCAAGGGGTGAGGGAGGACGAGTAAACCATCAAGAATTCAGACCCTGCATAGCTCAGAGCTCCTGTTTCTGATTAGGGGCTTCCAGAATGATACATTTTCAAAGTATGCAAATGCTGGTCAATTCTCTTGTCTTATTCCCCCCCCCACCAAATGACACAGCACCATTTCCTTCCCATGCTCTCTTACAAGGTGCTTTGTCCAACTTAAATTTATAAGCAGCAATATCAACAGGGCTAAATAAAACACTATGTGCTTTATGCTGCTGTATTATTAATGTGCTTTAACAGAGTGGTAAACCAGCCCCCCTTCTTTTGAGTGAGCAGCATCTATCCCAATGCACCTCTATGATTTCAGTATGAACAGGCTCAGTAAACTCATCTTAGGCCAGTTCATGCACCTTATCAGAGCTCTAGAAGTGATTCTGTGCTTTGCAGCCTCTGCAGCTTGTAATAAGGAAATCAGCATTGAGAAACTAGTCTGCTTATTGCCCTATTTACACATATCCACGTGCTGAATCCTTTGAGGGTGTACATACCTTCATTCAAACCATCACTGTGCAGGAAGCCTTCTCCATGTGCTAAAAAAAAAACAAACAAAAAAACCCCAACCCCCCAAAACCAGAGGGAGCATTAATTTTGAAGGACTGTAGTTCAAAACTGGTAAAATTTCTGGTTCTCTTCAGAAAAATTATGCACTTATTTTGTCAGCAAGGAAGAGAACTTTCCTGTCTCTTACATATGCGATTTAAGTTATTGTAAAGAGCCACGAGAAGCTGAGCAAGGTGTGAGGTACACACAGTGAGAAGGCAAAACAATGCCCAAGGCCACCAGCCCCACACAGCAATCACCTGGACAGTCAGAGGCCAGGGCTAACCATGTGTCTTATCCAGGCACAGCTGTGATGACAGAAGGCAACAGGCTGCACAGGGAGAAGGGACACAGGTACTGTCCCTGAATCTTGCTCAGTACATTCAACCTGGAGAACTTTGGGTGCCAGACAGATCCCAAAGGAGCCAGAAGAGCTCAGGGATAGGCAGTTGCTTCAGGGCTCACCTCAAGGGCAAGAGGCATTTGGAAGAAGGTATTTTTTGTGAATGGTATTTGAGGTAGAAATTAATGTCAACAGATTTGTAAATCAAAAGAAGAATTGCTCTGTGTCAACAGTCATGAGAAGCTGTGAAAGCCTTACAGGGAGAAGACACAGACTGGTATGGCATGTTCAGGAGTCAGTCACCTGTTGAGTTTCCCAGGGAACTTCTCCAAAGCTCTTTCAAGACCTTTGGGAGTGCCCTACAGAACATCTTGCTCCCCAACCACAACCTACCACATGGTTTAGGTCTTCCAAAAGGCCAGGATTCGATGTTATGGTTGATATTGCTCAGCACTTCAAAGCTTTGCTACCCTCTCAGAAGCTTTCCATCTTTGGCATCCCCCAAAGCTGAGGAAACATCAGAGTTGGGCTATTTTTGCCACTGGCTTTCCAATCTGACATTAACAGCCAGTGTCCACAAACTACATCCTGAAGTTCTTACTCAATCCCATGGAAAGTTTGCTGGAAGAAGGGATGAGTAAAGGTTACAACATAGCTGTCATTATTATTAGGGACACACAACAGCTGTACATCCAAGCTTGATATTTTTACAAGGCAAAGAGCAATCACGCTTTTCTAAACCTTGGCATGTCTTTAGCTCTCTGTGCAAAAGTTCCAGGGAGCATGAGTCATCTTACAAACCCATAAAAATCTAATTATGGCTAATGATTGGCCTTTTGTTTACACTGTATGTAAGACACTAACTGCTTCTGATGCTCACTGCAGGGGCAAGACTTACCATCAATCTTGAAATTATTTCTATCACACCAACAGACTTAAACCAGCCCATTTAGGATAGAACAGAATCCACACCACACACAAAAGCTTTT
>JAOXXN010000191.1:7823885-7837821 GCA_026770055.1 Myrmophylax atrothorax | reverse complement strand
TTTGCCACGCAGCAGCACCAGGGACAGGCACGGAGCTGCTGCACCCACAAGAGCCCAGACTGCCACATGCTAGAGAAAAGCATAACACACTGTTGCTTGTGGTGTTCTTCCCCCTGCTCCTGCTCACTCCCTTTCTGGATGCTTCTTTTGAAATGTGCTTCCCATTCCTGAGAGCAGCCTTTGGTAAGCCAAGAGTGCCAGTCCAGCTGGGGGGCAGGTACACAGCTTTCCTTGGCAAAGCTCCTTTTCCCTGTAAGATCTGACAGAGGCCAGACACCTCTGCTTGATGTGTCACACTAAATCAAAGGTGTGGAGTACTGTGTCCAGAGCTGGGGCCACCAACATTAAAAGCACGTGGACCTGTTGGAGAGAGCCTAGAGGAGGTCACCAAGATGCTCAGAGGGCTGGAACACCTCTGCTATGCAGACAGGCTGAGACAACAGGGGGTGTTCAGTTTGGAGAAGAAGAGGCTCCAGGGAGACCTCAGAGCCCCTTCCAGCACCTGAAGGGACTCCAGGAGAGCTGGAGAGGGACTTTGGACAAGGGCCTGGAGTAATACGACAAAAGGAAATGGCTTCACACTGGCAGAGGACAGAGTTAGCTGGGATATTGGAAAGAAATTCTTCCCTATGAAGGTGATGAGACCTTGGCTCAAATTGCCCAGAGAAGCTGTGGCTGCCCCATCCCTGAAAGTGTCCAGGGCCAGGTTGGATGGGGCTGGGAGCAACCCGGGACAGTGCAAGGTGTCCCTGCCCACAGCATGGGGTTGAAATTACATGATCTTTAAGGTCCCTTCCAACCTAAACCACCCATTGATTCCATTTGTATGCCTTGGTTCTGTGGGTGCTGTTTTCAGAGCTGTCCCCAGGAACCTGTGACAGCACCATGGCACTGCCTCCTGCTCCACGAGTCAGAGAGGCTCCCCTAGACAGCAGCACGGCTGTGCTTTCAGGCAACATGGGAGCATTTCCAAAAGGCAAACCACAAAAAGCATGCCTCTTAACACAGGATACCCCAGTGCTAACAATAAGCTTTCAGCAATTAAAAAAAAAAAAGAAAAAGCAAGCAGCTCCCAGATCTCCCATGCAAGAGTCAGCTCTGCATTCAGATGGTGTTTCTGAGATAAACTTGATAATTTAGGTGCAGCAGGTAAGGAAAAGTTCATCCCTTGGGTCATTGGCTTTCACAGTCCAGGCAATATTTCACACACCATGTGAAACATGAACACATTGTGCTTTAAGAAAATCAGATTTAGTAATTGTAAATTCAATACTCCAACAACACTGAGATTCAGCTGCATTCCTCTCTCTGTGTTTCCAAACAACATGGGAATTATTGGCTTACTAAGGTGAAGGACATCTGTGCATTTGAACAAAGTTAACACAGTTCTAGCAATGACTACCAGGACAACCTAGAAGGGCCTGTGATCATTTGATAACCAAAATAAGCCATCAGTTCCCCACATGGCCCAGGGCAGACCGTGGTGAGCTCCCCTGTGCCTTTGTCAACTCAGCTGAGAATCCAAGTGAAAGCAAGCTGAAAACCAGATGTAACTTCTCAACCGGCCTCTCCTGGGTAAATCAAGTATAAGACCCTCATTCACAGTGGCACAGCCGAGCATCAGCCTAGCTCTGAGCACTTACATCAGCCCAGCTCTGAGCACTTACATCCACGAGCAGAACTGGCCCAACAAGTCCTCTCTACCTTTCAAAATGCATCCCCTTGGCCTTTTTTCATAGCAGCCAGTTTGAGGTTTTCAGATGGTTTTTGTCTAGAAAACAAGTACTTGGCCCCATGCAGCCTTGGTTACTGTATGTGGTGAGAGGGCTGCTGGGACTACCCCAGCGTGCAAGACAAGAAGCACTTCCTTGGGTGGCAGCACCGATGGCACCCGATCAGGGCCTGGCCCAGGCTCAGAAGGGCCTTTTCCACATGCTATTTTGGGTTGCCAAGTCAGTTCCCAGCCCATTTCACCACGCAGAGAGCAGACACTGCTGGTTCTGCTGCTGTGACACGCACTGGTTGGATGACAGCTCAAAATAACTTCCTTCTTCAGCAGGGTAACCAAGAGCAGACCTTGGCTCCTGCTTCTTCCCTCTCCTTTGTAGCAGCCTAAAATAGAGCTAGGGATGTGTTTCGAAGTTCTGAGGTTTCCCTTGTTGTTGTCTTTTAAACTCCAGTCCCAGAGACTATTTGCAAAACCACAGACCAAACACAAGCCATTCCACACTTGTGATACTTCGGGGCAAGATGAAAACAAGTTTGGAAGGACCTCTTGGTAAACTACGCACAGAGCACTTCAAAGCCACGTATAACTTCATTGTGTAGTAAATCAAAGTGACTTCAGCATTTAAGCAGCACAGTATTCCATAGAAAAGGTTGAGGGTTGGGGTGTTTTTAAAACATTTGTCACATCACAGAATTTACAGTTGTCCCAAACATGACACATGGGCTGGGCTCAGGCAAGCAGCTCTGCAGCCCCAGGATATGCACAGAACATCCCCAGTGCAGGGAGGCTCCCGAGGGCAGGGGGGTTTCCTCACGTGATGGAGCACATGGAGCTGGGGCTGTGGCCAGCACTGCCCTACCTGCACCTGCACTCCACCTTTCTCAGACCTCTGGCACTAAATAAGCAGCAAAAAGGCAGGAAAATAATGTTTTTAGTCCCTGGAAAGTGTTCATTACAACATCTGTATTTTTAATATATATATAGAAGCAACTTACCTGCACATGCATACACATTACATCATATATATATAAGTCACATGTATCTGCAAGAGAAACACTGCAACATAATGAAGATCTACTCATGGTGGGGGATGGCATAGAATTGAAAATACTTTCAACTGTTTCTTGGCTGGTAGAAGTAACTCAATTCTTCATCCATGAATTCAAAGCTACAGACTATTATTCTTTCCTTCTCATGAAAAGTGAGAAGAAAATCACCTCCACTAACCCCCAGTGATGGAAAACTTGAAGATTGGGTGATTTCCAACCAGAAGCTCTCCCTGGTGAGCCCCAAAATTGAGTGATTTCCAACCAGAAGCTCTCCCTGGTGAGCCCTAAAATCCCACTGCAGGGCTCCTTCCCTTCGACACCTTCCTGCTCTGTACTCCTCATAGCATTTGCAGGAATAGACTCTGAGCACCCAGAGGGATAAAAAGAAGGTGCTACACCTGCAGACATCCATCCCTGTCCCTCAGGATGCCCTTCTGCTGCTGAGCAGCCAAGGCTGCTGGTCCAGCTCCCTTCCTCATGCTGGACAGTCAAGAGCAGAGTGTTCCTGGACTGGCTTTGTGTCCACGAGTTAAGTGGCCAAAATATAAAATAAACACTATTTACACCAACCAACCCTCCCTGTTCATTAATTGTTCAACCAGACCATTTCTTCCTTGAAATCAAAATATTTTATCCAAGACATTCAAATCACAAAAATTCAGCACCCCCCAACAATCTTCCAACAATACCACATGCACAATCAGTTTCTTCCTTAAGAGTAGTCGTGCCAAGGACTTTACATCCTTTTCCACCAGCCCACACAAGCACTATCTTGCTCATGCAGGTGCCAGCAGAGCTCCACACAAACAGTAAGATTACCATGCTAAGACAGGCATCCTTTCAGATACAAAATGTCCTTTGTATCCTCCCTTGCTGGGTCGTTTAAACCATGACCTTGGCCTGCGGGACTTCTTAGAAACAGGGCCTTCAAAATTAATTCAGGATTATGCCCTGGTGAGCTGCCAAAGGCAACACCACCACCGAGGTCCATTTATTGGCACAGTCTCTAGCAAACCCCTTGCAATTCCCCCCAAATTGTACATTCTCTGTGGATGAAAAGGATACCAAGTAGTATACCCAGGCTTTTTTTTTTTCCTGAAAATGTCCTCATTGGAAAACTATTGTGCTTGGAGCTGTGCCACTTGAATTCATCAGAGGGGAGAATCTGTTTATTTGCACATCAAGTACATCTTATTGTTTCTGGACATCAGTATGTAAATTGTCAAGTATAAATTTATTTTTCCACTAGGTTAAGTTTTTCTCTGCTCTGTAATTACCATAATCCAAGGAATGGCCTATGTTTCAAAGAGCTCCATTTTAGCAAGTTACATTCACATAGGATCAGAAAATCTTATTAGAAAGATCTCCTACTGGTATTGAGGATCTTATTTTTCAGCTGACTCAGAACAAACCTTTCCTTGGCTCCAAGAGATAGTTGACATCTCTTAAAATAAAATCTTCATTGGAAGAAAACCAGTGATTAATGACTACTAGTCTTTCTATACTGATGAAAACAGACACATGCACACATTATTCTGGCAATGGCACCATTCCAGTGCTCAGATTAATCAATTCCTGCACAGTTCAGAAATGCTTCAACACAGCACAGTTATCACTTTAAAACAATGTGCGTGAAGAGAGAGTCAGTAAAATCCAAACTCCCAAGAGACACGAGAAAATAAAGCCATCAGGAGGGATCCGAAACAAAGAACAATCACTTGACAGGGTTCAAGAAGCTTTTGGACAGCACTCTCAGACACATGGTGTGATTTTTGGGATTGGCCTGTGGTGAGCAGGGAATTGGACTTCATCATCCTTGTGGGTCACTTCCAACTCAGGCTATTCTAAGATTCTATGGAAGAAGCAGCTCCTTCAGCTGACAGAGACGCTGGGTTTGGCACCAGCCCTGACTCCCCAAAATTCAGCTGCTGCCCAGGGAACCCTCAGGAGAGAGGTGGGCAGCACAGATGGGAGAGGTGTGATGTCTCTGCACCAGCTCTGTGGCAGTCGAGACAAGCTCACATTGGCAGCACATGCCAAGTCATCAGAAAGGGGCAGCAAACGCAAAACCTCCAGACTGACTCCCAGCAGGACAGCCAAGGTGACTTGGGAGAAAAAGACTGTTCAGAAGAGCCTAATCCACGGAGCAGAGAACCTGACCATGTCCAGAGAGGTTTGGATTTACTCACTGCTGCCCTTCAGGAGCAACTTGCTCAAGGTTGTAACTCTGTAGCCTTCAGCAAGACACTTCTTTCTGTGCCTCCTCTCCTCAGAAGTGTTTTTCATGTGGTAAATACTAATTTGTTCAGGACAAGGCATACCTTCCTACAGTCTGGGTTAGTATCTCAGGCTCTGCAGTTCTTAATTAAATGCTGCTGCTAATAATGAAAGGATACAGGCAGGAGGAATGGACTTAATTTACCCCTCAGTTGTCCTGTTTTTTTCAGTAATTGCACAAAAGCTGGAGGCTGTATGTGCAACTGGGGAAGACCCAGTTATCTCCCAGACAGGGCACAATTTCTTTCAAACTGTCATGTTTTACTATAAAAACAGTAAATAATTCATTTTGAAAATAATCACAACAAACAACTCCATGTCCTTCTAATACTCCAAAGATGTGGGTCTCATCTTCTCACAGAAGGAAAATTAGAGAACTCTGACACAATACCAGATTTAGATTCAGAAAACAGATAAGACTCATAGAAACACAAGGCTGGGATTGAGGGCTGTTTATCTTTTAAAGTCCACACAATATTCTGCTTTCCTGCCCATGAAGCCAGACATCACACACTGGGGAAAGCCAAGAGGTCTTGGATGCAGTTTAGTGCAAATGGGATTTCTACAGGCCTGTATGGGACAGGACAGTGGGGTATCTATTTTGGAATAAAAACCTGCTTTTCAACAACAAAAGCTCCACATTAAGAGCAGCTTCTAAGCCAGCATACAGTACTAAGGCTGGTGGGGAATCTGCTGTTGCATTTCACTGAAGGCTTTAGGCTCATCTACAGCGGTGATCCATCAGATAAAAATGCACACTGTTTTTTGTGATTTTCAATTTTATATCCATAATGCTTTGTGGAGGATTGCCTCCCACCTACATTCAAAACTAAAGGTTTCTGCATACAAAAGTATTTTCAGAGCATCTCTTCTGGTAACAGGAAGCAACACTTCCATTTCACAGAAGAGACATGAGAACACATTTAGGAAAGGTTTCTGCATGGAAGTTTAAAAACGAGTGACAGAAATCATTCCATGCTCTGGAAGAACTGATATCCCTGAGGCTTGGGAACACCAGCACTTGCAGGCTGAAGTATTCTTTTTATAAGCAAAGTACCTATGCCAAGTCAATTCTGGATATTATAAAGTTGTTACGAAGTGTAACAACTACACAGTATGACTAAGACCTGAAGGTATAAGAGAGAAAAACAGGGTGGGTTTTTATAATCAAAACCAAGGAGCAAATAATTTATTTTCCAGAGTTTTTCCCTATATAGTCCCAGTGACTGTAGGCAAGGCTTAATAGGCCAAACATGTATGTTAAAGGTAACTATACCCAACTTCAGATTCAAGGTTAGAGATTCTCACTTTAGGTGCAATTTTGTCACCACCTGAAGCAAAAGGAGGACAATTTCTTGACTATTTCAGACTGCTGTCTGACATCACAGGCTAAAAATGCTGATGCAGAGGTAGAATTTCCCATAAAACCCTAAGCCTGAGTGCAAGGACTCAGACTACATGTATGAGTTTGTGATGTTTTCTGGAACTTATGTCATACATTAGGGTTTGGCAGTAGCATGACTTCCTTCTCATTTTCCCTCTCATTAAAACATGTTGGGAACAGGCCTCAGGTTGTTCATGTCTCTACTACGTAACTCTTTGCCTTAAATACTTCTCAGAAGGTGGGAAGTCAAAGGGAATTAAAGGAAAGAAAAATTCCAGTGATGAGAACAAAAGGATGCCTGGGGAAAACCATCCCCAAAGAGAAACAGCAGCAGATGTGTCAGGTGTGCTGAAGACAGGAGGCCCAACTGCTCCTCTGGGGCTTGGGTATGTCTGTCTGAAGAGGAGAAGAGGCACAATAAGGAGGCAAAGCAGATGATCTGGTGCCAATTCTTTGGGAGTTTCTGTTGACAACATCTGGGCTCATGTCAAGCACTCAGATGATATCAAGATAAACTGGGCTCTCCCACAAACAGCACTTTGTAAAATCCAGTAAGGAAATCTGGAACAGGGCTGAGAATTAGTATTAGAGTTCTTTTAATCATCCCAGCTACAGAGCAAATCCTGCTTTATATCTACTCATTCCTATGCCACCAAGGTACAACTGACGGCTCTGGGATGGAGCTGGGTTGGTTTTCTGTCCTCAGCTTCCCACTGCTGACAGCTGGACACTGTGTGTGATATGGTACTTGTCCCTTCCTCAAAGCCATGATGCCACAGTGAGTGATTTATCTCCTTCTAACCCCTCCAGGCTGGGAGCATCTCTCCAGCCCCCAGTGCCTGTAACATTCATCTCCAAAGCTCTTCCACACAGCCAAAGTGTCAAGGCAGTTCTCAGGCACAGCGTAACAGTTCAGATGGACGAGATCCCCCTCAGCCAGCCCAACACGCATCGTTCCCACATAAAACAGTGAGGCAAAAATCCAGCTCTGTTTATTTACAGACTTTGTACCAATGTGGTACCAATCAGCAAGGGGAAGGGGCACACAGCCCTAATTGCTCTGGGAATAGACTGGTTTGCTTACTCCAAGGGAAAGCAGAGAATTTATTTAATGCAATAGGTCAGTTGTGCAGTACAATGTCCCTGGGGAAAAATTCTTCTCTATCAACCAGCAACAAAAATAAATAGATCATTCTGTCCAACAGTCACTTAAAAGTGCTGCAGCCCATCTGTACATGAAAGTAGATTTTAGGAGAGTTACCCGTAATAAATTAAACTCCAGCTTCTCATTTAGTAAGTTATAGTCCCTCTACTACAACAAGATAATGGGAAATGAGACTACAAGAATGTACTATAAACCTAGAAAGACTTCTATCAAATCCTAAATTATAAGGAGTATCTTCAAACTGCATCTCACTACATCATTAAAGTAAGCATTTGATACTTTAATGTCTCAAAACATCCCCATCCATCACAACTGTGTCTCTGTTTAGGAAATGCAGGCAGTATCAGTTTGATTCTTTAAATTAGAGGTACTAAAAAACCCCCATCCACATTGAACTAAAAAATAGCCCCAAACTACTGACTGAAAATGCTTGTTACATTTTACAGCACTGGACAGGGATTGAAATATTCGAGCCAACCCTGACTAACAAAGAGTCTACTTAAAATTTATGGATAAATTTCAACTTGTTCATAAGAGAACTCATTATTTAATGTCACTGGGAAAACATTATTAGAATATGTTTCTTTTATTGATGAAATATGAGCAGAAACACGCTAAGGGAATTGATACACAGACACACAAAGACCTACATTGTTCCTTCTGGAAGTGACTTCTGAAAGCACAAATGAAAACTCTTCATTGCTCTGAGCTTCAGAAGCAACTCAAATACAAAAAAGTCCTGATGTTTGTATCTTTCCCATCAAAACCCAAACACAGCTCTCCCATGCTTTGTCATCGATGCCTCACAGCTTTCAAAAGCCTGCTGGAGTTTAGGGAAAAGCAGATGAAGCCCAAGAGACAGGGCTTGGGAGAACACAAACAAGTTCCTGATAATCCACAGGAAAGGAGATAAGCGGGTTCAACCTGGACCCCCTTGAGAAGAAAACAAGAGGAAAGCCTCCTTCAACACCACTCCCTGAATCACACGCTGCTCCCTTTGCCATCACGGTGGCCTGGCAGCAAGAGGTGTCAGCAAAACAAAACACTGGAAATGCAGCAGCTTTTAGGGCAGTTTCTCCCTGCAGCTGGAGAGGGAGGAAGGGAAGAAGGCACGGGCCATGCTGAAAGGAGCATCTCCTGGAGCCCTATACATGTTTCTGGGTAGGACCCTGGAGACTTTGCACCATGGAAGGCTTTGCCTGAACCAGGTTAAAAGAGCAGAAAACTCGCCACTGACTTTCCATCCCCACCAGAGGAACCACAGGCACAGTGTGAAGTCTGATGGGCTCAGGTACAAACAAACTCCTCAAGTGGGAGGCAGGGAGAAGGGTTCCCATCTCCACTCAACTTCACCTTCACTTACAGAAAGCCAAACCCAGACCTCCCATCAGGCATTTTTCTCATCTCCCTGCAAGTCTGACCTAATGAAGTGCTCCAAGACAGCTCTTACTTCCCCAAGGTTGGCACATCCCCATATCTCAAACCCTCACTGCTTGGGAAAATACAAACTACCTCTTCAGCTATACTTGGTATCATGAAGAATGACCATTACTCCTCAGAAAGCACCCCCAAAAAGAGGCTTGTACTTGCTCCAAAAGGGTTGGTGGTTTTTCATTCCTGCAGGGAACCCTCAGTGGGGGGAGATGCTCCTGGGAGGGCAGCAGGGTCAGTGCTGCATCTGCTCTCCCCAGGGCAGACCTCAAACAGTAATATTAAAAATCAGTGGGTTTCACAAACAAAGTGCCAGTACCAGCATTTAAAACCAGTGTAATCCACAAAGCTGAAGAATAGGCTTTGGTATTTCTGATGAGATTGAAAAACATGCCTCCTCTGTTCTCAGAACAGCCACAGGGATTTCAGCTCAGGGAAACACTTCCAGCGAGAAGGCAAAATAGTTACTACATGGGGAACAACTCCTCACCAAGATCCTGAATCCTGCAGGGATCTCCCTAAATCTCCACCCCAGTGGTAACAGCCACTTAGCAATCAACACCACTTCCAACAGGAGTCAGATAAGCCCATGGAGAGACATATGATGGAAGGCTTACAGGAACAATCTACACAACTTTTTTGGTTATGACAATTTTTTAATTTCATGGTAAATGCAGGGAAAGAGCTGGAGAGTACACTCCATCCTAAAGGGAAAACTAAGACACAGATTTATCCAGCTAAAGCATAAACTCATAAATCCATGGGCAGGATCCCAGGAATTCTCAGTGATGTTTATTACTCTCTGCATACTTTCTAATAAATTCCCTCTTTAGTACAAAGCCTGCCTGATCCAACTGTACATATTTACTTAGCATTCTCTCAAGTGGCTTACAGACTGGCTCAGAAAAAGAATCCCTTGGTACTTTTTCAAGAAAAGCTGGATTCTCTGGTTGGATGCAATGGCAGATTTCTTTTCATTGCACTCCAGATGGTCCTGGATCCTGAAACCAACATCCACCAGACTCCCAGGTTTGAGGAGGGTCCATCCCCCCAGCCAAACCACAACATAGTTGAGCATTTAAAATCCTGATACCTTGGGGAAGAGATTGCCAAACATAAGGAAAAACACCCTTTGCATAGTCTCAAAAGAAAAAAACCCAGCAGTAAAACACATACTCAGACCCATCAGTTGAAGAGCATCTTGTCCCCTAAGCCAGCAGTGCTTCTTCCTCTCTTGTGTGTATTTTGTTGGTAGCTACACAGCAGGACTTAATCTTTTATCCCCTCAATTGCATCATCTGAACATCAAAATAAAGAAGAAATTCAAACCTGAATGCATCAATAAGTCTGACAGAAGCACCTGGCTCACAGGTACGTCATTTTAACCTGTAAACCTATAACTAATCCAGTTCCTCATGTGAGGCAAATAACTTTTGCTCTTAGATGGCTGCAGTTTGTGGAGGTGTTTTGAGCTCCCTGGGCTAAATGAAAGCCTGTTGTTGCTGCAGAAAACTCTCCCCTGGTGGTCCCAGTCCCTGTAAAGCTGATCAGCCCTGAGGGAGATGGAGCCAGGGAGGAGCAGGGCAAGGGAAATGGGTGGTGGAAGACACCTAACAGTGGGAGATGCACATAAGAGGACGCTGTCAGGAGCCAAGAATAACTATCATTAAAACCCAAACAGGAATAGAAGCACAAACCCAAGGAGTTTTAAATTGCCCTTTCCCTCCCTTTTATAATAACTTTTTGGGGTTTTCTCCCCCCTAGATAACACACCCCAGAAATGATGCTGGGAATGATTAAAATCAATAATCTCCTCCTTGAGAACTTCAGAAAGGGTCAGCCACCCACCCCAGGGCACTGCTGACAGATGCCTGAAAAAAAGCCCAACCAAACCAAAACCCTTCAGTTCAACAACACTCCTGGAAAAGCCAAACCATGTGTTGTTCACCTCAGGGTGAAGAAGAGAGGAAGCCTCAACTATTTAACGGACTCAAAAATTTGGATGACAGTCCTAAGTGCCACATATGGCAGGAAGGGTTACTCTACTCAGGCTAAAACAACGTGGTAGGAGCTTTTCCTGCCCCAAACACATGACTTAATGGATGAATCAAGGAGAGCAACCCTGAAGGGCAAACTTCTCTTAACCCTGCAAAAGGCATGTTAAATAAGTAGTACAACACTTCTGGGATACATTCAGCATGTCCTGGCCTCAGGCCCAGGAACATAAATCTATTCCTTACACTGGATTGAGTTTGCTTCAGTCTTTCCATTGGATGCAGTCCAAAGCCCTGTCCATCCCAACAGCAGCGTCTCCACACCCCTCCATCCTTCCTCACGGTTACGGATGGTCAGCTACATCTTCTTGAGTGCCCCAGAGTAAAGTTCAGGCCTCAGAGCTCGGCATGCCCAGTTAGCAACTCCTGAGGTGTTGCCACCATCAGTTCAGGGAACCTGAACTGTTCTCACTTATGGGGACTGTTCAGAACAATCTTAGCAAGAAGGAAACCTCTGCAGCCCATGACACCATCAATTACACTCAACAGCAGTGGCAGTGAGGGGAAAAAAAAGATTTCTCAGGGGAAGAGGAGTCTGAACTCATGTTCGTGCAGACAGGCTCATCATCCCTTTTCCTTGAGTTGCTTATTATAGGAGAAAAATATAAGCAAGATCCCAGAGGTTCAAAAGACAAAGTGCCAGTGTCAGATGATTCATGGCCGCCCAAGTTCCTCTGCATTTCAAGAGTGACAAAGTGAAATAAATGAAACCCAGCTGAGTAAAACAAGCCGCCCTAATTCACGGGTGAACCAGGAGAATCAAAAGCGTATGACAGTGTTAGCAGGAAGGCCTTCTCTTACATGCAAACAGCCCTCACTGTGTAAATGGCCAATTAATTTATGGGAGCCAGATGGCCCTGTTTAGGGCTGTTGTTTACCTTACTGCTCTGCCCTTTGATGGATTGATAGATGTCACCCTTTTTCAGCAGCAGGGCCACTGCCTCCCGGGCAGAAAGCTCTTGCTATCCCAACCCTGATAATTTCCCTTCTCCACAAACTACATTCTCCTGTTTCCAGACTCGGTTTGTAGTGAGACATGTTTCCCTCAGTAAATGAAATGAAAGATGAGCCTCCTGCTTTTAACAAATTCTTGTACAGAAACCAAAGCCAGACTCTCCCCATATCAGTGGGTTCCTGACATGCACCACAGCACTGCTGATGCAAAATTTCACAGGAAAAAAGCTCCCCCCCCCCCCATTTATTAATATTTAATAGCAACAAAATTAAGAAAAAAGAACCTAATAGAAACATTAGGTATAGCTGCATCGAAACATCAAGATAAAAAGCACATTTTTCTTTAAAGAAAAAAGGCAAAAGTTTTGCCAAATCAGAATCCAGTTTTATATTTGCAGTACCCTATAAAGTAAAATCTAAGCCTAAAGAAAACTGAACAAGTATAGGAGGTTGACAGAGAGATCAAACTGTTCTCAACTCCTTAGTTTGCTACTTAAGTCCATAGATAAGTATAATCCATATGATAAAGAAAAAGAAGAATAGAAGTAGCTGAAGGTAGAAACTAAAGACATACATTGTGCAATGACAACATCCACATCCTGTGCTTACCATTTTTAGCAGCTACTCAGCAGTTTAATATGCAAAATGAACTTTTGAGAGAAGTTGAGTTGCCACAAACAGCAACATCCTTGTGCTCTGTCATGGTTAAAGACCAATGCTCACTGCCAGCTGCTCCCTGCACGCTCTCACACAGCAATGCAGAAAACAAGAGCTCAGGATGGGGAAAATAAACCTCACAGCCATCAAAACAGATGGGAGACAACCCATCAGTGGTGGGGTACCCAAAAAACACACCTGAGATTTCCAAATCAATGTGCAGCTCCAGCCTACCCTGCAGTGATGCTGCTCTCAGCAGTCCCCTCTGTGCCTTACTGGTGTTTTGTAGCGTTTATTCCTTTTTTTTTTTTTAATGCTGTTCTGTTTGTATACTGATGTCATCAATAACTGTGCTAAGACAGATTTTGATCTCAGATTCCCTTGCAATTGTCAAAACACCCACTTTGAAGCAGGCAGGCAGCAAGGGAGGCTGTTTGGCACCTTCACATCATGTTTGGAATCTTAAATACTTCAGGACACTGAAGCCCCCTCAGCTCCCCACCCCCAAACCACCACAAAGTAATTTACCACAACACATGCCACTGAACAGCAAAGGTAATCTCTCTTCAAAAGCCCAAGCTTGTAATTTATTTCCTTGATTAGTTCACTTTTCCCCAGCAGTCTGTGTAACAAAACAGTATTAGTCGTGGCCAAATCGTGAGGCTTTCAGGTCAGATAAAGCTTCTATTGCTTCTAAGCTGCTCATAGTGAGAGCTGATAAATGGAACAGAAACAAGAAGGGAGCCTAATGCCAATAAAGGGGTGCTTGATAACTGAGCTCCATCAATCTGAGCAATGTTTCCACTTAAGATGATGCAGCTGAGATAGGACAGAGACCTAAGCCTTAGTATAACTTTATATACCTGCTCACTCAAGTGGCATTCATTGGGAATAACACAAACAGTTTAATTTCTTTGTATGATCAGAGTATTGTTTAATATTATTTAATACTCTGACCACTTTCCCCACTTCATTTTTTCTGCTGTACATGGATTTCTGCAACTGCCCAGTCAGTGCAAAGCACCAACTGCTAAGAGAAGGAAAGCTATGCTTAGTTCCCACAGTCTTCCAGGTTTAAAGATCAATATTATATTTTCATCTACAGATTTTCATCTGTTCTGTCTTCAGTTTGAAGTGTTCTCAGCAGTGAACATCTGTTAGAAAATCTCTTACAAAACCCCACTTAGTCTATGGCCCTTTAATCAAAGAAGGGTGAGGGTATTAAGAATTTAAAAT
>JAOXXN010000191.1:7806035-7823873 GCA_026770055.1 Myrmophylax atrothorax | reverse complement strand
TTTAAAAACAAATACATGTGTTTTCTATTTGAGAATGTGTGTTATTACTTTCACATTCTGACCTGTTAAGTACACATGCTCTACCACAAGTCTCTCTGGAATTTTGGCAAGAACCAGCATTTATTTAATAAAAGGCCTTATTAATCATAGGACTGTATCATTGATACTTTGCATTTACACAGCACATTACATTTTCAAAGCACTCCAACATTAAATAATTCAAACAGCCTGTATATTTGCATAGATGGATGCACACAATTGTAAAGGAAATTAAGAAACGTGTTCACATGTTTCTATATGAAAGAAGTTATAAAAACTAAATTCTTGAGTAAATTGAAGATGGTTCACTATTTTTGGCACCACAATATGAGAGAAAGCCTCAAAGCAAAGCAAAATTATTCCAGCATGTTTGATAAGGATTTGAGAGTGGGATTCCTCTCACCTGCCTTGACTTGGCTTCCAGTGAGAGTTTTCCATTGGAGTTGCTCATCCCAAACCCTTCACAACCCAAGGAAAGGATTGGTCACAACTTACTTTCTCTTGAGGACCAAGGACTTTTAACCACCTCTATCTTGTGGACTCAGACCCAGGCAAAAAGCACTTTTTGGCACTGAAGAGTGTGTACATTTAGGCAGTTAAATTCAGCTCAGTGTCTGCCCATCTCTGGCCTGTTTAATTGGACAACATTAACCAGAAAGATGAATGTAGCACATAGAAGGACCAAAGGCATTTATTTCCCTGTTAATGAACACCACACATGGCAAATTATTCTGAGCCCATCACTGGCACAGGGTTACTTATGAACAAGGGGGTTTTCTTCCAATATACAAGCAAGTTTTTAGGAGTCCAAAACCCTTACACGTCTTAAATGTCTCCATATATCTTACACCAGGGGTTCTAACACTTGGAAGTTCTTTTATTTTGTTATGAAAAGACTTCACCAACAGACAAGCAAGACCAGGTCCTGGGTCAATGGAAGAGACCACCATTTGTCCTGGTACATGATTTTTTATATTAAGACCAGGAAATCCCACCTGAAGCTGCCTTAATTTGAGATGTCTTTTTATTTGGTAAAGAAAAAAAAGAGACAAAATTCAACCAACCTAAAAGGCCTCATGTAACTTCAGACACCACCAGAGTTCTAGTGAAATCAGTTAGGGAACTTTAATATTTACTGGGTTGGGGTTGCACAGCCACACAAACTACCCTAAACAAAACTCAGCTCATAGACCTATTTCAGAAAAAACAAAAGAAGAAAGCTTAATTCTAATGAGAAAATCAGTATTGGATTATTTTAATGAAAAGAGAGAGTCCAGAGAATACCCAAATTTGCTGCTAAAAAGTTTTTACTAAAGGACAGCTACTGCTTCAGTGCTGCCTACCTGTGCAGGCTGTGCTGGGAGCGAGGTGCTCGCTCTGAGCTGTTCCACAGCTGTGCAGTGGTTTGCCTGGGCAAAGCCTCACATGCCACCACAGCAGCTGGGCTGCCAAAGCCACAGATCCTGCTTTCTCTACGGTGGTTGTGTTGCATGCCAGGAGCATGAGCAGGACGCTGTGCTGCATGAGGGAGCACAACTGAGCTGGGGGAAGACAGCGCTACACGGCTCCGCGGCTGTCGGCTCCGCTGACGCACACGACAGCGTTGGCAAGAAGTTGAAACATGAACACGTGTGGGATGACTCTCCTCTTCAGTATTAACCCATGGCCAACAGCAGGGATAGGGAGGATGGTGTTCCCAGGTTGAGATGATCATCTCCCTCCTGTGAGGAGGAAACAGCTATAGGAACTGTGGGGGAATTGTGCTTGCACTCTGTCCTGGCCAAACCACGCCAACCAGAACAGCCAGGGGACTCTTCCTGCACTTGGGCAGGTACTTGAAAAACACACAAGAACTGTCTATTCAAGGGTTCCTTACTGTCCCCATAAACTTCCATCATCCTTTTCACCCTCTGTACACTCCCAAGGCCCTCTGGCTCCTTCTGGAGACAGGAGAAAACACACACACTGTTTCAAGATGTAGGTGAGGCCTCAGTGTCTCTTGTCTTTCCCAATCATTACTCACTCATCTGCCCCACACACAACTATTTATCTGCACCACATTTTGTCTGTCATTTTATCGCCTGGCACTCAAGCAGCTGTTGGGTAATTACAACACAGACACACCACATGTATCTTGTCATTAGAAAACAACCCCCAAAAACCCCACAATGTGGAGCAAAACCCCAGGCCGACCACATCCAAGTTCTTCACAACACATCTTCAGCTTTGACCTCAAGGAAAGCTCTGGACAGAAGAGTCCTGTCAGCTTGTCCTGCTTTTATAGAAAGTTCTTAATTAAACATCCCATGACACCTTTCAAGTTACCATGACAACTATCTTAAGACATTTGAGGGGGTCTGGTCAGGAAGAGACAAAGGAGGGACCAACACTGACCAAACCTGTGCATTTCAGAGAGATAGTTTACAAAAAGCACAAATAAAAGAGACTGTAATTAGGGAGCAATGTTCAAAGTTGCCCACACAAAAAATTAACTCCTAGATACATAAACACAGTGGAGAATTTGTGTCTGATTCCAGACACATCACTTCTGTATCTATCTAAAAATGTGCATTTATAAGTGTTTAAAAAACCTGAGAAAATTCCAACTGAGGAACACAACAAATAATTAACTAATTACAATATGATAAGCCAAGTTCATGGAACACCTCATTTTCTTCAAAGTCCACAACTGGATTAAGTCCAACCAAAACATTCTTCAAGATGTTTGAGTCTGTTCTCCCTTCTTACTTCCAAGAAAAGCACACTCATCTTTCAGCCATACCACACAGTTTGTCCACTTCACACTGCAGGATTACAGTGGTTTACACCACCAAGGGATCTCTAACCTCCATTTTTCACAGTTTATCATCACAAGAACTCAAAGCAGCTCCCTTTCTGTGCAAGTCCACAGACCTCATTTCTCAATGGGGACATGAAAGTGCACTTCAGAGCAACAACATTCCTGCTCAAAACTCAACACATGAATATTTGCAGAAGACTTTAAACCATGCAGCTGAATCATGTTCTCAACTGGAAACAGAGTCTTGGGTATAAAGACATACATCTCAGTGTGTTTCTACTTTTTTTCCTTAAAATAAAAACCCCAACAAAACAATTTCCCAGACTCCCTAACCTTTGGGTAACTAAAAGTACCCTGATATTCTGGTGGTATTCACCTTGGAGACACAAGTCTGAGAGCTTCTCCACACAACCTCCCAGTGTCAGCCCTGCCATGAAGAGCACAGTTCCAAGGGAGGGGCTGTCAGACAGGGGTTTGCAACACTAATTGACCCCAAGTCCTCAAGTCCTATAATCATAATTTTCTCTTTTATGAAGGCATGCTAGCATGTTAGTATATACCAAACCCTCCCTAATTACTGTGGTTTCCCTTTGGATAATAATCAGGAAAATATACGAGACCATGAAATCTAAATCATAAACAACATGCAAAGGGTGGGGAGGAAAATGGGAAAAGCACTCATATTCTTGCTGTTATTTGTATATGTGAGAGACTTCTTCTGGGACTAGAGCCTGGTACAATTCCATGTTTAGACTGCTTATGAAATTCAAGTACAGAGAGAACATACGATAGGACAGATTCCTTTAAAGATTTTATTGCTTTGAGTTCAGGTCTGGTAGAATTATGAAGATCATCCCAAGCAAAATCAATAAAGGCTTTACAGCATCCTGGATAGTTGGAATGTTTGTTTTTATCTTCTTTCTAGCCTTGTTCTGCTGCTCCCCCTTTGAAGTTCGCTGCAGAATAGAAATGTTTGGGTGTTTGATGGCACTAGTCAAATAAGGTTTCTGCTGCACATTGGTAATAAAATTTACTAACCCTTTTAGAAAAGGGGACTTACATAAACATAAGGATAACTATTAGAGTGGAGTCACTGATCCCTCTGCCTTGTCTGCAGGGGAAAATAGCTACTCCTGACAAGCTGCATTGAGATAAAATTGGTTTGGACCACAGAGAGCAAAGCTGCAGAAGCAGAGCCCTCGTGCCCTCGCAGCACCCGCCACTTCCCCTGGGCAAACCAGCATGGCCATCAAAGGCAGGCAGCAGCTGAACATTGAGCTTCACCCTCTGCAAAACACACAGGGGATTTGGAGCCCTCAGAGAGTCCGTGAGCACCTGTTTGCCAGGCAGGCACGTCCCGCCCGGCGCTCGCTCACGTTTCGCTGCCACATGTACCAGCCATAAATCACAGCCAGAGCCTTTTGGTTGGTGCTGTTAGCACTGAGCGTTGCATTTGCATCTGCAAACCGCAGGCACAGTGGTGGTGCTCCAGTACTCAGTTCCCTCACATGCCTCCACAGTAAAAAAAAATAAAAAAAAAGCCTCAAACAAGTAACATAACCTAATGGGCAAGAGTCGAGACCGGAGCTCACGTACCTCCTCCTCCTCCTTTTGATCTGCTACTTGCATTTAAAGACCTCCCAGGTTATGAGGCTGTCACATCAAGAGCGTGGAGAGTGACAGCTGCAAACCTCATGCTGCCCATCAAACCCAGCCCAGGGTCCAAGAGCCCATGAGAAGATCTTTGCTTATTTTTATTGCAACACACAATCTTTTTCTCCTGTGTTTATTCTCCCAACTCTTCCTCTCCGTGCATGTGTAACTGACCCCTCCACTGACTCTTTGCTATCTGAAAAAATACTGCTAAGACCATGAACCTCAGATTATATTACAAACACTTAAAATATCTTCTAGAGTAAAGAACAGTCCTGACTGCTTGTTTCATTCTTAAAAAAGTCATTCAGATGTTCAGCACTGGGAGATCAATTAATGACAAGGAAGTATCACTGCACTCAGAGGAGACAAACTGTTTCCTCTGATCCTTCAGGAATGACAGCTCAGTCCTCAGCTGTGTCCTCAGGACAGAGTGGATTCAGCAACAGGGATGTCTGAAGATCTGTCCTGGCATCTCAGAGCAGCAATGAGAGCCATCCCACAGCTGCGCCAATGGTTTTCTCTCCAGCTCAGCCCCTGGCTCCATTCCAGCCATCCTCAAAACCCACCAACACAGAGAAAGGAGAAAAATGCAGCTCCCCTTTGGTGGTTTTCCCAGTAGAAAAGGAAGGCAATGAAACAGGTTTAGGAAGTGAGCACACCAGTCCCATCCATAAGGGAAATCCATTGCCCTCTTTGGAGACTAAGGAGCTGCCAGCCAAGTTTTTCCCTTCTTAGAAATGCTTGTATATTTTGATAGTCCAGTGTTATCCTGCCCCAGTTGTGCACAAGAACCACGGCAAGTGCAGCACAAACCCCCTCAATGATCAATGTAGTAATGATGTCCCACCAGCCAAGCATTTTATTTTTTAAAATCTGGAGAGATTTATGACTGGGACTCAGGATGGGAATGAAGAGGTGGTTTTGCAGATGCCTACGTGCAGCTCCTCCCAAGCATGAAGGTGCTTGTTGTGGAAAAAAAAAAAAGTTAGAATTGAGCAATAGAAGAACTGGCACCAGTTCTGTGTTATTTCTGATGAAGATCATTTGTTTTCCTATGGAGTTGCAACACAAACTGAGGTAATGAAAAATGTGTTTGCTCTGTGAAATGATTTTAAAACTCTGCATCTGAAAACTGAGCATAAATTTCTTTCTAAACACAAGCAGAAATAAAGTTTTCCAAAAGCTGACAATCAGTTGTAGCCTAATGTGTGAGCCTGTGTTTAAGAGACCAATAGGACATAAAAAAAAAGCTCCTTTTAAGACCAAGGAGTAGTTTATACACATAATCTACTTTAAAAAGCATTCAGTACAAGGCCACAGGAGAGCTTATCTTCAGGGAGGAATACCAGCAACTTTTAACTACTCCTCTGGAACATCATAATTAAATAATAAAAATGCCATACAATTAGAGTTGCATCTACATAAACATAGGAGGTCAAAAGGTTGCACCCCATTAAGAGAATGCTATGCAAGGCAGAAATGCATCTTACTCTTCCAAAAAGTCAAAGGAAAGTTGATCTGACTGGGAAAGACTTTCTCAAACATAAAGGAATGTCTAATTTGACAGAATCACCAAAACTGTTCTTATCTGGTTTTATTAATTCTTAAGCTAATGGTTTACAAATGTCTGCTCATTAGCAATGCCCAAAAAGGCATGTTACATGCAGGGGGGGTTTTGGCAGGTTTTTGTTTGTTTGTTTTGAGGGGTTTGGTTTGGGTTTTTGTTTGATTTTTTTCTTAAGGCATACAAAAGCAAAATCATAACAGAAGGAAAAAAAGAAGGAACAACCTTCTTGTAAAATTAAGAAGGCTGAGATGTTTCAGGCAAAAAATATGTGGAACTAAGTTAAGTAATTCAAGCCAGGAGAGAGACCTGCAGAGCAGATATTCAATCTATTACTCATAAAAGAGAACTAACCAAAATTCTAATTGAAATGGCCACTTCCCTATTATTTCAACCCACAAGGAGAAAATGCCAAAAAAAAAAAAGGAAATTAATCTTAATTTCCAATTTTTTTTCTGGTAGTTCACTGGAGTTCTCACAAGATCATTAAGCATATGGTCACAAAGCTTCATTAGCACTTGGGGAAAAACATCCTTGTAAGGTAAAACTCTCCAAGCTTCAATCTGTCAGCACCCACAGGGCGGGTGCACCCACCACACCAAGGCCTGGGAGCAGGGGTGCAAAATAAACAAACAACTGCTGGTTGCAGTTGCTTATACTAAAAAAGCAACAGCCCTGAGGCCCATTCTTCAGAGCATTTCCTCAAACTTGCAGCCCCAGCCGCCTCCTGGGGGCAAGAACAGCTGTGGCACATCAGCAAGGTCACCTCTGGCCATGCCAGGGGCTCATCACTGCTCAGTCCACCCTTAAACTGAACATTCACAGATGTCAAACAGCCAAGGAACAGCCAGTGTTCTAAAAAGACAGCGGTGTTTAACCTGAGAAGGTTCCTTCTCCAGCCCCAGAGGGGTTGGGCATGCATGGAAAGGACAAACAGCTGGAAGTCACGGCTGCAAATGCTGCGTGTGCAGCACAAGAGGATGCAGATGGGCTGTTGGGTGGGGCCAGCTTAAAACCAGCCATTCCTGGTCTTCAATTCCCTGTTCTCAACCATGCACTGCACGTCTTTTCCTTGTCCATAACCTCATTTAACTGGTTTTAACAGGGACAGGAGATCACACTTCGTCACATCACAGTGTCTGAATAAGTCTTGGCTTAAATAAGGGCTCAGACTGAGGAAGGCCTCTTCCATCTCCAGTCATGCCCTGATGAACTGGAAATCCTTTGAGAAGCTGCTCAGAAGTCCTCTCCTAGTGAGGATCTGAACTCTGTTACCCAACTCCGGAAAATTTACATGGAAAGTATTTAAAAATATCCTCAAATGCACTGAATATCACTAGGAAACTACAAGAGGACACTTGTACTTTGAACTCAAGTTCTCAACAGCATCTTTCAGTTTTTGGTGACAGCTGATGGGCAAACTAAAGACATCAACAAGGACACAGCTCCAAAGGTAATCACTACACACCTTGAAGGAGCATCAATCACATGGTATTTCCATTCTCCACTGCTCCCACCCAAAACACAATACCCAGTTCAACACAAAGTTAAATTTATTCCCCTTTTGGAAGGGCTGGGCTATGAACAAAACTGCTCTAGAAATACCTCTAAATACATGCAAACTCTTCTGGTTTTGAGCCCAAGCCTGGAGAGTCACTGCAGGCTCTCGGAAGGCAGGTCCTTAGCACTCCCCAGGCACCCTTGACCTCCTACCCCTTCATTTCCTGCCAGGACTTCAGAGATAGCTGGCTTGAGAAAGCAGCAGGACAGGGGAAAAATAAATAAAATAGGGCTCCCAAAGCTGGGCCTCCCTTCTTCATGCTCCCTGGGAACTCCCAGAGCGTGGCTCAGGCTCCCTGGGAAGCAGCTTCATAGAGGAAATTAAAAAAAAAGTGCTGAAGGTCTTAGAGCTGGTGTCTGGTAATTCTTGTGCAAAACTGAACAGGGAAACAAAACCCCCAGAGGGAGCACCAGCCATGCACTAATGAAGGATGTGCAGCAATTTGTAAAACCCTTCTCCCACTCCCTCTCCCCACCAAAAAAAGGCTATGGGATGGCTGTGCACATTTCTTCTCCTCTCCTGCTCGTTAAGAGACCACTCAGAGACCTTCCTTTCCAGCTACCATGTACCACTGGGAGTGAAAACCCCATAAACACACAGGCCAGTTTCCCAGGGAGGGATTCCTGCTGTCAGGGGAAGGCACAGGCACTCCTTGGGGACGAAATGAAAACACACAGCCCTATTATCTCTGGCATTTGTGGTGCTACAAGGCAGCCCAGCCCCAGCTCTTCAAACACTGTACAAGCACACTGGAAACGGGATTTGTGCTTTTTTCCATGAGCACAAAGCATGGGGAAAGTTATCTCCTGTGCTGGTTCCCCCATTTGGTGCCACCACCACCACCAGCAGTGTCTTGTTGGCTCAGCAGCAGCACCAGGAGACCAACTCCAAGGCCTGACCACTAATAAGCTGTGCAGCCCCAGTCAAACACTGTTATAGTTTTATCAGCATTAACAATCACCGTTGTTTTTCAAAATTTTATCCTAGAATGGGCCATTTTGCCCCCAGACAGCAGTTTATGAAAGGCAGGAGTTGCATAAAAATCCCACTTTCTGCCAGAGAAGGTTCCCATTCCCATGGCCAAAGCTGGGGAAAAGCAGACTTGAATTCAACAGGGGCTGAACAGCTTGAAACCATTTCAAAGATACATTTGAGCTGTGGTGAAAGGCTGTGATTTTAAGATTTTGTGATTATCAGTTCCATGGTTAAAAATCAAAGTACTTCCTTGACCAGCTAAAATTCAATTACAACTACACAAATAATTGAATACATAATAAAAATGAATTTTGCCCTGCTACCCTTGGGCATCATGTCTCTGTGTGGTGGGTTGACCCTGGCTGGGCATTGGACTGCTCTGTTACTCCCCTCCTCAACTGGACAAAACAAAAGGCTCTGAGTCGAGATAAGGACAGGGAGAGTTCACTGCCCAACTACTGCCATGGGAAACACAGACTCAGCTTGGGAAATTCATCATGGCCATGCCTGGCATTCCCTGGATGCTGGTGGAAAGGGGTATGGTTTGGGAGCACAGGGAAATACCAGAGGAAAGGAGGGAAATGTGTCACAGGAAAGCAGAAAGGAAAGCCCGGATCAGTTTTCTTCAGTTAAATAGGAGGCACGAGGAACATACCACCATTCCATAATGTCTGTGCCTTCTGTTCAGGGCAAAAACTGGATTTTTTTTTTCTTTAAGCCTTTTTTTCAGGAAAAGGCATATGGAGCACATTTTCTTGGCACTGCAACACCATGAAATGCAGGACACCATCAGAACATCACTTCATCCAGCACTGTCACTGAACTATGGAGCAAAATCGCTGGGGCAACGAGGTTAAGCCTAACGATCCCCTTGGGGAGATGGAGCCTGACTTCATCTACGTGCCCTAAACCACCAGCCTCCTCCAGATGAAGGCAGCCAACCACCACTGAGGGCTATAAAGAGCTTCCTTTTCAGCTGAGCACTCACACACCCTGCCCAGATCAGACCATTCTTCTTGTAGGTCACACCAAAACCATAACGGAGTTTTCCATCCTTCAACCCAAAACACAGGCAAGGACAGGAAGTGCCATGCGACCTCCAAACTCACCTGAGCTGAAGAAGAGACAAATTTGACTCAAATGCAGAAGGAAAAAAACATGTTGCCATCCTTGGCATAGAATTAAAAACCAGGACAAGAACTGTTTGTGCTGTTTCTCTGCCTTGCAGCACCTGACCTGGCCCAAATTCCCCACGTGAAATGTTGG
The DNA here is from genome assembly GCA_026770055.1 of Myrmophylax atrothorax. Taxonomy (NCBI): domain Eukaryota; kingdom Metazoa; phylum Chordata; class Aves; order Passeriformes; family Thamnophilidae; genus Myrmophylax; species Myrmophylax atrothorax. The sequence continues at coordinate 7,814,012 of JAOXXN010000191.1, read as the reverse complement.
CTTGTCCCACACTGTAGAGTCTTCAAAGGAGGGCTGAGATTGAGGGAGAAAGAGCTGGTGACCACAGGGCTGCACCCTTAACACAGAGAGAGGGCTGGGGAGCAGAGAGGTGGCTTCCCCCAGCACCATGGGGAGAAGAGAGAGCCCTGACATGGAAAGGGACCACAAGGAGGACAGCAAAGCATCCTGGGGAACAACTGTATAGTGCCACATGATGGGCAATGCCACCCTTGGGGACACTGAACCTCTCCCAGCAGCAGAGACAGACCCCTGACACAACTCCCAGCCCACTGCAGACACTCAGGTACATTAAACCCTGTAAGTTTCCTGGTCATTGTTTTTTTCTAGACAAGACATTTCTTTCATGTAAAGCTTATAACTCACCCTCTCCACAGCCTGGAACTGCAGAGGTAAAGCTACAACTTGATTAAGTATCCAGCATGTAAGCTTTTAAAAAAAAAAAAAAAAAAAAGAAGAGAAAAAAACACTAAAAAAAAAAGTCCTTACAACTCCAGGCATTATGGTTTAGGGGTTTGGGTTTTGTTTGTTTATTTTGTAATCAAATGTTAATTATTTGAATTGCTAGAAACAATTCTGGGGTGTCATGCAAGCCCCAGGCTGCCAACCAGCCACTGCGTAGGTTGTAGTCAGCTTAATAACCTACAGTGGGCCAAGAAATGTTGTCTGGCTGGTGCTGATGACATGAAAGGAGGCACTTCCAGCTCCGACACTCTGTGGGACTTCATCTTGTCTCCTCCTTTCCAAATTAACTGCTTGTTTTCACTCTGCAACCGATTTTGTGATTAGCCCTTTAAGACACGTGGGTCAACAAGGACAAGTCTGTGAATCCACCAGAGCTGATAATGCTGAGTGAGAGATCTTTAACTTGTGTGTGGCTTGTCCAAATTTTGCTGAGTTTGCTACCACTTGCCTGTCTGCACCACTGACACATCCAGAGAAATCCAAGCCATTCCACAATGACATTTTAAAAACCCTAATGTTGTGCAGAATCCTTATGTTGTGCAGAACCCTTCCCTGCTGTGGTTTGAGAACATCACCTTGAGAATGACCCCCCCCGGGTAACTCCGAGCCTGGGCTATACACGAGCTCACATCACCAGCACTGAATCAAGCAACTCAATTCTTACAAAGTCCAAAACACGGTTCCTTCTCAGTTATGGAGAGAAAACAAGGCCGTGGCACTCCTGCTCCGGGAATGTCTGTGGGCAGCAAACACAACCCTCCCAAACTGCACTGAAGTTGAAAGTAAACACAACAATGAGTCCATCCCCAGCTGGGCAGTGCCATCTGTGCCAGGGGGATCAGACACAGCCCCACTAGCCACCAATGCTGACCTCTCCAAGGCCCCAAACTTGCATCTCAGGACATCCTTTCTGCAGCCAACACTCTCTTTTATGCCAGGGTGGCAAGGGCATGAAGCAGCAACTCATGACTTTAATGTTTCTCTCACCATAATATAGCCAAGACCTTAGCATTGTTCAAAGTTTGACCACTTTCCATGCCAACATGCCAATGCCTGGAACAAAGTAAGTAGAAACTTAAACAAGAAAGACATGGAGCTGCTGTCAGCCAGAGAGACCAAGAAAAGCCTCTAAAGTCCACTGCAGTGAAGATTTATTTGAAACAAAAGCAAAGCCAAAGAAAGAAAGAAAAAAAAAGAAATCATTAGTAATCACTTACAAAAGGTTCAGAGACCTTTATACAAAAGGGAAACTCAACCCAAAGTCAGCTCCTAATGACAGAAATTCCTATGAAGAAAAGTTCTTTGTGTAAAGAGCAGAGAAGAAGGATTCTTGTGTCACTAAACCTCTTTCTCCAGCTTTTCATCAGTCAGAAAACACCTCATTAACAGTTAATGTCTACATAATAGTTGTATTTTACCAGCACCTGATTTTTTTAAGCTTACCCAGCCTTGTCAGTAGACATTACAGCTTCAACCACTGCACTGTCTCTATAACCTGTCCCACCTTTCAAACACAGCTAGAGACCATCTAAGCCCTCCTCGTCCTCAAATGACAGCCACTCCTGCCCCACGTAAGGCTGAAGTTTACAATTTGTGACCAGATATCCTCCAAATCCCTGTAAAATAGCTAATATTTTAAAAATAGCAGATAGCAGAGATGCAGTTTATCTGTCAATGAACAGGTAATACAGCCTTGCCCCTTTGAACTGCTCTATTTCTCCAAGGATAGAACGAACTTCCACTGAAAAAAAAATAAAAGCTTGTTGAATTCACGCTCTCTCTTCTATTTTGGATCTCCTTCCCTTACCAAACTCCTCTCCCATTGGCATCATGACATTCTCTGGTTGTTATGTCACTGCAGCTTCTCACTTTTCCATCAGGAAATTCAAAAGCAGCTGCTGACACAATTTGGGGCATTTGTACACTCAGTTCAGCACGTGCTGCTTCTCCATCACATCTCCTTAAGAGAATGTTTAGGATACAGTAACAAGCAGATTAATGAAGAAAGTGAGAAAATTTAAACCTACATGCCTCTGGCATAGATTAAACCCAAGGAAAGGACAAAGAGATGCTTCCAAAAGTGCTTTGGCCACAATTTGCTGTTGAGACATGGTTATGGGAAAGGGATGGATCAAGCAGAGCTTTGACACCTGTGCACAGCACCTGCACTCAATTCTTCCCAAAATCCCAGGTATATTGCTCGCCTCTATATCCATGGAAAATGAAAAAGCAGCTTCTGTGCAGCCATGCAAGGGGAAAGGCCATTCCCATCAGCTCCCACACTGAATCCAACCAGGCTCCAGCGGTCTGGGTTTGCCAGATAAGCTTTGAGCAAGAATGTGAAGCCTGGATGCTGCTCCAAACCCAAACCTGAAGGCTCTGCTGCTGGCCCATCACTGTTTGACTAGTTCAGTCTGTGATTGATGACTTGCCACTGCTTGGAGTCTTACAGAGATTAGATACCTCTCCAAAATGAGAGGTTTTAATCTGTTTTCTGGAAGAAATCCTGCAGTGGGAGGTATCAAACACAGATTTAACAACCCTAATAATTCTTTCTGGCCTAAAAAAAAATCTAATCTGTAATCTGGGAGTGTCAAGCATCTGTTATCCAGAGCCAAAATTACAACTGTGCTGCTCCTTTGCAATCATATAAACCTACATAAAAATCTCTCAGGACTTATCTCAAAGGAAAAGAGAGGATAAAGATGAAATGTTTAATAACTACTGACTTGCTGGTCAACAGATGGTCACTACAAACTACAGTGCATCTGGAGCTCTTTTCTTCCACAAATCCAGACAAATCTTGACTAAGCAGCCACCAGACATCTGAATCCTGTGCCCAAGTGTCTCAGGTGGTTCCACAGCTGAACATCCAACTGGTGGGGTCAGGGAATCCTTACAGCCACCTCTTCCTCTGCACAACCCAGGGCAATGCACACCCCTACCCAACATCCCAAGGACATGCTGACCTTCATCTAAAGATGACACCACCTTTTCAGAGATCAGATATTGTTTCCTATTACCCTCTCTCAAAAGAGGAGCTGTGCAAGACTCCAGCTCACATGAGCTTTATCTCGTGAAGAATGACTAGTGCCAGATAAAGACAAATTAAAAGGCAAGGGGACACATTACTGCTTGGACTGGTATTTCCTTAAAGTCCCCATCACACCAAGAGAAATCGTGCAGGAGGAGAGCTGGAGGGGGACTTTGGGCAAGGGGGCGAAGAAGCGACAGGGCAATGGGGAGTGGCTTCACACTGAGAGGGCAGGGTTAGATTGGCTATGAGAAAGAAATTCTTGGCTGTGAGGATGGGCAGGCCCTGGCACAGGTTGCCCAGAGAAGCTGTGGCTGCTCCATCCCTGGGAGTGTCCAAGGCCAGGTTGGACAGGGCTTGGAGCAACCTGGGGTGGTGCAAGGTGTCCCTGCCCCTTGCAGTGGATTTGGAATGAGATTGTCTTTAATGTCCCTCCCAACCCAAACTATTCTGTTATTCTACAATCTGGATCACAGAGTTCCTCTCAGAGCCACACTCAGCAAAGCCTGTATGATGATGCAGAAGTTCCTCCCTTAACTGCTCAAAGATCTTCCAATTTGTGGGCTGAATCTACTCATCCAAACGCTCATTTCAAGTGACACATTTAACTGCAGATGGGTGCAAACAGCTGTCATAGGAGCATTGTAAACTTGATGTCATCACTAAATAAAAGCTTCACTTTGAGTTAATGTTTCATCAAAATTTCACAGAATACTCAGTCTTAATTAAAAGGAGCCAATGCTTTTCATTATGTGTGTTTCCAAATCACAGCCCCTCATAATTTACTATTTCTTCTAGGTCTTATAAACAATTTCTCCTTATATAAAATACAAAAATACCATCTATATTCTGGTAACTGTTTCCTAGAGGGGCATAATGTGAGACACAAGGTGTCTCAAGTCCTACAATAGTACAAAACACCATTTTCTTCATGGAAGGAATCACACCCATTGCCTGCCCAGGTCCAACAACCTTAACTCATCACCAGAATTGTGCCCTTCATACATTCCCTCCTCATCTAAGGGAGGCACAGAGCAACACGTGAGCCCTGCCATGCCTTCCTCAGCCCCCACTGAACAATGAGAAGGGCTCAGAGATGCTGAAATTCCCTTGCCCTGTTATTTCACAGCTCTTACTTTGAGTGAACAAAGTGTAACCCTGTTACTGAAGGCTTAATTCTGTTAGTGCTTTTACAGCCACAGATAGTGTATTTATCTGTCTAGATTTGAAAGGCTTAACACTACATGGAGGAGGAAGAAAGGCAGAACACCACATCAAAGGGGCTGTAAGGGCTTCATTTTACATCAATTACCAGGGGGAGTAATGCCAAACGTCCAAACAGCACCCAAGAAATTCCCTGTGGAGATATGGGGCTGCACAAGGTGTTGTGGCACAAACACTGCTGCCACTGCCCCCTTTCATGGGGAAAACCCTCTGTCACAACAGGCCATGGGATCTTTGGGGCTCAGCTGTGCAACCACAGCAGCCAAATCTGCTGGGAGCACCTGCAGGGCAGGATCCAGGCACCAGCAACCACATCCCTCTATTCACCAAGGGCTGAAGCAGCTTCAAAACACTCCTCAGGGTTTCCTACTTAGCTCCATAAGCATGGATAAGTGTGGCTTCCAAACGTGCTCTGAGCCTAAACCCTCCATTAAGTTCAGCCAAGCTCTGAGGGTCAGCACCTCTGGGATAGGAAAAAAGCCACCAAAACATTATGTATTTTAAAGCAGGCCTTACTTGTATCATGCACATTTTGTTCAGGCCAACCCCTGTCCTCCAATGCTCACAATCATCTCTTCTAGAGAACACGAGCACTTATGAACATTCAGTCTTTTAAAGATGGGCCTTTGATCTTGTTCCCAGTTATTTATTGAGATTCACCCCAGAGAGCAGTAAAATGTATGAACTAGTGGGAGAAGGCAGATTTTACATTTGACCAAGTTTAACAGAGCAGGGAAAGCCATATGTATTTTAAATATTATAATTTACACCAGTTCTGTTAAAATACAATCATACATTTTTGAGCAGAAAAGATCCAAAGCATTGCTGGCCAGTTGGACTATTTCTGCATATTTCAGAGCCCCTCTGCTCTGCTCCAGTCACCTCCAACCCCAGCAATACCAAATGCCAAGGGAAAGCATGAAGATGTATTATCCTTAAGTCCAAGCTGCTTAACAAAATCTGCTCCACTAACACAATTACACACACACGGTTTTGCAAGACCAGAGACCCAAGCAGGGTATTAACTCTTCATTTACATTCAGCCCTAATCTAACATGTCATGCAAATAACACAGGAGGGAAAATGAAACCAAAAAACCTCCCAGCCCCTCTCTTACCCCTGAACTACCAGACCATCTGCAGTTTCAAAGAAATTCTAGCAAGCACAGCTCAACATCTGCACCTCATTAAGACCTAATTTGAAACAATTGCTATTCCCTATCTCTCCTGTTTTTCCTGGGTAGAAGAGCTCTGATGTCTCCCAGTTGACAAAAAAATATATAAGAAATAGGCATTAAAAAATATCAACTGGAAGGTAGGAATTCATTCACAGGAACAACAGGTATCAGTGTTGAGCAAAGAGGAACCAGAGCCCAGAGCTCTCATGTCTCCCCTGGCCACAACTACTGTACAGGGCAGGCAGATGCTGCCTCACTTCACCAGCACTCTCCTCCTCAAGTAACCACAGCTCCCTCAAAGGGTTTGGCCTCATCCAGTTTGGGGTTGTAAATCAAGGATTCTCTGTTATCCTTGGGACAGCATTACCATAACTTGTTTTGTAAATCTTTTTGACAATTGTAAGTTTGAATTGATATAAGCAAGAAATGGCAAACTAAAATGTGAATCCAGGTGATTCTTCCCTTGTAGATATAAACTTCATTTTTTATTCTCAGCCCTCATACCTCAAAAATATGACTTTGGAAGTCTGAAGAAAACCCATGTTTTGCATAAGCTGTTCACTGACATTTTAAAGGAAAAGCAATTAAATCAAAATGAATTAGTTTCAAGTTCAATACAGTAGATTCCTAGTATTTTAATCAACAGGGCAATGGATTTCCACGTTTTTTTTCCTACAAGAGAACATTAGTGTGTTATGAAAAATCATCCATCAGCTTCCAAATAATCCATGTAGTTGAAAAGCTGACATTCTCCCCATGTGTTTAATCCTATGTGACTCATACGCTTATTCCTATAATGAAATTATTATTACTGGAAAACTCCTCCTGCTAAATCAGTCTCTGTAGGTGCCACACATGAGCTGAAAGCTTATGAAGTCAAAGAAGGCCTCTGGTTTTCAAGCTAAGTCAGCTGGTGACCAAATGGCACACGTAGCCTTTAAATGCAGATTTCATAAAACAAAGCATTGCTTGCCTCTGCAAAACTGCCCAAGCACAGCCTTCCTCAGCTGAGCCAGAGGTGGCTCAAAGTGTACTCAGCATATGGGAATCTTCATCAGAATACAAATAAGAAAGACTCATCCTTATACAACTGTTGAATTATAAAACAGAACAGCCTCCAGATTTGTCAGAACTTGGGGGAAGACCCTCCTCAAAAGCTGCTGTTACACCCTGACTCCCTCAGAATCAAAAAAGGAAACAACCCCATTGCTTTGCAGGCAAATCAATAAGGGCAAGAGAAGGCACTTCCATCACAAAATAGAAAAGGAGACAAGGGCACACCCAGCACAGGGTCTCCCAGAAAGGGCTGAAGTCTTTGACCCTGCACAGCAGCTTCTGCAGCCTCAACCCACACACAACATCCTGCAGGGGGGATGGAGATGGGGGAAGTGGGATGTGCCCTGTGTTTGCCCTAGTTGGGTTTGGCAGAGACCCAAAAATTTAAAGGCTAGAGGAAAAGCAACTTAAGGAGATAAGATTTACAAGTAATTGGAAGATCTTCTACCAAATTCAACAAACAGGGGACCAGGTCAAAACCACATATGACTTGCCAGTAGTTTTCTTGCATCCCCTCATCCTCATTGTGCAGAAAGTCAGTTTTCCCAGAAATTTACAGTAATATACACAAACTTGAGGAGAAAAACCCCCAGTAACACTGTTTTTGGATTAAACCCATCCCAATTAGTATAATCCAGTCTTAAGTTGCACATTGTGCTGGCAAACATGTTTTCCCAAGTTGTAGGTTGTAAATATTTACAATTTCTACAGTAACAAAATGTGAACAAACACTCTGTACAGCTCATCAGGAATGACGTTCAATGCCAGGCACAACGGCTTGGACATGCAGTAGTTTCAGTTTTTTCCCCCATGGATGTTTCAACACGTTATTTAACCTACTGCCACCATGGTGAGAAGGGTTTAATCCAGCACTGCCCCTGGAAGAGGCTCTGCTGCTCGTTCCCAGCTCCAGCCCCATCCCACCCTGTGCTGGCCCAATGCCGGTGTGACTGCAGAGTGAGCCAGAAGAGAGATTACTCTGGACAAATAGAGAGAACAAAGC
>JAOXXN010000191.1:7792755-7805935 GCA_026770055.1 Myrmophylax atrothorax | reverse complement strand
TTGAAAAATAGAGAGAACACAGCTGAGCTGAACCCCTAAAAGTTTATGCCAACAAAGAGGACAAGGTGGTAGAGAGCCAAAAGCCAGCACAAGGCCAAATAAGCTCTTTTGGTAGCAACATGACTGGATCTGGCTCATACCTCAGAAAACGTGCTACAGAGAGGCTTCATGATGTGTTTCAGTAGATCTACGTGCAGGATTTCTCCAAGAGTAGCCCCTTTTCCCTGCCATGGGAGCTTGGAAGGGATCAATGCAAAGACCCCCAAGTCCAAGCACACCCCCATGGACAGAGGGACATTGCACCTTTTGGTGGCAGCTCATTGTCCATCGATTTGCTGCAGTGTGGGCCCAGACTCGAGGCTCTCCCTTGCTCTCACTGCTGAGGTGCCTTCATGCACGACCCCATAAATCTGTACACGTGCATTTGCGTGTGTAAACACATCTGCAAAATAATAAACAGCTAAAACCTGAATCTGGCAGAAGCTTCAGAGTCAGTCTCCTTGGAAGGCTTCTTACACACCAAATCTGAGCAGGATGCTCCACCTTGTCTTTCCTCCTCATAAAGACCTGGAACACACAGAGCTCTAAGAGACCAGGTGTGCTTTAAAATAGGGCATTTTTGAACTGTAGTCAAGATGAGAACAGCTACCCCAAAATACAACCACCAGAAACAGGCAGCTCAGCCCCTGCCAGGGCTGTGCCCACCCAAAGCTGGGCAGCAGCATTTGCTGAGGCGTCTGGTACATCCCCAGCCTGAACAAGCACTAAGTAAAGACTAACAGCAGACACACTTCCTACCTCAATGTCCCATACAAAACTTATCAATGACAACTGCAAACTTCCAGGAAAGCCAGAGTGTTTCATGAGAGCAAGGACATTTTCAGTTTACATAACTAAGGCTGACAAATGACTGGACAGACTCCTGAAATGCCCCTGTAAACTCACTGAGGCAACTCAGCTTAGAAGCATCTCTTAATTAAAAGCACCAGCAAACCCAGTCTCACGCATGGCTATAAACAGCCTGAAGAACCAGCAGCTGCAGGAGAAAAGACAATAAACTGAACCCCCACACACACCTTAGTCCTCCTTGCTCACTGCTCAGCATCTGCTCATCTTTTTTCCACGTTTTGGAAAGATATTCAAGGGCAAGAATGGACCATTTTAGGACTCCTGTTACTTGGAGGTATTTTTCCAATCACTAGATGCACAAGGGGAACTTTTTCCAACCACACTTTGCCCTCTCATGACATGGGAACAGCAAACATCTCCCCTATGTCTTCCTGATACTCAGGACATGAGCACCTGTAAGAGGGGCTGAAAATGCCTTGGGCTGACCCAGCTACCCACCACAGCCAGGCATAAAGAAAAAGGGAGTCCATGCCCTCCTTTCCGAGCTGCGCCTCACATCACAAGGAGTGATATTTACTCTTTTTATTTAAATACTTAGAAGTTCTCCAGTTATTAAATAATACTTCTCATTCTTGTGCAGAAAGTGGGAGTGGGACACTGGCCTTCCTCCCTCTAAGACTGGTAGCCCCACAGAGAGTGCAGTGCCTCATTTCCCAATTCACTACCTTCTACGGTTGCAATTACCATATTTTAAACAAAACCACTGTGCATGACACTATCACTGGGAAATTATCAAATGCAAGAGGAGCTTCCACATAGATACCACAGCACAAAGCCAGGGTTTTATCTTGAAAATGTTTCCAAGCTCCTGGAAATCCAGCGGTTTTCCTGACATTTATGAGCCCTCTGTACTTCATGAGAGCTCTTGTAGTCCAAGTGAGTAGTTTTAGAGTGAGAGCTACTCTTTCCAGAAACATCTTAATTGCACCATTGGGGAACACTGTGTGCCACTGGATTATCCTTTAATTTTTGGATGGTTTACTCTGAATCACAAAGTCTGGTGTAGCTCTCCTGAACCAAGCAGCTGGTCTGCTGGGAAGCAGAGTGCCACATGAGGGGCAGCAACACCAGGGCCACCAACTGTCTCCTGTCACCCACCTACACTGAGTTAAAAATAATGGTAAAAATAGTTCAAACATCTCTTCAGCCCTCAGACTTGTCCTCAGGCCCGAAATGGGATGCCAGCAACAAGCATCATCTTCCTCCAAGGAAAGCTGATCTTTGAGCTTGTGGCCAACTCAGATGTAAACAACTGCCATTAATTCTCCCCCAGAGCCATTTGTCCTCCTCTCTCCATCTCCCACCACTCTGCAGAGCTCAGCCACTCTCCTGGTCAACATGCACTAAAGTTCACCTTGTTGTGTGTGGCAGAGGAGTCCCTTTACTGAAACTATTTACCATTGCAGCACAAAGCTCTACCATTGCTCAAAATATTGTTCTGCACAGAGATAGCGAGTAACACCTTTGAAACCTGTAGGCTTCTTTTGTTTTGCTTTATCTTCTTAAAAAAAAAATAAAAAATAAACAATGATTTTATGGAATCACCCCTCTCCTTCTCTTCCAGGATTTCCCTTCCTACATCCCCTGGGAAATCTGCTCATCCCCAATACTTTCTTTGGCAATTTGATGACATACCAGGGGAATTTCCAGCACTGAAAATGCAGCAGCTCTAATGGCTTGACAGCTATTTGCTAACCTGGATCCAAAACCACTTCATTCTTCCCTTCAGCTGGCAGAGCTGCATTTCCAGTAAGCCTCACACCTTCTCTGTGTTTTATAGGATGTGTTATTGCACTGCTCTGACAGAACAGAAACGGCACTTTACGACCACCCAGAGCACCAATCGTTCAACATCTTATTGACTGTCCAACACTGAAAACAGGAAGGTTGCAAGGAAAAATCAGTTTGAACTCGGCATATTCAGCCACTCGAGTGAAGAGCTGGGGGTACAAGCAGCAGCAGGGCTGCAGCAGGGACTATCTGAGCGTGGTTGTGAGGGGAGGTCTCTGCAACACGGACCATGCATGTTCTGAAGCAGGTCTGTCCTTTATAAGCATATCCACTGCAGCAATGACAAGATATTGTCTCTCCTCTGCAGGACACCTTACTGGTGTGTGATGGACATGCCTGCACCTCAGGAGCCACACAAAGACCACATTTCTCCCCACGAGCACAGCACAAGGAATTCCCCACGCCACAAAACCTGTCCAAGCACAGTGCTAATTATCTCTGTGGAAATAATTTGTAATCAAAAAGCCCTAATCCGTATAGTCAAGGCACTAGTTGGACACAATCACAGGATGGTTTGGGTTGGAAGGGACCATTAAAGGTCATCTAGTCCAAACTCCCTGCCATGGGCAGGGACACTTCCCACTAGATCAGGTTGCTCAGAGCCCCATCCAACCTGGTCTTGGATAACTCCAGGGATGGGGCATCAGTTATCTCTTTAAAGGTGGTTTCTGAACACAGACCTGCCGGGGTTTAGCCACAGGTTTTGTTCTGGCCAAGCCACTGTGGTGAGGGAGCCACACTCAGCCCAGCAGCTCGGGGTGGGTTTGGCATCCCCTGTTTCCTTCAGCAGATTTCAGACTGTCACCAAAGCAGTAATTGGGCTGTCCTGGTAATGACAAGCACAAAGTGCAATGTATTTAAGCTGACTGATTTGGCCAGGTAGAACCCCCTCGGGGATCCTCTTGGGAACTTGAGCTCTTCTCATCACTCAAAATGATTTTACAACTCCCAGCCTGGGTAAAGGGATGCAAAAGCAGCCAAAACCCTCTGCTTGTGGCTCCCAAGCAACCCAGAGCCTCTGTGACTGATGGCACAAATGCCATTGCCCACATGTCAGAACTCAGCACATACTACACCAAAATATTTTTAATGGCAAACATCCAGCTAAGTAAGAGAAGAGTTTAATGGTCCTGAATAAAGTGCAAGTCTCCACCACCGGCACACATTTTTCCCTCTTTCAAGCTCTGCCAAATGACAGAGTTTCAGCCTGTCACAATCTGATTCAGCACCAACTGCCACCAGGCACAGGATCTGGGGTACAATGCCACTTTTTGGTTGGTTTGGAAAGTGCTTGCAGGCAAATAGACAACCTCTATTTTAACATTAAAAGAACTACTGCAGAGACAACCAGCAACAACAGCCATACCCACGTCAAGCCATACACCACAGTTGTGACCAACAAATTGAACGGCCTTTCTTTGATTTTCTTTTTTACAAATTAGGTTGATTAAAACCAGAAGGATGCAATGACTAATCCCCAAAACAGAAGAAAAGGTTGGGTCAAAGCGACATTGGCAGAAAAAAAAGCTGTTGAAGGACACAGTGATTTCAGCTCTGCAACATTTGTGCTTATCAAATTGTAAACTGTCATTTCAGATTTGGACAAAGCCACAATCATCCACCTCATTTTTATTTGTTTCAACTGTTCAATTTTAAGTTCTTCAAGAAGAGAAATTTCTTTATGAAAACACAGCAGCAACAGCACCATCTGAGCCCACATACTTTAAAATTGCCTTGTAAATCAACAGGGCAAGAGACACGGATCCAAACAGATGTTAAGGTACTAAACACAATCCCATACTAATTTATGAAGAAGCTTTTCTATGTTTCTTGTCTTTCAAGCTGTGGATGAGATTCCTCTCTGTCTCAGTATGGATTATGAGAGCACAGGCCCAGGTTTTTATTGCAACCCTCCATCTGCCTCAGAAGGCACCATGGAAACTTCACTGATGGTGCCAGTTCAGAGCAGAGGATTCACCCTTCCACATTCACTCTGAGCTGTCAATAGTGGAGACACAGAGAACAAGCTTTTCACATCGCTCTGTCCTCATAAACTGCAACTACTCTTGTGTAAGAAAAGAGCTTTTTCCATTTTTAGTTGTCTGTGTGTTTATGGGCAGCTCTCACAGGATTAAAAACCATCATTTACAGAAGTCCAGTATGGGCAGCCCTTTCAGAGTGCAAGTCCCTTAAAGGCCATAATTTTATACCCTTACCAATCCTGGTTATTTTGCAAGACTTTTAACTGTTTCCATGCAAATAGGTCACTTGTACAGATCCTTAAATTTAATTACATGTGTCACTCCCACCTTCAGTTTAAAAAATGAACACTCATCAGCCAAATGCACATCTCGAATCCAGACATGAGGGACTTTGCACTTAATCAAGTATTAATAAATTTTCTGTGTTAATGACAAAGTACTGGTGCAACCAGTTCCTCTTTTCTGACACCTCCATATCCAACAGAGCACAGAAATAGTAACATTTTAAAGGATGTGAGTCCAGGCAATGCATGTGAATGTAATTGCTGGGGCATTTTATGTGCTGCAAGGCTATATTGCAAAATGATTGATTTCTTATGGCTGAAACTGTCATGTTCAGGCAACATTAAGCTTTGAGTGATGGTATTTAATCTGCAATGTGTCACAAGTTCCAGATTAAAGAGGACAATTGCATATTCATTTCCAACCCTCCAAAAACTCAACCATAACACCCCCAAGGCAACAAATGAAGGAACCTGTGTGTTTCCTTCCCTTTCCTGGCTACAAAATACAGCTAAACATGTAACTCATTCTGTTTGAGGAGTCAGAGGAGATGAAATACATAAGTCTCTGTGGGAATTTATCACTCAGAAGCAACAAGGGGAGGGATAACATTTTCCTCTCAGACCCCCCCAGAAGTTTAGGGCTGTGATACACAGCTCTGGCTCCATGTGCTCAACTCGCAGGGAGAGGGAAATATCACAGCCCAAATCAGCTGCCCAGGTTTGAAATAGCAAATTTTCTCCTTAGCCATCAAATAAGCTCCCCAGGGAAAGCACTGCCCAGCACAGCACAGGAAACCAGTTTCCACCTCATCCTAGAGCAGGGATTAGAGTCACCAGAGCTGTGTTTTATGGTCTGTTCCCAAGACCAGCTTTGGTCCACAGCGCTTGGTAACACAACACCAGGGTTTTCTTTAGGGAACAGCTCCTTCCCTCAGATTTCTAGGCTGTTTATAAACCTGAAAAACCAGATTAACACATCAACAAGAGCACTAAAAACTGACTGAAACTAAGACCAGCAACAAGGCAGAACTGGGGGACACGCTGCCAGCATCAACACCAGGCTGAGGCAGTGCCAGGAGAGACTGGCAAAGGAAAGAACTGCATGATTGGCTTTACCCAGCCCAGAGGAAACCCTTTCCTGCAGGACCTCAGTGGCCCTTGATGCCAATCAAGATGCCTGCTGCCTCTCGGCTCTCTCCAGAAATGCAAACCCCGAGCCCAACTCAGCAGCCAAGGGCTCAGCAACATCTCAGAGATGCCTCTTGGGAGGCAGACCCACATCTGTGCCCCACTGGGTTCTGCATCTCTGTCAGGCCCCCTCACAGCCAGAGAACTGGCTTAATTAAAGTGCTCTTATTTCACTTAAATAAAAGTGTATACCAGCTTTCCTCTCAGGTTACCCATTTAAAACATGAGGTTAAAACTCCTCCTAATAAATTCCGTGAAATCTAGAAGTGCCAAAAGCTGTAAGGAACGAGGGAAAGCAACTATCCCTCAGCTTATTTAAACTTGTTCACTGGAAATATTTAAGCAGGAATTTCACATAGAGATAAGCCACTCAGATAGGCAGGAGGTTATGGTAAAGACACAAGGTGTTATGTATTTACAGGCATAGGTTAGGGCAGAGAGCATTAGGGCTGGATGGCATTTCCAATTTAATCCCATTTTTCAGTTGCAAGCAGATTTATTAAACAAATTTTGCAAAGGACTGAAGTTTTCCACGCACCATCTGAGCCTAAAGGCAGTTTTCCTTGTAAAACTTTAAGCAACATAGAGTTACGAGCACTAGAAAATAAGAAAACACAAACCAGGTTTTGGAGAACCCATCGGTTGAAGGAAGGGAAAAATAAACTCATGGGAAAATTTACTCACCATTACTTTTTACTTAAAAAGCAGAATACTTCTGAACATATGGGCATCAGCAATTCCAAGTGGGAGAGGGGAAACCTCTGGGCTAGATAGTCCACACATAATGAAACATGATCCCTTCCTCAAGGGCCTGACAATCAGGGGTAACCCCAGAGACCCAGACAGGCCAGAAAAACTCCATCATTCCCCCCCTGCCCAGATTGTGAAATATGGAGAAAAAGAAAAGAAAACATTAAGATAATTAACACATACTGGATCAAGTAAGGACAAAGTTAAAGATGCTTATTAAAGAAATACAATATCACAGCCATGTCAACAGAGCATTTAGGAAAGAAACATCTCAAGATAACTCGTAATTCCCCCCTCAAATTTCATCTTTCTAATTAATATTTTGCAATTTCCTTCCAAAACAGCAAGCAGGAACCTGCCATTCCCTCCCAGCTCCCCTTCCTTCTCCAGCCCCTTTCAGGAGAACTGTGAGAAAAATGTGATGAGGAAAAAACATTTGTAAGGGAAGCAGAGCAATGCTTTCTGCTTTCCCATGCATTTCTCTCAGTTACTCCTCCTCTCCCTGCACTGCAATGCAATTTCCTCTCCCAGGTTTTCTTTATCGCTCGAGATTAAAGGCACGTTTTGGGGCTGTTTGATTTGGTCTCTGCTCAGATAAACAAGTAAACTTCAGGAACGCAGAAGTTGACAATCAAGATCAGTTGAGTTGACAGCAACCAGATAAAAAGCAGCAGGTCAGGGTCTGGTTTGCTTCAATTCCTTGCACATTCTCTGCTCCTGCTACAAATGGGCTCTGGGAGGAACTATTGCTCATTTACACAAAACTGCTTTTCTTTAGAATAAAAGAATTAACTGCTGGAATAAAATTCACAGCTGAAATCACCATTCAACAGCACCATCTTTTATAGTTTACTTTTTGCTGGAAATAAAAAAAAGAAAGGAAAGAAAAAAAAGGAAGCTCTTCCACCAAGAAATTCCCATCATGGGTAGTGATGCTTTTCCTTCTCCCTTCTGCCTTCCCCATGTGCTCTAAAGAAAAGATACAGTAGGGCATGTGCTGTCTTCACTGCTCTGAATAACAGAAGATGCAGTGGGAAGGATTTTTGGAGAGCCAGCACTGGGAGAAGGTGATCTGCCCCTGTGCCTCCACCTCTCCCTCACACCCACAGTCACCCAGCTTGACCTCCACTCCCTGCCCTGTCACACTCAACCAGACATCCTCATATGGCACAAGTTAAATTTCAAGAAGTAGGTGTCAAACCACCCCAAAGCAACACCCACAACCCAGAGCTGGGGCAGCCAAGAACAGCAGCACTCATCCTGCATTGGATAAATTGTCTTTTTACCCCCAAACGGGCCAAGGTAACACACAGCTTTTTTTCAACTTGGTTATTTAGCACAAAAATCAAGCCCCTAAAAGCTCAAAGTTTCACAAGTTTGATTAGCTCTAGAGGATTAAACTTCCCGCATCTCCAAAGATAAGTATGGCAAGCTGCCTGTTCCTGGAAAAGTTTGCCAAAAGATATTTTAGGGCCACTTCCTAAATTTACTCATTCATAGCTTTATTATTTCTTTTGGGTTCAGGGGTTTGGAGTTGTTTTGTTTTGGATTTGTTCAGGTTTTTGAGGTAGTTTTGTTTTTTAAATAACCATTCAAGACAGGGAGCTTAGCAAAAAACCATAATTTTGAGCTAAAAACCAATAAACAATAACTGAAGTTCGTATAGGAAGAAGTCAAAAAGAGGCTTTCATGGTGTACTGCAGTGGGAGCTTTATTGATGGTTAAAGATGATGTTCATTTCAGCAGAGCTGAGGAAACACATATAGTTCATAAAAGAAAACAAATTCAAGCTGAGAAAACAAAGCCTCTGAGTTTTCACTTAGCCTCATAAATAGCCTAACTAAGGTAGGTACGAGCATAGAAAAGGCAGAAGTGTTTTTTAAGAGGATAAGAAACAAGAAAAATTCTTGATTCCTGGTGGATTTAGGCTGAGTCTGTTGGCTGGTTGGACCACATTGCAAACGGAAGATGAGAACCTCAGGAAAGTGGAAAGAAACTGAGCCCTAGGAAATAAAAGATCTTGGTTTTATTATTGGATTATTCGTGTGGAAGACTCAGCCAAGAGCAATACAAGAGCAGTTTGGAAGCAAGTCTTTCTGAGACCAGAAGGAGCTTATGGTTTTCCCTGCTGGATTGTGAAAGGTTTATGCAGAACACAGGGCTGAGCTCTCGGCTCGTGGCAGATCTGAACACACTCCAAAAGGAGGGGGGGGGGGGGGTTTGCAGCAAATCTGCCCACCAGCACCTCCAGAGACCCCACCAGCCCCTCCAGAGAGCCCCCCACACACAGGGCAGCTCCTGCTCTCTACATACTACAGATACAACACACTGGGGGATTGGGTGTTAACACACACTCAGAACGAGGTGACTCCTTCAGCCTGATCACAAAAATCAACATGTCTTGGAAATGCACCTTTAGGCCACTTTGAACACGCTAGTGGGGTCAGTATTGGTGTGGGATGTAACCATGAACTTAAATCCCATGGGACTCAGGACCAGACCAAATCCCTGTGGTCTGAGGGCACCTGCCCTGCTGTGTCTCACCTTGGGGACCAGGAAAAAGGTGGGTGGGACATGACAAGGCATGAGAGAGCCAAGAAGCTTCCCAGGAACCACAAAATGGTGCAGCTGTTGCCAGGGAGCAGGTGAGCAGGGGCTGGGGGCACAGGCTGAGGGACAAACTGTGTCTTTGGAAGGAACAGAATGCAGCCAGAATTAATTAAGGATAAAGAAAGATAATTATAGGAGCATTTGGATGGATGTCGATTCACTCCTAAAATAACTTCCATGGATGGTATCTTGAACTGAAGTCAGGCAATGACGAGTCATTGGGCTTTAATACCTCCATTAGTCTGTAAAAGTGGATGTACTGCAAACCCAGACCTGACTTTTGCTCTCCACTAAACCTGAATGTGCATTATTTTGGCAAAAGAGCACTTTTCATTTCAGAAGTTAAAAAAAAACAACAAACAAAAAATCACTTCTTTTGAAGCCAGAACATAATAAAGTGAACAAGAAATACACAAGCAGCATGATGCTCATTTATTTCTTATATAGCCCAGAAGGAATGCAATTTAAAATGTGAACTCTGGCAATTCATCACAAGGTCTTTTCAGACTACAGAATTTTCCAAGAAGAAACTAAAATGAACAAGATGTTTAACATTGAGAAGTGCCTACCACAAACACCAGAACTATCAGACACAAGGATATTTGCCTTAAATGCACCAAGTTCAACTCATCTCTGGCACAACTCTCCTGACTCTGGGACAGGCAAGTCTGGTGTTCTGAACACATCCACGGAATGCTATTTATATCATCATATCTGAAATTTCAACACAATTACACAGAAGAGGCTTTTTAAATACTGTAGGCTGTGTGTGACAGAGCAATTTAAGCTTGAGGGGTAGATCCCAGCCATGCAAAACTTGTACAAGAGTTAACATGAGTGCTTGTGTTTGGCACCATCCTGTTGGGCAACACTGGAGATCTGAGATCAACATCCACACACAGGACCTATTTCTGAGCCCACTTTGCTTCCACAGTCACTTGATGTATAGAAATAGAGTTTTCACATCAGTCTTCCTCACCTGAGGTCATCCTGGACAAGGTGTCCCCTGGCCCTGGAGGGTATCAGGAACATCCCAAACCAGAGCCCCTCTGAGCAGGATAAGACATGACAAACCATTGCACAGATTTGTTTTATGTCCCCACTGATGGAGGAACAGCAGCTTTTCCATAGGATATGCTGCAGTAACCCATTCCCTGCTTCCAGTTAAAATTAATAGGCAACCTTGCCCTGCCTTATCTAGGCAGCAATTACTTCCTAAAACAAGCAGGGAAGTCATGCCAGCTCTGCCCTCTGGGCCTCACAAAGCACAGCCTAATTCACATTATCCAGGAGCGGCCAAGCCAAAAATTTTTTAGAGGCAGAGATATTGTTATATCTGCTCTCATTAAGCAATTTCCTGTGGTATTTACTAAGTGGCTACAGTCTGCCAGTGTGCCTGACAGCCAGACCCCTCCCAGCCTCCCAAGCTCCTCAAGGTGTCTTTTATTATTATTTTTAAATGGGTTTTTAGGGACTAACAGTGATGCCCAAACAGCTGAGCAGTCTGGCCAAGAAAGCACAACCCGACTGTTGCCAGAGTTGTTCCTGCTGTTTGCTCTGCAGGAGTCTAATGACATGCTACACTCCTCTGCCCCACTTGGAAAAAAACCCCAAATATTAAGAAGAAAAAAGAAATCACTATTAAAAGTAATGAGAAGTAGAGTCAGGCTCATGTCAAGCAAATCAACAAACTCCTATTCCTCCCGTGCTTTGCCAAGAGTACCAATCCCAACTAAGCTTCCAGGACTCCTACAAGTCACCAGCTCAATTTATTTCACATCTTATCCATCATTTCCATGCAACTTTTTGAATATAGTCATGCCCTTGTTCATTGGATTCAACTATTGCCACCCCCAGCCAATGTCATCTTCTGGAAAAATCACGACAAAGAGGCAGAAATCACTTGAAACCTTCTTGTTTTACAAGTCTTCTGACATTTTAGGCTCTTATTTTGGTTTGAAATCGGCTTCCTTTTCTTTGCTATTGTGAGGTGTAGACATGCACATCTAGTGAGAACTAAATTTCCACTGCAGCTCAGAGGGTTAATTGAACAACACAAACTTCCAAGCATGCCCTGATTTATTTTTATTTTACAAGCTACCATTTAAAAAAAAAAAAAAGAAAAGATGGTAAGGAAACAAACAGAAATCCCAAGCTAAGCATGAGCTGGATGGAACTAATTGAAGCCAGCCTGAGCTCACTCGGTGACAGCCTCTGCAAGGGGACAATCTATAAATGCCTCATGGAAATGGTAAACTTTGAGCTGAGCTCACAAGATAGCTCCAGTGCTCTGCTTTCCCCCACTACAAATTATCATCATTTTCTCTTATTTTTCTACAAAACATGTATTTTCTTTCTCTTTTAGATATCATCACTGTAACTGTGTGGTTACAAACTCCAGCTCTGTTCTCTGCCAGAAGTGGCACCGAGAACACCCTTCAGATAAAGGCTTATTTTTTACATCTTAACAAAAAAAGAGCAAAAGCATTTTCTCCACATTAAGTCGTCTTAAAGATGGGATTTGTACTGCTCTGGAAGCATTTATGCAATTGAATTATAATTTGCTTCATTTAGGCTTGTGGTCTCTTGTGCACTGTCCAGTGCACAAATCAGGCATTTTGTACAATTCAATTACAAATATACTCAAACCTTCTAATCTCATATTAGGTTTCATAATTGATTCCTGCTGTCAGCATTAGGTCTCTGTATTTGGTGAGTTCTCTCAAAGCATATGCAAAAATCTAATGGTGAGCTATTTCAGATGTTTATAGGTTTAAAAAAAGGACATAATTAAGTGTAATGCATAGGCTAAGGCAGATTTTTAGGGACCAGATCATAATTACCAAAGTGGCCATAAATCCATCCATGTGTGCAGAGTGGGAATATTCAAGAGAGCAGCAGCAATTTGTGCCTGAGATAGTTAAGCTCTGGGTTTCCCTCGGAAAAAGAATATATACACACAGTTAACTATAAGGCAAAACAGAGTGTAATGAGTCCTCTCCTACTAGAAAACAGAATATTTGTATTTATAGAAACAGGAAAAAACTCACAGTAGTACATCTGTTAAACAAACATGTTTAAACTCTTGCCTAAAGTAATGGAAAATGTCATGCTCTGCTGGTAGAGCAGTGCAGGCAACAAGCTCCTTAAAAAACTAAAACCAGGTGTTACCACTCTGGATTTTAGCAAGACTGAGCCCTTTCCACATCAGTTTACAGAATCTGAGTGAATCATAAGAGTCTTTTTCCAGAGAATCCCCATTCCCCTGTTCTTTGGTCCATCCAGGCAGCACAGGAGAGCTCAGTTCTCACAGAAGCCCAATCCCTTTCAAAACCATCTGAAAATCAGAGATTGTGTTAATCAAAATGTTTTCATACAATTAGAATAGCTCCAGAAACCAAAAGCAATGCCATAGTTTTGAGTTACCTCCCAACTTTTCCATGGAAGCTGCTGATGTGTAGGCTTTTGTGGAAACCTTACCTTCTAATAGAAAAATCAGATTATATTTAAGCGATAAAATATCCTGAGTGCACACCAAAACATGGAATTAGCTTGGCAGTACCAAAGCTTCATAGGACTATTATCCTGGTCTTCAGGTTACAGATTCAGCAGAGCAGATCCAGTTCTGCTTGTAATTACCCCCAGAATCATTCTCATTAAGGCTGG
>JAOXXN010000191.1:7775446-7792747 GCA_026770055.1 Myrmophylax atrothorax | reverse complement strand
AAGGCTGGGAGAGCTCTCTGAGACCAACCATTCCCCCAGCACTGCCAGGGGGCAAAGCCATGTCCCCAAGTGCCACATCTGCACATCTTCTGAACACCTCCAGAGATGGGAACTCCCTGGGCAGTCTGTTCCAGTGCATGACAATCCTTTCAGTGAAGTAGTTTCCCAAAATCCAACCTAAACCTTCCCTAGAGCAACTTGTGGTCCTTTCCTCTCATCTCAGTCCAGCACCTCAGTATCTTTCTTGCAGTGAGGACCCAAAACTGAACACAGGATTCGAGGTGTAGCCTAATCTGCAAAAAATCCGGAGTCCTGGTGGATTTACTCTTCTGTAAATCACAGCAATATTGCACTAAAGCCAAACTCCAGCAGCCCCCAGGGCCAGTGTCCTGTCCCACCCCTGCCAACCTGCTCCAGCCCATTCCTATCAGCTGCCACCTTTCCACAAGCTGAGCACCTTGGGACACATACTGCTCTCTGCTTATTCCTCAACTCCTGTGAAAACACAAACTCCTGAATAACAAATCTCACAGTATGTAGGAAGTTTTTGACCAATACACACTGTCCTACCCAGGGGCCACAAGGCCCTGCTTGCTCTGTGCAAACAGACCAGCAAACCAAGAATGGGGAAAATGGGCAGAGAAACAGAACATTGGGTTTGACAAAAGCAGAGACTTGCACACACCGAGTATCCACTTCAAAGCCCAGATTTAGTAGAACAACTGGTACTCTTTTTCCCCATTTGTTTTGTTTTAATGGTTCATGTGTGCAGTGTCATGACCAGTATCCAGTTTTTCCCTGAAGGCTCTTTTTAAAAGAAGTCAGTGAGAAGGAAACCTCTGGAGCTACCTAAAGTGAACCTCCAGAGTCATTACAAGCATCAGACTCAGTTTTTCCCCTTTATACTGGGATGGGACCATAGAAGACAAACTTTCCACCTTCTCCACCATGTGTTGCATGTTTAAAAGAAAAAAAGTAGTCAATGTTTTCAACATGTGAAATTCATAATCAGACCACATCAAACAATTATAAATGCTCCTTTAGCCTAAACACACTTAAACAGTGCTTTTCAGGAGAGAATTAAACTGCTGTGGCTTATCACTGGGTTTTATATTAAACCCAGTAGCTCTGGAGAGTCCACAGACCTGCAACAGTTTGTGATATGCAAAAAGGGGAGGGTTAAATAAAAAAAAGCCCCTCCAGCCTGGGGGGTGGCACAGCTGGACATGTGCAAGCACAACTGTGAACCCAACGGGTGACCTCGTGTTCTCTCACTGGCATTTGAGGATGTCCAAACACAAATGATGGATTTTACAACACAGTCTGTTGAATGTCACATCCTTGGACAGCGAGGCTTAGCCTTACAAACGAGCATCGTGACCCGGGGTGGGAGGCAGCGGGTGGGGCTGCAGGGAGGACACCACATCCCCTGCGCATTTATGGGCTGGCATTGCCCAACAGCACCCTGTGGGGAGCGACTGAGGCCTGCACTGCCCCCATGCAGAGGCTGGAACAGCTGCTGGACACAGCATTGGAGCCCCCCAAACTAAGGGGGATGTTGAGCAAACCCTTCTGCTCCTGAGCCTGGACAGGAGCCCTTCAGCAACCCCTTCCATGATTCAAAGTTCTCTCAGAAGAGAACAGCAGTTCCAAAAACTTTAGACCAAGATTTTTTCCTGGGGTGACAAACTATTTTGCAGCCTTCTTAACAGCCTCATTCCAGGCACTTCAAAGGCTCCTGCCCCCAGCAGAGTGCAGGCTGTGCCCTTGCAGAGGGGCAGGGCTGCACACAGATTTTATTGCCATAAAGTGATTGTTCACTTCGCAAGTGTTTTTGCCACTCTATTATAGCTACAAGGGCTTTAACCAAAGCAATAAAATAACATTTCACAGCACTTTGGGGATGCTCATCCTCTGCCCAAGTGAGACAATCTGGATGGTGCAGCTGTTACCACAACACATCAGTTCATGCTGCTCTAATCTCATTCAGGATGGCCTCGTGGTGCTCATTTTCAGGACCTTGTCCTGTCTGTTGACTTGACCAAGCCAGAACATGATGATTTCTATGCCCATCTCTCTATTAGAACTGGGCCAACTGGATGGCTCATGCTCCAAAGGCTCTGCTATCGCTCAGTTTTAGTGAAGTGCACAGAAAGCAGATACTTAAAGGCTTATCTGGGGGGGGTTGACTCAATTTCAGAGTTAGAGTTATCAAGAAATAAAGTGATTCAACTCCCAGTCCCCCAAGATCACCCCAAGATCTAGCAAACAAGTCAGGTCCAACACCATGGGACAAGCCTGCTAATGACATGAGCCCAAGAAAAATTAAAAAAAAAATCAATCTACCACTTAACTAATTTCATCCATTCTTAACAAAATGCTTCTTTAAAAAAACTCAGATTACTCAAACACACCTGTGTCCACTTTTAATCATGTGAAGTAGGTTCTGCATCACCAGGCAGGGGTTCAGCAAGTCAGCCACAAGGAGATGTGAAGGTCACATTGCTCTGCTTGTCTGAAGAAAAATGGGATGCAAGAAACACTTTTTCCAAAATGAATATAAAATAGAACACAAAATTTTGCAAGAAGCAGAGCCAAAAGCATGTAGTTTGTGCATCTCTCTGACTTTTAAGTCTTGCATTCACAACAGCACAACTTCCTCCATGTCTGAAACAAGATCAAAATTCACTGTGCTTTAAAAATTCATTTTTTCCTTAGTCCCACTTGTCTTTCTAGACATTGGGCTAAAACTGAGTTTTTAGAAATGGATTTTAATATTACAAATTTGATGTACATGGTGAGGGACAAAGGAAAAGCCAGCCAGGAGATGGCCCAGGGCAGCAGGAGGTGCCCAGCAGCCCATGCTGGGGAAAGGCAGCCAAGCACTGCAGCACAAACCTCTCAAATGAGACCCAGATGGGATTCCTTCCCTGCCCTTCACCCAGGCCAAGAGGATGGGCCAGACTGTCAGAGAACAAGTGCACTTAAACACATTGCTCTTACACACAATTACACTGAAGAAAAATGTACATGCTGGGGACAGACAGGAGTGAGACATCCACACATGTTTCTGGCAGATCCCATTTTCCTCTTCTGCAGTTTATGTCAGAAACCAATTCGTCGAGTCCTTTCTATATTGCTGTGTCACACAACCAAATACCAAAAGTGTCAGAAACTATTACTTACACTTTTTTTTTACATGCTTCAGTAACAGAAGAGTTACAAGCCCTCAGGAACTTCATTTCCAGAGTACTTTTAATAATGGTCCTTAATTGAGGTTTCTGGGTGCTTCACATAAAGCACTGTATGTGCAAGAACTGCTATGAAAGAAGAAATAACAATGCATACCTTGCCTCTCCCCAAACACCCCCACACACTCTAACAGACAAATTCCAGAGCTTCAACAGGATTCACTTCAATTTACTGATCCCACTGAAAGCTTCTGTAACAATTAAAATTCCTCTGTTGTCTTTTTCTTTAGGTTCAGAAATATCCAGGTGAGCTCTGAGTGTAGCTGCATTTCTACATTCAGACACAGCAGCCCAGTCCATCAAACCAAGACCAAAAAGTTTGCAAGGAAATCATTCCATGGAACTTATTTGGATTTCCCATTTACTCCTTTCCCTCCACCCCAGCTGATATTTAAGTCCCTCATGAGTGATCCTGGGATATCACTCATGCTCTTCTAACCTTGAATACCACAGGCAGGTTTTTCTGAGCATTCCCATGTTCATGTGTCACACAGCCAAGGAAAAAAACATGTTTGGAAAATTTCTCACTGAAAGTGAACCATGCACAGGTATGGATGTTCTCTGCAAATAGGAGCTGGTTGGTATCATACTGTAAATGTGTTCTGTGCTCACCATAAAAGGGGGTCATTGCAGAGGAGATGGACCTGTGATTTCATCCATGTTTTACAGTTAATCTAGATATTTTCCTACCAGGAAAAAAGTACTTATTAAGAAACATCTTCCTCTGCTAAGGACTCTGAATGCTTTTTGTTCAATGACATTGTAGAGACAGGAGAAAAAATTAAGCCATAAACAAAGATTTCACTGAAATTAATACCTTCTTCAGAATAATATAAAAATTACTTGAAACTGCAAGTCAATTTTGCAATCAAGTCAAAACAAAGCCTAACAACTGTTCAATCACGATGAAATTGGAAAGGTAATTTCTTCTCTGGTTTGAGGCAGAGCTCCACAGGGGGGAGGCAGTGGGAGACAGATGAAAGTCTCTGAAGCCTTCCAGAAACTCAGGTATCTGCTGTTTCAGTGCAGCATATTGAGAGATCTCACTTGTAAAAGAAGACCCCAGTGTAGAATCTGCTACCTGCAAGCAAAACAAAGACTCCCAAAGTGCTTTGTCTTACCCAAGTCCCCGAAAGGTGTTCACACACTGAGAGAGAGAATTTGGAGATGCCTATTCACCACTTATCCCCATTCAAACATGTTTTTGCAAGGCAGGTTAAGCCACCTCAAGAATCACACTTCTGCTATAGATGATGATGATATTGAGTTTCAAAGCAGCCAAAGTGGCATCAAAAAAACCCCTGAAGAACAATTACGTAAATCAGAGTTAAATACATTTGACAAAGGACGGAGTTTTAGGCTTTAATCTAAATAAAGATCTGATCTTCCCACTCACATGGACACCTGCTAATTGCACTGCCAAAAAAGCTATAACCCTCTTACTGAGCAGACAGCCAACTACATGAACAAATGTGTTAGAAATAATGTCTTCCCATTTTCTAAATTAAGAGTTCCTAAAACAAGTGACAGAGACAACCTCTGGGCAGGATTTTATTTTCTGCAGTTGATCTATGAAAATGAAGCTGATTGTGTATCATGTTGGTTTTTCCATGTATAACTCAATTAGCATGGAAACCTGTACGAAAACCACATCCTGATGTCTGTTGGCTGCAAGAGCATCAAATCACTTACGTAGATCCCCGGCTGCTCTGGCCAGCAGAGCTGTCTGTCATTTATTTCCCAAGTGCATGGCATTCTGGCACAGCACAGGTTAGGGCTTTTTAAGACATCTGATTTACTTCAAGGCTACCCTGAAGAGTCAGCCTAGCATGAAAACACATTCACATTTCATAAAGGTCATTCAAAAGTAACATCTGCTATTGATTCAGCCTGAAAACTCACAACTAGTCACTATAAACAGTTACTTAAAAAAAAAGAATCTTCTCTTCAGTAAAAATTACTCAAAAGTAGCCCCTTTCCATGCATAAAATCACTTTGTTACTCATCTCTTAATTACAGAGATATAGCGAGAAAAAGGACTCTGGTTGGAGAATTAAACCAGTCCCATCAAAACAATCATGACAACATCCCTGAGGTGGAGCCATCGCTTAACATTCGGAAAATTTCAGTTCAGGTGGGCAAAGTCAAGGTGAAGTCCCCTTCACCCAAAGAGGAGAAGGAGGGTTTTAAGGCTAAATGAGTCACTTGCTTTTCACACTTGCAGCAGCTGATCGCTAAGGGAAGAAGGAACATTTACCACCGTGACACCTTCCTGGTGATCAAAGGGACTTTCGTGCATCTGAAACAACTCCACCTGCTTTGCAGCTGAACGTGTGAAACCTCCTAAAGGGATTAGGGGAGGAAGGTGTGAACCTTCTGACAGTAGTTGTGCGAGTTTTCAGCCTCACACGTGTGTGGGGCAGACAGGTTCACACCTCACCTTTTGGTGCAGCCACACATCAACATCGTCCCTCCTATCAAGAAACTCACGGTTTGCCCCAATGGGTGAAGGACCTGCACTGTCACTCATTTCACTTCCAAGTTCCCTCTCTAGTTCTGCACTTCCTAAGGAAAAGGAACAGGGGGCTGGGGGAATAAGAGTTGTGTTCATGGAAACGGGGATGTTTTCAGGCTGAAACTATTCAGGCCATTTAGAGTTTTCCAAACAACCCCAAACCTTTTTCCAAGTGATTTTCCTCATGGTTAAGCAACAGACACACACATTAATTAAGCCATTCATTTAACTCAGGTCAGAATTAGTTGAAAGCCTTTTGGTGCTCAGAGGAAAGAGAAAACTGGAAACCATCCTGAGCAGAGAAATTACTCAGTCACTGGACTTCTCACTACCTGTTGCTTCCTGGGGATAACTGTTCATCAACAGCCTTGAGGCTTACACGTCTCAGCACATTTCTGCAGTGCTCCCAACAAGCCAGGTGACTGCTTTTTGCCTTCAGCCTTGGTGGTTCAGGACATTTTTATCATATGCACAGAGATCCCAACTCAAACTCCTCCTGTTTGCAGACCCTGCTGTGCCCTCCCAAAGCCCAGCCCAGGCACAGCTCATCCAATACCAGGACTTGGTCACACAGATATTTTAAGAACATTTTATCTTTTCACCCTAATTACAAATACCAATACACAGCAGTTCCTAAGGCACAGTCCAGTCTGAAACATTTAGAACTATTCCATACGATTTTACAGTAGACCTGGATGCCTCTCCATTGCATTTGCAGGTTATTCCATAAAAAAGAGGGCAGTATAGAAGTAAGACCTTCTTGCTGAGTTCATCTCACTACTGAGAAACACTTTTTATGCACCTACCCAGCAGTGGATCCCCTCACATTTTTTAAACAGCCTGGCTCAAGCATCACTCTCTCTAGAGGGAAAAAACATGCATTCCTTATTTTTTAACAAGATATTGCACAGACATATGCATTATACACAACCCCACTCAAAGGCAACCCTATGAAGCGAGTCATGAGAGGAATTCACTGCATTTGAAAGGCAGAGAAATCAGTCCAGGCTAAGGAATGCTCCAACGGAGAAAGTATTTATGGCAGAAATGGTCATGGTGTCTACAAGCATCAGTGTGAAAACTCAGTCTGGCACAATTGTTTATGGTTAAGTGCACAATAAACAACTGGGTTTACAAATTTTAGGTATGTGAAAAGACATTAATGTGTCTGCCTGAAAGATTCCAGGGACAGCCATAAATGCTGTGAACATGATAAACTCAATTAGTTCAGTAAACAAGCCAGTCACTGATACATTCACTTAGGAAGTGTTCAGAGGCACGTTATCAGGTTTTGAGTCATACATCCTACATTAACAAACAAAGATGGGTTTGCATGTAAAGATTCACACTCTCCTCTTTAATCCCTCAGCTACCTGGAATTCCTCTGCTCTCGGGACAACTTCTTAGTTATGCCTGCGGAGCAGAGAGAGCCCAGAGCCAGCTCTGACCACACACTCACGCACCACTAAGCTGAACATCACAGGAACACTGTTTTAAATCGTTACTTCCAGTGCCTGCTCCCAGCAGGAATCTTGCCTTTGGCTTCCCATGGCAGACAGACGTCAGCTGCCCGCCAGGCTGCTGGGGCTGGACGTGAGCAGCCACAGCTCCCCCCGAGCCAGGACATCCTTAAACCCCACAAACCCCCTGTTTGGGGGGACAGACCCCATCAGAACCAACTGCACCACCTGGGCTGGGGTTTTCCAAGGGTCACACCCCAGGTGCTGCTGCCACATGGAAGGTGCACCACAATTTGCTGTTGTGTCTTTCAATAACCACAATAAAACTGTGTGAGCACCAAACTTTGATAAATACACCCCAATTCTGTCAGGTTTTCATTCACCTCAGTGATTTGGGCTTTTAATCTTAAAAAAACCAACACAGCTGATGAATTTCACAGCAGAGCATCCTCTCTGGAGACCAGAGCAGGAGCTGCACGAGAGGTTTGAGAGGCTTCTTGGGATGGTGGTACAGGAGGTTGGACATCCCTGCTCCAGTGGAACAAAATCCACGTGACTGAAGCCAAAGTACACACTCTCCAAGCCACAAGTCAGTGCCAATAAATAAATCTCTGCTTTTTTGTAAACACCAGAATGGAATTTTATTAGGTCTGAACTGTCTGTGTGAAATCCAATCACCATCCAATCAGGAAGCAGAATTTAATCCTCTCTTCCCAGCAAGAGTAAGGGTTGATGTTTTCCTTGGCAGTCAGGTTTGTTTCAGGAACACATAATAGGAAAACCACAGCTGGACAGAGGTGAAAAGGTGCATTTTGAGTACAGACCCTCTTTGGTATAAGTGGCAAGGATGGAGTTCATGTCAAACATGGAAAATCTAGGCCATTTTCCAGCATTCAAGAAATTAAAGGCTTGATACAACAACAGATTTAGCCATCCAGGAAACATCATATTGATGCACAAGTGGCCTTGGAAATTCAGACCTGGGGAGGCAAATGTTCTCCTGCTCCCAAAACACGAGTGCCCTGACAAAGTCACCACCACACACTGACATTTAGCACATCTCAGACTCCCAAATCCCAATTTACCAGCAGATGACTCACCAAGTTAATTAATTCTAACTAAAGCAAGCGTGCATCTTCCCAGCTGAAGTCAACATTAGGTTCAGTTCAAACCATTTCCAGCACCTTCCCTACTCCAGGCAGTGCTTCCCAGGGACCTTTGTGCCCCTTCCCACAGCCACACATTTCAGTCCAGGGAAAAGGGAGGGCAGAAAATTGTGCCTGCTGGGGACAATATATCAAAACTGGTAAAGAAATCACCTCTTCCTTGAAAAAATAAACCACAGAATCCCACTCAGGCAGATAAGAAGCTGTATGTGTTTCACAGCAAGGGAGAAGACTTTGTGCACACACAGCCAGACCCAATGCCACCCAGGGCACTTTCAGAGCTGCCTTTTTCTTTTTGTCCTTGCTCAGGGCATACAATAAACATAATAACAATTAAAAAAGAGAACAGAAATATTTTTACGCTCTGGGTTTGACACTGGCTGCTAAAATGCATGTTTGTCTCAGTTCAGGGCATGGAAAGTTTCTGATTTTAACAGGAATTAATCTGTTTACCACAGACTGTATTAATTAGGGTTTATTGCAGAACCGTATTCTGTGTTAGAAAAACACCACCACACATTTATCAAATTTTAACCATGATTATTGTGTTTTATTGTTTCATAAACTTTCAAAATGTCATGTCATGATCTATTTCATCTCAGACTTTCCTTTCCATCTAGAAACCATTACATATGCTCCAAGGAGGAGCCAGCCCAGCTGCAAATGTATGTACTGCAGGATCCTGTTTGCAATGAAAATTTTCTGCAATTGATTCTCATGCAGACCAGTCTTCACAGGCATTCTGTGAAGCCAGAGCTAAATAACAAACAGTGTTTGTAAAAACCATACATTTTCCTGCAGGCAAAAAGAAGAGGAAAAAAAACCCAAAGGGCAGGGGGAAATACAATTAGTGCAGTAACAGCAATTCCAAGCTAATGAAATTCTGGGACATCAGCAAAGTGCCAGAGGTGCCTCGCTGCAATTTCAGATGTTGGGCCTTTGTGGAAGAGCCCAGCAGCCACAAAGCCACCAAAGTTTAGAAAAATATGTAACTGGCACCAGAGGCAAACCACACGGTACAGAGCAGAGACAGACAAGCCAAAGGGCAGTGCTGGTGCTTCTGCCTCCATAAATAGTGCTGCTGGTCTGGGTGCCCTTGAGGGGATATGATGAGGTCCAGAATGGCAGTGGAGAACCATCACAAGTGGGCTTGCTGTGCCACTGGAGAACTGAAAAGTCCAATTTATCCCTGTTCTCCCCCCTGCTACAGCAGCACTAAACTCAGAGATGTTTCTTTGCTTTGGTACTTGAGCCCTGATGAGGTCCTGACCCCCTCACTCACAGCAGTGGCCCTGTATGCACCAATCCTCCCTCCCCATTTATTCCAGCATTCGTGTTACCACATGGGAATTTAACTTGCAGCCTCTCTATGGTCCCTCTGTGCTCACCCATCCCTCTTCTGTGGATTTAATTAATTCACCAGTTCAAACTCTGCACGATAAGGGGAAGATGCCTGGGTGGAGTTTGCAGCCTCTTTGAGCCCAGTTACAAGGGTTCTATGTTCTCTATCTTGCCTTGATGGTTTTTCAGCCTACTCTGAGACAGGAAAGATACTTGGACAACAAAGGCTCTGTCTGTGGATGCCCATAATCCCCCAGGAGCTCTGAACTCATTTGACACAGCACTCAAAAGGCATCATGCTTCAGGCAAAGTCTTGCTTTGCTCAGCTCAACACAAGCATCCCCTCAAGAGATGGGGAGGGACATCCCCACACTTCTGTGATCATAACTCAGCACTTTGGGAATGAAGACAGGCTCTGAAGCATGGGTTGCTTTCATCCCACCACCCAGGAGCTGGGTGCAAGAGGTGGAACGTGGCACAGCTGTGCCTGACCCTGCAGGAGCAGAGGAAGGATGGGAAATGCAGGTTCTGGATCCTGGGCTGACACAGCTGCCTCCCCCCATTCCCACAGCCCTTGCCTTGTCTGCACACCAAGTAATGACCACTGACCTCAAAGCTGTTACAAATCAGCAGATACTTGGCTGCCAGGGATCCTCTGTCCCACCGGGGTCAGGACCCACTGTCTCAATGTCTTCAATGCCAAAAGGATCCAGCAAAACTGGCAAAACCAATCCATGAATCGCATTAAAACTCCATTTTCATCTCCCAAAGCAGAGGCCTCTGCCAAGGGAAAGCCACACCATGCACACACAGGGTCAGGACATTGCTTTTGGAGAGGACCCTGCAGGAGGTCCCTCCATGTCCCCAGACACACTCCAGACACAGGGAGGACAGCTCCAGGGCTGGGCTGGCTGCTCTCAAGGAGCTTGTTCATTACAGCAGACAGACTTAAAAGAATCCCCAAACCCTGCATAATTGATTTTATGCATATTTTGTAGATTTTTATGCATATTTCCTATCTTTCCTGGCAGCAGAGTGAATACAAAAGGGGTCAGGTCCAGTATTACTTGCTGAACAGATGGAAAAAGTCTGTCCCCTGCAAGAAAGTACCACTGAATAAAATTCAAAGCAGCAGTGCTGAAACCATAAAATCTGGGCCAGTCCTGAGCACCAGTGACAATCTCTGCCTCCCTCTGACCATACAGAAACCAAACAAATGTCAAAAGCTTCCTATTTCTTCAGTGCCAAACACTCTACTTCATGTTAAAGAAGTGCCTCCATCACATCTCCTCCACACCATCGATGCAACACTTTATCCTGCTTTTTATAAAGCCTGGAGAGATCCATATTAGCTGATAAATTCTGAAACAATAGGGTTTACAAGCGCAAGAAACACTTTTCCCCCCTCCCTTTTTAAGCTTCTCCAGTTGAAACGGTTTGCTGGGATCTTCGCCAGGACCTGGTGGAAAGTTTTCACATCTGGGCTCTACAATTAAAGTGTCAAAGCCGGAGATTATTTAGTGCATCAAGAGTAAATCTAAAGAAAAGCCACACATTTTTAAGAGTTGCTCTTTGCTGAATTACACCAAGACTATCTCCTCATTCAGTGGGAGCCAATATTTCATGTACTATTTCAACTGTTACCGGGATCCAGCCAGTTTTTAAACTCTTTTTGTTACTTCACCCCCTTCCCACCCTGGATTTCTTCCTCTTCCCCACCAGCAGCAATGCCTTGAGCATCCCTCAGCACAGGCACCAGACCTGCTGCCAGCACACATTTGGCTCTGCTGGGTGAGAAATTGGGATTCAGGAGGTGAATACCTGCAAAAAGTCTGCTCTGTGAGGATCTGACAGTGCACCTATGTTATTCACTATTTGATCACTAGGAGTTGTGATTCTTGAAGTCTCAGTAACAGTTTTAAATCAGAGCTGTTGCCATGCAAAATAAACGAGCTGGGCTGTGCAGGGCATGTTCCCACACACCTTGAGCAGCTCTGCTCTGGAGTCTGCAGACTTGCAGCGGGATGCTGACAGCAGACCAACAGCACTGGAACAACACACTCAAAGGAAGTGAACACTCAAGTGCGAGATCAGAGGGGACAGGTTGTTTTGTGGGTGGTGCATTTGGTTTTGTGAAGCCTTTGAGCCCCCTGGGAGGGTGACCAGTGACAACCAGAAGCACTGCAGGTTCTTACAGAGGATTCACAAGCTGCCTGTCCTTGTGACTGCCATGTAGGCACCACGTCCCAAGCTCTCCAGCACACACTGCCATGATTCAAATAAAACTATTTTAAAAAATACGCTCATCTCTCATTGATGGGACTGTTCAACCCAACCCTGTATCTCATTTTCCTGGCCTCAGGCTGAGCAAATAATCACAAGTTTCACTCAGCCTGAGCTAAGGCCAGATTTGGACAGCAGCATCCTTACCAAGAACTGGAACTAATGGCTTTGCAATTTGATAATGTGAACCAGAGCAAGGAGGAAATTATTTTGGCAGAATAGAGCAGAACCGAAACCAAAAGGTCAATCTATTTAAGGAGTGGTACCACAACATTACAGAATCTACAGTTACACCACCTGCAGGAAATATTATCATCTTCTGGATAATCTGTTCAGAACATTGGACAAATCAATGCATGCACAAGCCTAATAAAAATCTCTATGTCCTAATAGAAACCTTTCAATCCTAATAAAGAAAAACAAAATCTGTTAACAATAACCAGAGTAGTACTGACCAATCAAAAACTAAAACCAGCACTGACTGCACCCAAGGATTTAAAGTTCCATTCCCATGAAGAGCTACCTTAGAATTACAACTGTCTCATTGTATAAAGCAGAGAGCAGGGATTGACTCAGCAGTGAAGGGTAAGACGAAGGCTCAGTGGAGGCTGCTCTGAAGGACGTGGGAGGAGGATGTGCTTGAGGACTAAATCAATGTCCTTAACTAACCCACTGCAAAAACTCATATTCCTGTCTAGTTTAATGCTTATGCTTCCCTCCTGCTCTTTTTAGAGGGGATTCAAGAAAGGGCAGAGGGAAAAGCAGAGCATTTAGCAAGAGAGGATGAGATGGGAGAGAGGCAGGAGCTGAGAGGGGCAGGGTCCCTTTCGGGCCCGGGTAAGTGGTCTGTGATGTCAGAATGACAGGTTACATTAGTCATCTTCCTCCCAAAATCGTGTCTAAGACAATGTGAAAGACATTTATGATGGAGATTTGTCTCCCTTTGTTTTTAATTATTCTTATGTAAACCCATTTTGGGAGGGGGCAAGACCACAAACGAAATGACATGTCAAGATACATAAGCTGGTAAGGAAGACAAGCAAACCAAAGAGGGCTTCTCCAGCTGAAAATATCTGCAAACAAATAACTTCAGTTATTGCTATTCCCAATTTCAGATGAATTATTCATAGATGAGAGCTGAAGAGTTGCATGTGAACAGAAATTAGAGACTTAAATGATAACACATTAGCAATGTTGATACTCTAGGCTGATCCCTAAGGAAAATGCAATGGGATGTGTTAATCTTTGATGTATTTTTACCTGGCTGAGATGAAAGGAGCAAATTTTGGCTGCAGCTGTCCAGCTGATCAGAGCTGTGTGTGATGCTCAGCACTGGAAAGCTTCAGCTCAGGCCCTTTTTGTACCCCTTAAGGCTCTAACCAGCAAATCAGTTTGTATTGTTTAAAAACAAACAAACAAACTTTTTAAGAAGGAAAAAACCCCAACCAAACAAAAAAAAAACACAACAAAGAAAACCTCCCACCAAAGTAAAAATCCCAACCATCAAGCAAAGTTTAGTTCTCTTAAAAGTGCCAGGATTGACTCTTTCCCTGTAACAGTCCCACAGAGGTGTTCAAAACATGGACCTCCCATCTTCCCTCTCTGGAAATGACAGCCCCGATTAGGACTTGGCTGCACAAACCCGATGAAGCAAAACAAAAACATTTCACAGCCCACAGCATTCCTGGCTCCCTCTCAAAACTCTGGCAGTCGGGAGAGGGAAATCAAACCCTCTGGTCCCGGGCTGAGCCTCTGTGCCTTCAGCTTCCACTTCCAGCTCTTGCACTTCAGGCTATCAGATAAGTACAAATTGCATGAACATTATTCAGCATCCCAGGTGCTGTCAGGGATGTCCTAATTTGAGTGGAAACAGCTTCACTGAGTGGCCTCGGTGAGAGGGGTCCCCCTCCAGCTCCCAGCTGTGCCCCAGCTGGCCCCACTCCTTAGGCTGTTGGTGACTCCTTGGCAGGGGCACAGCCCCAAACAGGAGAGATTAATGGCTCAAACCCCGGGCCCCAGTTCACATTAAGCCAGGCTGTTGCTAAACTCTACCAAGCAGTGAGGTTTAAGAGCAGCATCTGGCACCAAGCCCACAAAAGCTGGCACCCATCAGCGGCAAGCTTGGGGTCGCCCAGCCCCACCAACAGCCACCAGCTCATGCTCCATCAGGGAGGATGAGCAGCACAACAGCAACCAGCAGTCACTGCCAGGCACAGAGCAAGCGGCCTCTCCAAAGCCAGGCTTCATTTGAGGGGGTTTGCGGTTCCTCCCTCCCTTTCATTGCATTCTGTGACACCCACCCAACACACTGTTTCCTTCATCCACAAAAGTTAGTCTGCTTCCACCCTGCACCAATGCAGCCATTCCACAAAAAAGAAATAAAAAATAAACAAAAAAGCACCGAACAAATAAAAACAAACCACAGGGGAAAAAGACTAAAGACAATAATGCAGTCACAAAACTGAGCTGAGCTGGAAAGACTGCAAAAGACAGGAGCCAATTAGTATTACTACTAACCTTTCCCCACTGCCTCTTGGACATTTTCATTTCTACAAGTCATCTTTTTGGGATAACATCCCAGTATGTCAGCTGCCATTCTCACACAACCCCATGTTGGTGTCTCACCAGGGCCAGCAGCCAGGCTCAGCCACGACTGCCACTGAACAAAATGGAAGCCTGGGATGGAGAATTCAGGGGGACAGCAACCTCAACAGTTTGTTGACTTCTCAGACACCTCTCCTCTTACAGGCAGCCCAGCCAGCTGGGTTACAAACAGGGACTCACAGGGTGAAGCCACTTACAGCCACACTGGAAAAGCTGCACAGCCTGTGTGTAAAAGCAGTGCTTTATACAAGAAAAGCACTAAAAATAACGGCCAGGAAGGTGAAGACCCTTCAGGACCAACCTGTGGTTTAACATTTTGAAGTTGGGCTACTTCATCCTTCTACTCAGGATTTCTCCTTAAGGTGCACATTTGTTAGACATTTGTCACATTCACCAGGTACAGCACAGTCAAGTAGACATCCAGTCCCAGGGGAGAGGAGTTAAAACAGACTTCAAAATATCCCACTTGTGTCCCTGATCAGAGCAAAGGCTTCCCTGGAGCAGAGTACCACCTCCTGCAAAAAAGAGGGCACAGAAAGTTCTGCTACAGCCTCACACCTCCAACAACAAAAATATAAAGGACTTCTGGAGAGGCTCCCAGGCTGCCTCCACAGCCACCCAAACACAGGCCTCACACAAGCTCTCCCACACATCTGGGCTTAAATACCAAGACATACCTCTGCTTGACTGCTTCACACATTAATCCCTGCCCCATATTACAAAAGGCAAGAGGATTCAGATATTTTAAGGTCATTGGTACATAATGCTCATCCCCAGACTGACCTGAAACCCCAGCTCACACCAGAATAAACACACACACTTCCAGTTTGACCCTTCACTGCAGCTTTCCAAGAACTGAGAAAGAACAAATGCTACAAGACTCACCTCAGCCACAGAACTGCATCCTGCCAGCCTGGAGCCCCATCCGTGTGGCCAAGATGCTCCACAAGGCCTCAGGGGATCAACGTGAGCCCACTCCCTGAGCCCAGGCTTTGGAGAAGGGGAGGAGCCCCCCACAGACACACCTGTGGGGAGGTGGTTCATCAGGAGCAGCAGCTGTGCCCAGTTACCAGCAAAGGCAGGTCTGATTCCCCACAGCTGTGTCTGCATCTTGCACCAAGCAAAGCCCCTCTTGGCAAGAACAGGGGAGTAATCCTATTGGTTTTAATTTTTCCCTCCCTGAGATATTCAGAGAAGGGAGAGAACTTCCAAAATTAGGTATTAAATCAATTTTAAAGCAAAAATGGATGGATTCAAAAATTAAAAGAAGAAAAAAGAAAATGCAGCAGAAAAGTACATGCAACTTCTGCCTGGGGTTAGGGCATCTCTGCCTTCCCACTGCACTCCAGTGACCTGTGCCCAGGATGAGGTAGCCAAAAATCCAAGATTTCTCTTAAGAATGGAACATACATACCCAGTTCCCCATCAGGGCCCATTTCTGCCACTAGTCATTCCCTCAAGTTCCTCTGGGATGGTGCATTAGTCCCTTGACAGGGTTTGTGTGCAACACGGTTGAACATATTTAAATGTTTGCACAATAGGGCCCTAGAAGCATCATTATTTGGTAGTAGTTACTGCCAAAGCTTCCTAAAATATGAAGCAGATCATATCAATACCAACTGTTCTCATCCTCCAGACAGATCTGCTGGGGAAAGGAAAGAAAGAAGAAGAAAAATCTGTTCAACATCTCCTCCAATTCCTGCATCTCTCCGAGCAGCGAAGCAGCACAAACCTGCTCGATCCTCCTGCACCGAGAGTGCTGCAATAGCATGAACAGGGACTGCTCAGAGACAGCACAAAATGGGGAGAAGACCCAGACAAACTCGAGCCAGAAAAAACATTTCCAGATGTACTGCACTGACAGATCTCATCTCTACCAGTATTTATTTTTTTTTAGAAGTCTGACCACAGACACACAGATGGTTGGGAACATCATCGAACCTACTCAAATTTTCTTGGTAAATACTCCCATCTCCATCATGTCACACTTGCTGGGAAGCCACCAAAGAGCCTGGGGCATGAGGGGCAAAATTTTTCTGTGGTGCAGAGTTTAACAGGTCCAGCCCAGGCCACTGGCCTCTGTGTGCTGCTCATACAGCCAACATCCATGGTTGTGCTACAAAGAGGCAGAAGCAAAGGGAGAGAGATGGGATTTCTTGCAATGTGTAGGAAACATCACGTATGGGCTGGAGCCAAATTCATCACTGGAGTTGTCATGTCATAAATGGTCCCAGTCAACTTGTGCTGAAGGGAACCTTCTGATGAGCAAAGTCCCATGCTATCAGGGGCCAGTGGCTCTTGCCATGGGGTTGCTCAGTTGGGTTAAAAAGTAATTTGTTCCCAGGTACCGACTGGCTTTTCTTCGCCTTCAAGCCTTGCCATGATTGAAATCATTGTGAAAAAATACACTACCCAGGACAGCCGCCATTCAGCACAAGCCAAGTTCTCTTAACGTCTTCAAAGCAAATTTATATAAATAGACCCAATTTAAAAGTGTGCCAAAACATGAACAACAGCTTTAAATGCAACCAACATGACCCCAAACCCTACTCCACCCAAGACTCTGCCTGGCATGTAAGATGAATTTAAGGTCTTTCCAAATAATATCCCCAACTCAAATTTGTAGGAAAAAAGTGGATTCCTGCCACTAAATCAGGAAGCCTGCTCTGCCAGTCCCCTGG
>JAOXXN010000191.1:7762318-7775055 GCA_026770055.1 Myrmophylax atrothorax | reverse complement strand
AGTCCCCTGGCTACACTCAATTCCTCCTGCACATGCAAATCCCACAGGCTGGGTGGGCGGGTGGGCAGGGGGACAGTGGGACCTGCCATTCCCTGCATTGCCAGCAGCTCCCTCCCTCACTCCCACAAAAGGCCACGAGCTCAATCCATCTGCTGCAGGGATGAAACCCAAGAAGCACATTGTATTGCACAGGCTGCCAAATGTGGGTGTTCAGGGGCATCTTGGCACCGGCACCTCTTCTGCCACATGATAAAACAGAGACTGATGGTGACAAACAAAGAACAGGTGGAGGTTTAATTAGATCATTAACCATGTGAGTGCAACCTGTAAGGCTGCAAATGCTTGCACCCACCAGACTCTGCTCAGGGTGGAGGGCACAGTCTGCAGAGACCATCACCTCCCCCCTGGGCTGGATGCTGGGTGGGAATACCATGGGGTCATAGCTGGGAAATGATGGGAATTGTTGCCTCCTGGGTCCAGTTTAGAAAAGCAGAAAGAAATCCATCCTTTTTACGGTCTAGTTTATCATGGCAGGACAGGTGCAATTAAAAAAAGATCAGCAATTGAATCTGCCCCCTCATGCTGCTTTGTCCTTGCAGGAGAACCTGTCACTCAGGGTGGTGTCCCCTGTGCACGTGCATGGTGGGTTCATTCCATGGTTCCTGCACACCCAGCACTGACCCCAGCCAGGCACAGCCACCGTGTGCATCCCTCCCAGACCACCCAGGACACAACTGCAGCAATGCTGTTTCCAGGCTCCTCACAACCACGGATGGACAACCCTGTGGCCAAACACTTCGCGCTGGCTGTGACACTTATTTTGAGAAAGCAGACAAAAGTTTCCCGATCTTTCTCTGCTTTTATGTCTGAAGTGACATCTGGAGTTTTAAGTGCAATCCCAGCTGGCATGATCAGTGCTTGGCTTGTGTTTTGGGTGGGTAGTGGAGGGGTAAGCGATCCACACTCATGGCCGGTATTTGGATTCACACCCTGGTCTTTGTAATCCAGGCAAGCCACACTTCTCAACAAGCAACTGTTGCAACACAATTACTTAGTTAAATTCCTGTCAGGACTCTCAGCTACAGCCAGCTATGGGTTTCACTCTCCAATTCACCTTCCTCCCTCCTGTGAAAACATGATGGCCAAAACATGAGCAATTTGCAAGCTGAAGGCACTTTGTTCAGGGGGCTGGAGCTCAGAGGAATACTGTCCTTTAGAGAAACTCTATTTAACAAGTGCTGAAAGGGATTGTCTTGCCCAGAAATCTGTAAAACAACTGAAAAAGCTACTGATAGATTTGCTCATGTTTTAACCCCAGCTGGGAACTAGGTTACCACACAGCCACTCGCTGCTCCAGCCTTTATTGGAGTGTCACAAGCAATGGAGTTATATTTGGATTCTTTACAGGGCACTACACCTACTGCCCCTGTGACCATACAAAGTAAAACAAATGTCCATGTCTTAAAGCAACAGAACAGGAGCAAACAAACAGCAGCAGGGGAAGAACAGTGTTTCTGGTCATGGAATGCACAACAGGAGATAACACCAGGTTTATAGATAGTCCAGGACTTCTCAAGTGGGAAGCCAAGGGCAGAGGCTGGTGGGGCAGATGGGGCTGTTCGTCCAGCCTTTGTCTGGGCTGGCACTCCCTGAAAGAGGCCAGAGGGAAGGTTAGTTAACCTGTTGGTGAATGACACAGCACCCACCCAGTGCAGGGAGAGCAGAGGGATAACAGTCATACAGCCCCTCTGCTCCGATCTGACTTTGGCTGCTGCTCCCCACATGCTCCCAGCTGCATGCACAGGTGATGTGTTACTGTGCAGTCTGTGTTTGTGCAATGCAAGGCAGGAAATGTCAGCCTGGAGCTTCCTCTGGTAGAGAAATAAGACAGCTCTTGCTTCAAGAGTACATCAGGGGTAGCTGACTGCCCCAAAATCATTTCTGTGCTAAAACCTGCTTCTATCAACACTGCATGAATGATAAGATCAACCTAAAGCCTGCTGGGTTTGAGACACATTCCCATCCTGTTACTCTCAGGGCGGACAGGAGATGACAGCACTACTGGCTCAGTGAGGAGGCCTGGAGATACAGCAGGTACTGTGCCAGCACCAGCTATTTTCAAAAATGGGCTTTGCAAAGCCAAGTCACTGCTCACATGGGTGACATTAATCCATCATTTGAACAAGAAAGAGAAGGAAACCAACTGGAAGCTAATGGGAAACTCCCAGGTGAGTCAGTCCACAAGCACTGAACCAACCTGCTCCAGAGCCTCCACTTTGGAAAGGCAGCACTGAAGGGGTTGGCAGCAGAAAATATCTGTGCCTGGATAAATGACTTCATATGTCGAGACAAAGATAAAGTTACACAGAGCCTCTCGCAGAGGATATGGTCATCGAGTTTATTTTTGTAGCTTTCATTACACTCAAAATAACTTTGGCAGACTTAGAAAAAATAAATTTTCAAAGCTGCCTCCTATTGATGTCACCAGTTTTAATTAATTTTCGCTGAAGTGGTCTAAAGGCAAATGCTGCTGGGCTGGGCTGGTTCCTGGTGTGCTGCTCTGGGTCTCCATGTTCAGACACTGGGGCTGCACCAAACACCACCAGGATAAATCCTGCCCCAGTCCCACTGGAAAACGCTTCCAGCCCATTTCCCTGCGACAGTGGTTTTGAGGCCAGACTGCCTCTGAGCTCGTGCTCTGACTGTGACAGAGGCGCCGTCAGCTCTGGGAATAACGCTGGTTCCACGCTATTTCCTGCCTCTGAAAGTCGTGGCCACATCCACCAGTTAAAGCCACCTCGGCAGGACGTTAAATGTCACTGCTGGCTTGCTAGTAGGGTATTGTCTGGGTGGGTGTAGAGCAGAGGACGTGCCTTCCCCCAGATGCCAGCACAATGGGGAGCTCCATCTGAGAGCAGTCCCCCAGTTCCCAGACTCAAACCTCCCCTCTGATGCACTGGCTGTCGCCTCCTGCTCCCATCACCACCACGAGCTCCTCAGCAGGGGTGTGGAACAGTGCCAAAAGTGTGAGCAGAACCCTCCTGACACTGCCATGACACACCTGGCTGCTGCCACCACGCCAGCAACCCGCTCTGCACACACAGCAACTCACAGGGCCAACAAAAAATCATTCCTCTATTTCCCACAGGGACTTTGGGATCCTTTCCCCATGGCTGGCTGGCACCCTGCAGCACACAACACATGGCTGGGAGGAGATGCCAAACCAAGCAAGACACCCTATTCTCCATTTATTTCCACCTATTGCAACCAGTCAAGAAAACAACCCCTGTCCTACAGGTTTCCATCAACAGAGAGTCCTGAAGCCTGAGTTCCCAAGCATGAGATGGGGGCCCACCACACTGTGGTGCTTTCCAGCACCT
The DNA here is from genome assembly GCA_026770055.1 of Myrmophylax atrothorax. Taxonomy (NCBI): domain Eukaryota; kingdom Metazoa; phylum Chordata; class Aves; order Passeriformes; family Thamnophilidae; genus Myrmophylax; species Myrmophylax atrothorax. The sequence continues at coordinate 7,771,675 of JAOXXN010000191.1, read as the reverse complement.
TCCAGTAGGATGATGGAGGTTATCTGTGCCCAGGTGGCTCTGGGGAGAAGGAGCTGGCGGGTCCTGCACATGTGGCATGCAGACACAACTCCAGATGTCCTTGGGGCCTTCCACAAATATCCAAAAGGGAGTGGGAAATGGGCATCAAGAAGGAGCAGATGGAAGGTAGCCAGCAGTCATTCTATGCTCAAAGAGCATTTTTCCAAAGTTGCTAAGGTCTGCAGATTGGATTTTTGAAGGGGTAAGATTTAAAAACACATGAAACAGAAAGTAAGAGCCTGCATTTAAATGGCACCATTTGTCAAAAGTCCTTCCCAACCAGTTGTTCTTCGTTATTTAGATGCTTTAACACTTGGCTTCTGGCTCATTTTTTAAAATCCTGGCACAGCTTTTTCTGTGCAGTAGAGAGTTCTGATTGCATTTGTAAGTTCAGTACAAAAAAAGTCCTGTTTATGCTAATCTGTAATTCTGATGTTCCAGCCTCCTGCAGGCAAAGGCAGACTGAGAAAGCCAACCCTGCTGAAGCAAAGTGAGTGGCAGGGAATGGGAAACCAAGGCAAGGGAGATTTGGGAGACATTTTAAACCTCAAAGATGTAAAGCTCCTCGTCTCACTCTGAATCACAGAAATTACAAAAACTACTGAGTTTTAATGGCATCACTGGGCAGAAAAGGGAATCTGGAGGTGACTGTAAGGAATACGCCAGAGGGTTGAGCTCAGTAGATACAAAGCAACTCAGAAAAGCAGAGATCACTACTAATTTAAAAAAAGAAATACTTGCTGGTCTTTTTTATTATCTATTGAACTATCCTGAAGGACTCGTGACTCAGAAATGCAGCACTACAGGCCCAGACCCTGGCGATGCAGTAACAGAGAGCTGCTATCACGAGAGAGTGTGAAACAAAGAGCATTAGCAGAGCTCAGCGCATCCCATTTGGCCTCCTGCTAAACATCTGCTGTTTGTCAGGACTACAAAGCCAGGAGAGCCCTCTACCCCTTGATCTCCAGCAACTAGGGAAATTCTGTTGTGCTAATTACCTGGGGAGACAAGGTGGAGAAGGCAGATAGTGAGTGATGCTTGAAAGGCAACATTTACACCAGTAAAAATTAGGCAGATATTTCAAATCATTAGAAACCACAAAAAGTACTGCACCAAACTTCCAGAGCAAGCTGGAGAACGCTGATCTCTGGGTATAAAGTTAGGGTAAATATTAAAAAAAACCAACAACAATAAATTATACAAGCAAGAGAGCCTCTGGACTTGCTGAGTCTGCAGAGGTAGGGAGGGTTTTAAATGCTCGTCTTCCCCAAAGTGCACATGGTTTGAGTTGCTGAGGAATGGAGCAGTCCTGGAGCACCACCACGCTCATCCTGCTGCCAAGCCATTATTGGGAAGTATTTGTCACATATTAACTGGAACATCAGATTACTACACTCGACATTTAACACTGGTTTAGGATACAGACATATGTTCAAAAGCACAGGACGCCTCTCAGTGTGAATTCGAGGTGAAGGCACCATCCAGCAGCCAGGAAATTCGGGGTAAGGCTCCAGAGGTGCTATTAAATACAAAGGCACGTGGGAACAGAACACTGACATTGAAATGCAGCAGCCAACAGTGCTGGAGCTTTTCATGCCCTCAGTCCAGCAAGGACAAGCTGCTTGACAAGACACATTCTGTGGACTGGGGCTGGTTTTGCCTCAGTTTTACTGGATTTAAGAGGAAACATTTGCTCTCAGGCTCTAGCATGGTGCATCCAGCACCTTGAGCTCTTGTGGGACCTTCTCACAGAGCTTAGAGACTTTTGGCGTGGCAAATACTGCGTTTAACAAGAGTCTTTGGCACCTCAGGTTTCAAAGGAGTGTGTGGAAAAATTAAAATAAACCTTAAAAAATTGCATATGAAAAGGCAGCCACAGCCCACACAACTGATAAACAAAGTGTTTATAAGCATGAGGTTTTAGTCTTGCCTTCAACCTTTATCAGCTGAAGGCTGCCTTAAATGCCATATACACAAGTGTTCCTGCACCTGCTGGGTTTCATCCTGCAGCAAAGGCTGTGTCAGGACCCCAACAGAGAAAGAGGCTGAGCATGAGGGGATGAAGGACCTCTCTGACAAGTGTTACAGGTCTGGTGTAGGGAATGACCATAACACAAATATTGACCTGCTGTTTCCCAGTGAGACAACCTATGGGGACAGCCTGTCCTGGTCCTGCCCAGTGCCCAGAGCACGGAACTGCTGCCACCCCATCCCAAATAGCTGAGGGGACTGAAAGGTCATATTCACCTCCAGAGTGGGGTCACCAGCCTGTCACAGCATTCCAGAGCCTGACCCGCACTTGGTCCAGCTGCCCCAGCCCCCCAACGATGCTCTTCTCTCCCTCTGCCACAAAAATGCCCAAACCACAGGGGACCCAAAGGGACACAAAGTTGTTGTCATCATCCCCCATCACTTTGGTTGAATGAATAAAGCAAATCAAGTCAACTCAAAGCAGCACACAGATGTTCAGGGTAACTGCAGAGGTAACTTTCTGCAGCATGCCCAGCACTGGAGACAGATAGTAATATATTAAGCTCTTAGAATTTTTTATTATTATTTTTTTAAAATTTTTACTACTTTCAAGGTACAGGTTGGGTGGGGCTTTGAGCAACTTGATGTAGTTGGAGGTGCCCCTGGTAACTGTAGGACAGCTGGGCTAGATGACTTTAAAAGGTCCCTTCCAACCCAAACCATTCTGTGATGCTGTGATTTTTGTGGATGACTGGGATGTCTCCATGGCCTTGGTGAAACAGCCGGGCCCCCTCTGCCGGCCACCAGCTTTTACTGGCCACTGACCTCTCTCCACAGCCCAGAAAAAACCCATTTTAAAAGCCAATGAGCCCTACAGACAAATAGGAAACTTACTGCAGAGCACAAAGCACAAAATGGGTCAGTTTGGGTTGTTTGGTTTTTTTTTTTTGGGGGGGGGGCGCGGGGGGAGGAGGATATCTGTTTTATTTGTGTGTTTTACAAGCAGTGATTTAGGATTTCACTGCAATCAAAATAACTTGACCCTCATTTAAGTGCATCATAATCATCTTGTCCCAAACTGCTTTCAATGTGTAGCAAGTCAATTTTATCAAAGCAGTGCCCTAAAAGCAACCCCCACCCCCTCAAATCCAAACAACCCCCCAAACTGAATGAATTCTGAGGATAAAAAGGTGTTGCTTAAAACAGGGCCAGCTCTGAGCATGCAGTTTGCTCCTGCCACTGCCCATGGGGGGTCTGTGGGGCAGCGAGTCCCCCTTTTCCCAAAGAGGCCCTGAGGGAGGGACCTCTCACCACCAGCTCTCCAGTGGTTCTCCAGCTTGCTTTAAATCCAGTGGTAACAAGGAATTCTTAAGCTTAGCAGGGCTTCTGGCAGAGGAAAGCCCACCCTCAGCCCCCGTGTTCAGGACACCCACCAGCTTCCAGCTGCCCCTGGGAAGCAGAAGCAGAGCTGGCAACATCTCCCCATCCCCTCCACAGGGGAATTTACTTTTCCCCAGGGGTTGCTTTTCCAGTGCACAAAGTGAAGCTCAGGTGTCAGTTTGCATCCTGGTGTAGCTCAGCAGTGAATGCCAGTGAGACCAAGCTCTTCAGACACAGACCAGAAGGCAATTCAGCCTTCTCCAGGAAAAAGAGGGAAAAAACTGAAACACAATGTAAAGATTGCTTCGCTTTGTCCCAAAATAGCTGAAAGGCTTCAGGACAGTCCAGCAGCACATCCCAGGCTCCCTGCAGGATGGGACACTTCCTACCCACCAGGAAATCACTTCTCCTTCCCTTGGCTCACAAATTACTTTGACATTCGTTACTAATGACTGTAACGAGTATTTCAGCAGCACGTGGGAAAACCTTCCCCCTTCCTCTCTTCCCCCCATCTCCCAAACACAGCAACCAGCAAACCCAGTGACCCAGAACAGAATTGGGACTTTCCTGGACAAAAGGAGCCTCTTCAATCCCAATTGCTTTCCGCAGAGCAAAGGAAAAGCCTCTTGACCATTTAGGCACACCAGCAGTGTTCTGATTGCCCAGACCAGGGAAAGACACAGCCCCAGAGCCCTGTGAGGGGGATGGATTTGTTGGGTCTGCGTATCAGAAGGGAGAAAACTGTTTTGACCACTTTCCAAAGAGCTGAAAATAAGCAGGATTTGTGTCTCAGTTGATGGGGTTTGTTACCAGGCAGTGAGGCACACAGGGAGCCCACAGGAGCCTTCCACTGGAAAAGCAGCAAGGGCATTTAAGAGCATCATTAGTGAAAAGTTTCTGAGGTTATTAAACTTAATAATATGGGGAGGGAAGGCCATTTCCGAGCTTATTAAACATAATCTTTTGGTTAAAAAAAAAGTCCATTTTTTTGGTCATCTTAGTATGCACTAACACTGCATGTTCTGGTAGAATTCATTTCCAGGATGGTAGGAAAAATTGAGCCTGCCCCTTTTCCTATCCCGCACCTCCACGTAGCATTTACAGTTTGTTCACTGTCTTTAAAACTACAGTGGAACTATCTCCTGCTTGCAAGTCTTTGTACCACCACTGTGCATCCTCCCCCATCAAAGCACTGCACATCTTTGACCTGTCTTTTGCCATTTCTGCAAAAAGAAAAGAGAAAAGGCTTGAAGTTCCCCAGCTCAAAGTCATTTATGCTGTTCAGTGTGACAGCAGAGCACTCCACAGAGCATTTCTGTAAATGAGGTTCCTTTACAAACTAATCTCAGCTGTTTATTGTTTCCAAGGAGCATGCACTTCCACAGCAGAACAGGAAGTTTTGACAGTTTTAGAAGTTCATTAAACTCTGTGAGGAAATTTAAACAATCGGTGACAGCTTTCCTACAGCAAAAGAAGCCGCTGCCCTCCGAAAAGGCAGAGGCTGCAGCTTTCAATTATAACACTTCCATTAAGCCCCAGTGATTGTGTTACTACTTCTGAATTGGTTTGGCCCAACACCCGGGGCCCACAACCCAGTCAAGCTCTTCTCTCTTTTATTCTTGTAGCCAAACATCGCTTTTGTCCAAACCTCAAGCTCCTTTATCTGTAAACAGGCCAAAGCAAGGCACTGGGAGAAGTTAACAGCCTCAAGAACAACAGAGTGCTTCAGCTTGAGAAAAAATACTTCTCAACACGTTTTCCTTGATGAAAGGGAATATATAAAAGAGGAGAGGAGGAGCTCAGAGGTGTCGGTGAGGTGAGCAGGAGGCTCCTGGGCAGGTTGTCTGGGCTGTGCTGGAATGTTTGCACCTACCTGGGGGGCACATGCAGTCCGAGGGAGCCTCTCTCGCCGTCCTCAGCTTTGCTAGTCCTTCACCCAGTTTCTGTTTGGAGGAGGAAGAAAAACAGCCATTTAGAGAATGCAGCCTATCTAAATTCAGGCTGTGCACACATGCCAACAGCCAAAGTACCAGCACAGCTTCCTTCCAGAGAGAGGTAATGGTTTCATCCTGTTGCATTCAGCCTCGTTGGAAAGTATCCCACGTTATAGTAGCACATAAATATTGAACATTGCTTAGCAAGTGGCCAGTCTACAGCCCTCACATGGAGCAGGCAGACACTCCTCCTGCACATCCCAAAGTCCCTTGAGACAAGCTCCATTGGCAGGATTCATCCTGAGCTGCTGTTACAAGTCCCACATCCAGTCGTGGCCTGATGTGGCTGATTTTGCACTTAAAATTCATGCTCTGTGGAGTATTAGAGTTTCTTTAGGAGAGGGAGGAGGAGGGGAAGGACAGTCAAGACTGGAGTGCTCACCCATGCCCAGCTCTACCCAAAGCCCAGTGTTTACATCTCCAAGTGAAAAACTCATCAGTGGGACAACTAGAACTCATAAAAATTCACAAAACTAAAGAGTGTCTACGTGGCATATTGCAGGCAGATGTGAGCACACTCTGCCTGCTCCCCAAGCCAACCAGACTGTTCGTGCCTGCTTTCAGGACTCTGCCAAGCCCCAGTTAATGAGCCCTAATGACAGGTATGTTACATTAGCTCAAGATTAGAACTTCATGACAGGGGCAGCCCAGCAAGGGTGGGAACAGCTCATCTTCACTCACAACCCTCACTCTCTCAGTCCTCCAGGAATGCCCTGTCTTACCTACAGTGTGTGCCAAAAGACAAACCAATAATCTGATAACTGGAGTCTCTACATTTCAAAGAAAGAATGTTCAAAGTACTCACTGAATTTAGGGTGTTAAGACTTCAATTTCATGCAGCAAATGACCTGGTCTCTGTTCAAATATTTGAACACTCTGGACTATTCAGGAATTAGACTACCTGTTAATTAGGTTATTTTCCTTTTATTCTGAGGATTAAATAGTTTTATCTGTTATTCAAGACCTATGCACTCTTCTCTAAGAAGCTTCTTGGATGTGATGCTAAGAGGTCCTGAAATTATCAACATGGTTTTATACCTCCTGACAGAGAAGTTGTCCTAAGGTAAGTAAAAATACTAGAATGATCCAGCTTCCTTCTGCGAAATATACACTTTCCTTGAGAAAATGTGGCAAAAAATTATCTGAAGAGACTTTTCTGACAGCCACCTGCAGTCTAAATGTTACAGAGTTGCTCAAATTTTATCTGTTTACTTTTAAAGTACTTTGGTTGATGAAGTAAACGAAAATAAGCTCTTCCCTCCTTTCAGTTCAGCAGGCATCTCTGGGAATGGCAGAGCTCTGAATCCTGGAGCGAGTCCTCTGTTCTCCCATTCAATTGTTCTTGTCATGAAACTGATTAATCTGGACACTGAGGACAATAAATCCCTTGTGAACAAAACAGTCCAGTTTTGTTTACAACAACTGGATGGATGCTTCTATAATCCTCCCGTTAATATTTTCCCTCCAGTGTGAAAACTACACACTTCGAGCTGGGGCTTTTGACACAGCAAGTGGAGATGCTGCCTCGACTGGGCCACGCTCCTGGCAGTGTTTCAGAGGGCATCAAAGCAGGAGCTTGCAGCACATCCCCCGAAATGGGAGAGCCAAGGGAAGGGCAAGGTCCTGCCACAGTCAAACCAGAAACTTCTCCAAAGTTAGATGGATGCCTGTCACAGGGCCAGAAACTAAATCCTAGTTGTCCAAATTGGCTTTCATTACCTTAACTACACACTCAACCTTCTTTTATTATTTCCTATCCTCTTTTACTTGCCAGACATTTAAACAACACTAACAGGAACTGAGCCAGCGTGTTGATGTTGTATTTGCTGCTCTTTATACACAGCTCTGCCATAAATTATGCCAGCAAACCCCTCGACTGGTATAGGGAGAAATGCTTTTTGGGTTGTGGCAGAACAAAGGATGCCTGGTCATGCACAGAGAGCGTATGGAGCTTTGGTTTCACTTCTGCAATACTGTGGTAAACTTCAAAGCAGAACCAGCACAGAATTTAACAAAAAAACTGACCCCAGGCATCGGTTGATGTTCATGATGATGGAAATATTCTCTCGCTCTCCAGAAACTCTCAAGAACAGAAAGGGCAGGAGTTGCCTGACAAGCGAGCAGTCTTATGTAACAGAGTTTGGTCAAGAAACAGACACTTTCTGAAACTGCACCATAAAGTAATAGGTTCACTTAAAATGACCATTAATAGATAACCACAATCGCTACCATGCATTCCCTGAATTTGTTACTTGGTTAAAAATTTGCTCTACTATTGACAGAAGTTCGGTCATACTAAATATTTCAACAAGCTCGCTCTTGCATTAGAAACACAATTATGTGGTTTTGCTTTATTTTCCCCTGTACAAACTCCATCTGAGCATTCCCAGTACAAAACAAGCTTTCCACACTTAACTAAATCTCAGCAAGAGGTTGCACATGATCTTACGCAGTGCCACAGAAACCCTTCCCATTGCTAAGCACATTTATTGGAATAATTGGAACAGAACCACTGCCACGACCAGCAGGCTAATTCCTGCCTGGAGAAAAGACATTAACTAGAGTCTGTGACTACGCCTCACAGGCACCCCTCTGGTCTGGTATTCAGGGTTTTCACAAAAATATTTTTAACATTTCACTTTTATCAAGGTACATCAAGGCAACTCTGACAGCAGCAAACAGCATGAGGAATTGCTTCCCCAAGCCCCTGGCTCTGCCTCCATCCCTGCTCACAGCCCCAGAGCTGTTCACAGGGCACCACACACAAGCACATTTTTGCACGACTGAGGCTTCATGGCTGTCAGGATTTTAATGCAGCACCGTGTTTTGCACCCCAGTCAGGCCATTAAAAAATCCCAGTGTAAAACCTTGCCCAGATGTCAGAATCGATCACTGGGGGTGTCCTCCGGCAGTCCCACAAGCCATGTTGAATCTTGCTGAACTTTATGAACCACTGTTTAAACAAATCCAGCAAACCAACTGTGGGATCTTCACGCACTTCCTATGAGTGATGGAGCCCTCCCCGTCCCCCTTGCCCACAAAAAGCCCCAAACCTAAACACTGGGGTTGGGAAAAAGATAACCCTGGGATCAAGTGTAACTTCTCCTAGAGATTTGGTTTAGTTACGGAAAAGGCATCAGTGTGGATAACAGTTCTCTGAGTAGGGGAGATCTTTCAGCGCAGAAATATCTATTGAATAATTTCAGAAAACCCTGAGACTGAAAGTTAAGTAACTAGTGGCAGGTCTCCTCTGCCCGCCATAAATCAGTTCTGCACTGCCAGACCACAATACGCTGTGATAGACAGTCCAGATAACAGGGATCATGTTCATAAATTTCTAACAAGGAAATTATGGTCCATTACATCCCAAGATAAATAGTATTTAAGTACTCGGGTTGCCTGTGCCAGTGAATAGAATGAGGGAGAAGTCGCATCCCCTCACAAACACTGAACTGCCAGCCCTTCACCTGGGGCATTTTGTCTGCTAAACCAGACGGGCACTGCCACGCCTCGCCCTACGCCCGAGCCACGGAAACGGCAGCAAAAAGGGCAAAGTTTGGTAAAAGCGAGGAAGTTTTTCCAAACGGGAGGAGAAGCCGGTGGCACACGGGGCGAGCCCCGAGCGCCTTCCCAGGGTCTCTGGCCGCGGTGCCGCCGGTCCCGCGGGCGCTGCCCCGCCACTCACCTCGCGGAAAAGCTGCTCCACGCGGGGCTGCAGCGCGTCCAGCAGCGGCCCGTGGCCGGCGGCGCCCCGCTCCTCCAGCGCGGCCAGCCGGCCCTGCAGCTCGGCCGTCTTGGCACCCAGCAGCAGGCACACGGCCACGGCGGTGAGCGAGAGCAGCAGGCACAGTGCCGAGGTGGCGGTGCCCGCCGCGGCCCCGCTGCCCGCGCTCATCGCGCCGCGCTCCGCGGTCCCGCTCGGCTGCCGCTCGCCGCCCGCCGCCCGCGCATCCAGCGCCGCCCCTGCGCTGCC
>JAOXXN010000191.1:7711432-7741728 GCA_026770055.1 Myrmophylax atrothorax | reverse complement strand
CCCTGGAGGTTTTTCAACTGAGCTTGGCCGTGGCACTGAGTGCCATGATCTGGTAAAGGGCCTGGAGTTGGACCAAGAGTTGGACTTGATGACCTTGGAGGTCTTTTCCAACCCAATTGGTTCTATGACTCTGTGATTCTTTACAGCTTATATTCATATATTTGCAGTTGTTGAAATCTCTAAAAACCGAAAAACAAAATCCACACAGCCATTTGGGTTTTTTTTAATTATTATTTGACACTCACATTACAAAATTTAGAAACCATAGACAGTTCAGGCAAACTGTTAAAACACAGTATAAATTAGGGGGGGTTAATATATAAATTCTATACATAGGTAAGTTAGCTGGAACATGACCGACAAAAGGATTTCATAACAATCTTACCACAACTGTATAAAAAGGCGTGGGAATAGGCTGGGCACTACGTCATGAATGCAGGTTAAGACATTTCCACAACAGCTACAAAGCGGAGCAATGACCATGCTATTCTCGCAGTGTTTATGTGGGGCAGAGGATGCATTTTTACCATTAACATTTTGCAAGATCTATGTACAGTCACAAAATCATAACAGCTTTCAAGGAGCTTTGCTGTTTCCTGCCTGTGCATTTAATAAAGTGTTGGCATTTGTTCTGAGGATTTTTAACAAAGCTACGTGGTTTGGGTAATATGGATGGGTTAAAAGTTGGACTTGATGATCTTAAAGGTCCTTTCCAGCCTAAATGATTCTACAATTTTATGATTCTATGGTAGAGGGATTTCACTTTGACCTGAAAATGCTAATCCTAACATGAAATTGTTTAATTTAATGAAGAAAATACAGGTAAAGTACAGTTCCTCATTGCTATCACTCACATGATTAGTATGTACCAGTCTTTTAATCCATATTTATTTCCTAGCTTGATTCTTTTTCAGAACCGAAGTGATAATTTAGTTCCCATTTTTCTAAGCACTCTTGTAAAAAGGAGTTACACCAGAAGAAATGTAAAACTATTTAGATATCTTTGTGGGTACTTTTTTGAAAGTACATGCTTCCCTGGTGACCCAGGATGTGTCATTCAGCCTTTGAATTTCTCAGTCTGAAAATAAGGACAGTTCTGCTCATCCATTTTTACTCTGTCCTTTTAGGTCTGTGTCTAAACTATCATTCTAATAGTTTTAGAGTAGCATGTTCTTGGAGTTTAGGGTTTGGATAGTTGATAGTCACTGTCACTAAAAGTGAAAAAACCTTTAAAATCTGATTTTTTACCTTTATAGGATGATGAACATTTGCTAAGAGTTCTGAAACCCACAGGATAATTTATTTTCCATCTGTGTTGTGTACCAGCAAACTGTGTTTTTGCAGACAGACCCCTAAGGGAAGTACTTGGACACTTGTAAGAACTGTATCTTCAAACACTCGAATTTAATAGCTCTGTGTGTGCATGTTTTGCTAAGATTTAATAATTACGAGGATTCTGTTGGAACAATTCCTTCTGGTTCAAGGCAAGGACAGTGAGTGATAACACCACTTGGGCTGCTCCAGCAATACATGTGATACCAACTGTCCAGACAGCCTCCGTATTTTCAGCTCTGACCATGGGCCAAACATCAACAAACCGTCCCACGTTTGTTTCAAAAAGACTGGAATTTTAGAGGCATAATTAAATCACGAAAGCAGTGATGTAGTACTGACCAGTAACAGTTCACTGAGGAAGTCACGTTTCTCTGAAAGGTAGCTGGACTAGGGAATTTTCTGTTCAAAATTCCATTAAATGGGCTTTGCACCTTTTAGAAGGAGTTTTCCTGTGCAGACATTTAACTTGTAGGACTCCTGAGCTCTGAACTCTTATGTCTTTCTGCATTCAGGAAAGCTTGGGAACATTGCTGCACTGCAGCATTATTCTGGCTCGGCAGCTTCAGGGCCACAGGGATGAAAAGGGAGAAAGACTCTTATTCTGTTATGACAGATCTGGAGTATGATTACAGAGCCTTTGTGTGGCAGAGAGCTAGAAAAATGTTCCTTTGGCATTTTGCAAGAGCTGTTTGTGGAGCAAAATACCACTTCTGTGGAGGGAAAGGCACCAAGGGAAAAGGGAGCAGTCTGAGCCACTCTGAATTTACAGCACTACAGCCTGTGCCTGGCCACAGTGCAGGGCAGCAGTTACTGATACCCAGCTTTTTGTTGTAGCTGAGGCTGTAGCCTGAGTTCGAGTGTCTTGCACCCATGCAGAGTATATGAAACACCACCCACACAAGCCATTGGCTCCCCATCTACATCTTGCATAATGTAAAAATGCAGGATGTGATCCCTTGTATGAGCATTAGCTTTAATGAACTAAGTATTTTTTAATATGTGAAAATATGCAAAATATGTAAAAATAAATTTATACAAAACAGATTAAACTCCACATCTGTAACAAATTCTTCACTGTTTCATGTCCACTACAGAAATCTCTTTTAGTTCAAAGAATTTTCTTGTATTCATTCTGTTGGATGGAAAATATGTAGCAGGTTTTGTCCTAGGTGAACTTCCAGAACTACCTTTCCAAAGGGACGTGTCCCAGCATCAGAAAGCTCAGAGTGCAAGCTCAGATATGAATTGCATGTCAGCTTTGTGCAGGATCATCTAATCCCCCCTGTGTCTCTGTCAGTGCATGTGCCACCACCCAGACCCCAGGCACGTTCCCCAGCACTGATGCCCTGCACCAGCTGCAGGGCACATTTCACTCAACAGGTAGTGTTAGAAAGGACAGAAGAAGACAGCTTTGGCCCACAGTTGAGCCTCTGAGCAGTAACAAAGGGGCTTTTCCCTGTTTCCTTGTCACTCCCTTATCCCATTCTGCACCTACAACAGTGGAAATAAGCAGTTCATAATCAAAGGGGTTTTAATTTCCAATGAGAGAGTCATCTGAGATGGTATGGCTAATTTCTACAAGTTTAAAAAGAGAAAAAGGTTCTTAAAGCCAGAAAGTCAAATTTTGATCTCAGACATGAGTTAAATCATTGGATCAAATTTAGTCCTTGAATTTGCTGCTGAAATTTCAGCAATGTCAAACCTTTGCTAAGGCTGGATTTTCAGCCTATGAAGTGCATCTCCCATTTGAGAGTTGCAGCTGGCACAGGGACCGTACCAGTCGTCGATGCAGTTTAATCCCTATGAATAACTAAAAACTGTACTACAGTTAATAATTGCAGGGCTGCTCCACAGCCCATCACAATCAACTGGAGTTTTTCCTCTGGCACATCCCTGTGCTTGGGGATCTGTCTCACTCCATGGAACAGTCATTGCTAAGCCACAGACTGTTACCTTTGTAATATTTTTACCCTGATATGCATAACAGTATCTTTTCCACTAACATGTCTTCTTGTTGATAATTCCAATTACATATTCAGCAATCTGAGCTCTGTTCTAAACTGGATTTACAGTCATGTGCAAACCAGTGCTCATGTGCTTTAAGAAAAGGTGCATAAACTATTGCAATAAAACATGACAAAGTAACCAAGATATCAGTTAGGGACAGGCTTAATTTTAAGTGAGTGATTAACTTAAAACCACTGACCACATCATAAAATATTTTCAAGCTGAGAAAACCATCTATATACTTAAATTGCTTCTTACTTGAAGTGCTTTAGGAGCTGCCCACACTTAGCTAAAGTGAAACCTCAGCAGTGGCTGGGACCACAGTTTGGCTCCAGATCTGCATATCCTCTCTCCATATGGGGAGGAGCTTCCAGAGGCGAAAACAGGATTGTGTTCCCTGCCTGACAGGGGGAGTAACGACGTGCTGAGCTCAGTGTGCTCTGGTGCACAGGGCTCTTGTGTGATGGACTCACTCACTGTGAGTTTTGGCCCTGAAAACTCAGCCACACCCAGCTGACCTACATCCATCCACCTTCCACTGCGGAATGTGATCGATGCTGATGTGAACTTGAGGGCGAGATGGAAGGATTTAAGTGTCTTTTGAAAGGCATTGAGCAAGTTCATCTCCTGACTTCGACACAAGCTGAAGGCACACAATTGCCTCATTGCTTCCCACTGGGCTTATATCGAGCCCAGAGTTGCAGAATGGCACACTCAAAAAATGGAAAAATGGGACTTTTGCTACCACTGATTACACTGTGGGAGAAGCAGAAGTGATTTCATGTATTTGGGTCTTTAAAATACTGCTGTACACCAGAAACAAAGTTAATGCTTCTGAAGGACTGTATCTTACTCACCCCTTACTAGCTTAGGGGTCTGATACTAACACTGCAGACCTACAGGTCTAGTTTTGCTCTGTGTAGCATTAGTTCAAGCAGCTGTCAGGAAGGTGAATCCACTCAAAAAAGGAATTAGAAAGCCATGACATTACTACTAGGAACTTGTCTAGAAGTTAGTCTAATGACCACATGCCTTACAGTGGCTTAGTGCTTGAATACCTTTATAGCAAGAAAAATTAATTACTGGACATGGTTTTTTTCTCATTTTCATATAATACTCATAAATTTTTGGAAGAAATCTATTCTCCAAACTGTCATGCTTTGTTTTCAGCTGTACTCATGCTTCCTGAAACTGTTAGTGAAGCAAAGGTCTAACCACTCTCCTGCAGGAGCTGTACACCCTGGTTAGGCCAAACATGAACTAGAAATGCAACTGACAGCTGTAACTTAAGGCTTACATCGTTTCTATTTAAATCACTAGGATTTTGGCTACAGAATTCTGTGAAGACAAGCCATGATTCCCAAAGTCCATTTTTTAAAAGCACTGTCTTCTCAATTGAAGCTGCTCTGCACTCCTGTCTCCAAGTCATTCTGCAAAGATGACTGGACATCAAATACTACAGATTAATGTGCCATGCACCTCTATAAAGCAAGTCTGAGGACTCCCCAAGAGATGAGGATGTTTAGCACCTCTGAAAAAAGACCTTTTAAATGTGTGACTACATAAAGGCTTAAGGATATTTAGTGCTTTTGACAGTTCCACTAAGCCCTTAATACCCACCTAAATCTGACCTTTATGCTTCCATTTTAAGCACTGAGGTTTGAAAGTTTTGTACTGTGAAAGTGGCTTAGTGATAAACTTTAGGAGACCTAATTTAACTTATACTTACAAAATTGACCTAATTCATGAAAGGTACTCCAAAATATAAAGTATTATGGTGAGAAATCACATTTTAATTACCTTCAGGGTTTTATGATCTCAGCTGCACCAACCTCTATTGGCTCATTAGAAAAGGAGTAAGGATTACAATTTTAAGAAGCAGGTTTTAAGAAAGGGGCCATCCACTAACATTGCATTTCAAATAAATAAAAACCCTACACTTCCACTATGAAGTCACACCGTGCCTGTTTAAAAATGCAGACAGTAAGAAAAAATGCCCATTTAGCAAACACACTTAAGCATTAGCATTGTTGTATGTTTATGGTTATTGCTCTGGATTGGTCTGGAATTTAACAGGCTCTTAATGGCTTCATTTTGGAAATGGTTCTGCCTGAAGGAATGGCTGTGTGTGCATGTTCCTCTGTATTGCTCTCAGCTCATGTACAAAACTTAACAAACAGCATATTGACAGTATCAGCAGAATATTCATCTGGCTGGCATGATGTTGTACCATCTTACCTTAGTTCTTTCAGCAAGTTAGCAATCAAAATGAAAAATTCAATATCATGGGCATTTAGGTTTCATTTAAGCTTTTTGAGGTCTTTCCTTGGGCAGCTGCAACCATTCCTTCCATATACAAACAATTAGTCTACTGTCAGGGCTTAGTTCTGAATCTAATTTAGTACATTATCATTTAACATATCTGTTACAGTAGCACCTTGATTATTGTACAACTTTAAAGACCATATTTCATATTATCTGCAAGGTAACAGTGAACATGGTTTATATCCTAAAAGTAAAAAAGACAAAACCAGTTATCTGCTCATGAATGACAAATTTTAGTGCATTCATTCCAGTCTGAAACCCTTTCTCCTTGTAAAGCATACTATGTGGTTCCCAAATTCAGAGCAATTACCCCCCATCCTCCTGGTGTCCTGTTGCCAAATAAACAGTACTGTGTTAATTGGAATGTGATAGAAGTGGTAATGTAGGGTTTTTTTTTTAAAAAAAAAGATGTGATAAAACCCTCTAAAAGATGCAACTTTGCATCAATGAATTTAGGGAATACACTACATACATTAAATAGAGGTAAGCTGACTCCAGAGTTATCTTCTTCATTCAGCTTCAGGAGTGGTAGGGGTGTTTTCAAGCAGCACCATCTGCACTCTGTGCCCTCCTCAGACCAGCCAAGATTCACAGTAAGAAAAGCAACAACAGCCGTGGGAGAATAATAAGCAATAGTCACACTTCAGATTGTTCTCTGCACAAGTCCATGGGCTCTGTACGACCGTCCCATGCTGACCCTATATGTGACACACATGGATATGTGGGAGTGATGGCAGTTTTCATCCCTGCAGCAGTCAGTGCTTTGCTCAACAAGGCTGGGGGACTGCTAATGCAAGATGAAGTTCTTTCTTCAGTCAGCAATTAACCAGATTGCTGTAGTGTCTGTCTTTTGATTTAATTTTACAAGCCTCAGAGGGTTTAAAGAGCTGCTGAAGCACCTGCTTCTGAAAAATACTCGTGTATTTTTGCTTTCCTTTTTTATACTTTTCCATTCTCTGTTGCAGTACCATGATTCTCCATGCTCCCGGTTTTCTTGCATTTTCCTTCAGAGGCAAAATTACAGTGATCCTGATGCAGTTTGGGCACAGCCACAAATGGTTTGTCCTTCCTCCCCATATCTCATAGCTAGAAAAGCATCACTGTGCACACAGTTCAGTAGATTTCAGTGGATGAATCCAGTTCATCCATCACATTAGGCAGTCAAAAAAACCCAACAAAAAACTCAAACAGAAGAAATTGTCTAAATCCCAAACAGGCATCTTTGGAATCAGTAGTGCAAAATGTTTGCGGATGTCTTTTCCTTGACCTACTGCAATAATCTCTTAATCTTCAAGTCTTTCCTAAAATAGTGGATCTGCAAATTTAAAACATAAGAACAATGAAAAAAAAAGCAAATGTAAAGTGTTTTGTTTTGTTTTGTTTTTTAGATCACTTTCTTCAGATTTTCACTTAAATCATTATGCATCTCTTATAAGAGCTGTAAGTTGTTGGAAGATCCAGTTAACCTGGGACATTCCTCATGCTTTAAATGGAGGATAATTTGAGATTACAACCAGCTTTTATCAGTGCAGTCTCAGCTCTGCAGATTAGTTTTAAATGGAAGAGACCTCCCTCAGAACTCACAGTTTAAATGCCTGCACTTCACAGGCTTTGGCTGTCAGTGCAGGTACTTTAGAAATGAGCTGATAAAATGAGAGGTTACCTTAAGGATTTCCACCTGTCTTTTTCTGTCTGGTTTTCCGGACTTTCACTTTCATAGGAAGCCAGATATAAACCTGGAAAAGGTAAATATATGTTATTCCAACAGCATCAGTAACCCCCCATCTCTCTGCATTGTTGTATGTCCTGTATTGTCCCACACAGCAAGAGAAACTAAACCCTGACGGTCCATCAGGTGGCTGGCAATGAGCAGGGCTGGTGTTCAGCTCACATGTCTACCTTGGAAAGCTGTTTTTGATGGAACACTGAAGGAGTCCAGAGTTAAAACATTTTATCATGACCTTCTGTAACAATATTAAGCAGTTGAATGGTCTCTGTTTTCCATGTAGAGACCTGGGCCTATTTCCTCTATCACAGCACAGAGTTATATGAACACTACAAAAGACAAGCAGAGCTGACAGCTAAATACTAAAGCTTTTAAAAATTAAGCATAGCCTCCTAATTTAACACAACTTTATCTTCCTCAATCTTTTCAAAGCTTATGGTAACATGGTATCTTAAATGGATACACAACACCCTCAAGGTAAGAGTGAGTTACAGAAACCACAGAAGGAACGCTCTGCTGGACTGCTGGGGAAGAAAATAAACCTGTCGGGGGTTTTTTCCCCTGCAAATATTTACACTGTAGGTTGCATTTTATGACACCAAAATGTGTCTACACTGTAGAGTCTCCTCTGCAAAAGCTGGCAGTGCGTGAATATCTCACTGTGTTCACAGGATCACAGGTGGGATTTGTGTTCACACGCATTTCCTCATTGGAATGCTTCATGATGCTTTATTCTTTAATACTGGACCATCTCAGTGTTCAAGTCTGTGCTGCAAATCAATTGCCTTTTAATCCTCAAGTGCTGGCCCACCATTCCACCCTGCTGTGACAAGCACAGTACAGCTGCACTTCACATGCCACTGCAGCATCTCTCATATATCCTCTCATGAAAGCAGTAGGAATATAGGGGAGGGCATGAGAGAGAAAATCTGCAAACAATTAGTGGGTTGAGGTCACCCTTTTTTTAGCCCAGTAGCCTGAACACTGTACTTTTACCATGACTTTCATTTTCTGTCCCTATCAAGCCTAAAACCAGAACAAATGCCTCCATCCTATCTCCTTTTGATAACACATTACTGTAATCACATTAATTATTCTATTTTGGCAGTCATTCTCAGGATTTAGGCAGGATTTTAGAAGAAGTATTTTGTGTTCTAAAGTAGTCTGTGAAATAAAAGCTGTCTGGTCTGATTAACGTGGATTAGTGCAGAAAACTGCCTATAGAATCAAGAAAAACCAAACCCAACACCAGTATAGCTTAGGGGAAGGTAACTATAGACAATTCTGTGTGTGACAATGTACCAAGAGGCAGCTGACACAAACCAATAGGAAATGACACAGTCTGACATGCTGAATGCCAGACTGGAGAGGACAGATGAGTATAAAAAGACAATCAGAGAAATCATTTCAGAACAGGGCTTTCAGAGCTTCAGCTTAAATCATTTACTAGAAGAGGTTTCCTTAAAAATTCTTTTTCATAAATAACATGTTTCTTTGCTGCAGAGGAGGAGGTCAGCTGGACACCATTGCCCTGGGCTGTGTGTGCTGAAGAGATGACAGTGTTGGTTTGTGGAAGAGATTAGCTCTGGCTCCATCAATCACAGAGTGAGATGTGGCTAAGGGACAGCTGACATTCACAGCACGACACACATGCCTTGTGTGGCCTCTTTCTGTGTCTGCAAAAACAGGGCCACAATGGCAACTTCCCAGACAGCACCTTAGAGAGAAGTCATGGACAAGAGGAAAGCAATCAGGGAGCAGCTCTGTGTGCTGGAAGGTTTTATTTGCAAAAACACATTGTTAGACTGGGCATAAACAAGCTGTGTGACAGGAAAGCTAGGGAAGAACTGGGACTGGTCAGTGAGAGAAATCACCAAAGCATGGATCAGTGTTAATTAGTAGTGACAAAGAGACACATTTTCAGTGATTAGGGATTATACAGAGCCTTACCATCTTCAGTAAAAATGGGAGCAGTATGCAAGTAGTGGATGATGTTAGGGTCTTGCTCAAATGGGCATTCCACTTGCTTCCATGTTATAAACTCTCCTACTTGCTTAGCCAGCTCCAGAAATTTCTGTAAACATAAAATCATTCCACTCAGATATAGGAAGATTAGCTCATACTCAGAGTTTGTTGGTGTGAACTGAAAATTGCAGGCAAACATTCTCAGTGCTATCAGAACGGGATAGGTAAAAACATTTGTCAGATCTTACTTCAAAGTTGACATGTCCATTTGGAAGGCGATTAGCACATCCTTCATTCAAAAAATAAATGTCTTTGATCAATAGGCTGAAGAAGGGGATCACAATCTGTGGAGAGAAGAGAAATGACATTATTATCTTTCCAGTCCACTATTTTATCTGCATGAAAGAACAACTCAATTGGGAGAGAGGAGAATAAAGAAATATTAACTTTTCTGTGTGCTATGCACTTAAAAAGCAGTACAGTGACAGGCAGGCAAAAGGGCAGTGGTGTATAGAGAGACCTTCAGCAATCAGGAGAATGTACACTGAGATGAAAGTGAACTGAACACAATGCTCACTGAGCACAAGAGCATGACTAAGAAAATGCTAATAACCCAGTTTATTATCAACACCATCACTGTCTGATGACAAGATCAGACAGCAAAGAGCAAAATAAAATTGCAAGACTCTTCACTCTTATGTTGTGCCTTTATAAGCAAAGATGTTGAACACACAAACTGAGCAATTTAAAGACAGCTGGGAATCAAAGTACCACTATTGTCCCTGAACAAGGAAATGCAGAATAAAATTTGGTGACTAAGGACTTGCCTGCAAACAGTTAATGGGAAGCTGTTTCACGTTCAACAGCTCTATGCATGGCTACCTCTTGAGGCATGTAATTTCCTTCCTGGTGCCTGATTAGTGTAACCTGCTTCTCCAAATTAGCCCACAGACAGTGGCATTGAAAATACTACATTAGTTGACAGGAAACTGCCAACAGAAGCCAGAGAGACCATTGCAGTGCTCAAAATTAGCCCTGGCAGAGTGGCATACAGCAGTGACTCAAGCCTTCCCTCTAACCCACCTAATTTGCTAGGAGAGAAGTCTATTTCTGGGCAAGGCTCTTGAAATGAATGGAATTACAGCAGGGACAAATTTGAGGTCAGATATTGTACAGCAGAAAGCAGTAACAATGCTCCTTAAGGACACCCCCAGCAGTCCAGCAGAGATCCAGAGTGAAGGAGAGTCACTCCAGGTCCTCTTGTGTCACAACTGAAAAGACTGCTAACACAAAGGACATGGCTGACAAGGCTGACTCCCAGGGCTCTGGGATTCCACAGTCAAATCTCAGTCTACCCATCTCTCCAGCAGTGACAGGGCCATAGGAAAAGGCTGCTTGGAGGGTTTAATCTATAAGGTCAGCAGGCACCTCTGGGAGCATTTTCCTGTGGCAGCAGCACCTGTATTTTAAGCCTTCAAGTATAAACTCAATCACCAGGAACACAAAGGAAAGCACAGTGCTTGGCAGAGTGTCCACAGGTTTCCACTGGCCTGTTTGTATATTAACTGAACTGGAGCTTGTTAAGCAGCACCAAAGCTAAAGTGCCTTCATGGCAAGCAAGACCAGCCAAGGGAGCAATCCTTTAGTTAAGTATTTAATGTGGTGCTGTTGTTCCATCTCATGCTGTACATCAGCTGTAAGAGGATGTGAAATGGACCCAGAACAGGACTGGCAGCTGTTATTTTCCAGCCTACAGCCTTCACTTTGCCACGAGTGTGAACGAGTCACAGACGTGAAACACTCACTGAGGCAACAAGTCCACAAGCCACCACCAACATGTGCTGTGGAAATGGAACCAATTCCTGCTCCAGCTAAAATACCACATCCAGTAAACTGCTAAAGAGCTGCATTTCTGTTGGCTTTTTTATGGGACAGCCACAGATAAACTCTGTAATGTCACTGCACTAGCCATAAAAAAGCCTGGACTGACACTCCAAGAGCCATTGGCATTATCCTGGTACATCCCACTGATAAAATACAGGAAGAAAAACAAAGCACATCTTATCCACCCACAATGCTGAGCCTTCCTGTCAGGGTCAGGTGGAGCAATTTCTAGTCCAACTGAGCTAAGTGTGTTTCAGGATTCATTTTCATATTATCCAACCTAGATCAATCAACCTGCAGCACACAATACAAGTCAGCCCATGTGACTTGTTTTCTACCAAAAATGCTGATGGCTCTGGAACCACTGTGGTCTCATGAGGTGGAAGGATACAGAGAGCAGGAGCCAGTCACTGATCTCCAGCTAGAAATGACTGCCAAGTTCTGTCTACATAATTTTTTGCAGGCAGATATGAGCTTGTCCTGCTCATATCATATCCACACTGCCTGGGAGCGAGGTCACCACCATTAGTGCTGCTGAACATGAATGAACAGCCTTGCTGAGAGGGGAGGTCCATGAATGTGGGCTCAGTGCCATGCCAATACAGCTACAAAGCCACCAGTCAGCTCAGAACGTGGCAGAGCTCGTTCTCAGCTGCATCCAAAAGGTGCCAAAGGCATACCTGAGGATACCAATTCTTTACACATTTTCATGGGATTTCTGTCTTTGGGTCACCATTTATTTTCCCTATAAAAATATATTACCCTGTATGTTTTGCTTTCCAAATTTCTGTAGGAAAACCAACAAAAGCTGCATTCTAATATTGGCTTCAATCCAGGCACTTTACTAGCATAAAATCTGGGTTAGTGCCAGAAACTCCTATTTCTCTCTGTTTTGATTCCCATCCTGTGCCATCCAACCCACCCACATGCTGAAGCACAACAGCCTCCTGCAGAAAGAAGAAAGTTAATGAGATACAACACGTTCTTCCTTCACAGTTTCAGACAGCAACAACACACAGCGCTGCACTGCACCTACTCCCAACATTTCAAAGCAGAAACATGGCATTAGCACAGTGCAGGCTTTCCAAGTGGAATGACTTAATTTCGGAGGTCTTGTAGGTCATTTGACTGCACAGAGAAAACCAGACTTAGTGACTAACAAGAACACCCCTCTGCAAGCACAACTCAGTTTGAAGATAAACATTTTCTTCAGTGAGTTTTGCTGTGTTTGCCAAGCAGCAACTTCACATTTTCTATCAAAAAAAAAGGATCAGGTTCTTTTTTGCTCAAGCTCACTTAAAACAAATAAATAATAGTCTAGCTCATAAAAAGAAACAAAATTCCTTAATTCTACAGCAAGCATTATGTGATCTGCTTTATCTGACACTGTAAAATACTGTTTGAATAGCTTCCAAATCATATCCCGGAGCATTTTCTTGAACTAATGTTCAGAAAACAGAATGTGGGCTTTTTCTGATGTAAAATAGATTCCTTTTGATCTAATGGCCTCTCTGCCCTCAGTATTAACCAGCTAGGGGTAGAGATATGACAGAGATTGCTAACTTCACAGGAAATTAAGTCAAGCAATAAAGCAACTGGTCTGAATATCTATCATGGTTGCAGAACTAAACTGCAAAAGCACCTCAGATTGACAGATCCTCACTGCAGTGTGTGAGAGTTAAAAGAATTTCTTTGCCAGTCCCAAACATCCAAAGCCATCATCTCTCCCTTGCAGAGAGAAGTGCTTTTCAGAACAACTCAGTGTACTCCCATTGCAGCTGAGTCAGCCTGACACCAGATGCTGATCTCATTTCACTGTAAGTGCTGTGACATTCCATTAGCTTCAGCAGATTTACATCAAATTTACAGGGGTGTGAGATTAGCATCTGGCCTGGCTCCTCTAGTGAATGAATACTAAATTCCTTATTATGCTTGTTTGTGCAGTATCTACTTTACCTTTGCCACACTGTGCAGAGATTACCCATTTCTGATTGCAGGCAATTGCAGTGTTAAATACAAACCCTCTTCTACAGAACAAAAAAAAAAGAATTGAATGGAGAAATAAGAAAATTAACAAGAAACACACTGGGGCACAAAACAGGAGGATCCTGCACTCTAGCATCTTGTCAATCTGATTTTTGCAGCATCAGTGACATGTCAGAAAACTCCATATGCCACGAACACTGATGAAACACTTCAGTTCTTGCTCACTGAGATGGCAGCATCAACCAAAGGAAATGAAAATTCACAAGGACAGAATATCACCCCAAATTTGCTGCAGTGGATTCAGACTAGACTCCTTTGCAGTGCTTGTGGTAAGTCATCTTTCCTTAAAGTAAATGGAGAACCTCCTTGTCTCCTGTGCTGTGCCCTTTGCTCTCCATCTCACATCACTCACTGCACAATAGGGGCTTGTGTGCCAGAGCCTGGGAGCACAGTCAGAACAAAGCACAGTTTCACCTGGGCCTGCCAGGCTGATGCTCCACACCAAAATAAAAGTCATTTTGGGCTGGAATACCTGTTCCAACAGGTTTACCAATCTAAACAGTGTGAATTTCCCAGGGATATAGAGACACTCGCAACAACGCCCTCCATGCCCTGCATCCTGCCCTCTCTGGCTCCACAGTGTCTCAGAGCAAGTCCACAAAGCCCTTTGATGCCCTTCAGGCTCTTTCAGCCATAATTTACATTTCCAACCTCATTTAGCAGCGCACAAGCCTTGCCCTGGTGACCATGGAAGGGAGCAGAGCATCTGCATCAAGTCTCTGAGCTGCTGCCTCCCAGCAGCAACGCACTCCACCCATCTGGAGGCCCATGAGCTGTGGTCACACCCACCTTCTCCCTGTTGCTGTGAGCGGTGAGGGACCTGTGGGCAGCCCCACGCAGCGCAGTTCGGTAGTTGTAGAAGTTACCAGTGGGGTCCATCTGGTGCTGGATGCACAAAGGAAGACACATTGGTTAGAAAGCAACCTGGGTCCTCTTAAAGACAAGTTTATACTCCATTGTGGCAAACCCTGAGCAGAGCTTTGCCTACATCCTCAAAATGTGCACCTTCAAAAGCCACATAACCTGCAGAACTCCATGCACCAAAGATACAATGAGAGATTTACAGCCCATGGCTCTCTGTAGATTTGGTTTTTCTATTAACAACTTACTGAGCTTTTATGTGAAGAATAAGGTCTGTACACTGTATATGCCAAATCCCAGAATCTACAATACAAAAACCAACTTTGGGCCTTTGTTCAACATCCAAGGTATAGATTGGGAGGTTTACATTCAGCATCCTATCCATGCATCAGTGGAATGCTATGGCATGCATATGGGCTCATATTTCTGGGGTTTTTATTCCTCCTGTTTATTTGAGTGCTCTGAACCCCTTCTACATATCAGCAGCTTCACACTTTCCTCACTACACCTGGGAAATTTCAGCTTAGAATGTGTCCCTTTGTCTATGAAACATGTCTGCAAACATCTCACACCTGGATAACAATCTGAAAATTCCCAAACAAAAAAATCCAGAATATAACTGAAGGAGTACATCAGCATATTTTTTTTTTTTTTCATTACCTCAAGAATGAAAAATTTGGCTGTTTTCACTTTTGACCAAGTCTTCTTTAGCCTGGAAACGGGGCTCATGTTCATTCCAGCTACAAGTGAGAGGGAAAAAAAGAGAGCCATGGATAAGAGTCAGGCTTCCTTTTTCATCTGTGACAGCTGATGGAGAGACCTGGTTAGAAGCTGTACTTACAAATGATTGCCATCAGCGAATTAAAATTCCCGATGTTAAAGCACTCTCGGGCAACATCAATGAAGAATTCAATGACCTGTGCTCGCTGTTTCTTTTTTGCAGGCTGTAAATTAAAAGCAATGAATATCTGTAATAAGCAGAGGCAGAATTGGAGGTCATGCCTAGGCATTTGTTCCATGTATAGCTCAGCTCCACACACAGTTTGGGCCATGTGCTATCAGTCACTGGCCCTGATTCTGTGGGTGCTGGGGACTGGCAGCCTCTAAAATCAAAGCTTTCACTGCAGTGACACAGAAGAAACCCACAGCATCCCCACGCTTGCCTCAGTGACTGCCTGAGGGCTGGAACAGGCAGCCCAGCAGCTCTGGAGCAGGGCCTGAGCTCCCTGCTGGCCTCCCTCCACTCAGGGGGCACAGCAGCGCAGACTTTCCTGAGGGCAGGATTTCACACTCACATAACAACAGCATTTTTGTCCCAGAAAGAGTCTGTGTTTCACTGCATTAATCCTTTTCCCCTCCTCTGTCCCTGCTGGCAATACGGCCAGGCCAAATGGTAACGTTCATTTTAAATACACATTTTAATTGGCCTGGAATCACCCCCACTTTTCCAAAGATGATTTTCAAATGGCAATTCTTACGTGTCACAGGCTCTCCAGGCTCTTTAAACTATTATTGCTCCTCCCTTCCACACCTTTTTTGAAGGGGAAAACTTTAATTTCATTTTGATGGGGCCAAATTAAACAAACTAAACCCAGCACTGAGTTAAGAAACAACAGTCACAGCTACAGGAAAGGGCAGCAGGACAAAGAGCCCTGCAGTGGGAATTTACACACACAACCAGAGCTTCAGGATGACAGATAACAAATAACAGCTCCACTAGAATCTTTTCCAGCAGACATCTCACAGGATAATTCAAGGCATTTTTTCCTCTCTTTTTCCCTGCAGGGTTCATTATTCCACACTGTGCTCCTACTACATCAAGAGGACAGAGCATCCCCCGTGTGCTGCCGGCTCTGTTTGCAGTGTGTTTGCCATTCATCAGGTCGCTTCTGCAAGGGCAGTATTACTAAAACTTACCATCAGATGCTTAGCTGGGTCATGAGAAGTAAATTCCCAGGTTTTCTTATTAATATAAAAGCTCAAAGTGGCACCTCAGGCATGTGGTAAAACACGCCACGTACTTTTGACTTACCATGCAGATTTCTGTTGCTACAAGATAGCAGAGTCTGTTGAACCATTTCACATAAGCCTCGAGGTTACTCGTCTTCTTCTGTTCACTGAAACAAGTCTGGGGAGGGGGGAAAGCACAGGAAGATATAACTGTGTTCCAGGCAGCTGCCTGATCACTAAGATAAATACCACACAAAGGTAATTACTGGCCACATCTCCCTCCTGCACATGGAAGACTGTGTGTTAAGACACCTTTCCAAAGGTCCCTGGGTGAGTAGGTGGCAGATGGGGGGCAGCTGAGTGTGTCACACTGCACCACTCACACCAGTGCACAGAGCACAGCCCCTCTGGCCTGCAGCAAGTGTTCACTGGCTCTGTCTGCACTGACCCACGTCACTGAGATGGGAACAGCTGGGGCATCGCAGGGTTCTGACAGCAACAAGAATACTCAGAGAAAATAAGACAGGCACAGTGTTCCACAGCGTGCTCAGTCTGTGGCTTTGATTCCTTCCTTCATTCAGTAAATGCAATCACCCTCAACCCTTGTCTGGAGGGGGGAGGCCAGAATTTAGTGAAGTGTACAAGAGATAAGCAAGAAAAAACACAGTTCTAGTTGCTTCTTCATTAAAAAAATCTTTTTTCCTTTCTGAATTTTCAGGAAAACAGGCACTTGATGACCAGGTCTGCCTTGATGGCTGGGCTTGAACAGGTCACTGACATGCCAGAGACACTTCAGTGATAAAAGCCATTACAAGAAGCACATTTTTCTCTTACTTATATAAAACTGAACATAAATTCCCATAACTGAGAAAGGTTGTGGGAGCAGATACTTGGCTGAACTCTTCTAGTTCCTTTGTCATCAACTGATATTTTGACTTCAGAGCAGTGACAGGACAGTTCACACAGCCTGAAGATGTTCCTTGGGATTATAAGAATGTAAGTCCTTTTCCCAACTCTAAATTTTTAGACAATCCACACAGGACACACAGCTCTCTGGAGTTCATGAGATTTGTTTGAACAGTCATTAACATCCACTAGAGGGTACTAGAGAATACTGATTTTTTGCTTTATTAGGATGATAATTTCCCAGCACTAAACATCTGCTGCTAAGAAGAAAACCACAATGCAAAAGCACAAATCCATTAATGTCAATGGAATCACCCTATTATGTCAGGCAAACAAGTGACTAAGAACACCTTCAGCAATGGGGCTTAGTTGCATTCCCAAGGTAATTCTAAGTGAGAAAGTATTCACCTGTAATTCTGTATACAGGCATATTTAGAAACACAAATCTCAGTGCCATGCTACGGAGGAGCAAAGCTCAAGGCTGAAATTCTGAGGCACTTTATGGTTAGACTACATATACAGTCAAACTGTATTTTAAAAGCATCTCAAAAAAGTGTCAGCAAGCAGCATGTAAATATTAAAAAAACCCAAAGGAAACCCAGATCAGCCTCAGTCTACCCATAGCAGCTGCTTTGCATGTGCTCTGGTTCTTGTTCCCTGTCACAGCAAAAAGTCCATGAAACCCTGTTTTTGTTCTGAATATGGTATTTCCATCTCAGCACTGTTGTCCTGTGCCAGGGCATAAGAACCACAGCTAATAACACAAAACTTGTGAAAAATGTGCAGCAGTTAAAGTTGAGACAGACTGCTTTTTAAAGGTTAAGCTTTATAAATGGCAGCAATATTTAGCACCTCCCAAGCATCTTCCATCTGTAACTCAGAATGCTTGATAAACATTCATAAGTGAAGCCTTTTGAAGCCCTCACACGAGAAAGGCATTTAATATGATCTTCAGCTGGAGGGAATTCAGACCTGAGCTAACTCCCTGTGCTCAGCTGGGGTGTTCCTCACAGGTCAGGGAATATGTGACTCCACAGAAGGTTTGTGTCACTGTGTTCAAAGACATGTCCAGAGAAGGGCAAAGAGCTGGGGAAGGGTCGGAGCACAGGTCTGATGAGGAGCAGCTGAGGGAGCTGGGTCAGCCTGGAGAAAAAGAGGCTCAGGGGGGACCTTCTTGCCCTCTGGAAGGAGGTTACAGTGCAAGGGAGGTGTTCCTTCCTAAAGAATGTGATCAGTGCTCAGAATACCTGGAACTGAACCTCTGCCCATTTCCCTCACCCTGAAACCAACTGCAGAATCTCTGTAACTACAAGAGAAGGGCCCAGTATTGCACTTTTCATCCATCCATCCATCCATCCATCCATCCGTCCATCCATCCGTCTGTCCGTCCATCCATCGGAAGAATTTTCCACCCTCTTTCTTTTCAGACAATATGTGAAATCTCTGACTCTCCCTCTCCAGCTAGGAAGTCTCTTTCCTCATTGAGGCACTCACTGAAATGCTGCTTCAAACCCCAGTGTGAAATCAGTGGAAAGACTCCAAGTGGCTTTCACAGCCTTTGGATGAAACCCTGGTCAGGCACTCCATTCCCTGCAGTGCTTTGGGTTAACAGCTATTGTGTGGAGAGAGAAGAGTGTGTTGATTCATGACCCACTGAGTCATTACTGTGGTGTCTGGGCACACACTGTGGGCATGACATCACGTCCCGAGCCTTTACGCCTTCAGCAGAGGGAACAGACATTCCCTGGCTGTGCACAGCCACAAACCATCTGTCCCAGTCAGAGCAGGCTGGGAGGAACAAGCCAGAGAGCAGAACGTCAGAGTGCTGCCCAGTCTTGGGCTGGGCTGTGCTCTCACCGGGAAGGAATGGCAATGACCTGCCACTGTGAGCTCCACCAACAGGTCCCATCCTTGCTGTGAGAACACAGGTCAGCTGCTGGCCTGGCCCTGGGCAGCACACGCCTCATCACCCCAGTTCATCTGGACAGACATCACAGGAGACACTTTGCACGGAGAGGAGTCATACCTTGGTGCCATCCAGAGGGTCTTTATGTACAAATGCCTGCACAAATTCCTCAGGTCCAATGTGGCTTAACCTTTCCTATTGTGGGGGAAAAAATGGGAAAAAATCAGAAGGCACCCCAGAATCTTCTGTTTCTCTTGGTAAGACACTGCCATTATCTGTCAGCTCTGAATGGTGTTACTGAACTGGTAGACAGCCAACTAGCACCACACATTAAAATTCATAAGAACAATTAGAACTATTTCAGCAGAAAGAAGAAAATGAGCATAAATACGTCTCATTACTGACAAACTACAGTAAAAGTCCACTCCACTGTGCTGGATGCACAGGGCTCCATCTGGGAGCCAGGAGATCTCAGTTCTGTGCTTGATCCTACCTCAGACCTGCTGTGGTCCAGCAAATAACTCTTTTAAATAAGCATCAAATAATTCTTACTAACAAATAAGCATCAGACAGTTTCAGTGCAGAGTATTTGATGTATTGGATGCAGCAATGAAAGAGAAGGTAGAGAGCATTGATTACAGTACAGTGGAATTAAAACCTCTAGCTGCATCTCTTTTGAAAAGGCAGGGATGCCTCAGTTACAGGCAATTTCCCCTATGTGTGAAGGAAAAAAAAATAAAAGTAAGAAAAAAGACTCCAGGCAAAAGGAATTCTACTCTCTGCCTTAAGATATATAAAGCAAAGAGAGCCAAGCCTGGATGTCCTGAAAACTAATCTAAGTGAGATGATGCTACATTTGGGGTTTCTGAACCACTCCACTTCTTGACAAATAGAATATCAACTACCTTCAGAATTCCCAAGGTTAATTTAATGATATTCACTCCAATCCACAATCCATTTCATGGTTTGTTTTTCCAGCCTTCCTCTCAGGGCTGAACAGTGTCCACAGGAGGACAGGCAGCAGGGACTCATCAGGGCAGCAAGAGATCTGCAGAGGGCAGCAGTGGTTTATGTTCTTCTGTGCACATCCAGGAGGTCTACAGGGAGGACCTGACCCTGGGAGAAGGGTGTGCAAACAACACCATGTCCAGTGTTTTGGTACTGCAATTGGAGGGATTACCAACAAAAGCCTGTTTGGGAGAGCACTGCAGCCCAATGGTGGAAATAGCAGGATCTTGTGTGGGTGGTATTTGCACACCCAAAGGGAAGAAGGAAAATCACATCAGCCAACTCAGATGCTTTGTGTATCTGGAGAAATCAATTTGAACTGTTAAAATTTCTTCCAAATTAATAAAAGGGTTAATGGCAGCCATTTCAACAGCACCTGCAGGTTGTGGGGTATGAGCACCTTACAGAAGTGACTTTCTTGGGACTTTACCTTCCTGGGACCATGATTCTCATTTCACAAATGAGCAAGCTGAAGTGCAGTGACCCTTCTCAAGATACACAGGAACATTCTGATGTATAGTTTGCTTCCCAAGCATCCCTTAACCTGTCAAACCCTGCCTCCTGCTGCAGTGCTGGTACAGCATGGGATGTGCTGTGTTGCAGCTGTGCAGACATTTCTTGGTTATGTCTGGAATACTTACCAGCTCATGGCTTAAAATAATACCTCTGGCTGCAGAAGTTGGGAACCATTCCCACTTACCAGCTCCACATGTGTCAGCTGCTGAGCCAGAGTGTAGGGGTCACTGCAGACACTCAGGATTTCTCTCTGTATTGATGGGGGTTTACTTTTAAAGGCAACCAGCTTATCAGAGACAGCAGCACTGATCTTGACAATCCCTTCTTGCCCGTGGCTGAGGGTGGCAAGCTTCTGATTCAGAGTTTGCAAAAGCTGATTCATCTTTTTCCAGTAGGCCTGAAGAGACAGGGAGAGAAAGAAACATAAACCACCCAGAAAACTTGACAAATGAGCGTGTTTGTGCTGAATTTTCCTTTCTGCAAAATACTCCTAAGCCAGCAACAGGTTACCATTTCATTTCCAACAAGCCTATTTCAGAATAACCAGTTGACTTAATTACAGTTCTGTGCTCTGGACCACAGACACAGACTGCAGTCAAGAGAAAAGACAGGCAGGCTAGTGGGTTGGGCTGGCACTGATAGTCCCATATTCCTGCCAACATCAGGGTCAGAGGAGAGAGAATGCTACAACATGAGTTATTGCAGCTTTCTGGAGCACAGCAGCATTCAGTACCTCTCCTTTACACCAATGATGTGTTGGCTGAGAACTCTACCTGTTAGTGGTGCCTTGTCAACTCTTATTTATTAGGAATAAGAACAGTTTCTAACACTATTCTCTCCATTCTTTTGAGCTGAATGCAGCAGGAGCAAGCTGCAGCTTGCTACCCAGTTGGAGTGCTTGGAGCACTGTGTAGCTTTGAGTATTTAATATCCAAAATGTTAATTGCTGCTGAAGGAAGCTCATAGTGCATTCTGAGCACAGCCATGTGCTCAGCAGGATGATCATTCCTAAGTTGCCCAGGTTGTTCTCAGAGCTGGAGCAGCTCCTTACAGGCAATAAGTGCAGCTGCTGGCCATGGAGTATGAGCAGAAAGAAATGACTGACAGTTGCAGCCATCACAGGACTGAGAGAATGGAGAGAACTGGTAGGGTTGATTGCAAATGTCCTTGGCAAAAGCCTTGCACAGAGGATGAGGTATACCCTGCTGAGGAATATGGTCTCGTGGGCTTTCCCAGCCAGAGAAGGGAGGACTGAGCACTTGCTCTGTTTCAAAGAGCATCCTCACTCAGGAACTAACAGTTTGCAGGCTGGTGACTTCCAGCTCCTCCTTCAGCACAAAGACACAGTGGAGAGATCCTCTGGCTGCTCACAAGTGGAATAAGTCCCCATCCAAACAGGATATAATAATGTCAAGCTGCCATAACATCAGTTTGTCATCTGTGAGTGAGGCCCCAGAGCTGGCAAGGAGCCTCTGTCACACCTGCAGATGTTCACCCTGGCACCCTGCACACCATCCTCTCCATCCACAGAGGGCCTGGCGAGGCTGTGCCTCCCACAGAGACCAACACACACCAGTGCCACACAGCCCAAGGGAGTGCTTGGGAAGTACTGAATCCCACTGTTGGGATCCAGCCTTTGTCTCCTTCAGCAGTTTGTGGGCTGTGGATGGGCTTCAGTGTTAGGCACTGACAGCACTCATGTTTTAGGTGTTCAAAGCACCAGAAACCAGTCAGTGCTCTTCTCTCCTGCACAGAATCCCATCTGCACACTGGAAGTAGGACTTTCTCCTACTTCTCACTGAAAATAACATGGTTACATCTACTGTGTCATCATTCCAGGGCAGCAAGGGCTGGAGACCTTCAGAACATCCCAAGCGCTTCAACTTGTGCCATGACACTTTGAAACTTGGATGCATCTTTTCTAACAGGTTTCACATTGCTGAGGACCCTCTGGTTTCACCTCAGGAGGGTGGTCTCTGAGCTGCCCCAGCACATGGGCTGGACAAGCAGCATGTAAACAAGCTTTTTTTTTTTTTCAAAATAGAACTGTTAAGTCTGAAATGAAGCAAGTACCTAGAGGGCAGGAGGGATTTGTCCTGGAGAATGACAACACACAACGTATTTGGAAGCAAATCACACAGGAAGAGTGAAAATTGAGTGAGGAAAACAAAAACCCACTCAGTTTTTATCTGTTACAGATGTCTATTAGCTCCAAGGAAAGGAGACTACAGGCCTTCTTCATGTAAATCCTCATGCAAACAGGTGGTCATGCTTTTAATTTACAAAGACTGTTCTGGACCCAAACTGCTGACCACCATGTAAATATTTCTCTGTTTTACATCCAGGTGTGTCTGCAAACCTGCTTATGAACACAATATTATTTTTTAGTGAAGACTCAAATAGTGACATATTTGGTATTTTGTGAATATATTTTGTAAACAGGGAAATTAATTGAGGGGAGTGGGCAGGCACAGCACTGAAATCCAAGTCTGCTAAGGAATATAAAACATCTGGCTAAAGGACTTAGCTGGAAACCCAGCTACCTTTCTAAAAGGAGTTTGGTTTAGAAATCTTGAACCAGCCATGTCTGTGCAGTATCAAATTCTTCACTGTTTGGATGAAAAACCAAAAAGCAGCATAAAATTGCTTGAAAGATATGTATATTAGCCAGTCTTTCAATAAATCCCTATCAAGAGCTCTAGTTTCACTTGGTTTTTTAGGGAATATGGCACAAAAATAGATACAGACAACAGTAAACAAAGACTCAGGCAAGCCAATCATCTAATAAAGAGTGAAATAAGAGAGACACTTAACAGACACACAAAAAAAAGCCACAGAAATCAGAGCTCTTGAAGACACAATTGGTTGGGTGCATCTTTGCCTAGAAAGCTTTTCTGTGTGCATTGGAGGAGAAATTTAAAAAAAAAAATCCTGCTTTTGCCCTTCCAAAAGCACTTCCTGCCTCCTTTAAACTACATTCACTAAGTGAAAACAACATTGTTCATTACTTTCAATGTGCTGGTAATTATCTTGCCACAAAGTGACCCCCCACTGTACAGGGGCTGCATGCTGGACTCTGTCAACCAATTTCACTTCACTGCCACATTAACAGTCAAAAGAAGCAACTATTGTTTAATATTTCAAGAAAATGTTTCGTACTTAACTAGGAAAGTTCCTCTGAAGACAGCAGGCCTCAGCAGGTGGCTTAGGAGCTCAAATTTTAATTAAATTTCTAGCTCTAAATGCAAATCACAGAACTTACTCAGAAATGCTGCTCAGCATGGACACCTTTATAAGCACATCACAGAGCCTTTAGAAAGTGGACTCCACAAAGGACAGGAGCACACACTGCAGGGGAAAATCCTGCACTGACCTACATGGACTGGATGACAGCACAAATCTTTCAGTCTTTATTTGCTGTGGTTCACAATGGGAACAACTTTCTTCCAAACAACTAACTGGCACCACTACTCCTCTGCCCTGTCCCTTAAAAAAGGAAATTTGCATTTGTAGGACATGAGCTGGTTCTTAAATTGATTATTGATTTTGCTTAAGCATAATCACTTGCAATTACAATGTCTAGTAATACCTGAAAAACAATGATTTGAAACTAATGTGGTCTGAGGCCCCTCAGGGCACCCACAAGTGTTAATACACAGCCATGCACTCTCCAGAGTGAAGGTGAGCAGTGCTGGCTCATGTTAGGCAAATAAACTATTGGTTTGCATGCAGAAAGTTGATTTATAAAATGGCTCTTCACCAGGGCAACTACTGCTTTTAAAGAGCACACACAAAGCCCCTCTTCTCTGCCCTTTGGCTGGTTCCTTCTTCCCAGTGGACAAGATATTGGTGGGTCTGTTTGGGTTTCTCTCACTGAAGGGCTGCAAAACACCTTTTGTGGTGGTTGGCAGGAGCAAATCTAATGCCTATTCTCCTTGAAGGAGTTTTACTGCTCTGCCAATGGAACTGAAGCTACTTTGCCCCTTTCTGAGGTTTTTTTTTTGTACCCTTCACCTCCATCACTGTGTCCCACAGCTTCCCCTTCCCACCCCTTCTCTCCCACGGGCTGGCCAGCCCAGCCGGTGGATCCATGCCAGCCTACAGCTCCCTGAAAGTGCCAGACATGATGCCAGCCCAGCCCAAGAGCAGCTGTTCCCATTTCTGACATATTTCATGTGCGTAGGAGGGTCCAGTTTCATTTCTGTTGTGCTGCAGCCCTGCTGATTCCTTCTCTCCTCTCTCCACCCTTCCCTCTCTCAGCCTCATGGGTATGTTCCTGTTGTCCCTCTGTGGCTTGAGGCCAGGCCTTGATATACCCAATGGAACGGAATTCTTCCACATGCCATGGTTAACCTAGAGGTAATTAGAGACTCTTTATGTACTATTTGCTTATTATTTCCATGGGCTTTGTGGTCTTTTTTAACATTTCTGAATTAATTTATGGGGTTTACCCACCTGAATTTGCAAGCAGGTCTCCCAGACACGCCATTCCCTGTGACCTGCCCTGCCATACACACAGCTCACACACTTGGGCACCGAGACCATGCACACATTTGGTCTGAGTTTCTGCTCAGCACGCCACACACTGCTGTCTTCTGCCACTTTCATGTTCCTAGAGAAACTACATGTTCATTAATATTTGCATTTTCTTTAAACATAAGAACTTAAATCTAGAGCAGCTGTGGATGCCCCATCCCTGGAAGTGTCCAAGGCCAGGGTGGGTGGGGCTCTGAGCAACCTGGGCTAGTGGAAGGTGTCCCTACCCATGGCAGGGGCTGGCACAAGATGGTCTTTAAGGTCCCTTCCAACCCAAACCAGTCTGTGACTCTGTGATTCCAACTTGGGAGATCACAGCTCTTTTCCCATTTGAATTGTCACCAGCACACTCAGTCTATGCTATGCCTTCATATATTACTTCTGTAAAATGGGAATATTGTTATATTATTATATTGTGCAGTAGATAAAGTCCATTGATCACAGTGATATGTCCCCATGTCACTGCCACAGGAGTAGCTAAAGGGAGAGATGTGGCTTTCAGGGAAGCTACTGCAGCTTTTTACCATTATACAAGAACAAGACTGTGAGAGTATCCAGGAAGAGGCATGGAAAAGAGTGTGGCAAAAGGAGAAAATGGAGGAAGCAAGTGGCAAAACGAGCTTAACATCTCAACAAAGCATCCCAGGTCAGGCACCCTCACCTCATCACAGGGGGCTATCCTGTGAATCATGTCTTTCAGATGGCCAATCATCCGCTCCTCCTGAAAGTCATACGGGAATGTCTCTGTCCACTCTGTCAGCAACTGGAGGATTTTGGGCCCAAATTTTCTGATTCGAGCCTGAAACAGAAACCAGTGGATGGTGATGGACAGGGATTGAGATGTGTTTACTCATTAAAGTCTCCCACCAAATATCTGTGGCACTGAATGTGGGGCCAGATTTTCAAATAAGGCATTTATGGTTGCACCTGCAAAATCTGCACACATGCATACACACAGTGGGCTGCACAAATGATACATCTGGGCATGCAAAATCTGCCAGAACTTAGATGCATGCACAACTGTCTGTTTTACATGCAGATTTAAGTATTCTGCACATGCAATTGTCTGGTTTATGGTTAGATAAACATTTTGTTGGTGCAACCTTTATACCTTTTTTAAAAACGTCTGGCCCTTTGGCTGATTTGAACCATTTATTCTTCCCTTTTGTACTTACAATTCTGCTACGTTTTCATCCTTCTCTGAAAAACTGATTGGAATGGATTTCTTGACAAACAAAGAGGGGTTTGGCTTCTTTGCTTTCTGGCTGTATGAGAAAACTACTTTGTGACCAGTGGCAGATGTAAGATGAAGAGGAAAAGATGGACAAAACAGCAGCACTTTAGTAACTTGATCCAAGATACTGATAATGTTGCTCTCTTCCCACATGACCTCAAGGTCATGATAGGACAAGGACACTCACTCACATAACATACAGCTGATGCCCACTTTACTTTTGGTGTAGATTTGTCTGTGGATGCAGCAATGGGAATAATCAGGATGATGTGGGGCAAGGAGGGAAATGTGGGGAATGGCACAATTGGTGCATTAGTGTTATCTCAAAAGATGGCCAGCACAGCTGCTCCCAAAGCTTTCATCCTCTGTTATCCAAGAACATGTGAAAAGAAAACTGTGTTAAACAACAAACTGCATTTTTATTTACAGAAAACACAGGCTGAAACAAACAGCCTTCTTCTGTATCCTACGTACTGCAGCTAAAGTGAACTCTGTAATCAGGAAAAATTATACTCTTAAGCTCCCCAGCTCTTTGTTTTTCAACCAAGGTGGTTAAAATGCATATTTCAGCTTTCCACCAACAACAGGTTTCAATGAACCACATCTCTAAAAATAACTGCTGTCAGCTAGCATTAAGCTCAGGCTCAAAGACCAGCAGGTGGCTGCCGAAGGGAAAGCTTTATTGGGAACTACAAAGGTCTGGGGAGACATTTGCTCCAGCTGTGTAAACTGTATCAGGAATCGATGGAGAGGACTTTGTGCAAGTCACAGGGCAGAGGGGATGGGAGGCAGCTTGTGTGAAAAGTTTCAAAGCAAGCCCTGCTCTCAGGAACACAAAATCAGCTGCATCCCACCAACCCTGTGTTACTACAAAACACAGATTCACTTCAGGCAGATAAGAGATCCTTGTAATAAAATAGTGTTTCTCATTTTGTGAAAGTTTCACGAGCAGCAAAACATTGCAATGCTCCCATTTTAATCCTCCTAAACATGTATCTGTCACAGAATTGGAGAGCAGAACCCATCACTCCTTAGGAAACTTGTTTTGTATGGTGCACTTTCATACAAATATTTCAGTTAACAAAGACTGTGTGGGCGCTCCCAGTCCCAGGTTGCTGAGTAGTCTGGGTGAATGGCTCTCCATGGTGAAGGCAGAGCTCCTGTTTCTCATGTAACCAGGGTGCAAAAACCAGCACAGGGGTTCAGATGTTGGTGACTCGGTATTTGATGCCAAACCCACTGTTTCAAAGCTAGAAAGGCTGATCCTGAGAATTGTTTCAGAATTTTGGGGGTTCTGGAAAGGTGTATCTAATGCATGTTGTTCCCCAATCCACTGCTCTGAAGGTGCATCTCCTGCTCCAGGTAATACACTGGATGCACCAAGGAGAGCTTGGGCAGAATCCAGCACTGAACAGGATCCAGTGGGATCCATCACTACTGCACTGTCTGTGGCACTGCCAGAGGGTGCACATGTGTTGCTACACACTGTACCAGCTTGCACAGTCCCTGGGGCAAAACAGGAGGAGTGCTGAGGCAGGAACAGCTTGGATTTTCTCCTCTCTTTGCCTGTCACAGCTGCACTGCTGTTTCTACTTGTGCCTGGTGGCAGCAGGAGCTTAGTGGGTACCTGCATGCTGTTCCAGAGTGTTCAAAGGCACAGGTAAGGCCAGGAGGGAATATTACTGTACCAGAAGCAAGAAAGCAAAAGGGCAGAGGCATTGAGTAAAAATGGGAGAGTGGTGTGTCGACATCCACAACTGGCAGTGTGTGAGGTTCATGTCCTACCTCCTGGCATCCTGCAGGCTTCATCAGAGCCTTAAAGAAGTTAAGGAGCAAAGTCACCTGGGAAGACTGAGACAGGGGGAAAGGGAAAATTAGAAGAAGATTTGAAGTGATTAGTGCCTGGAGCACTGCTCTCAGACATGGGTACTAGGATGCTTCAATGTCAGGATCTCAGTGGCAACCACCGTCCTTTGTGAGAAAGCTTCATTCAGTCCAAAGGGAGGCAAAGGACACACCCCAGAGCTCCAGAGGTCTCTGCCCATTGAAAATACCTCACATTTTTCTGCTGTGGAGACAAACTAACCTTGTCCAGCACGGGGTCGTCCAGCCGCTGCTGCTCAATGCACTTGTGACAAACTCGGGACAAAAGCTCATGGGGTTCAATGAAGAGTCTGGAACTCAGCAGGAATGTAAAGATATAGGCTTTCTGTGGGAGAAACACAAGCAGACCTGCTGTAAGCACTCACACAGTGGGTAAAATTGGCCATAAAAAGCCTTCAACTCCACAGGTTTTGCATTTTCATGGGGCAAGGCCTTTATGTCTAAAAGACATAAGGATTCCTGAATATGCAACTGGTTATACTGGGTGTAGGAGGCAGTGGCATCTCCTTCCTTCACAGCATCCACTTCCAGCCCTTGGTTTCCTAAATATGCAGCAAGGACAGCGTGTAGGTCAGTGTGCAGGAGCAAGCCCAGGCACAGGAGACAGCACAACCAGGAGACTGGAGGCCAGTAAAGCTCAGTGTGCAGACACTCAGGAATCTCTGGGTTGTGCTGGGTTGGGAGATACAGACACCCCCCAGCAGCCACATCTTGCTACTGCCCTGCAGATTTCACCCAGTCTGCCTTCAGCAATATTGCATTTATTCCACTAACTCCCCAAAATTCATTTCTATCAGCCAAGTCATATCATATGCAGTTCCACGTCTGTGAAGCTGTGGGAGGCAGGTCTGCTGGATAAATCCTTGGATTATTTAAATTATGCCAGCAGTGAATTTAAAATATATGCATGAAGCCTCAGTTGTTTGTATCCTGACCCCTCCTGGCACCTGAATTATCTTCTTTCCCCCAGCCCTAGCCATGCTCTTGAGCAGCAGGTATAATATTATGTATCACACATTGCTTAATGAAAATCTCACAGCCTGATCTGTCCATTACCTATTTTTATTGCCTTTCTGTTTCTTTTTTTTTTTTTAATTGAGATGCTTCTTCATTACTTATTTTTAGCTGATCAGAAACTGAGCTCCGGGTAATTTAAAATATGCTGCCTGCTCTGCATTGATAACTTTCCTAGTCTTTTCAAGTGCCCAGAAGTCAATGCTACTCTGTGCTTTGAAATACAAGCCTTTCCATGGAGATATATTAGCACTTAAAAGTCTTCCAGTCAAACTCTGTCTGAATTCCACTGAGGATGTGCAAACTCCAGTGAAGTCAATAGCTTGCAGGACCATAAACCTGCTTCCAGTTTAGATCCTCACACTGTTGGTGAAGAAAAACTGAATCCTCACCGACAGAGCAAGGATCAGGATCTGGGCTGTGCTGTCCAGTGACTGCAAAGCTGGTGTGACTGTAACCCCAGGTGAATTATGAACCCATCAGAAGGAGCACCTCTGTCCATGCTTTGTACATACAGGCAAACCTGGATGACTTCAGCAGCCACTGAAATTCAGCTAATTTAGTGCCAGTTCAGACTTGGAAGTTTTTTGCTTCAGTTTTTCTCTAAACCTCTCTGGGATGCACTGCTATTTTTGAACTGTTCCAACTGCTACATCACTAATTCATCACCACGACAGCTCCCCTGCTCTCTTATTTAAAGGCAGTATCGTCTTCGGGATCTGCTTTTTCATGGGAACAATTATAGAGCAGTGAAGCAGCATTTAAAGCAATGCATCAATTTACCAAGCTTTAATTGTATGCAGCTTTTAAATTAGCCTTCTTAATTCAAAATTTAACACATTTGCACTTTTGCATAAAGTGCTGCCCCAATTCATCAAAATTAAACCGTTTATTATCCTGTGAATTGCTTACTTCAGGGTAGTAATCAGTGGTAGGTATCAGATGCTGGATTAGAGCATCCAGAGATGCTGAGGTAAGGTTTCCATCCTGGAAGATCAGTCCTCCTTGTTCCCCTTCTTTGGCAGTATGTAGATGAGGGCTGAAGCCACATGGGGTAAACATACTGGTAGAGCTCAGTGTTTGGGGCATGCCTTCCTGCAAGAGAGGGGAGATCCATCAGACCCACAGCCACCTCTGTCCTCTGGCTGCTTAGAAAAACACAAGCCACTAACGAGAGCTTCCTGCTCACAAAA
>JAOXXN010000191.1:7698238-7711332 GCA_026770055.1 Myrmophylax atrothorax | reverse complement strand
CACTAACGAGAGCTTCCTGCTCACAAAATTAACACAATCCTTCATGGCAGCTTCTGTTACTGTTGGCATTGGCAGATCATGCCTGTGACGGGAAGCACACAGGAAAATAGGACATTTTGATTTGGTTTTGGGCCAGAAAGTGAGGGCAGCTACTTTGGATTCCCATCTCAATCAAGAGTGTCTGTGATGATTCCCTTTTTGCTGCCATTCCAGGTCAGTCCCATGTAGGAGAATTCAGCAGGTTCCTGAGCAGAATGGAGCAGGTTGTTTGAAACTCTGCCCTCCTGAGAATGAGGCAGGAAGAACTTTGGGTGAGAGAGGGAGAGAACAGGGGTGCCACCTATGGCTTGCTCAGGATGGACCTTGGAAAATGCCCTGTGGGTCCCATGGGACAGGAGATGTGTCAGAGTGAGGAGGCAGAAGCAGGAGCAGAAGTCAACTGGGGGAGGATGGAAAAATGAAGTAAGCTGGAGGGAACAGAGAATGTGGGAGCTGATAAAGTGATTAAAGAGCAAGGAAAAGAGAAATGAGGAAAAGGGAGAAAGCAGACACCTGCACTATATTTGGAGCCTGAAGTTAGTCAGTCCTAGATCTATACTTAGGTACTAAATAAATGTTTCAAGGAGATCCTGAGCACTCATCGCCTTCACTAGAGATGCAGAGTCCTCAGCACTTTGGGAAAGGAGGCCAGGCAGGCTCCGAGCATGTAGCCCAGTTTCAAGTTCCCTGATTTTTAGTTCTCCAGGTTTTTCAGGTTGCATTCTAGACTTCATCTCTATTTTGAAGTTCACAATCAGCTTTGAACATTCCTTCTGTTGAGCCAAGTTGTTTTGTTACTGAATTGCTGGAGAGGGATGACAGATTTTGCCCTGAGAGCTTTAAAGCATCTCGAGCTGCCTCTGAAATCCCCCCCTAAAAGCTGCTCCTCAGCTAAAGGTGGTATTATAGGACATGGTCTGGGAAAATGACAGGATATGGACTGGGAAAAGGACAGTGCATGCTCCCTCTCAGGTCTACAAATGCATCATCCCCTCTGTGACCTGACTTTGCTTCTGCTTGATCTCACCTCATGCAAGGGAGGATGGAAAAGAAGTGATGGAAGGGAAGAGCACCAGATCCAACCTCTGCTGCCCTGAGCAGCTGCAGAACCTCTTCCAGGACTGCAGCTCTCCCTCTGGGAGAGCAAGATCTGCACCCCATGGGCTGCTGAGCCAGCACCAACCTCCCACATGGGAAGGGCCATGGGCTGGCAGTGCCCGTTGCTGCACCTCAGCCTGCTAGGCTGGGGCACACACAGCCAGCAGTCACACCTTAGTTTTTAATATATTTCTCCGCCTTTTTCTGTATTCAGTTCCATCTGCTTTTCTGCCTCTTTACCATCCCGCACAACTTCAAAAGCTGCCCCAAGGATTTGGCTTAAAATTTGAGTTTGCCTTTCTCCCCCAGGTATGGGCAGCCATGCTGTGACCCAGACAGTCAGTTCAGCTTCAGCTGCAGCTACAGCACATTGTGATTACTCCTGCAAAACACCTCTCTCACCTGTCTCTGCCTGGCACATCCATCGCTCCCCCAGCTCAGGCTGCTGCACTTTGCCAGCTCAGAGCCACCCTGTGCCACCCGGGATGAGAAGGGCAGTGTTGCTGTGAGCCAGGCAGGGTGTGAAGCCCTGGGAGAGGCTGCCAGCTGGGTCCCAGCACCGTGGGAGATCAGGCTTTACAAGCAAAACTTGGGTGACTTCATCCTTCAAAGGAGGGACCGTTCCCTGGAGCCAGCAGTGATCGCTGCATCTTATCTCCTCCTGGGAGGCTCACAGGGGCTGCCTCTGGGATTTGCAATCCACACAAAGAACCACAATGTCCAACCCAACAAATTCCTCCCTCAACTGAAAAATGAAACAGAAGTCGGATCTGACTTTAAAGACCCGAATATCTGAATGTCATCCCAGCCACGGTGGAAGTTGAAGTATCTGGTTGTAGTGAATGTGCAGATGTGGCTGTTAATAAGGTTCTCAGAACAAATAATTGCTGCTTTTTGTACACAGCTCAGACTCTGTGTAGTAAAGGGGAAGCACTGCCAAATCCCATTTGTTGCTTCTAAAACACTATGTTATGGCTTGTTTCTATGGCAATAATCCCATGAAGGATTTCATGTCCACACAGAGCAAGAAATAAATCTCATGGACATACAGCTGTCTAGATGAGGAGAAGAGAAAGTTGAAACAGCTGTGAACTTACAGGACACATCCTGGCTTCAGCATAAAACAGAACTCCCAAGTAATGATTTATTCGGTGCAATCCCTCACTGTCAATGCCATTTTTATTAACAAATAGAAACCCATATAAACAGGATATTGCCTGAACTTTTGCATCTTATTACATGAGAAATCTTGCTGAAATACATAATAATTCTTTAAAAAAAGTCACCTTTTTTTAAACTGAAATGAAACAGCTCTACAACTGTCACTGGGACATCCATCCTGGATATTGTCAAGAAATACAATTTGAATTTTTATTATTAAGTTCCTGGTCTAATCTCAGGTTTTCAGGCAAGTTCTGTGTCATATCTGAGCTGATGCCTGGTTGCCACCTCACCTGAAAGTTTTAGCTACCTGCCTTTTTGTTCCCTGTTAACTGACACTGTTACATTCACAGCAGGCTGAGACCAAATATACAAAGATTAAGAACCTCTTGCACTAATCAGCTTGAAAATAACTAGCATTAGTATTTGGCAGACAGGAACTTAGGACAGGGACTTCTCTGCTCACAACACTTAATTTCTTTTTCTGTTCATGCATTTCCAAAGTTCTCTTTTCAAGAGTACTAAATAAAAACAGGATCTTTCTTTAAAAGTTGCTTGCAATAGGCAGAGGAGGAGGCTCTGCTGTCAATCCCTCACAGAACACAGAAACAAGAGAAGCACTGAGAGGAAAACAAACAAGCAAACAACCTCAAGGAGATTTGTCTCATTGTACTGACAGTGGTTTGGGTGATGGAAAAGGCAGGTGGTACAGACAGAGGCAGACCCTTCCCAGAAGAGCACAGTTGACAGGATGAGAGGCAGCACCCCCAGGCTACAACTGGAGGGAAAATCATTCCCTGAGCACCACGTGGAACTGGAAGAGGGACTTGGAAAGAACATTCAATTTCCAGCCTGGGAGATTTTCAACACCCACACAGACAAGACTCTGAGTAAACTGCAAGCCGTACTTGAAGTGTGAACTTGGATCAGGAGGGATCCCTTCTGATTAACTTCTCTGTGATTCTAATACATCTTTCTCAAAGTGTTGTAGCATCACCCCATTTCCGAGTTTGCTAATATAAACCGTGGCAAGTGAAAACAGAATCCAGATTATTAGATATTTGTAAGAAGTCCATCTCTGGCACAAAAAACTTTTCCACTTTTCCTGAAAACAACAACTCACATTTGGTAAAAGCGACTCAAAACCTCACTTGAAAAGCACTTGAAGGTAACCTGAAGTCAATGAGATTTAAGCATGTGAACATCCAGCACGTAAGTGCCTCCATGAACTTTAGTCCAGTTCAACACACAGGGTTTTGCTGTTCCTTTCATTTCTGAAGGAAATCAGATGCCAGTTTCGACTGATAACTGGTGCTCTGGAGGAAGTGCTGCTGGTGAGATGCTGGTGAAGGGCAAACTTCCACACCCCAACATGCAAAATGACTGACAATACAGGTGGCTGCACACACATGGCATTCAAACTATTTCTGTGCCCTGAAGGACTGAGACCTGGAGATGGGAAAATGTTTCTGCACTGGTTAAAAAACCAAAAAAAGAATATCCAAGGGCAGAATATTTCTGGGACTGGTCTCTGTTACACAGGACCTCCCATATGGGAGAAGGCAGGACATGTGGCTCCTTCCTTGCCTACAGAAATCAAGATAATAAACTAGAAAGAAAAGCAGATTGGACTCAGCACTATCTGGACAAAGGGAACATAAAACGCTGCTGAGCTGGCAGCATTTTGCATTAATTTTACCAAAATATTAAGTTCACCAGCAGTGGCACAGAGCAACCAATAACCCCAGCTGTGTGCAGGTGGTGCTGAGCAAGGTGGCACAGAAAAGGTCCCTCCTCCCTTCTGGGGGCACTTTGCAGTGAGGTCTCCTCGTGACCCCCTAAACCCAAAAATCAGGAGCACAGTGGTGTCACACTGGGAAATGCAACAGCTCAAGCAACAGTTTGTTCAACTGTGGCTTTTTTGGATGATAAGGTCCTGTTTGCTGGAAGTGAGCCCATTGCCACCACAGAGGAAATGCACTTCTGGGATGTTATGGTAAAAACTGGAACAGGGAACCTTCTCCTGCATTTATTTCTACTTCTTCTCTTTTTTTTTTTGCTGTTCTTCTGTCTAATCATTTATCATCCTTGGCTTTTATTGGCTGCTACAAAGTGCCTTTATTCTTGCATTTCTTCAATTTATTTCAAAAGTTTGTAAGATTGGAAATTGGAAAGTAATGACAATATACGGCTTTTTAATTTTTCTCCACTGACCAGCACAGCTCAGTATTCCAACATAGAGATGAAAATAGGCAACCCACAGACAATTCCCACCACAAATTATGCTGCTTACACAAAAATATTTCAGGACTTGATTCAGTGAGTTAAAGCATAGAATGAAAGGATCACCACCTAGAAACTCTGTACCAATCTACATCTGCAAGTGCCTTAAAACCTCTAGAAAACCAGTGCCCAAACCTGGCAAACTGAGCAGGGCATGGCTTCAAAGGCTGCCTAACCATGCATGTAACACAGGCCCACAGATGTGTGGCAAGAGAGGTTTGAGGTGCTAGAGGATGGCTACAGGCTGCCAGAGGTGACCTGCAGCAGAGCCACGAGGGTAAATACCCACCAGCCTTGCCCAGCTCCTCCACCTGCTGTCACAAATGTCCCCATGGCAAGTACAGTTAATGCTTATGTGGACACGAAATCTTCAGGAAATATTTAATGTGGTTTTCAGTAGCTTTGATGTGATAAGTGTTTTATCCTTTATCAAAAACTTAATCATGCTGTTTACTTTTGATCTTCATTTCATCTCTGCCTTCCATCTGCTCTGCCTCTCTCAGGGGGAAACAAGAGCTGTACCATGTGACAAATGGAGCGGGGCTGCAGACTTATCTTCCCACCCACTTAA
Source organism: Myrmophylax atrothorax (assembly GCA_026770055.1). Taxonomy (NCBI): domain Eukaryota; kingdom Metazoa; phylum Chordata; class Aves; order Passeriformes; family Thamnophilidae; genus Myrmophylax; species Myrmophylax atrothorax. The sequence continues at coordinate 7,706,180 of JAOXXN010000191.1, read as the reverse complement.
CTTTTGGATTAACCAAATAAATAAAAGCCTTCCCACTTCAGGGATGAAAGGCACGAGCTTCTGATGATCTCCCAGCAGAATTACAGGAGCTAAAGAGGATGGTGAGGGAAGGTGTGGACACTGGAATGTCCAGCTGTGCCATGGAGGGGGTCCAGTGTCACTCCCTATCCTGATCATCACAACAGGCTCCACCTGACAAGAACTCAGAGTGTGCAAGTCAGTGCTCAGTGAGCACAGGCAGGGGATAAACTTGGAGACTCAGGGTCAAGCATTACTTTGGCAAGGCACAGACTTTAACAAACACCTAATCCAGAGTGAGTTGGACTCGTTCTTGCTTCCACCTGTGAACCAAAACAGCAAATATTTCCAATCCCATTTCAATCCTGCAAAAGTCTTTACTGACCAAACATTCACAAAAACCACAGTCCAAGGAAGCGAAGATGGTTCACAACAAACATTCTGGAAAAACCCTTTGGAGAAATCTTGGCCAGCTTTAGTTAACCAGATCTGCTCCCCAGCCATCACTACCTGGGCAACAAATCCTGCTCCACATACTCAGCCAGGACAGCACGAGACACACTTGGGTCTCATCTGCCTCAGTACCTGCCCACCACTGTCACACAAACCCTAAATACCAGTGAGCTCAGCAGAAGCTTCAGCAACAGATGCTCATTTTTCTTTACATTACTGTCAGTAATTTTCTGCTATTCAACTTTGCAGGAAAAAAAAATTCAGAAGATAATCATAACAAGTTAAAATTCATATTTTTCTCAGCTTCTTTTGTAGAGAGGAAAGTGAAGGAAAGAGAATTCTAGTGTTTCAGAATACAGAAGAAAAACCACCGCAAAGTAATTGCTTCCAGTTGTTAAGGCCTTGGTTATAAACGTTTTCTCAGCAAGAGTACCTGGCATTAAACTCAACCATATTCTGATGTAATTAGGGAAATGTTAGCAGATGTAACTTTCTTTTCACCTTTTCAACAGGCCCTAAAACATTCAATTTACAGCCCATGAAGTTGTGAAATTGCTGAAAACAACCTGTCAATCCCAATACTGTTGGAAATGGTTAAATGAGCAATATAATGAACTTTCTACATGAGTTAGAAACACAAAGGGATAAGAATGGTGGGACAGCAAAGCTAGGGAAAACCACTTAAACTGCAATATTCTCCAAACTCAATAACAAGGATTACATCTCAGTGTGGGCTCCCTTCCCTTTCCTACCCACTCCTTGCAGCAGCTGAGGCACTTGACTGACATTCCTATGGATGAGATTGCAAAAGCAACAAGTGAACTTAAGGCTCTGGGTATCTAATCAGAATTAGATAACAATTCTATTTCCTTTGATCCCACCTGGTTCTCACCTCTTACTCATCCACCCTCCCAAATCACTTCCCTAAAGAGTTCATCCATGTGGAGCCTTCTCTGGGTGCAGGGGAAGGAAAACACCTGACAAATCTACACCAGCAATTGCAAAAAGCAGCCTTGGATAAAGGAAGGAGAAAGGGGGACAAAGGAGAAGGAGAGTTCCACGATGTGTTGCGGTGCATGGCACTCCAGAGCAGGAGAGGGGTGTGGGACAGGAGCCTCAGGGAGCCTGGAAAACTTTACTTCTTTTTCTTCTGTAAAATCAAACTCCACAGAAATTGCTGGGCTCTACAACTCACAGATTTGCTCCGAGCTAGAACAAGAGCTGTTGTTCCCTGAGATAAGCCCACAGCTGCATTGGAAGCTGCAGCACAGCCACACGTCCCTTTGCCTGCTGAATTTATTCCATCGTGTCACTAAAATGATCATAGAGGTAAAATGATCTTGTACTAGAGGTTTATGAGAAATAACTTGCAGTCAAATACTACACTGAAAAAAACAACTACACCAACCAATTACCTTGAAATGTGATGGACAAGCCTCAGAAAGAGGCCCAATTTGTAGGTAAGGAGGCATTAAATCAATTACCAGCACAGTGCAAGCAAGAACAAGGTCACCTTGCTGAAGGAATATTTCTGTTTATGCTCATGTCAGAGTATTTCGCTCGATAGAGAAAAATGAAGACCTGATTATCATGAATTTGGTAGACTGGTCTGAAGTAGAATGTAAATCAGAAATGGGGAGATTCATGGCCAATTAAATTGAACTCCAACCAAAATCCCATTCAGGCAACAGTTCCCTGGGGGCTTCAATTTGTTAGTGCCACATTTTTTTAATAATTTTCTTTTTCATGTAACATCAGCAATAATAAAAGCCCTTCAATAACAACCAGAACCATGAACACGTTATTTATCTTGAAATGCCATCATTGTCTGGAATCAGAAAGCATTGAAAGGACTCACTGTAATCGCTCAGGAACAACCCCCCACAACACTGCAATGGGTGTAAAGCTTTTTTCTTAGTCTCAGAGCAATTTCTCTTTCCATTAATCTGGTTCAAGTCTGAAGTATTTCTCCTGAGTACGAGGGAGCTGGTGCTGACCCCTCCATGAGACCCAAGGCAGCCTCTGATGTCTCAGACTCCCTCCCAGCCCTGCGTGTGCACGTGACACACACGGCCCGTGGCATGTCTGAGCCTCATCATTAGCAGATTTTTAGCTTTATTAGAAGGAGAATGCCTATCAACATATTCCAGATGCCCTTGACAATATTCCAATGTATGCCAAAGGCAGCAGTCTGGGTTTCTCTCACTTTAGGCTGGGAAATCTATTTTCTGCTCTAACGTGCTTCTCTCTGCTTACGCCTCCCCCTTCCCACAGAGTTCCTGGTATCCTGGTAAAACCTTAGACAATATAAAAACTATTCTGGTGTAGAGAGGGTTTGGTTTTTTAAAAAGAAAAAGTTAGCTTTGCTTAGAAGTTATCCTTTTCATCCTTTTCATTAAGGAAAGAAAGGATAAATAGAACATAAATGGAACAAGGAAAATGAGAGTGCTTAGGGTGGGAATGAGTTACTGTATCTTTTGTTAAACACAGAACTGCAAAATCTGCCCTGAGTGAAGTCAGAGCTCAACCAGACATGGACAGAGAGGGAAATCCCGGAACAAAACCATGCAGGGCAGCATTCCCAGAAACCACTGACATCAACAGGAGCCTTTTGGCTCAGCTCAGCCGTTGCAGACGGGCCACCACTGTGACTGCCTGGAAATCAGTCAGTGCTTGGAGCTTCTTGCTTCAGTGGTGGAAGTGGTGAGGAGAGGAAGTTATTTGAGGATAACTAACACTTGTCAACCTGCAGGGCTGTGTGGCTTTGTAGGGCAGTCTGGGCTGTGGCATCATCAAATTCACACTTGAAAACAAGAAAACTGCTGTGGGAATGTTATTTCATATCTAAATCCCCAGGCATGACATCGCCACTGCCTCCAGCCCCAGCAGCCGCCTCCTCTCAGGAGCAGCTTCTTCCAGGCCAAACCTGGAGGAATCAGGGCAGCTGAAAAGCAGCAGGGCAGAGTCTGGCCCCGCCACACCAACAGTTTTGCATGAGCAGGGACGCCTCTCCCCAGCTAAATGAATGCTGTCTCCACTGCATGCTGTCAGAATTACAATGGAAAGCCCGTAAATAAAACAGAAATGCAGATCTCAGTCCTCCTCTCGTGACATCTTGGTGAGAACAAGCCCTGACAGGAATAAAAAACCTCCCACACTAAGCAAAGCAATTCTGCTATTTATGCAGGAGGAAGAAGGAAAGCTGTATATCAAACAAATAATTACAAGAGCAGCTTTATCAGTCCCTGCTGATTACTCTCAGCTCGGTTTGATGATTCTGCCAGAGCTCTGCAGGTTGTTCAGAGAGGTGGATGTCACAACATTTTACTTGCAGTTCTTTCATTTATTAGCACCTACTGCTACCTGTCTCTTAGTCAAAAATCTTGGCATACATTTAGAAATTGGTCTCCTGGAGTCTGTCAGGGAGGTTTAAAAACCTATAGATCATATTTTTATATATAAACACATCCTCAGACAGACTCTGCATGTGAATATGAATGCATAATGATGTATTGTGGGTGTTACACACGTATGTGCAGCTATATAGAGGCACACACATTTTTATGTAAGTGCCCCCCTTCTCCTCAATATATAAATACAGAAATTCAAGTGACATGCTTATCACTGCTCCAGTTTGGGTAGGACAACATTCCATTTGACTTCTTTTCTTTCCCAAATTTGTTAAGATATTAAATGGAGGAGGGTCTAATTTTTATCTGGCAAACATCAACACCCTTGGAAGAGCAGCATGAACTCAGACTGTCACCAATGTTGATTTATCACCACCATTAATTATACTACATTTGACCAATGCTCAATTACCAGATTAGGAGCAAAAATCTGAAAGACATTTGTGCCAAGTGCCATGGTCTGGAGGCATCTCTGAGATTTATGTCCAACTGCAAGACATCCTTTGTGGGGATGTCCACGCATCTCTGTGCTCTGGTGTGCAGTGCCCAGCCAAGAGGACAGAAAACCAAACTCCTGATTTATGGTGCCACATCCCCTGTTCTCAACTCACCTCCCAGAGCAGCAAACAGAACTGTGGGCAGGAAAACATGAGGTCAGAGCTGAGCCTGTCAGTGATGGATCCAGCCATGCTACGTCCCCCCTCTCAGCTCTGGGTGGGAGAAACACTGATGGTGACACTCAGACACACAGGACTTCCCTCCCTGGCAGAGAGGATGGACAAGCACAAGGGCTACACCAGCACAGCCAACAGCTCCAGCTTAGCCACAGCTCCGGGTTATTTCCCCCAGGCAGCCTCAGAATGCTCCAGACTGACGAGCAGCCTCTCATGCTCTATGGGTGACATATGGACACATCTCCCTAAAAGAAACGAGCTTGTGAGTTTCTGGATTTCCCCTTCTGGAGCACCATCTGTGCCCGCTCCCGGTGCCACCACCCACTGCCACGGCGTGACCTGAGGCCGCCGGGCACGAGGCAGCAAAGCAGCAGCAGCAGACGCAGCTGCCCCCAAATTTAAACACATCCACGCTGGAAGAGGCTCAGCCCGCACAAGCTCAGCCTTCATTTGGAGTCTCCTGCTGACAGATTTTCTCTGGCTGCATTAAGTCTTTAAAAAAAAAAAGAAATTAAAAAGAAGAAGGAGAAAAAAGAGACTCTGCTGACATTTAGGATAACGCTGCAAGTCTGTAGCTGGAAAATAAATCCCTCTGCTTCAAAAACTTGAGCTGCAGCCCAAGCACCATCACAGGTGAGGCGCTGGGACCAGACAGACCCTGCTGGGGCTCCCACACCCCAGGGAAGCTCCACGCTCAGCCCCGACCACCTCTTCCCCAAGGGAAAGGAGCAGGGGAGACTCACTGCTGAGCTGACTAATTGCTCATTAGCCGAAATTAACTCTGCAAGACAATTCTGTGATCACTGCTAGAAGTCTGTCATTAAAGAGGACTGCAGACATCAGTTCTCAGCTTCCTATCAAAGCACCAGTGATGTGATGCCCTGGCTTCAGGATCAACAACCTGCTCTGAGAGAACCATGGGAACTGTCCATGCAGCTCACCCTCCTGCCTGGAGCTCTGGCCACCATGGGATGCATCACAGAAAGGCAAGAGCACTGCAGAGGGCAGAAACACAACACTTTGCTGACCACAGCAGCCTCTTTCTGCTCCTGGGTGAAGAGACTTGTTCACATCCTGAAGCACAAGATTCAATATCCACCCAAAACCTGCTCTTGCTGGTGATTCTCACACAGAAATGATAACCTTCAGGAACCAGCAAGCAGAACCTTTCCTAGAGCTGTGGTAGGGAGCTCAGTGAAACGCACGTGTGTTGGAGGAGCTGACTTTAAATATCAGGAGAATAGATTTTTCTTGGCATCATTCCACTGATTTTTGTGGTATAAAACCCAGGGGTGAATATGGTCCAAGATATACACAAAATGAGCTAAATTCTGAACTGCACTTGCTGACCTCATAACTCTTCAGCAGTTGAAATGTGGGTTACAAAGCCAATTTCCATAAAGGACGTGTTCTGTTAACAGTGGGAGACTGTGCTGACTCGAGCTGTGTGAGCACACTACTGAGACATTTCCCACATAATCTACATTCATTCCATACTTTTTGGAAGTGCTCCTCAAAAGATGGTGTCAAGGGTGCAAATCCTATAGATCAAAAAGATATGTGACCCGTCAGAAAGCAGAGAAAGCAGAGCTTTTTTAACTCATTATTCTGGTGCTTTGAGAAGCCCCAAACAACACACAAGGTTTTTCTTCCCCCCCCAGCCCCCAAGGCTGCAGGGCAGCAGCTTGCCTGGGGTATAGGCAGCCCAGATGGGGACACACAGCCCTCCAGAGTGCTTGGAAAAGGACATGCTATACAGGGACATGGTGAAAATTCATTAATTCATTCATTTTGCATATTGCTTGAGCAACAGTGAGGTTTTCAAAGCAGCAACTACCACTGTTGTGAAATTGTACTATTTTAATAATATAACAAACTACCTGATACAAAATTTGAATGCACACCAGAGTTTTTACCCTATGGCTAAATGTCTCACCCTTAGTTAATCTTCTAAGGCTCCAGACCTGCACAGACAAGACACATACACTCCAGGACTTTAAACTTTGTAGGGGAATTTCTGATAAAACTATGCACCTACAGATATGCAAACATGTAGAATTTGCAAAAGGAAGAGTCTAATGTCACCTGTAATCTCTCAGGCCTGCAGATTTATACCTGCAATTGAAGAAAACCCTTGACTTTCCACTCTGCATGGGAAATTGGATGAATCCCATGCTCAAATTAGGTCTGCCATCTCCATGTATCTGATGGCAGCATGACTGTATTCTTGCCATCTTATTTCTATTCAGTGGCCACAAACTCAACAAACCCTTGAAATCAGTGAAATACTATTCCAAGAAATATGGTTTTTGATGCATGTGGATAAGGGGAGTCATCTTTGCTCCCCAAATACAACTGACGTCTCACATCAACATTTACAGCAACAAGGTTAGAGATCACAATTGAAAACTCAGTCTCTGGTATTTGCAAATTATCCAGGAGTGCTAATACCAAAACCAGAAACATGCAACTTGTCTTGAAACATTTATTAAGCTAAATAATTATTTCAGTTTGAATAATTCTAAAGAAGCTGAGCCAGCAGCCTACTGCAAACAAAGAATATTGACAGGAACATTGGTTTATGCTCAATTTAAGGCAATAACTAGAAGAGACATAGAGCCCTTTGTCAACTGGATATACACCAAGTATGTGATAGCACAGAATGGCCACAAATACTATTTTAGGACCACTTAGAATTTAAATGATCATAGAGATTAGGGAGTCCAGCCATCAGGATGTCCAAAACTTGCATGGGTGGGTTCCCAGTGCAATACACCCTTCCATGGATCCAGTCCTTGGGAACAGGACTCAGGCTGTGCTCACACAAACATTCACTGTCACAGGAGTTTGCAGAGGGATGGACAAGGGCAGGTGAAGATTTCATTGCTAAATGTTTTGCTGGGATGTCCCCAGCTGTAGCTTTGATGGACACAGGATATGGGCACCTGATTAGGAAACAATCCGAAGTCCATAAAGAGAAAACCATGGAAATGAGGACAGTAATAAGGTGTGCAGCGCTCAGTGCAACCAAGAAGGGGGGTTGAATGCTGGGTTGTAAATAATGCTAATGAGACCAGAAAATGTAAGAATGCCAAAGCCTCCCACAAACCTCCAATAAGGTTTTCAGCAGGACAGGTGAGGAGTTGAAACACCACATAGAAACAGCCCAGCCCCTTCTCCTGGCAGCACTAGGACATTGCTTTAGATGTGGTGTAAAGTTATTCTCTTCTTTGGGATGGCACTTGAAGCTCCAGGACGCTCTCCTTGCATTTCAAATTTTCAAATTCCCATTTCAGCAGTCCCTGCTGTACTTTTAGATGGCAGTGAAATTTCACAGACTGTACTTCCCTACTGAGAGAATCTATTTAGGAGGGAAGCAGAGAGGTA
>JAOXXN010000191.1:7670413-7698138 GCA_026770055.1 Myrmophylax atrothorax | reverse complement strand
AGGAGGGAAGCAGAGAGGTAACCAGCTGGAAACCCACAATGAAGGAAAGACTACTTGTTACCTCCCCAAGGGAGACAGAGGAGAGTAAAAGTTAATGGAAGGATAATCAAGAACTCTTTAGGGATATCAGTTTATAGGGCAGGAGCATAAATAACTGCAACTTGTTTGCATAGCAAGAAACTGCAGGAGAAGGTGTGACAGCCAAATGCAGCTTAGGAAAATATGGTTATCTGTAAAGCTGGGAGCTTCCTTGAGTGGGAAAACACAATCCCAACACTCAGATTGGCAAGGGAAGGCTAAACAACCTCAGTATGTCTGCTCTGGGCAGCCATACAGTGAAATGGCTTCCTATGACATTCACAGAGTTTTCAGCAGACGTGCCTGGGACTCAAAGAAACAAGCTGGTTTGGGGGGATTTCAAGGATCCCTGCTTAAAATATCCACAAAACTGAAATATTCAAGCTGTAAAACAGCATGGTGAAATCGGGTGCCTTTAAATAGTTGGTAAAAAACCAACAGCTCAGAGATTGCTCAAAAACATCACACTGTGCTACAAGAACAGGACAAAATGCAATTCAGTTTTAGACAGAGCCCTGGGTATTTGAGTTCTTCAAAGAGTTTTGAAAGACTGAACTCCAGAGAAGCTGCAGGGTCCAAAAGCAGAGATGTAATAGCTATTTACCCACTCTGCAGTGCATGTCTGTGGTCATGTCACCTCACCTAGAGACCTCCTTGCACCTCAGCAGGGCCAGGAGTCACTGTCAGTCCTGGCATGGGAGGCCTTTTGGGAAACACGAGGGGTTCACCCATATCTGAACTCCCTCCACACTATAAAAAACATTTTGTTCAAGCACTAAGTTATAAATAGAGGTATCTGTGAAGATTCCCCCCCCCTTCACACCAGTGGTTCCCATTCACTCCCATTCTGCACATTTAATAAAGCCCCCAGCTGGTCCCTGCAAGTGCCACCACCCTTTGGCCAGATCTGTGCCCTGACCTTCCTGCCAAGGCCAGCACAAAGCTCCCCTTCCCTTCCTGCTCTGGGCTGGTTGGCAGTGTCACCACAGCCTATTAAACACTATGAAAAGGAAGGACCATGAAAAGTCCTTTCATTGACATAAGTGATCAAAAGCAGGACTTTATTACTAGAATCTGTTTTGTCAAAAAGGAGGATATATTGGCCAAGATTAACTCAGTCTGTTTTGTGATCATTTCAGTGAAATCTTTTGCATTGGCCAAATCCGGAAATGTGGGGGAAATGAAGTGATTTAGCCCATTATGTCTCTTACCACACTAATGACCAATATTCTTTTTTAATCGGGGGCATTTTTCACTGTGTGCCTGCCATTCAAAACTATACAATTGCTTTCTTGTCTAAAACTTTTATTAACAGAGAGAGTATCTAGATGGCTACCACAATTACCTGAGGGGAAAAAAGTTCCATCTTCTATTTGGCACAAATTGCCACCGTTTTTCAGGACTGTAGTCCATTTTACCAGCTGAGTGACTTCTCAGTGAGAACTCAATTTCAAAATTCCCAAATCCTCCACTTTGAAACCTTTTCATGTTACACCAGCTCTTCATTCCACTCCACTGCCACCCCACACACTGTGAGAAGTCAGAGTCAAGAGATTATTCTGGAGCTCAGTCCATTGCTATTCAAAGTTCATTTCTACAAAAGCCTCCAGGAGCTTCCAAGTTCCACACGACCTTTCCACAAAGAAAGGGTTTGGTCCAGCACCATGTCTCTGTCCTCTGTAGAACCCTGAGATGTTTTTCTCTCACACATCTGCAAATCTTTGATAATTTTCACCTTCTCTAGACAGTTCAATGACACTTCTGATTTGCAAGTGAGTTCAGGCAGGAATTTTACCGGCTGAGTAGTTTTGCTCTCTGCATTTCACTATCACATCAGTACTGGCTCTCCTCCAACCAGGAGACCTGGAAGAATCCTGAAGAGCTCTTTGTATTCAGACCAAGCCTTCTGCTGAGCTGTGGGCACCATCTGCAAAGTGACTCTAAGAAAATGACATCATAGTGTGACAAACGTGTTCTTCTGACAGTAAATTTGTTTGGCACACAGAGTCAAACCTGAGCTTTTACAAATTGTCAGCGTCTTAAGCCCAGTCTTGCAGCTAAATACCACGTTGTGCTCTTTCTACTTCACGTCTCACACTTCAGCAACAATGCCATCTCGGCAATCAAACCTGAGCTGGCATTTTTTGTGATGACTCACAGAGCTGATTACAATATAATTGCTCTCCCAGACCTGGGCTGGCTCAAAGTTGCAGCAAATGTATCACTGAGGTGTCTCTTAATTCCCCACCCTTTGTTCAGGAAATTAAACACACTCACAGAGAAGAGACAGATGCAGCAATGGAGTGTGCATTTTACCCTCATTTGTAACCAGTCCAACTCTTAACTAATGGGGCTTAATGTGGCTGTACATTATGGTTTCAGATGGGTGTCTTTACTCACACTGAGTTATGCACTTCATGAGGAGCAGCAACAAAACCACGCGCTCACCAAGCGAAGCGCTGAGAAATAAGGCTGGAGTGAGACTCTGTAAGTTAAAGTGACATTTAGTAGCATAACAGCCTCATAACCTCCAGATAGAGGCTCTTAACCCACAGCAGACTTATTTCTAATGCTGTGTTTGTCACAGGTGACACGCAGTTTTGTGCTCCCCAGACAGCAGTGACACACAATAGAGAAACCTTCAGTCTCTCTGAAGGCAAAAATGTTTGTCCTTGTCACCCAGTGAAAGATGGTAACCCCAGCCTGGTGTGTGCTGTAATCACACCAGCACAGCAAACCCAGGAGAGGAAAATGAAAGCAGCCAAGAGGCTGTGCCTACCTTCTGAATCAATTTATCTCAGGGCATGCCTGCAGCCCTCCTCTGCAAGACACCACTGCTGTGCACCAGCAACATCACTGAAGTAGGCAACAAATATCGACCTCTAAAACATCAGCCAGGCTGTTCCATGTGAACCTTGGATGTGACTCAGTGTGGGAATACATCTTCAAAAGCAAGAGTTTCAGACAGCATTCTCATAAAAAAAAAAAACAAACCCAAACCAAATCCCAAACAAACAGTTCATTTCAAATCACTCCTCCTTCTTCCTTCTGTTTTTGTTTTTAATTGCACCAGGAATGAGTTTTTCTGGAGTACTATTTTAAAAGTCTAGGCCTCGGAGAAGTTCTGCCAAGACCTAGCAAAACACAATGTAATTTTAAAATTACAGTCTGACAAACTGCTACTTTGAGAGAACAACCATCTCCTAAATGACTGAGCAGGCTGCCTCAACCACAGCATTACACGAGCTAGAGAAGGGGCTGCAAGAGTGTGTAGCGGTCACTGCTCTAATTCCATGTAAGATATGGACTTCAACAACATCTGAACAACACCACGTTGGATGAAAATCCCAGGGAATTGCTCTGCACCATCCTTCCTTGGCCTGAATTTGCCTTCTGTGCTGAAACATCAGAATGGTACCACAGCAAGTCTGTTCGTGTCTTGTTAAGATGTCAGATTGACACCACACAGCTCCATCACATAACAGTAAATCATGTCTCCCAGATAGGATTCAATTAATTTGTGTTATTTTAGTCTGAGCTGGGCTGAGCACTGAAGAACACTACACAGAGACAGGGCATACTGGGTATAGCAACGATCACCTGAATGAGCCTGATGCTGCAGACAGGAACCCAGATTCAAGCTGGAGGTGGGACTGCAAAAGCAGTGACAGATGATCTTGGGATCACCAGAGATGGAAGAATCATCTATTTTCATTTCCTCAAATCCTCTGCAGCTTTCAGACCTGTCAGCAGTAAAGCACTGCCCAGCAGGAGCAACGTAGTCCAGGATAATCCTGCGACACAGCTCTTCCTAACAAACTGCAGCGATGGGCAATGGCACATCCACCATCAAGCCTTGCTCTGGATTCCCACCCAGCACCTGTGGGACCTCAACAGGCAGGAAGGATTTGGGAAGCTGTCAAAGGGCAGAGGACACCCAGCACTGCCAACCCTTTTCTCTGCACAGCCACGCTGCAGGTGCCACAACGACACACAGGGCAGGGAGCAGCTGTCTGAAGCCAGACCAATCTGCAGACCAGTCCAATGTGATGCTACCCTGCAAAGAAAAGTGCTTTGGAGAAAGTTCCAGCCACAATGCTGTCTTTTAGCCCAAAAAGATCCCATGCCCTGCAGTCACCTGTCACTGGTCCCCACGGAGGGACAGTGTGTGACGTGTACCCCATGGCTGACAGCTTTGTGCTGCTGGATGGGAACCCATGTCCTCCAGCCGACTGCCCAGAGGCCATCAGACTTTGAACCTTTATCACTGTGGCCCTGTGGCCAAGGCCAGCACAAGCCACCTGCAGTGCCACCCCCAAGGTGAGCCAACATCAGCAGCACAACCTGGGGCCACCAGCAGCACAGCCACTGCTTCCAAAGAAGCTGAGGGAGGGAGAGAGGGAAAGCAAGGAAAATACAAGTTGTCTGGTGAACATTGCATCATGGCACACGCCAAATTATTCAGGGTGGAACTCAGCCCTGAATTTGCCTCATGGGGGAAAGACCAATTCACTTTTAAGAATTTACAGACAATAAGAAATTCCAACAGCTGGACACACTGCAGCCCACAGCAGGCGTGGCTCCCTTCTTCCAGCTTTGGCAATCCACAGAGCTCTACTTGCTGCTGGCTGGAACCTACAGCATTAACTGTACAAGATTTATGTTTAAAGCGTATTAGTAACACTTTTAAATGATGGAGGCATTTTAGCAAACAGTAAATTCTGCAGAAGCTCTTTTTGGCAGAGTTATCAATAATCCTATTAATGACAAGGTGCAATTTACAGCAAACTGGCAGTGGAAAGGAGATACGGGACTTATGTGAAACAAAAAGATAATACAATATTATTCCATTGACTGTGCTTTCTCTTAATTGCCTTGTTATGTATGCTCAGGGCTCACAATCTATCAGGGATGAAGTTGTTTGTTCATAAAGCAGCACACAAGAGGGTTTTAATCCAAGATCCCCCTAGCTGCATTTCAGGATTCATTTCAAAGTTGTCCTTAATTTTTCTGGTTTGTGTAAGTTTATCCTAATATTAGCAAGCACTCTTCTGAAAAGAAACTGCTGTGCTCAGTTGTGCCACTTGTACTGGATTATGACTATGCTTACTAAGGCTTTACTCAGTAAGACTCACAAAGAGACGTAACTTGCAAAACAGACTGCAGAGCTCCTGTCACTCTTCCCTGTCCCCAGGTCTGCAGGAGGGCTGCTGGTCCTCAGGACTGAACCCAACTCATAGTCATTTGTGTCTCTCCAAGTGACCCAGGCTCACTGCATGTGTTATAACAGGAGCATCAACAATACCCTTTGCACAATTATGAAACAACTCTACCGAACTGAAAGCGTAATTCTAAAGTAACAAGAAAACTTTACCTCTAACAACATATCTATCCTATTAAAACATGAAATAAAACCCCACACTGGAAACTTTAAAGATTGTAGGAAGACACATTTGAGATTTTAAAATTATTTAAATTACTTGTTTTCTTTTCAACATTATCTCATCTTCAGGTGTCCATGTGGGAAGGCAGACAGATGGTTACTCAGCTGAGGAACTCGAGTCTGTTCTTTGTACAATGGTAACAACCAGCAGTCTGGAAAGAACATGAGCTCCAGACCAGGCCAAAGTCCAAATGCAGGAGAAGAGACTGTGGAAATACCATTTACAGGAACTGCTCAGTTCTAGCTTTTGTGTGGCTTTGCTTCAGCTTCGATTCCCAAGGCTCTCACAGATGGATTTGGTCATTACGACATGAACAGCTAAAAAGCCCAAGGTGCACATTTTTATACCATATATAGTGGTGAGAATGTCAGCTATGCTGGGAATGAAGATGATGATGAATGCATTTATTTTATTTCTAGTTTTAATTATTGGGTAAATTCCATTTACCACCTAGAATGTGAAATGTGTTTTATTACAATAATATGCTTCCGGCATGAAGCCAAGACAGAGCTTCCAAGCAAGGGGGAGGGGGCATTAAACTGTGCTGACTGGTGTTGAAAGCACTTGACATTTCTCCATTTCATTTCCTAGGTGCCACATCATAAATAAGCTCAATAAACTGTTGCTTAGAGCCCTGGCCAATTTGAAACCCTACTTGATAGATTTATTTCAAGTATACCCTGTCCTCCAAAGCTGCTGGGAAACAACAACTTATCACTGCCAACCTGTTATTTCTAGATCTGACACTGTCTGTAGCATCAGCAAAGCCATTTCCAGTGCTTGTTTGCAGAGATGCTGAAAGTCACTGGAAGCTGATGGGTGCCTGCACTCATTGCTGGAGACACAACAGATAAGCCAAGTGACATTTAGCTGTCTTACATCAAATGCACTGCCAAAAAGAGACCACAAAAAATGAGGAAATAGATGTGGATTTTCTTCAATTCATATTCTACAGTTTAGGAGAAGTAGAGAATTATTCCTTGCTTAGGGTAACAGCATTGGCCAATCCTTACCTACAGCTCTACTTGCATCTCAACCAAACTGACTTGCAACAGAAAAACCTCAATTTCTCAGCACTTTCTCTCACAAAAACTATCAGTTTGGCATTACCTGCCTCTGACAAACTAGAGCAAAACCCAGCTGAAGGTGGTTCTCTAGGTGTGTGCTTGTTAAAGTACACACATGTGGCTGGTGTGCAGATGACTGATGTGAAGAGGACTGGGACTGAGACATGCCAGTCTGGGGAGAGCCTTACCTCGAAACAAACTGGACATGAGAGCGTCATGGTTGGCTCTGTTAGTTCAAGTATGTGGTGAATCAGTGAAACCAGCGCAGTCCTGGGGTCTGACACCTCAGTGACAGGCAGTGCAATTGCTCTGTACAGCTGCTGTGAGATGGGAGCTCCCACCCAGGGACCATCCACAACCCACACCTTTGGGCTCTCCAACTCAGAGAGATATTTCACACTCACAATGCTAATGCAGCTCTGGCTGAAATTTCAGCCTGCAAATCAAACCCTCCCCTGTTCATCCCCCAACAAGGCCATTTGCCTCCCACCACCCTCTGCATGTCCAGAGCCCTTCAGCAGCCTTTCCTTCTCCCACACTGAGTGCAGCAGTCTGGCCTGTGATCCCGGCTGGAGCTGCTGGGCAGGAGGAGGCAGTCCAAGAGATTTCCACATTATCATGGCTCTCCATGAATGACTTCAAAGGAACACACAGATCCTATCTTCAGGAGATTAGCTGCAAGTGAACCGCCTGTGTAGGCAAGCTTGTTCCAGTCTTTCATCTTGTAACTTGCAGGATCTCCACACAGCAGAGACAATCCAAGCCCACATTTGCCCAAGCCTCCTACACTATGTCTGCAGGATGGTCATTTCCGGCTGCCAGGGCTATAAAAGAGAACAGGATAACACTCACAACCTCTTCTGTAGGACAGAAATGTTTATTCCAACCTACACAGCAACTGCCATTGTTTTGGTTATTAAGTATTCAAATCTTGTCCTGTTGTGAGTTCCAGAATTACTTTTACTAGTTAGTTTACACAACATACATAATTACATTTCCACGAATACAAACCCCATTTCCTGTCATGCCTTTACATTCAGAAAAACAGCTCAGCAATACATTAATGTATGGCTGAAGGCTAGCAAGTCCCTGGGAGCTTTGGGTGCATCCTCATGGGAAGGAGCTTTGCCTGCAAAGTGGGGAACAGGAGCTGCACCTGCCACAGACAGTAAAAACACTGTTTTGAAAAAGTCCATGTGGGTTCCTGTGTGCAGCTGTGGAGCCCAGGGGAAGCTCCATATGCTGTTAGACATTGAGTTAGTGCTGTCAGACAGAGGCTGCTTGGCTCTGCACAAGCTGCTGGGGACGGGCCTGGGACAGTCCCTGCTCCCAGCTCCATACAAACACAAGTCAGATTTCCAGCAGCACTGCAGCAACTGCCAGGTATGCAATGGAGCCACCCACACCAGCGCTTTTGGGTGCACTTGTCAATTTTCACAAGTGTCTCAATGATTGACAGACTCCCAGATTCCCAAACACCCTGCCAGGACAGCACTGGAGAAGCACAGACAGACAAAGGGGCCACTCTCTGTATTTCAGCCACTGCAGAAGTTATCAGAGAGGTCTCTGATAAACATAAAGCTGCTTCACTTCCACATCCTGCTCATGCCAGCTGGAAAAGGAAGGACAGGGCAGAGAGGGAACACAAATCACATGGTTGTGGTTTTCTCCCAGCAAGTGGAGCTCAGTGCAGGGGCAGGCTCCAGGCTGGCAGTGCCTGCCACCCCAGCTCCAGAGCCAAACCCCTGTGCCCCTCCCAGCCCCTGCAGCTCAGGGCTCCTGGCAAGGCCTCCTGAAGGGTGTTTCTGTTCCCTCACCTACACTGAAATGTGAACAAACCTCAAAGTTACAGGGTGGCAAAGATAAACATGGTGCACGTTTCCCTCTCCTGGATGAAACATCAGGTTGTGCCAACTGGTGCTGCATTATGCACATCTCAAACTGCTCCAGCTCTGCATTAGCATTCTGGAGCACAGCTTTATCCCCCTGCTTCAGAGACCAGCCCCTGCTTTACATAAATCTTTAATGAAACACTCTGCCTCCAGCACTGGTGCCTATGAACAAAAGGCAGAGTTGAAGGAAAACAGTTTTACCTCCAAAAAACCAGAGCAGTTCTACAGACAGCACATCGAAATTACACTTACTACACCAACTTGGGGTCCCCGGAGTGACATCAAAAAGAAGGCAGAGCATCAAGAAATGTGAGGAGATGGGAAAAACTGTAAAGTGTTTTCCAGAAAGGCAGAGAGGAGAGTCATTCAGTTGAGGTTCCTGCTAAAACACAGCAGGATCTATCCACTCTTCCAACACACGTGTCTGGCTGATGCCCATGTGGGGAGGCTGTGAGTGCCAGGTTGGCACCAAAAGCTCTGCAGCAATGAAACAGGCTTCCCACTGAGGCTGATGTCAAACCCCTGAGATTTAAAAGCACACACACACAGATCTATCAACTTTCTATTCCCTTTGGGGTTCTGAGTGCTTACGATTAGTGCTGTCAAGTGTTTCAAATGCTTCCTTCACAAATTTAAAGGTTGTAAATGTTCGTCTCCTCCTGCAAGACACACTAAGTAGAAATAAGACTAGAAATTGAGATTGTACTGATTCAGGACTAGGAATTGTCATTTTAAGATAAAAATAAGTACCATGAAACTAAAGACAAAATTGCATGTGCTGGTAACAGTGTGACCAGGACAGCTGTGGTCCTGATGCAAAACAGTGACCAGGAGATGCTACAAGGCCCTCAGAGCTGAGAAAACACACTGCAGTGCAAAGACATCCAGCATTTAGGGCTTCAAGTTGGAACACTGAACTGATGTTTTTCAAAGCAGTCTGCAGGAGTTAAGGCACGTATCTTCCATTAATCTTAATGGAAAATGTTTGTTTAAATCCTCAACACTGCCTTGAAAAGATGTATCTCAGCTTCACAATCTGGACAGGGTGCTTAAGTTTTCATTTTTAATATCACATCTGCATGTAACCCCCAAGTCAGTAAATAATTTAAATGTGTGCTTCAAACTGCAACAGCCAACAAGGCTACTCATGTGCTCAAAATTTAGTAAACATAGAAGTGTCCCATCCAGCAGAGATGAGGTTGCTCACGTGGGTCTCTGTTTTCCTGAACCGATGCCTGAAGCCTGCAGAGGCTGCCAGAAGGAAGTTATCATTTTGCCAACAAATACCATTGTGTTAGCACACTTTCTCCTACAAGTAAAGAGAAATAGCAATGCCAGAGACGTGTTCTGAGACAGACTGGTGTCTTGGAGTCATCAGTTACCTGAGCATGTTGCCCTTCTTATCCATATTTTTGGCTCCCTAATCAAAGATCTGAACCAAGTTGAAAAACTGGACCCAACTGGACATTTTTCAATTACCCCCTTAGTTTTTCTGAGCAGCAAGAATCCTAGACTAGGTTTTCTGCATCACAGACATCTATTCTGAAGATCACAAATAAAACAAGAAAACCCTCCAAACCCCAAAACCAATACCTTAAAATCACAGTAAAGTGGTGCAGGGCAAAGCCTCCTTCCCAGCTTGATTTCAAATACACAAAATGCAGAGGGCTTTGGCAATTCAAAATCCCTTCAGATTTGGCTGCCCCTTACCTATGCAGGACACCACAGGGGAACCAGGGACAGGAACTCAAGAACTTAAGCTGAAGGCCCAAAGATGGGCAGGGGGGTGTTATGCCCTTTGGGATGAGACATTTTGGGAAGAATCATCAGGAACATTTGGACTTGATCACCAGATTTGGAACTGAGGGCTCTGAAAGCGTGGAGACATTTGGATCCCACCACCTGATTCTCACACCAATCAGCATAAGAGTATGAAAATATATTAACAACTACATGCACCCAACATTTTAGCTTTTTAAGCTATTTGTGGCTGCATTTTGAAACTCAGAACCATACAACAACCATATAAAAGCTCAGAACTTTCCATTTGCAGTCACATCCAAGGTAAGAAGCAGGTAAAACAGCAACTGGATGCTAAACATAATCTGGTGAGGCCACGTGCAGCACAAAGGAGAGATCCCACTCCCCCACCCCTGTTGCTTTCCTTGCAACAGAGGCAGCAACTGGCGGAAAATAGGGTGAGTCTGTTCACTGTGCTGATCTAGCAGAAAATTAACACACCAAGAAGTAAAAATCCCTCCAAGGACTGCCCTGCCCCTTATCCAAACTGAACATTGCCCACAGAATGAGCCCAGGGAACGCACTCCTGTCAGCCACAGAACTTGCAAACCCGAGGCAAAGGGAGAGGGAGGAGACACACAGCTCTGAAAGAGGAAAGAGACTCCCTTTTGGCTTCAGTTCATGGGCAGGGTAAAACCTTCAAGCCACACTCTCAGTGAGCAAGTGGCATCCAGCACATGTCAGGGAGGAGACAACATTGTGCATTTTTTGGTCTAGTCAGCAGACAGAGGCAGGTCTGCAGAATGACACATAGCAGTGCATGCAGAGATGAGCAGATAAAACTCACAGCATGTGGCTGGCAATGGGCAGGATTCCTCCCCACAGCTGTGCCGAGGCACACTCAGACAGGGGGGCACATTTGGCCTCCCCTCCCTATAGCTGGAAGGCTGGACAAAGTCCTGTCAAGCACAGAGGAGTGCCAGTTTCCACGCCAAATCCCTGTCCACTCCCTGCAGTCCTCCATGTGTTTCTGTAATGTGGAAGGAAGAGCACATGTGAGGAGGCAAGAGGACTTGCCCGTCCCCTGTGTGTTCATGGGTCGGTGCTGAAGGTGTGAGGACCATTTGCTGGGGGCAGCAGGTTCATGCCAGCAGGTACCAGGCACAGCAGCTCACTGCTGGACAGCTGCACAGGCTTCCACCTTGGGCAGCAATCACAGTCTGAGCTATGCCCACATTGTCCTAGAGATGCTCAGGGGAACCCAACTTAAACAAGCTTTTATTCCCTGCACTGGTGCTGCTGGCAGAGAGACAGCAAACTGCAGGCTTCTCTGCAGCCCTTTATTCATACTCTCTCAGTAAGGTTATTTCCCTGGCTCTTCTGCAGGCAAACAGCTCTGGGACCCACACAGACCCTCACTCCTACACTACGGCAAGACAAGGACTTACATGAACAGGTACTCGGAGTCACAGCGCACCCTGCATAAAGAACAGGGTTTCTTTGAACTCATTTCTGTGTGAATGACAGCTTCATTTTCAGAAAGAGAAGCTCATTTTGATCCTTCTGAGTAATCCCACTGATTGGAGCCACCGGTAGATTGCTCTGTGGCTCATTGATTAAGCTCAATGTGAATAATTGCATTACTAAAATAGACTGGCTCAGGCACCACTGAAGATAAGGCAGAGCAGCCAGGGGTGGCAGAAGCAGTGCACCCACCTGACACCCCAGCTCTGGGAGGACAGTAGAAGGTGCCTGTGTGGCTGCAGAGAACTGACCTCCAGAAGGTCAGCAGCCTGTCTGTTCTCTCCTATGGCTGTATCTCGCTCCTGAGTGGATGGACCACTTGATGCCGTGGTCCTAGACATGAATTTAGTATGCATGATGGTGTTCCTGAGGGTACAGAGCAATGCTAAACATGCTGACAAAGGCAAGGGAAGTGACCTGGAAATGACAAAGTGAAGCAAGGGAAGGAGCAAAGACGAAGTGGCTGAGGAGAGACGTCTGCACAGTTCTGTCTCTACAGCCCACTGGGAGAGGCGACGAGGTTTGTCTGATACAGTTGGTGCAGTGCAGACGTCACTCCACGTCTCTGGTTTGGGCAAAGCTCTGTAGACTGGCAGCCAGGAGATTAATCTTGTACCACCCAGAAGTGGTGGGGGCTACACAAGAAATCAAAAAGAAAGCTATTTTAGCTTTTCATCATGTAGAATATTACATTGAAGGCAGAGACACACTGTCCTGAGCAGAGCACCAGCTTCTGGCAGCAAGCACAGAGCTGCCACACAGTTCTGAGCACCTTATATTGTAATTCTCCAAGCTGAGGTCCCTTTTTCATAACAACAAGCAGCAGAAAAATAACTTTTAATATGCAGAAACAGTCACTCATGAAATCAAAGATCAATTCTACAAAACTAAAGTATTACTTTTCATGGCAGATGAGGCTTTAAACACTGCAAGAGAGAAGAAACTTCCCTTAAAAAGGTGCCAATTAAATAATGAGATTTGGTAAATGAGTGCATTTCCTGTGCAACAAACTGTAGGCTTCCACTTCCAAAGTACACTATGTTAAATTGGACAAAGGCCCATTATTTTGGAATAAAAGATTGCTCACTGGAGGGTTCACACTAAAGTAAGTATTTCAAGAATATCTTCATCCAGGAATACAAGCAGTGTATTTGCAAGTGGAGGCAAAGCAACTCTTAAATATACTAATATCTCCTAAAGGAGTTAGCACAAAGATTTAGCACTTAGCAGACAAAGAAAACACAGTAGCTCAGCCTACTGGTTATACAGAAGCTCAGGAGACAGAGGGATGAGCTGCCTCCTGTGAACAGGAGACCCTCAGGGCATGTCTCTGCTCTGTGGTATAAAGCAAGGAGCTGTCTCCGTACCCTGCACTGCACCACGCAGACATCACGTCTCAGACTGTCTCAGTACCTGGGGATCACCGTGTACTTTTATTTAAACAGTGAACTATACTGTGATCTGCTTTGTCTGGAGTTAGCTGAGCCTTTGGGCAGGTGCCCATTGTGGGGAGTGGGCAGGACAGGTGAGCACCTTTAGCACTGTGCGCAAGTCCATGGTGGATTTGGGCACCATCATCAGGTGGGTGAGTGCACGGCTTGAGCACAAGGTAGTGGTGGAGACCACAAATGGATACCTGCTCCCACTTCACACTGAAGATCTCCCTGGCACCCTAAACCCACTGAGAGATGGCAGGGGCATCACTAAAAAGGCTGACAGAAGAGAGACCAGTCACAAGACCAGTGTGGTTTATAGGGACTCTGCCCAGCTCAATCTGTAACACTCCCAAAGCCACCTCCTCCAAATTCTTCCCAAAACCTTGCCTACAAAACCGTTACACCAGCAGGGTGCTCAGCCCAGATGAAGTGACTCTCACCAGTGATGCACACAGAGAGCTCCTAGGCAGGTAAGTCATTTGGGATGGACAGCAACTTGACCACACACTCCAGATGTTTGTTCCCCAGACCAGCTGATGACAATCTTTAGCAGACTATGTGCTACTGATATAGAAAGACTGCTCAGGTTGTTCTATGGAATAATAAGCATCAGCCTTGCCTTCTCAGGAGCATCTCTGAGCACTCTCACAGCAGTCAAAGTCAACTCACCAGGATGCCCAACTCTTGACTTTCATTATGGTAAATTATTCACAGCAGAAGTGTCACTTTAGCAGCGTACAATTTCTTGTCATTATAAATATTTTCATATTATGACTTTCCTTCTCTTATACCTGTGGAGCCTTGGACCACACTGATTCTTTCACCTGTGCAAAGTTGTTCCTACACAGAGGACAGTCCTCAACTTCATGGAACACAGAGCAAAACTCACACGGACACTCTCCAGACTTTCAGAAAGGACCATTAATAGTAATTTCTTACAGCACTTTTAGTGATTTGCCCCATTCCCCCAAATAAATTTTCCTTTCCTACCACAATACCAATCTATGCACACACTCCACCTTCAGTATAATCAATATATTGATACAGAAGTGAATGCCTTGCCATACATCGTTTCACTGCTTTAATACCCTGACTTCCCCCTATGGCTGTTTGAACTAATTCCATTCAAAGCCCTTAACTGCATTTCTGTACCAATGATTTCCAATTCAGAGGCTTTGCATTGCCAATTACACACATGCACGCACATACCTACATGTGCATCTTCTGTTAATGCTTTAAGCAATACTTCAGTCCTTTAATATTCTCTTCAAGGCCTTTCACAATCTCCCCACGATGCTATTGAGGCTGACAATTAGCCACACTGAAACATCCCCGCCACCTCATGCAGTGGGCACAGACAGGACAATGTTACAGAAACACGCATTCACTTTCTCATACACAGGTACAAAGTCCTGGCTCGCCTATCATCATGTTTTATCTAGGTAGGAAAATACTCAGTTATTCACAGTTCTACTCACTCTCCTCTGTTTTGGCCGTTCAGAGCAGGAGTGCTGAGTCATTCCAGGAAAATCATCACTTTTTCTTCTGTGACGTGCTTGCCACGGCCAGTGCCATCAGTTGACAGATTTTGCCCACTAAGAGAATGACCTGGGCTGTACAGGAGAGACAGCAGTCAGGTCTGCTAGAGCAGCTAGGACACATGGAGCTCCTGATCTCCTGTAACACCCAACCCTGAAATGGCAGCAGGGAGGAGCACTAATTTCCAGCTCCAGGCCTGCTTTCATGCTGCCAACCACCTCGAGGTGTGGACGTGGGCAGCAGATTAACCTGTCACAGACAGGATATGGCTGAAGTCTACAAAGGGCTTATCCTCCTCCCTGCAGCTTTTGCCAAGAGAGCTGGAGAAACTCCAAAAGTGGAGACTCAAGCACCAGGATGTTTCTCAGAACCTCAATTTACAGTCAGCCTTCCAAGAAACTAGTTGTGTACCTATCAAGTCTCCAGGACCACACTGGTTCTCTCCTGCAAGAAACTAAGAGTAGGAACAGTCCCTTCCATGAGCCCTGACTGCCCAGATATTCTCACTGATGGCAAATGTTTGACTTCTTGCTGTGGGTGATTTTTAAATTGAAGTCACCTGTAGTGTCCTGTTTGGAAAAGCATTTCCTAATGCACTTTTGTCTCTTGGGATAAATACACATTTCTGTTTAAAAACTGAGGCTTTTTCCTCATCAAAGAAACTGGAACTTATATTGCACAAAACACTACAGAAATCAAAATACACCTTTCCTATTACGAGCATGAAAAAAGAAAAAAAGGAACCTTCCGACATAAATATGATAGAACAGACACTCAAGTCACAAACTAAGCATTTTACAGTAGTTTGGGAAAGAAAAGAAATACAAAATTTGAAGTTAATATTCCTCCTGGAATGAGATTAAAGATATTATTTTATGCCCTACTTGAAACATCATAGTAATTTTCATCTGCACTAATAAAAATAAATCAGCAGCTGATCTTCCATGCATTACAATTACCATTTCATGCAACAGTCACAATGTTTCTGAGATGCATTTGCCCTTTGGAACTCCTGCCACAAATGGAGCTGAATTTAGGGACTGCTGCGTGCACAGATTTATTACACCAATTCTTTCCAAAGGAGGACATTGCCATGTAGAAAATGCAATGTGGGCAGCTAAAGAAAGGCATCCAGTACTAAGTAAAGACTTTTAAGTGGAAAGTAACTAGAACTGAACAACTGAAAAAGAAATAACCATCTTGTTGGGTGACCAGCAAAGCCCTCTTTGGAGCACACTCGTCACCTAGACATGAATTAATGAATTTATGACCAGCCCTCCTGCCTGCAGCTCAGCAGAGATATTAATTTGCAGAGAGGGACACAACTTGCTGTTACACAGGAGAAGTTCAATATTTATTAACCAAGAGCCCCCACCCTGTGCTGCTGCCTACAGTGGAGTTCACCTACACATGGATTCTGTCAGTCCTTTTGGGAATGCTGCCCCTCGAGACACCACAAAACACACCATCACTGCCAGCCCTCGGCCGGGAGTCCAAAGCTGGGAACCTGCAACCTCTTGTTGGGCAATTCAAACAGAAAATGCTGGGAAGACAAAAGGTTTAATCTCAGATTTGCACACAGCAACTTATCCTTGCAATAGTTCACTCTTGGAAAGAGAGCTACGTGAAAAGGGAGAATTGAAGCAGGCAGCTGCACATCAGGAGATTTACTCCAAACCCTCCCAGGGAGCCTGTGGAGGCTTTCTTTTACAACCCAGGACAGTAATACATTCAACTGTGCTAAAGCAAAAGTGTCAGGCACAGAGATTTAAGGAGATAATACAGTGAAGGCTCAGGGACTAGATAAAATCATAAAAAGATGCAGGAAAAAGCTGCTTTTTCTTGCCCTTTACTGTCAGTTGTCACTGTTGCATTGGATGGGAAGGCAGAGCCCAACAGTTTTAGCAGGAAGGGTGACTGGGGCAACCTTCTCTTCAGCTGCCCACAGCACACTATCATGACCCAAATCCAAACTCGGCTTGCCCCTGAACACCTTTGTTCTTCTGGCTCAGAAAAACCCAACTCTGCTCACCAATGCAAACACCTGCATTCAGGTGCATGAGGCACCAGGGGTGAAGGGGTTCAATCTGCTCCAGCCAGCACTGTCAGGTGGAAGTCTAAGTTGCTTAAGAGGTCAACCCCGACCTTAGATTCTTCTGTGTCCACATTTCTACGACTGAGCTCCACAGTATGTCTTGGCAACATACAGATTATCCCAGAAGCTTCGTAAAGCCATGGAAAGGAAATACACAGGTATGGTACAGACCCAACACTACATAAGCTGCAAAAAACCCCTGCTTTCATATCTCTGGAAGCCACGCAGAAAAGATCTTCATAGCCATCTGCTTGGGGCCTCCAAGCACTTGGTCCCACAGGTCACACTGGAAAAACCCAGCAAACTGGAAAGCCTCAGAGCCACCTTTGCAGCAGCACATGGGCTGAATGAACTCTGCCACCCCAGTGTGGACACACTTGGTCACACATGTTTATGTCTGCTCTGTGCTGGAAAACCCTCTCTTTAAGACACAGCTTTGCCAAATAGGCCTGTCACCATCTTCCAAATAACTCATATGAATCTCTTGCATTGTTCAAGTGATGTCATGAAACACGGGGCTGCACACACCCCAAACACTGACATATTTCACTAATACAATCCAGGAGCAGCATATGGAGAATATTTATGCAGGTCTTTATTATTTTTCATGAAAGGTAAACGACCCTTTAGGGGAAATGGTGACTGGAGCTGACAGCATCTTTGTTTTTAGGAAAAAAATATTAATGGGGGAGGTTCAGAGACTGCAAATTTAACTCAGGGGCACAAATTCCTGCACTCCTGTTGCAGGGAAAAAACATTCTCTTCTTCTCAAAATCTTGTTGTCATTCATCTTATAAGCTGGTCTTACTACATTTGCTACTCAACACACTAATTAGCAGAAATAAGAAGATACATATAAATAAAAGTCAGCTATTGACTCTAATTAGGTCTTCTTAATAGTTGTTTTACTAATTGAGGTGGAGCAATTTGGTCACGATTGTAGCTGCTGACGAACAATTAAGCGGAATGCAGCTTTAATTCCTTCTTGATCTCCCGACAGAAGCCAACACACATCCAAACTCCTGCGAGAGAAACCAAAACTCCTCCGAGCAATGTGACATTAGCTCATGTTGTCTCAGCAAGTGAAAAGCAAAGCTGGGATGGTACCGAAACCTCAAGTCTTTGCATTTGAACTTTACCTGCTGACAGCAGTAACACCCTGGCAGGAACAGTGCCAGTTTTGGGCAGGATTTGTTTGCCCTCCCAAGGAAGGGCAAAGGCACAGAATAGCCCAAAGGAAGAGCAGTGCATGACTCAGTGGACCAACCTGGCTTTTCGGGTGCCAGCACTCAACTCCTGTGCTCTGAGACATCACACAGCAGCCCCTGCACAGGTCCCATAATCTCACAGTCTCTGTTTCCGTGCCTCAGAAGTGAACACTGGCCTGTCTCTAACATGGAAGGACGCCTTGATAAATGCAATAATTATCACCAGACACCCCACCCAGCAAACAAAAAAATAAAGGCCATTTATTTGCCCATCTAGTTACAAAACCACGACCAGAAAACTCAGCAAAGCAAGACCCTGGAATCTGATTTAATTAAATAAATGGGAATTTGATCATCAATTTATCAGAAAACTCAAACCTAACAGGAAACTGTTTATATTGACTACAAACCCCTTCCACAGAGCCGCCTGTCGGTCCCTTCTCTATGGAACAGCCCTGGCAGCCCAGCTGCACCTCTGCTGCTCCATTTGTCATCTCAGCGCACCATTTGTTCCTCCCAACACAGATCATCTTACACAAAGCAGTTGTCATGCCTCTTCCTCGTCCCCACCATCTCAAGCACTTTACACATTCCCCTCCTCACGTGCTAGGAAAAATCACTTGCCATGAGAGTTTTCAAATGGGGCTTGTCAAAACATCAAGATAGAAGCTGTGAAGGGCAGAACCTCCAATTTCTTGTGCTCCTTGCTGAAACACTCAAACCCACAGCCTTGTACAACAGGCTTTTCTTTCCACAAAATACCACCGAGATATTTGGACGTGGCTCGTAAAGAAGAATCCTGACAGGAGGGGAGGTGAGGGAGACACAACAATCTTAAAAGGAAACTTCATGCCTAAAAAAGCCTACAAAAATTTAAACCTGGATGGCTGTAGCAAAAACGATCAGGAAGTGATTTAAGGCGATTGGGAAATACCGTCTCAGTGGCTGGTTGAACACCTCCTTTAGAATACAAACATTCAGCAGGCTATTTATAGTCCAAGGGGAAAAGCTTCCGCTTCCCCCACCCAAGCACAGCAGAGCACAGTGAGGAACATAAATTTTGAGCAACTCCAATAGACATGAACAACTCACTGGCTTTATCTCAATTTAACTGATTTCAGAAAAGTTAAAGAAGTGATACTCAAGATGAGGGCTCTCAATCTCAAAGACACTCAAACCCCTACTAGACCCGCTATTGTGTAGACAGCAATTGCTGATTTATTGACTGCAGAATGCTGTGGATAAAGCCCTGGTATTTGCTAATAACTCTTCTGAAAATGGCCTTGAATGGCCCAATTCAACTCCCATTAGTGAGAAAGGAACAACACCCATTTTCTTTAATAGAGTTGAATGAAGTTGTATCAGTTAGCAGCTGATAGGGAAAATAAAACATTTGGACCAATTAGTCTGACTGGCTACATTTTGGCTGATATGAAAACTTCAAACCTAGGGCTAAACCAAAGAAATTATAGTGCTGTTTCCAGATTAAAAAGAAAGGTGTTGAGACCTCTCATTCACTTGGGTGTAACGCAAAAGTAACCCTGGTGAAACCAGGGCAGCTTCAGGGACACAAATGCAAAGTGACAGGGAAATCCAGCCTTCCATTCACATCACATATTCCACGGTTCTTTCTAGTTCGCAGTAATACACCAAGTTAAGCTGCTTATTAGATGGGCACATTCTCCTGACCGCAGCCAGACTTGTATGTTATGTTGGGCTTGCCATCAGTACTGACCGCCCTTTAATCATAATTCTGCTGTCATTTGTGGTTCCAGTTCAGAAGATCCTTGCTTTAATGCACAAATGGGATCGCTGTTAGCGCTGCTACAGCCCAGAAGAGGCATGTGAGTAATGCCACGAGAGGGACTCCTTGGAACCATCCCTTTTTATATCAGCCCTTTGCACGTTTTCCTAACAATCTATACCTTCAAATACTTCTGCTGGCCTACAGGATGCTGTGGCACATGCTTCAAGTCCCACAACACACCCATTAGCAAATAATGACCTTCCTGAAATGACCTAATAACAGTTAATAACTGCCATAAAGAATAAAAAGGCTGTTGCACAGGGGCTCTTCTGCAGAATAATGAAAAAGTCTAAATTTTTATTAGCAGAATCACTAATAGACACATGGTTCTTATGTGATGAATTTACTTTTAGGAAATGCCTGGTGTCAGATAATGAAATTATCCCACAAAACAAAACCAACCCCCAAACCAGCAATTTCAAAAAGCACACTGCAGTCTGGCAGCTCATGAATGAAACACTCCGTAGGTGTTTGTGTACATTTATAATTTACTACACCACATTAAGAAATAAGACAACTGCAAACGACAAGCTGCTGCTCTCCCAGCTGTGTACACTGTGTAATGATACCTTCTACCAGGGCTCAGCCAGCCTCGCTCCCAGCCCTTCAGCTGGGAGACAGACAAACCGATCCAAATCGGTTCCAGCAACTCTGCCTTTATAAAGGTCTAAAGCAATACCCACTGAGCATCTGAAATGCTGTTTAGCACATGCACATGCCAGAAACAGAGGGACAAATCCCCTCCCTGACGCACAGAAGAGCACACAACACTGGCAGTCTCCACGGAGGCTGAGAGGAACAGGAATCTTTTCTCCCAGTCTTGGCACAGCAGCAGCCATGAGAGACACTGTCCTTGTCCTTCAGCAGTGCTTGGAGATGGGGAGCACTAATTGCACCTCTCCCTCCATCCTTTCTCCTTGGAGCAGAGCAGAAACTGCCAGGGGACACTGCTCCTCAGCAGGGACAAATTCCATGGCCTATTGCCTGGTTCTCACCTCTCTCATGTTGTGTGCACGAGGCACAAGTGGTTCAGCTGTGCCAGAGTTCTCCCCCAGGTCCTGAAAGGTCTCATCTCACCAACTTCAAACCTTGCTTTCATCCAGCATCCCAAACCTGTATAAAATGCTCGCTAATCCCATACAGAGGCAGATATCCATATCTGGCAGCTCATGCAGGGCCAGGATCAGTCCCTTGGGAACAAGGCACCAAACTCAGCCAGCCACATACTCAGCTTTTCACGTGCTCCCAGCTCAGGGAGATCTCCAGATGCAATTTTCAGCACTCAGCTAAAACTATGAAACACCAGTGTAAGGGCACAGTGCACAGAAGTGCCTCACTGCATCACAGGAGAATTTCTACACCACTTCCACCTGCCCTTGATCTTTCAACAGGAATTTCTCTGCTGGACCCACTGTTTGCAGTTGCACCTGTAGCCCTGGTGAATTATTTCATGCTGGGTCATCCTAAAGGCTGAGTCGTAAGTGACACATGTAACCATAACCCCAAACTCCTTTCTGTGCATGGGGATAACGAGGCTCTGCAGTGTCAGTTCCAAGAACATGACAGGTTTGAATGAAGTGATGGGAAAAATCGAAGACCTCAGCAGTCATTTTTATTCTCTGCAGATCTTGACTACACGTAGCATCTTGCCTGGCTTCCAGTTTCAGTACAGCCAAAGTCCCTTGGCAGCAACCCAGGGACAGCCATTGAGCTCTGATGCTTTGAGAGGGCACCTCCAGTCCCCAGGGCAGGACAAGGGACTGTCTCAAGATGTTCCTGAGCCTGTTCTCTTGCCTGACTTCCATACCCCTGCATGGTCTTCACTCCCATACCCTATCCTGGGTTCCAGCCCTGCAGAAAGCATCAGGCCTCTTGCCAGCACCAGTGGTTTGTCACAACTTCCTGCACTTGTGGCTTTCTCTTCTACTTGTTTAAAGTTTTGGGAAGTATGTGAAACGTGAGCCCCAAGCAAGGTGACCAGGTATAAGCTGTTTATACACATGCATTGGAACAGCCAACACGTACACGTTCAAAATTGCTGTAATCAGGAAATGAGCCATGAAATGTGTAAGAGGCTGCACATTAATAATCTGGTTTATAGCTTAAATTAGAATCTTTGGAATTTCACAGCCAGACACTTTTAAATAGGTCAAAAATGTGGTAATCACACTTAATGATCACACTGTGATGTGCACCGCATCAGAGCTGGGAGTGAGGAAACCTGAGCAGAATGGAGATGAACCACTGGCACACTCAAAAAGCATTTAATGAACCTCAAGAACAAAACACATAACCCAGGCCAGAAGTTTTTTATCCTTTGGTCCTGTTCTTCAGAAATGAGGTCTGAGATTTCACATGATCACACATAGCAAATGCTGTACCTCTGTATTTTTCTTTTAGTTACCACTGCAGATTAGTAAAGGATTCGGCCACTTACAAGCAGTGAGAATCTAATGATGGAAACAAAGCCTTCCCCAGCTGAGGAACATGGTTTGTTATTGTACTTGCCCATGCACACAGAGTTAAAACACATTCCTGGGCATCAGCATTTTGATTTCTTTTAAAGACAAGAACAAGAATTGAGAGCTCGATCAGAGTAATCTTGTAGTCTCCAAACCAGGGAAATCCTTCACAATTTTTCTAAGTTTAGACACATGCTTATGTTCTCTTTACAACAACTCAACTTTAGGTACAATAAACCTGATGGAAAAATGGAGTAAAGAATAAGAATTTCAGCAAGAGAAGCAGTTGCTGCTAATTAGTCCTGTCCTGTCAAGCTTTTGAGGAATAACCAAAAAGGTAAACCAAGGGGGAAAAAAAATCAGCTATATTCTATAAAAACAAAGTCAATGTTTGTCTACTGCGAAAGTACAAAGTCAGCAGGGGAGACTGCTTGGAAGCTTATAAGAAAGCAGGAGAGAAATGGTTTTTTGGTTTCTTTTTTCCTCCAGTCAAACTTGGTTTCTTCTAAAAAACAAAGCAAGGCAAAAGATGAAAGGCCTTCTCTTCTGAAGCCAAAGATGAAGAATACAAAGAATATTAATGACTAACAAGTCTGTCTGAAAATGCCACAAGCTTAGCTGTAGTAGGGACTAAAAGGAAGAAGAGTACTGCCATTAACTGATAAGTTTCTGATCTAAGGAGCAGTGATGAAGGCTGATTGGGTCATTTATGGAAGGGAACACGAGTTCAGAAGAACACAAGTTTCCTAAAGAGGATAAAAGGAAAGAGAGAAAGATGCCATTATATACATGCACAAGCTCAGGATGGTTGTGGTTTATCCACAAAGCACATAAAGGCACTAAATTCCCAATTAGGGCTTGTCAGTCCCTCACACATGTTTGTACAGGCAGGGACCACTGTCCTGGGGGAAACTCCAGAGTTGCACTGAAACTTGCCTTTGTCACAGTTTATTGGCCCCTGCACCACCCTGACTGGCTTCCCAATGCCCTGGCATCCCACAGTGGTCCAGGAGGGTCTTATCCACCAGGGCAGAGCAGCAAGGGAGGGAGGCAGGAACTGGCCTCTGAGTTCTGCACTGCCCTGCACCAGCACAGCTCTGCAGGATCAGTGCAAAGCACATCCCTCCAGGTTCGAAGTTTGCCCATTCTCTTTTGATAAATTCTTCTAATTCAAGCAAGTGAAGAACAATAAAACCAGGAAGAAGAAAGAAAAGAAACAAAAAAAACAAACCTTGGAGCCAAAAATGACATGATGCCAACTTCAGATTTGGAAAGTGATTCATTTGCCAGCTCATAGGCACACACACCTAGTGTGTCTATATTTATATGCATGGACTCAGGCTCCCTGCTCTGTAGAGGCATTGAGCATTTTTAAAATAGCAAGAAATCAAGAATCACTTAGAGGAGAGAGGATGGAAAAAATTCCCTTTCTCTAACCTCAGATTTGAGGAATCTTGATGCAGCAGCTCTGCCTGCAACATCCAGCAAGGCTGAGAGCCAGCATGGACACACAATTTTCTCCAAGATTCCTTCCCTTAACAGGTCACTGCTTACTCCTGTAGACAGACTATTTTGCATTGGAGTCTGATCCAGCAGATGATATGAGAAGCCTCTGTGTCAGGACAGAGATTTAGGGAGCATTCTGACTGTGTGAAAGATGGCAATGTTGAACCCAGTACTGCCAGAGAGCTGTGCTGCTGCCCCTTCCTGCTGCCTTACTGGGCTGGGAATTCGAAGGCCCGTGTTCAGTGCCCAGCTCTGTCCATAACCCACAGTGGTATCACCAAAGAACACCAAACTCTCTCAGCATCTCCTTCTGGAAAATGGATAAGGACATGTCTCAGCAGCATCACAAACGTTTGTTAATGCTTGTAAGCACTTTGTAGATAAGGAACATCAAGACAGCAGTTAGCAGAGGGATTTGGGGCACAGACAGACATAAATCCAAAGCATTCATATCATACACTCTTTTTAGACAAGCATAGCAGCAGATCAGCTTCCTGCATTTAGTGGTTGTGGGCTCCATCCTCTCAACAGACTGAGCACTGCCTTTGATCCAAAAAATGAGTCCGCGGAGAATATTCACATGTTTAATGTTAATCATATGCTTAAATCCTCTGAATCTATAAAGAGGGTAAAGGAGAAAAGTGTTCCCCAGCTCCAAAACAAACATACATTTCCAAAAGTTATATTTAGGACATGAGCAAACATTTGACCAGCAAAGGAAAGGCCTTCACTGTACACCTGCTAAGCTTCTGCATCCCTGAGGAAACGTGCAGGTGGGAAAAGGCTCCAGAGTGAGTTTGCCTAGACAAAATCCCTCAAACACAACCAACATGGTGCTATTTGATAGAAGGTCCCCAGAGCACATGAACTACTATTCCACAGGCAGAGCAGTCCTTGAACAAGGAAACCAGGAGCCAGAATAAAAGAAGTTTACTAAGGAACTCGCCACACAGATTTGAACTTATGATTGTGGATTCACTTGCAACTATTAATTCCTTCATTTATTAACTGTCTATTGTGAGAGAAGAGGCCTTCCTCTGAGTACAGGCACTGCGACCCTGTCCCCACAAACGCCATGTGGCATTGGCAGCACCTGGAAAGCATCTTCTCCTAACTCTGCATCAGAGAGGAACAATACTAAACAGAAGGCATTGGATACCCCTTAAAGCCTTGTTTATTTTTGGCACAGGCTGCTCTCTCTCTCTCTCATCTTCACTATCTGAAACATCTACCTCAATTTACATCCTCCTAAACTCCTGGCCTAGCTGATGGCTTGGGGCTACCAGCCTTCTTAGCCAGCTGGTCAGTGTCCACAAGTCTCCACTCTGTCATAAAGGCCACCTCGACCCAGGTCATTCTGAATCCTTTCCTGCAGATGGATCAAGTCAGTGGAGTGAGGGCACAACTCGCTTTGCACAGGTGAGCTCAGCAGAACAAGAGCAGGTACCTGCAGCATTAGGATGCTCTGAGCTCCACGTGGTCACAGATGTGACCCTGCAGAGCAAAGCGCTCCCAGCTACATCCATGGCTGTAGGGTGGACACAGCCCTGACCAGATGAGCATCTGCAGCATAAACATATAACTGGCTTCCAGAGATGATTTTCAAAAGCCTCTTAAACAAGGAAAGCCTCAGGCAACCAAAGGACCACTATCCAGAGCTTCACTGCTGTAGCAGATCCGTAAACATTATCCAGCTTACTCACAGCAACATCACGTATTGCCAGCAATGTGAAAAGGACAAATCACTCTCTCACCAGCATAAATTGCCCAAGATGCTAAACAAGGCTGCTAATTATTTCTGAGGATTTTTCAAGAATCCTTTAAGATTATTGTCCTCAAATTTGATTAAATAATGCTATAAATCTTTTCAACTGAACATCATTAGATGAAATTGATGGTATAAAAGAAACGTTTTGTCCTCGAGCAATGGCTTTTTGAGAAGTGTGCTGTATTTTGACAGTACAGAGCACTAAACCAGAGGGAGCTGTTCCAATCACAACTTGCAAAGGGTTTACAAAGCATTTATCCTCCTTGTTTAGCTCAATTAGCACTATACAAAATGACAACTATTCCCACCTTCACCTGCCCTAAACTAAGAACCAGGAGGGATGGAATCACATTGCTGGGTGAGGCTGTAAGAAGTCCAAGGGAAGTTAACTCAGCACTAGAAATGCTGGTTATGTTTCTCCACCCCTTCTGCAAGACACTTTGCTCTTCCAAGGTTTGTAGATACTACAGAACAACACGAAGTTCACTGATGTTACAGCTCATCAGCGCAATCTGGCAGACCCCACCACTGGGGAAACCCTCTGGAGAGGACTGAAAGCCACAGAGGACGTCTCCGTGACTTTCTTTATCACCAGCTTCCTGGAGGAAGAAGCACTGTCTCTTATGATGGGGTAAGGTACAAGGCATAACTTCTAGAGAATCTCTCACAATAAGATAAGACCTCTTAGACATCTCTGGTGCCTTTGTGTTGTTTGGTGCCTCTATTAATATCACTCAGGAGGTCAGATTTCATTACCGGGCACTTCCCTGGCTAGACCCTTGACTCTTCTTTTGCTCTACATGTTCTTTGATGGAGTATGTGAAGTGCCAAAAGGTAACAAAGGAATGCACTGCTCATCCTCACCCCTTTACTCGGTGATCCTTCCCCATTCCACACAGGCAGTCCACTCCTTCTCCCATCCCTAACAAAACAGATGAGATTGAAAGAGTCCTGGAAAGCGGAGCACTAGCAAGATGCATCTTTCAGTGCTGAAGAGAGCAGACACACCTTCAGGCACAAGGTGCTGCTGACTGCACCACAGAGCACAGGTATCCCACATCCAGGGCTGCTGGAATACGCCTTTTACACTCCACTGGCTTGAGAATAATAATTAAATTCCAGTCTAATTTCTTTCTGATTGATTACCCTAACTCCTCAGTGACTCCCATCAAGTCAATTCCCAGTGCCTTAAATAAGGAGCCCATGAAGCTGCTAAAACAATGACAATCTTTTTATCTGGGAAATACTTGCCCAGGCAATTTCTCCCATGGAATATAAGTGCCAGTATTTTAGGTTTCACTAACATCATAAGATGTGCCATCACCACCCTACTCAACACGAGGAGGGACCATCAAGTCTAGAGAATACAACCCAAGCACAAATGCTCCCTCCTCTGCACTTCTCTTTTCCCCCTCATTTCCCAGTGTTTCATCCTGTGCCAGAGGGATCGGTGCCCAGTGTGGATCCTCACAAAAGCCACCAAAACACCCCAGGCTATACGGTGTCACCCAGGAATACCCCGGGAATTAAAGCCACCACCGAGGGACGAGGTCTGTGCAGCTGCTCCCCCGTCCTGTTAATTGGGTACTATGGACACGCTCGCGCCGTAAGCACATCTTTGACATAACATAGCATGACAATTTCTTCAGAGTCACAGAAATGCAGAGCATACAAATAAACCTGAATGCTGAAACCATTTCATTGTTCATAAGAATATGCACGTTGCACCTGTTACGACCAAGGGCACTGTCTGTGCCTTGGAGCTGATTATTTCAGCCTCTAACAAGCCTCTCTTGGAGGACTGTTAAATTCTAGGAGTAAATAAAGCACAGCAAAATTATTTTACAACAAGAAATCATTACCGAACATACAGATAGAGAGGTCTTTTAAATCCAAGGCAAAGAAAACAACCCTCAAACTGACATTTTCCCCCGGAGCTTCCCACGACCGCTGAGTCAGTTTAAATTAAATTAGCTGAAACAAAATAACTCCAAGATTGATACTGGTAAAGTCCTACCCTCAAACAAATGTTTGGGCGCCCTGGACTCCGGATGGAGAGGAAGGCAAGACGCCGGCGGCGGCACAAGCGGGGGGCGCTCCCCAAAACCCCGTCCCGGCGGGAGGGACCGGGCGGCAGCGGCGACACTCCCGCAGCGCCG
>JAOXXN010000191.1:7656731-7669389 GCA_026770055.1 Myrmophylax atrothorax | reverse complement strand
CAAGAGCTGAGATATTTAGCCCTTCAGAATTTATAGGGCCTAAGTTAATGAACCCAGTATCGCTTCCGCAGGACCAGCTGCCCTCCAGAGCAGTCATTTCCCAGCCGGGGTTGTGCTAGCACCCCTCGCCCTTGACAGCCAGCCACAGGTTCGCAGCGGTTGAAGCCGGTTGTCAAGCGTTGCCCAGTTTCGCCAATACTCCGTCCTACGGCCGGGAAGCCAAGGGCTGGTGCGGGTGTCCGGGGGCGCGGAGAAGGCGGGGAGCGGCTGGAAGCGCCTGTGCGTAACGTGCCCGGCGCGAATCCGCCCCGCGAGGGCTTTTAATGAAGTACAGATGTTCCCCTAATATAATTATGTTGTCCTCTCCCCGATAATTGGCTTTGGCAGCCGCGCTGATCGAATCCCCCAGTGTGCGGGTGCTGTGCCCGCACCCCCCCCGGCATCTCCCCCGACACCGCGGCCGGGCACTGCCCTGGGGACCTCATATGTCCTGAGAACCCCGCGTTTGGGACCTGCGATTGCAATGGAAGCTTTTGGCTCACAGCAGGTGAAAATGAGGGGCAGCGTTTATTTGCTTATTTCTCCAAGTACGTGTCCTTAGAAAGCACGGGCTCGCTTTCTAACTGGGCGGCTCGTAGGCAAAGAGGACAAAACACCCTGGTTATGTAAATGAGAGTTTATCGCAGGCATTGGGAAAGGGCCACGTTATTGAACAGGAGCGCGGCACTGCTTTAGGGTGTCCTGGCTGGCTGTGCCCTGTGCAGCTCCCTCCCTATACCTGTGCTCTCAGCCAGGTGAGCTGCAGCTGCTTAAAACACTCCAGCTTGGCTTGTCTTTAGGGAAATCGCCAATCAGGACACGCTAATACAAGCCAGATGTGTGGGTGTTTTCTGCATGATGTGGGGGAAATGGATCAAGCCCACAAATTCACGTTGCAGAGGACAAGCAGCCAACACAAGGTGATTTCTAGTCACTACAGGCCCCAGACCACACTGCTCTCACCTGATGACTCAAAGCCGAAACCCAGCCATGCCATTCCTGCTGACACTTGGACACTGAGGAGTGTAAATACTTCAGCTAAGCAGGATTAGGGAATTCTCCTAGCCCAGGGCTGCACATCTGTACCTCTCTCATATGTCAGCTCAGGCAGTGTCTAAGGGGTTGGGCATTTCTGCGTGTTAACAAAAAATGCAGGTTGGAAGTCAGCTCCCCAACCCTCAAAAAAGAGCATGTCCTGCCCACTCCTGTTGCACTGTTCATGTTCTAACCACCAGATTTATCAACTTGTTGTTGTTGTTATTTTAATTGAAGGCAAACAATTACAGTCCTTTCAGGCAATTATCAACTTCTCAGCCCAAGCCCACAAGGACAGTCACACTCCCATTTTATATTTACCACAGGTGACACCTGTGGACTGAGAATCATTTTGTACCTATGTGAAGGGCAAAGGGGTGGCTTTCCCCACAGCCTGGACCTACATCAGCATTAATCCTGACCTCAGGATGAGGAGCTCTGTCTTTGCCTCACAGGAACAGTAAAACGCTCCTAGTTTTTACAACTGTGCTCTGCAGATTTCTGAGGAGCCCAAGGGGACAGGGGTTTCACAAGCTTTACATGGCAGGGAGTTTCCTTGGGATGCCTTTGACTGGGCCCCTTTGGGGTTTTGCTCACCCTCCAGTATCCCCATGGCTGCTCAGAAGACGCAGAGATATAAGTGATGCTACATTTTCCAGCCACTATTTTTCCTATCATTCTTGATTCTGTTGTGATCCCCAGAGAGCAAAGGCATGGGGAAGGTGTAACTTCAGAGGCAGTTGTGTGTATTCCCTGAGCACAGATGCCTCTGCAGTGGATGGCTTAGGAGGCAGGATGGAGATGAAGAAATAAGACTATCCTTACCTCCAGTTCAACTTCAGCCGTAGTAGAATCTTTTCTTAGAAGGGTATAAATATAGAAAAGGTGAGGGAAGCACAAAATCAATACAATCTGGAACAATGTGACTCAAACCAGGGGACAAGCAGCCTGACAGACTCACTGTAATTTCTCTCTTAAGGTCTTTTCTTCAAATGTTAAATTTTTATTTTAAAAACAGCCCATCATCATTACAGATTCTCATTTAGACTCCCCAATATTCCTCTAAAACCAACATAGAAATAACTTCAGAAGAACTACCTAGTTGAGTTTTCTCTCCATGGCAGATGCTGGAGAACATTCACCCTAAATGGGGGAGTCCTCCAGCTTATAAACTGTTCAGTAAAGATGCAAGTAGACTTGCACATTTATTTATTTATTGGCAACATCCTTGTTTTTCTTATGTTTCAGGGACCTTTCAGCAGGATTTTTCTTCTCCCCCCCTTCCCAAGATCTACAGATCAGTACTTTTCAGCTGTCTTTCACTGACTCAGTTTTTCTACCATCTTTCCAGGTGTTAAGCTGATAAGTGTGTGATTTCCAAGGATCAACTTTATCAGAGAGAAGAAACAGTGTACTTAGTCCTTTCTGACCTCTGTTCCATTTCCCATCCTCCACCCATTATTAAAGGTAGATGGTTCAGAGCTGGCTTCAACTTGTTCCTTAGATATTCCAGGGTAATACTCCTCTGGCTTTGCCCTTTTCAGTGTACCTTTTGTTTCTGTGCCCCTCTGCAAGTGGGTACTTGCTGTTTCCTGAAATTATTCTCCTAGAAGCAGAAAACAGGAAAACTTACTGTAAAAATCAACCACTAACAGGCCAACCATTAATTCTCTTCTTTAGTTCATCCCTTTTTAAGAATAAATGATTTCTTAAAAGCATCAAGAAACAAGGTAACCTCACTGTTTGATCCTGAGCAAATAAGAGCAATACCTTTCACCCCACACCCCCAGGATAACATACCTGTCCAACATTTTATTAACTTTGCTAATTGCATTAAGCATCCTGCAGTGCTGAACAGTCATCAGCTACTAATTCCCAGATCACTATAGTTGAGTTGGCTGTTAAATGAGAAAAATTCATAGCGGGGAAAAAAAAAGACATTTTGGGCCCACAGTAGTAACCAGCTGAATTCTGATCAGATCAGTGATCATATTTCATGAACTAGTGGAAGATGATGTTAGAACTCACATGATAAATTTGAGCTATATGGGTACAACTGAGATTGATTAATAGATCTTACGTGTTCAGACATTTCTACAAACAAGAAAAATTAGGTTTCCATATGTGAATATTTTATGCAGATTTTTATGCAGATAATTTGTACCCGCTCTTTCATTTTGTTACCTGTAGTATGACATGTTAATGTAATAATAATCTAAATTTACATACACAGATTACTGGAAGGTCTAGATCTGGCACATTGGGGAGTAATTTCTGGCTGGAAACATTAGCAATGTGATAACTATTTAGACAACTATATGAAATTAAATAAGTGCTTGTCAAAGGGAAAATGCATTGTTATGAAAACCAGGACTGGTATAGTCTCAAATAAAAATGTAACCTGTGAGAAAGAGTTAATTAGAAATTCTCTCCCACTGCTTTTCCTGGTTCTCTCCTCCTTTTTCTGAGGTGAAATCCTGTCCCCCAGGAGCAGAGGGCTGGCATGGCTGAAGCAGCCATACCTTGCTGCAAACTGGAAAAGCAGTAACTCAGCTCCAAGTGGAGGGCTGGCACATCCTGCAGTCCAGGCTGGGGCTCTGCCTGCAGGGAGCAAACATGCCAGTGCCAGAGGGGGCCCTGTCCAGGCTGTGTGTGAGCCACATACACAAGGGCTGGTGGTGCACACACGGTAGGTTTGACATGAGAAATGTGGGCCTTTAATTTTGGTCCTGACACTACTGAAGACCTGAATTCTGCTCGAGCTAACAGGAGAAGCAGCAAGGTTAGAGGGGACATAGAGAAGAAGCTGCAACTGCCCTGCAGTCTCTGTCAGACAGTGGTTTCCACTTGACCTGAACCCACATTTTCCATTTTTAAGAAGCATAAGGGCATTTTGACAATAGTTTTGTGAATTAAATATTATTTCTGCCTTTCTACAGCCAGCCAGAAGAAAACTATGGAAAGAAGCAGGGATTAAAAAAAAAAAAGAAGAAAGAAAGAAAAGGCCAGTCAAGCTACTGCTAATCACATTAATTTATATATGTTGTTTATAATTAACCTGTTTAAACATTCATTTTCTTTCTTCAGTAAAGACCACATCTCTTCAGGACCCTCACCATGTCCATTGTCTTTGTGACAGACAGTAGAGATAGGTACCAATTACTTGGCTGTTATTTAGTGAGTACTTCAGAGTACTTTGATGCAGCAGCATTGTAAATTCTCAGTAGCAGCTAATTGTCTCATTTTAATTCATTTTTAATGAGACACCTGGGAGAACGAAGAAACATCACAAAACCGCCAAAACCCCAGAGTATTTTTGAGTTAGTCTCCCAATCTCTCCTTATTTCTGTCTTCCTGTGAAAAGACTTTTTGGTCCTAGCACACAAAGGTGAAGCCCCTCTGATTAACCCAACTGGTTAACAGCATCATTCATTGCCATGTTTTAACCTTCTCCCACAGACAAGGGAGGACGATGGCAGAATCTAAGAAACACCATGGAAGGAATCCAGAAAGAAGCCTCTGGTCCTTAGACATTCCACATCTTCATCACGTCTGTCTCTCTAGACAACCCATCCACGTATCCATAGTTGCCAGCAGGCTGCAGAAGGAAGGGTTGTCTCTCATCATCATTTGA
The DNA here is from genome assembly GCA_026770055.1 of Myrmophylax atrothorax. Classification (NCBI taxonomy): domain Eukaryota; kingdom Metazoa; phylum Chordata; class Aves; order Passeriformes; family Thamnophilidae; genus Myrmophylax; species Myrmophylax atrothorax. The sequence goes on along the minus strand of JAOXXN010000191.1, from coordinate 7,664,681 downwards.
CATGTAGAAGTGATTCTCAGACAGAAAGAAAAAAAGATGTCAAAGTGGTGCATTTTCTTCGTGAGCAGCTGACTTGTTCCATACTGTTTTGTGAAAGGAAAGGTGTCCTCTGACATCTCCAGCTTGGTTTCCTTAGTTCAGAAAGACACACCCCCTCCTGGTTCTCACTCACATGGCTTAGTGTTACACTCTGTGCCAACTTCAACATCCAGATTTTATTGACTAAACAGGGGAATTAATTTCAGTGAGACAGAAGTGCCCAAGTCTCCATCAGCATTCTGGCTTTGGGAGGTCACTGGCACAGCGTCCTGTTGGTCTCTGCTGCTGTGGTGGCTGAAGGACAGAGGAGCACACTCCAACGTGACCCTCAACCAAGCCACACAAGGAGCTCATAGATCAAACCCAGCCCTGTGAATTGCACCTGGGGGAGCCCTGGACTCTGAGAAATGTATGTGGTATGCTCTGACTTTAATTAGAGAGGTACCTGTGGTGACAGATTGGCTATGTTTTCCCTGAGGGATTTATCAAAAATTGAAAGGCACACCCAGTAAGCCATATGGCTTCACTAAGATACTGCCCTCTCAATTTTGGTGAATAGCTGTCCTCTTTCCTTGGGGTGTGATAAATTTTACCAGGTGAGGCCTGCCCGCAGCCACAGGGCGGGTGTGGCTGGTCCACAGCCACCACAGAGTCACCACCCCTGGAGCAGCGTCCCCAGGGCCGATGTCTGGAGCACTCTGTGGTGTGGCTAAGCCCCATCCTTGCCCCACATTTTACCTGCCATTCCCTGCTTTTAGCTCTGACTTCTTAACGAGGCAAAGTGGTCAGGGCTATGGGAAGATCCACAAGTTTCAGTAGCAGGCTGAAAGCAGCTGTGGATGCTGTGGCTGAGTGCTCAGAGCAGATGTGCACCTCTGGTTAGGGCTGCCCTGCCCAGATGCCATAGCCTGCAGTCACTGACTGGTTTCAGCAGGGGAGAACTCTGGTCCAACCTCAGTATCTTTGATGTTTAACAGTATAATGACATTTAATAGTATTAGTATGCCAAAAAAAATGGCTGGTTTTTTGTGTCTATAATTTAGTTGCTTAATTCCTAGAGGAGCCTTCCACATTTGGAGTACTTACTGAGAGAAGGGCTTGTTGATTCCAGCAAAGAGCTCTCCAGCCTATGGTACTGACATAGTGGAGTGCCTGGCACAGTTTTATCCTGCTCAGCTGCAAAATTCCCCTTCAATTTTGCTGCTTCTGGGAAATGCCTACGAGTAAGGTGAGCTGGCCCCTGGCACAGAAGGCTGCCAAGCTGCTGAGTTTGTTTGAAGAGAGGAACTGGGGGTCACGTTGTGACCATACGGTCAGGGAGAGCATCACTTTTGGGAAAAGAGCATTCATGTATTGAATCTACTATTACAGGAAAAAAAAGAGCTGAAAATGCCATAGCAGTTAAGGGTCCTTTGTTGATGAAGATTATTTTGACAAGAGCTCCAGGAAACTTACTTTCCCACTGAAACCCCATTTTCAGGCTATTTTTGTCTTTACTGTATTTCATCTCCTTTTCTAAGATGGATTTTCTTCACCACAGATGAGATCCCAATTTCTTTTCAGACTTGGACAATGGTGCAGTTGAAGAGGGTGACAACAACAAGCTGCTTCTCAAACTGCCACACAAAAGAGTTCAGTCAGGATATTTACAATAAATACAGGCACCGAGTGTGAGGGCTCCCGTCTCCTGGCAGCCCTGCTCTGCGCAGTTTTTCCTCTGGAAGGAATCTCTGACATCAGTGGCCTCGGGAATGTATGTTGAGATGGTTTAATCAGAGTTGAAAATCACAGCACAGAAAGGAGCTTCAGTTCTGGCTGGACAGAATGTACCCAATTTGGGAGCCACTGAGGAATGTCACTGATATCACACAGCCCTTAGCTCGTCTCCGTCCAGCATTAAAATGGCATGATGAGCCTGATTCAGCAAAGCACTGAAGCTTATGGTGAACTTTAATTTCTTCAATTAGACTTAAATACTTGTTTAGGGATGTGGATATGCCACAATACCCACAGAGAGCACAGTGCTGTTCAACAGGTAATTTGTTTTAGCCAGTGAATCCCTCTGAAGATAAAGGTTTTGTCAGCTTTCCCCTACTCCTGCCTGCTGGATCTCCCTGTTGACTTTATCCTTACACTGCCAGGCAGTCTTCAGGACCCAACACTTCCTCCTCATTATATATTCATACAACATCAAGTACAAATAGGGCTGTAGTTTCTATAGCTCTCATAACACCAATAATTACAACAGGAATGGATTTAAGCACGGGCTTTATTGTCCTCCTAAATAGAGGTTTATATTTAGAGGCTTTATCTTGTTTGTGTTTCCCTCCATGTGTGAAATAGGTCCTTACTGAACCCAGCTTGCCTTAGATCCTCATAAGGCAAAGCGTCCGTGGGTGGAATGACATCTATTTGAAGGGAACGGAATTATGTGAGGAGTAAAGATTAAAAGGTCTGTAAAACTTCTAAGTCTTCAGATGACATATTGAGTTATGCCAAGGTTGGGGCCAAGTTCCTGTGTGGCTTGGAAGCCATGGAAATGCAGGATGGTTCTGCAGTAAGTTAATCTGCAGATAAGAACCTAAAGCAGAGTTAATTACAGAGCAGGTTCAAGGGAAAGCTCGGCTGAGCCTACAGGGTTATTGCAACAGTGATATAGCGTGAGGTGGGAAAAGGAATTCCAGAGTGTGGGCAGGTAACCTGGGAGAGATGGGCCCAGGCCCACTGTGCTCTGACAGGGTAGAACTGGCTGTCAGCAGGAGCAGATCCAGCCTGATAATTGTCAGAGAGTTCCAAGGAGTGCTGGAATCAGCTGCTTAATTGCGTGAGAGCTGTGAGGGAATGGCAAAGGTGGATCTAACTCATCATCCAGGGGCAAGTTCTAACACTGCTGGACAAACATTTTGCTGAAGGGTCTTTCTTAGCTATCAGGTTTTTATCTGAATTCTGCCGCCTGCATTCCTAAGAGAAGGAAAAAAGCCTGCAAGAGCAAACCCTTGCCCAGAGAGTAGTGTGTGTTTGATTGACAGGCATGTAGGGGTTTTTTTTGAAATTAGATTTTTCAAAGGGGTAGGGTCAAGGGCTTTCTCTTACAGAAGATCAAAGGTTACATCCTTTGCTCATCTAAACCAACTTGGCTTCAGCGACTCCTTTGTTGATTTGTAGCGGCTGAGTGTCTGTACCAAAAACACAGCCCAGACACAGGATCAGCAGCACACCCATGCCTGCTCTCCAACTATGAAATAAAACATGATTCATACCCCAAGCACAGGAGAACTGGAATTCAAAAAGCAAAGAGAAGACAAGGTGAAAACTAATTACATTCCCTTAACTGCAGACTAAAAAAAACCCCAAAAGTGTAACACCTAAAATTGTTCATGAGAGTCTTTCTCTTTAAAACCTGTAAAACATAAAGGCAGCCTCTTTATTGAATCCTGGGTTCTGACAGAAAAATAAATGTTGTTGTAGGAATTGTTGTTGGAACATACATCTAATTAAAATCTTCAAAAAATGCACTGTAAATGTAAGAGCTATTAAGCTGGGCTCAAATGTATAGATCTTATTTAAACTGGAAGGAGGTAAATAATCCTTGCTCTTTATGTGATTGCCATTGGCAGAAAACAAAATAATGTGGAATTATGATAAATGATGCAGGCAGTAGTGAAAGCTATGGCAAGTACTCTCAAGGGAGACACCAACCACAAGTGGTGAGTAAAGAAAGTAGTAAAGTAAATAAAGTAGTGGTAAGACTGAAAGTACAAAATCTCTTCAATAAACCACAGGTTTAAATGCAGAGAGAGTTCTGTTCTGAAGCCTGAAATCACAGGACAGAGCAGCACTGGGGTGGGAGAACTTCCTCAATTTGTTACCATTTAATCCTGCTGTGTGACTGTGTGTGCGTGTTCTGGGGCATGAACTGTACTCCATTTCAGCCCAGCTTGGAAGGTGACAGTTGGCTTTAATTAGTTTTAACTGGTTCAAATTATGTAAACATTGATTTCACACTTACAGGTTGAGATAGCAGATACTGTCAAAAGAAAATTAAAAGAAAAGTGTGTGCACAAGAGTAGAAAGGGCTCAGCAGCAGAGAGGAGAAGAAAACTCTGCAGAGCAGAGATGAGCACAGCAGCCCCCTTCACCAGGTACTGCCCAGCATTAGTATGTTCCTAACGAGAACAGAAAGCAATTTTGATTTTTGCCACAAAGGACATTTGCGCTCGATGTCTGTGATGGAGTCTGTGTGACTTGAGAACCAGCAGAATAATACTGTGTGTGTCCAATATCCTAAACCACAATTTATTTGCTTTTTCCATCAAAACATACTGTTCCTGTGGGGGCATAATTTTAGAGCTCAACTCTCAAGCTGGCTCTGAAAGCTTCTATTAAGACAGAAATCTCCCAGATAATAGAAAACTGTCTCAGGCCCATTCTCTTGCACATCAGGCTCTGCCTGTCCATCCAGGAGTTTATAGCAAGCTCATCTTTGTAATAATAGAGAGACTAAAGGAGGTCTTAAAAAGCCAGTGATTTCCAACAGCATCCCTGTCCCCTTCCTCCACTGTTGTCTGTTTTTCCTCCCTCATCACCACAGGTCAGCTCTGGTAAAGAGAGAGCTCTTGCACTGAGTTTGGAGGGTGTCAGGATAGTTCAGACAAGAGTAAGGGACAAAACCAAGTCCTGAACCAAGCCCACTCTGTCAGTGAAGCTGGAACCCCCTGCAGCAGCAGTTTGTGCCTCCACATCTCCCCAGTTGCAGCCAGGCTTTCCCTAGAGGAGGGGATCACAGACCTTGGGCTCTTTTACAGAAAGATGAACAAATAAAAGAGAAAACAGGAACACAGCAGGCAGCTGCATTTCATTACTTTCTGATTTAGTCATCCAGACTTACAAAGTGATAGTAAACACTGTTATCTCCGTGTACTGGGTGGGTGTGAAATATAACCTGAAGGACACACTCTCAAAGCTGTTATTGGCTTGCTTTATACTGTAGACTTTTCTAATGGAGCTGAATTAAATTCTCAGTACTGCATCACAGAAGGAGACTGGGTTTATTTAATATCCAAAGATATTGGCCCAAACAGGAGGCAACACTGCCCTCCATCAGCAGATGGAGAGGAAAAATACAGCCCTGTTCTTTAGTGTATTTGCTTTACCATTTTTCATTCCCAGCATTCAATTAGTCAGCGAGGTTAATCTTTAGCTAGAGCTCATTGCAAGGACTCTGTTTCTTTCCTCTGTTCTGCTGGAGCTCTGTGTACACAGAGCCTTGAGCTTGGACTTCTGCAAAGGTAGAGACTGACCTGGGGAAAAAGCAAAGTGGTTCCCTTGTTCCCCAGATTCTCCCCAGCTGAGCAGGCAACGAGAGGTGCATTAGCACATCCGCTGTGTCACCGTGTTTCCCACTGACCCAAGCCTAGTCCAAAACAACAGCCCCAGCCAAACCACCAATGATGTGATATTTGCACTTAAATGTCAAGCTGAAGAATTTGCTCCAGTCATGTCACTTCCTGTGCCGAAATCAGATTCCAGCAGCTGCACTGTCCTCACCAGTCAGAGCTGGCTCTTGGTGCATTTCTAAATGGGTTTATTGCAGCTCAAAGCTGTCGGGAGAGGCTGAGCAGAGATGCTTCAGGAAAAAAATACAATAAACAGCAGTCATGCTTCACACATGAACTCATTTTTTTTTTTCTGAAGAAGGAAAAAAGTGGTTAAACCTCAGAAGAAAGACTCCATATTGTGAACTTCAGATCTCTTCCTAGCAGACTCCCCTTATCTTGCCCCAGACTGAAACGCAGGCGTGGGAGCACAGGACAGCTGAGATGGGATCACTCCTTCTCCTTTTGTTATGTGGAAGTTATGGGAAGACCAAGCCAGGACAGATGATTTGTCTGTGCATTAGTCAGCCAAAGAACTCGTACTCTTGCAAAACAAAAACACTACCAACAATAATTCAGGCTCTCCAAGGAACATGTCAGGGAATGTAGAAGCTGGAGACTGAAAGACAAGCTGGCAGCAGGGGGGAATACTTGCCTCACTTTGACATGAGCAAAACATTCACATCACTCACATCTGATGGTGCACCATGTCAAGGTCCACGAGCAACCCCTGAGCAAGGCTAAAGCACCTCAGGTTACAGCCATACTAACCCCAGAAGCTGAAAAGCCCCTGTTTGTGGAGCTACCTCAGCTGAAATCAGGTGAGATAACAGCACTCTTGATTGCACAGTACAGACCTGTGTCTTTGTATCTCAGAAATGCATTTTGAGATTTATCTTCCTTGATACTTCAGAAAAATAAGCTCTGCAAGATAATGTTTGCTGCATACAGGTGCAACACCAGGCAAAGCTCTTCATAAGAATAGGTCCTCTAAGCAAGGAAGATAACTGGACTATGAAATAACCAGCCAATACAAAAGGTTACAGAGAGGCCAAAATCCTAGTAATGGATTTTTATCCATCCAGGCAAACTAGAAAACACCATCAGGGAAAATTAGATTGGAAGTCTTTGGTTTTGGTGCTGAATTGTGTTTTTAGAGCTGAAGCGTGTCCAGTAGGGAATGAAGTTGTACAAAATTTGATCAAGCAATACAGGGGCTAGACTAAAGTTGGAGAGAGGGGGCAGAACAAAGCACAGGCTAGAGAGATTTTAAAGGCAAAGTGCACCAATGGAATAAAACAACCCTCTCTGAATGGTAGGCAGGCAAGATCCTTTTCCAAAGTACATTATTCTGCAATCAGGTGATAAATCTAAGCATGATGTTATTTATTCCTGACCACATCCAAAACTTTAATCTGCATTATTTACAAAGTCCACAGCTATTTGGCAAACAGGACAGAAGAAGTGTCAGCTGTAAGGGGCTCCTGCTTTGAAGACAAATAGACAGGCAGACAAAGAGTCAAGGAAGGGCTCCAGTGTTTCAGCTGCGTGGCCAAGAGCCACTTCTTTGGAGCATATGGCACGCACTAACAGGTTTATTTTCCCTGAGGAGGATGTATAAACTGTCTGCAACTGCTCTTCACACTTGTCACTCCAAGTCAGATAATTTTTCCAAGGCATCCTGCTAAAACAGCCCCCCAGTTGAAGCTGAACAAAGATTTTGTGGGTGCCTTGCAGGACGTTTGGGGAGCAAAGGGCTAAGGCTGCACAACCAGAGTGTGGTAAAGCACATGGGGAAGCGTGTCAGAAGCCGACAAAGGCAGACGGATGAGATATGAAATGAGAGCAATTAAAAGAGGAGGGGCAAGTCTGGAGCGGGGGCACTGCTGGGAAATAGAGTTAAATTGGAGTCAGGGAAGAGCAGCAGCAAGTGGCAGCACGTCTGTGCAGCTGTCCCAGCCCAGCGAGGTCTCGAATGCGCCAGCAGCCCTTGGGCTCTCTCCTTCCACCAGGCAGTGCCCGGCGGGTGCGAGGGCAGGCCAGCCCCCGCTGCCAGCCCCACCGAGCTGCAGCCTGCCCCGGGCCCATTGCACACCGTGATTAATATGCAGAGACCAGAGTGACTGGCAAAGATAATTACACAGCGAGTCAATTGGCTGGCAAAGTTAATTATGCAGGGAGTCAAATGAGTGGCAAACCAAGTGACTGAGGCAGAATAAAGAAACATTTGGCAGTGACAAATGGCAAAACAAGTGACTCAGACAGGGGGACAAGCGTGCTGGACACTGGGTGCGCTCTCCGGCAGCGGGAGCTGGCACGGTGTCCGTGTGCGCTCCCGGGGCAGGAGCGCAGCCCCCGCTCCGCCGGGACCCGCACGCCTCCATCAGCCCGCACTGCAATTACTCCCTTTTACTCGTTTAACCTCCCTCCCTCCCTCCGCCTCCCAGGGGCTTTTTTTTAAATTTGTAACGGTGATAACAACAGCAGCAACGGCTTCCCCGCCCTCGCCCTTTCCCCCGTGTCTAGCCGCCGGAGG
>JAOXXN010000191.1:7639346-7655043 GCA_026770055.1 Myrmophylax atrothorax | reverse complement strand
TTTCAGCCGAATGTTAAGCAGACGTATCGACCTAAAAGGGAAAAATATTAACTGACCCGGGAGCGACTTGTGTGCCCGCCCTCGGCACATTCCCGGTGCCAGCACCAGCAACACCCCGCCAGCACAGTCGGGAGCTACAGGGAAAGGAAACGTTTTCCTTCTGCCATTAAAATCCGAAGCAGGAAAATCCCACAGGCCGGGACAGAGAAGTTTCTACCAACACAAACAGACCACATCTTACCTGGAAACCAACTCGATTTACTTTTTCTGACTATGAGCAATGGCATATTTTTCAAGGATTTAATGAAAAAAGATGGCACAGAGCTTTGAGATCCCTTTGGGAAAGGTTACATTCTTTATTTCCATATATATTATATTATAAAAATAGTAAGAGCCCTGAAGTGCTCTGCAAAGAGCTAAAGGGAGGCAGGTAAATGGGATCTTTTTTATTCCTTACAAGGTATAACCAAACCCAGAAGTATTGAGATTCTCAAGTGTTTGGGTCTGTTCCTTACCTTTTTCTACATTAGATAACTTCCATGAATATCAGAGCTAGAGTCTTCCAAAATTATGTTACACCTAGAAATTACTGAAACAAAGTTAACCAATTGGGGGAAAAAAGGTTTAATCCTGGTATCTGCAATAGTTTTCGGTTTGTTAATATTTATTTCATTGGCATGGTTGGACAATGGAGGACTTTGAGGCCACATCTGCTGGGAAAGCTTAGGTATCTGTAATGCAAATTTACACACAGGTTCTCCAGTAAAATAAAGGAAATTACAGTTACCTTTTTGTTAATGCCTTCCAAAAATAGTTTTCCCAAACTATATCTAGTGTTTGCCAGATAAACTGTTCTTTACATGCAATATTTTCATATCTTACTTGAACATTTTACTTGAAAGCAATGTATTTCTTCTGAGGGGAATTACACTACTGTAACCATGAAGTGGAAAAAAAGAAATAAAAGGAAGGAAAGGCAACCTCGAAACACTAGGCAGTTTAAAACAAAGAAGAACAAATAACAATAGCAGAGAATCAATGTGGTACATGAAAAATAAGTCCTTTCTAGGTCACGCTTAAATTTGCATTAATGGCCTTCTTGTCAAATTATCTCAGGGAAACTTAGGATTAGCATGCAAAAGAAGCATGATACAAACTAGAGCAGTAATACTTGTTTTATTTACAAGACCATTTTCTCCAAAGGAACTAAACGTGAGAATTTTGAGGGATGTAACTTTCATCTTTTAAAAAGGAACTACAGGAGTTAGGAAGAGCTCACCGTAATTAGGAGCTATTCAAATAATATATAACTCCTCTCTGTATTTACTCAGCAGTGTGTACTTTAATCATGGCAAACATTAAACTGACCCAAGCCATCTCCTTCTATAGACTGGCTCAGGAGCCCATTTGTTGAGTTCCTGGATCAGCTCTTAAGAAAACAGATCTTACCAAGTGCACTTAAAAGTAAACACAGAGTATTCCCAAATCTGCATCTGAAAACATGTTTGATAAATATGATAGAAAGTGGAGGGGGAAAAAAAGAAGCCATAACCATTTAATTGCCAGTCCAATGTGTGATAGAGGTGAGGCCACCTAAGGCTTGTTGCTGTTGTTTTGGAGTAGCAGGGCAGTGTATTGACAAGATTTGGGAATTAATAGAGATCCTGGCTTTTATTATTTCCTGGTGTGCCAGGGAGTGGTGAGTAACCACATATTCCTGCTGCTTCAGCAGATCCTGTGGGAGACTCACCACATGGGAGTTTTGATTCACACACTCTATCAGCATTAAATGGTCTTTTCTTATCACAGAGCTGTACAGAAAGTGTTTATTGAGGATGCTCCACATCTCAGGTGCCGGTAGTGGGTGGGATCTGGAGGTGATTTTACACTGCAGCCTCCTGCCTGGCAGGTCATGGTACCACCCATCTACTAAGTTTTTATTTAGCAAGTCTATTAAGGTTTGCTGTAGAACCAACCAACTGCTTGCACAAAAGCAGCCTGGAGATAACAAAGGGACTCCTGCACCCAACTCTGAAAGGTGTGTGAGCACACAGGTAGATGTAAGACTGTCTGACCTGTAAAGGGAGTATCATTTGTGCCATCAAATCTCTGCTGTCAGAGCAGGGAACTGCACCAGGAAACCTTTTCTCAAATGATGAAATCACATCACTTGCCCAGCAATACCAGATAAAAGAACACTGCCATTATCATTACTTCAGGCTGAGAAAATTGAAACAAATCTTTTGAATTAACAGTCATCTTTACAAATAGCCTAGAGCTGCCAAGTTTTTGGACTTTCTTGAAAATCCTCTGAATTTTAAAGCTCATCAAGACTTTGCAGCTGGAGTGGGAATAGATAATCCAGCCCAGACACTGCTATGGGAAAGACACCCAGCAGGGTGAGAGAACAGACATCAAACACTGTGGCTGGCAGAAACTACAAACACCCACTTTGTGGAGTCCCCAAATGTTACAGAGGGCACAAGGCTGTGGAAAAATTATGCCCAAAAGAAATTTAAGGCACCCAGGGGAGGACACAACCAAGCTGCTAAAACTTGTTTTTAAAACATGCCACCTACAGTGAAAACACAGTTACCTGTTTGCATCCTGGTATATCCAAATGCTGATTTTCAGAATTATAAGGCCCACATATTAACATGGTTTGATCAGCAGTTTTACACTGCTCAGCCACGGCTGCTTTCATTATCTGCCACCCATCTGTACCGTTGGTATGCTTGGCTCTTTTACAGTGTTGATCATGTCTGATTTAACATGCCAGGTTACATTAACAGCTCTGAAACCCAAATGGCCACACAAGTCCTGAAAAAGCGGTTGGGCTGCTTTGCTGTTGTTACACATTATATTCCCCTCTTCATTGTCAGTAAATCCAACTGGAGAAGCACTTCCATTAGCCACCAAACACCCCAGGGCATCACAGCAGCCCACAGAGCTGATACTTTCTGCCAGCCAACCAGCAGCTCTAAAATGTGCAAAGCTTGAAAGGTTTCTGGGCTTCCCTCCTACCCCCAATTAGTCATGCCAGTGTCTTGTCTGTACAAGGAATTAGGAAGAGGGGAAAAAAATTAGCTTTTCCTCTGGCTTCCAATTTAATGAAAGGCTTAAAAGTTCAGTGAATTCAGAGAATGCAACCTTTGGGGCTCTCCTGAAGAACAATGAAAATAATAAGAAAATCTAACGTTTCTCATACAAGTATATCTCTTAAAACTCTTACAAATCTTAGGTTTGTGGTAGAAAAAACTTAAACCATAGGCAGATCAGTGTCTTATCAGCCTGCTATAAGATTAAATAGTCTATTAATCAGAAATCAGATTAACAACACTTTGTTAAAGCTAATTATGTGAGGAAAGCCAGCTTCTTGTTGCATTGCCAAAATATTGGATATAATATTTTTTTCTTATTCATTGCAGCATTTTAGACCAAATGTTTTGGCAGCTTAATTAGAGGCAGGTGGTGCCGTTGCCATAATTACATAGAAGTCCTCATATTTTGTCATCATGCTTATTAGAGCTGTTGATTCAGCATGAAAGGGAAGCATCCTGGCCAACCAAATATTGCAGCATTCTTCACGGGAAATGCAGTGCACCTGTAGAGGAGCTGCCTGATTTAGAAGCCAAATATTTATTTCAGCCCCGGGATAGCACTGCCTTTTCCAGTAGGAAACAGTTAAATGGAACTGAAAGCTCTCAGCCCCAAATGAAACCCAAACCCACTGCAGTCTAATGGCAACATTCCCATTGACTTAATTGGGACCAAACCCCAGCTGGCTTTCCTGAGCAGGATAAGACTGATTTATATAGGATGGATATGGGACAAGGCTACAAATATAACTGAGATCAGAATTTGGCTCATTCATCTCACAGGATTTGGGCTGGCTGTGGCCAGGGAAAGCAGGGCTGGATTTGCCTTGCATGGCACCTCAGGATCCCAACTCTCAGCTCACCCTGTTCTGAAAGGGCACATTTATTCTCCTGAGGACCCAGAAAGGCTTATGCTGAGGTTGTAAAGAGAGTGGTGGTCTTCAAGGTCACAAACAGAGTCTACAGTTCGTTTACCTACAAGTCTGAAAAAGCTGATAAAGCTGCAACTGCTACTGTCACCTTCCCACATCTCCTCAGTTAAAACTGTTCTGGGCCTTGCATGGCACCAGCTGGTACAAATGGGAAATTCACGTCTCATGCCAACCACATGGCTGATTTTTCAGAGTGACAGAGCACTTGTAGATGGCAGAACTGCAGTCTGTGCATCCCTAGGAATCAAATGACCTCTCAGCCTTGGGTGGTGTTTCTGGGCTGGGGCAGCTCTGTCATGGCACACGAAGCAGGGGCTCAATCTGTGTCACGTCACAGTTTTCAGCACCTCAGGAGCAACTCCATTCAGATGCCCCATGGCAACAACCCAGACTAACACCACTGAACACACAGCATGCACCAGGGCTGATCCAAACTGAAATGGATCTAATAGATAATCAAGACCTGTATTTATGACACCTTTACCTTTTCCCAATTTTGCCATCACATTTTTTAAACCACACAAATTATCTTATGATTGTGCCCCTTTGATTGAGCTCTGGGGTCTCTGTGTAGCTCATGTGTGGAGCTCCCTCTGCTCTGGAGATGGTGCTTCAAGAATTAGAGAGCGATTAATCAAAATCACTGCTCCGGAATGTAAGTAATAAAGTTCTTTAAGCACCACATTTCCCTTAAGCCTTCTCATTTATCCCTGAGATCTTACACTGCCTGTTCAAAGTTAGTGACAGGACTCGAGTTCCCATCTGTGCTGGCTAATTTCTTGCTGATTTAGAGGTTTTAGGCCATTCAATCCATATAGCTCTTCTACAGGGAATGGGGCCAAGCAAACATATCTCAAAGAGCAGACCATGAAATTCACTGGGGAAAAATGCCCAATCCCCCAAGACTCCTCAGCCATTTGGGAAACAACTTCAGGGAATCAGTGCTACACTTCCCTCTACTACTTTGAATTTGGAGCCACCTCCCACTCATATAAAAGAGACAGACCAGTATCAGCTTAAGTGGTATTTTGATTCCTCTGTTTCAGGCTGTTTCTGTGAGCCTAATTCTGCTAGTGCAGAACTGATGGAAGCTCAGCTTCTTATCAGCAAGTTTTCCCAGTTTATCTGGGCACAGTGCAGTCTTAAAGAACTGTGAATAAATTCCAGCATAATCAATATATTTTATCTCCTTTCTAACGTATGCAACAACTTTAAGACCTTTTGGGTACTGTGATATTTAATGCCAATAACCTCACAATAATCACCTCATAGCTGCAGCTTCAATGAAGTACTTAAGATGTCACCAAGTCTTGAAAGGTGCAATCAACTCAACAGCCTGAGTAAAAATGTTACAGATTATCAGATTTTAGGGTGTTTTCTATATACACAGGTAATAAATCCTGAAAGGTATTAGTAAAGCCTAACAACAAATAAAAATGATGAGGCTATAAAAGACCTTGTTTAAGATATTTTTATAACTAAACAACCCAACAAGTTTGTCCTGGCCCCACATACAAACTCTGAAGCTTGAAATGAAGAAAATTATCTCCTAAAATGAATCCGTGGACTTTTAGGTTTTCAAGAACTAGAACAAGCTTGATGACAGCATTTAGCTGAAATACAAATGCTCAGTGAAAAAGAAAGCAAGACCAAAGGCTTGAGACCAAAACCTGTGTTGTTTTGGTTTTTGGGTTTTTTTTTGTCCAGGGAGAAGGCACGGGAGGACAGGATTGAGCAGTTGTCAGAATCACAGCTTGTTCTGTATTTCTGCATTTCTGTTTTGGATGGACTCCAAGCTCCAAATGAGAATGCTCTGCCCTGTACTACAAGGGAGTTTTAATCCCCCCCAAATTTAGCAGCTGCAGCATCTCTTCCCCTGTGGCAGTGAGCCTTTAACAAAGCATTGCTGCAGCCACTTCCCTCTTTTCCCAAATCCACCACACTGTGGAGGAAATCTCTGTGTTTCATTTTTATGAAGGGGTAAAGGGAGCTTTGGAATCCTGAGCCGAGTTGAAACAAGACTAACTCCATTAATTTCTTGGGAGAGGAGAAAGGAACCATCAGTACTTTGCACAATCACAGCTGGATGGCACATTCCTCGCTCCAGCATTTTGCCTGCTTTAATTACCCAGACTTTTTGTGTTCAAATTAGTGTTTCCTGGAAGTGGAAGAGCTGCAGACACAACACAAGATTTGCTTGTAGATTTTAAGATGATACTTGTGACAGTCATACCCAAGTTAGTGTAACAGGTCAGAAACTCTCAACACGGAGCTCTCAGCTAGTTTTGATAACTGTGCCTTTGAAATATTGTGAATTTGTCTGTAATTGATGGAGGATCCAGCCCCTGCAGAGACTGACCAGCTCATCTGAAATAGCAGATCTCTGTTTTCTCACATGGGAAACTTTCCAGATCTCAGTAATTTTTGCTCGAAAGGCACATGGAAGCCCAGCCAGCAACAGGGCTGATTTACCTCGTGGAAGAGTCAGAAGCAAAGGTAAATATTGTGCTAAGATCCATGAAACACCCAAGTCAACCAGGATGTTCATTATCCCTCTGTCCATTGAGGTTTGCAACATGGTACTTCCCATGTTCCCATGAAATGCCCAAATTCACACATCAGCTAAAGCTACTTTAGATGACTCTAAATCCATGAATTATTTTAAATAAGAAAGATTGCCTAAAGAAAACAATTTTGCACCAAACCACATCTTGCCTTGCATTCAGCAGGGCTCACAGGGTCCAGCTAAGCTCAGCCCTGGCTCTTCAGTCCCTGCTTGAACTACACTGGAGAAACACCCAATTCCAGCTCTTTCCCACCACTGGCAACTTTTTCTAGTTTCAATTTTAGCAGCTCCTGCTAAATATCTCTCAGTATGCCCTACAAAACATCTGGTTTTCCTGGAACATTATGATACCTATGCTATGTAAGGTTGGATGGAAAGTGTTTTTATCTGAAAACCAATCAAAGCAATATGATCCCTGTCAGTTTTATTCACTCCATGTTTTATAGGAAGAGAGAGTGTAGGTTGCTTTGGCAGTTCTTATTTCTCCCTTGATAACCTGAAGAAAATTGACCACTGCCACTCTGCAGGTGTGTTGTGGGTTATATCATCTTTGCAGGTACAAAATAGATATTCCATGACTTGGTGTAGTGTCCTCATCCTTAGTAGTCACCCTTTGATCATTCACCCCCCCAAACAAGTAACAATAAAGAGCGCTGGCTTCTCCTTGCTGAGGGCTTTGTCACAACAGTGGCTGTTTGCTCCTCCTTGCCCACTCCAGGTGTCACTGGGAACTCGTGGGAGGGTGCAGGAGCCATCTCCCTTTCTGTTACAACCTGCTGCCTCCAAGAAAAGCCAGCTGAAGGAATTGCATGGGTTTGATTGCCAGTGAAGGTTATTTCTGGTCATGCCTCTACAAGTAGTTCTTGAAACAGCCACAAAGAGGGGAAGATCTTCTAAGTGTGCTCAGTCCTGGTGTTTCACTTCACTGTCCAAGTCAAAAATGAATTAAGGCATTCTTGATGGTCCCCTTGTTTTTCCTATTAATTTTCATTGCTACTATCCTGGTCCACTGCTCCTTGACACACATAATACAAGTTCACAGGACAGAAGTGCCTGTGAAACATGAATTGCTCAGAGGCATCTGCTTGTTGGAGAACTAGCACAGACCTGGCTGTGACCAAACAAGCCCCTTTCCAGAGCAAGCTGCTGTGGGGAGGTGGGAAGGTTTCAGAGCTTTCTGTGTTTGCTGAACAGGACTGTTGCTCAGCAGCCCCTCAGATTTCAGGGAATGAACACCAGTCCTGCAGCCACTTTTGACAGGGACTGCAGTCCTGAATGGGAGAGCCTGGCCAGCCCATTACCAGTCCCCCAAGTCCTGTCCATGCCTGTTTTATACTGTGAAGCTTCCAGCTGTACTTCAAAGGCTTTGACCTCCCCACTCCTTAATCAAGGAAATCAAAAGGAATTTTACTAGATTAAATTAAAAGCAGATTTACAGGATTAAAGTCTGTAGAATCAGGAATTCAGGTTGAAAAGGAGAAACTCTGAAGTGCTCAGTGTACAGTAAAGAAGTAGAGTTTTCCTTATGAGTCCAGGATGGGAATTTCCAGGAAGTGTGATGCAGGAAGGCACCCAGATTCCACTGAAATTCCTGGGAGCCTGGCACTTAATTGCATTAGGGCACTTTAAAATTCTCAGTCATGCTTATTAACTGTCTGTCATAAAATTTAAGTGATACATTTGCCCTTCTGTTTTACAAGGCAATAACCCAATTAATGTGAGGATAAACTAGGAGGCCAAAGGGAATTGGATTATGTCTGAGGAAAACAGAGGAGCAATTAAAGTATCACTATTACAGGAGACATTGAATTAACATAGTAATGAAAACATTCCTCCCTGTTTGGGAAATGGGGACTAGGTCTCCAGTTTTATGTCTGGGGATTATGAGCAGTGAGAGCCCCTTGTTAGGGTCTATCAGCTGACATCACAGCCATAATTTCATTTGTTGGCCATACAAAGGAGATGGAAAGAGTAGGGATTAAAAGAGTAAAGATTCTTGCACCGCCTTCTGCCCCAAAGCTGCACCTTCCCAGCAACCTCAGCCTCCCTCTCACACCCACACCCAGTGGCTGCTGCTCTCCTGCTTCCAAACTAGTTCAAGTTTGAGTTCAAGTGAACATTTTAATTAACAGAGAGCAACTTCTACCTGGAGCAATCTCATTAAACAAACAAGCCCAACACTGGCCATGATTTGCCCTCAGAATTAAAATGGTGCCTCCAGGAAAACATAAGACTATCTTATAAACCCACAAAAAGCTACAACCATAAACCAAAATGCCTTGGAGTAACAGAGCAGCCTTATTTTGCCCAGCCTGCCAGGCCTGTGGCAGGTCTGCAGTTTTAGGCCACAGGTCTGTTTGGCTTTACCAAGTGAAAGAAGTGCACACAATTGTTACTGCAAGTTATGGCTTCTCTTCCCCTGATGTGCAAGTGCCAGGGTCAGGCTTACAGCTCTGACAGCAATATTGGTGTGCACAATGGTGGAAAATGAGTTAGTACTTGGTGTAAGAGGACGGCTTCTGGAATCACAACGATAATGCTTAATCGTGTACTTCACAGACTGTGTTCCCCAGAGTCATAAGGATGCAAAACTGGAGATGCATTAGCAAGAGAAAGAAGGACTTCCATTCCTCTTATGGCTTTGTTAAAATGCTGCATTTTGCATTATCCTTTCTGGGGATGTGAGTTTAGTCCTGGGAATATTTAGCAAACTGACAAGCTAACGAGTTTTGCCAATGAAGAGGATTTCAGATTTGAGGCTAGGGGAGGGTTTGTTTTAATTGAGGGTTTTGATAAAGCCGTTTTCAGTTGTGTGCTAAAAAGTACTTGCTTGTACACCAATGTGGATTATTTTATTGCTCAACCGGAAAAGTAGTAGCAGAAAATTACCATTCATACACCAACATGGATTATTTTATTGCTCAACCACAAAAGCAGTAGCAGTACTCCTAATCCATTGTGTTAGCAACACTGTAACAACCATACAGGGACTAGCTGAGACTGTGTGTAAACTACGAGCAATAGGGTTTGTGCATGTGGTTTTTGATTTTTTTTTTCTTTTAATAAACAGAAGGTCATTTTGGTGGTCCCTGTGCCTGTTGCATCCCCACCTCCCATGCAGGACTTCAGTGGCATGAGCTCAATCTGTACTACCACTTGAAAAGCAAACCCTGAAATGCAAACTAGGGTAGAAGAGAGAAAAATTCCTTGCTTAAAATCCAAGCTAAACAAGAACTATATATGAATAATACTAAAAGTCCAAGGCAAACATTCCCACTAAGTCTCTTCCCCAGAACATGATGCATCTGTAAACAGACTTTGCCATCTGTATGCTGGTGGGAAATGAAATGTGGGCTTCTCAGGATCCCAAAGCCTCACAGCTGAATGAAGGCTGTCTGTAGTTCAAATATTTATAAGTCACTTCCCATATTTTGAACTCTCCCTGTAAAACTCTTAAACCTATCCTCCTAATCCACACTGATTAACAGCAAAAGTGTCTTTAATCACATGTAATCTAATTGAATGCTTTCAATACCCATGAAACAAGCTCACATGTACATACATTATAAAAATAAAGGTATATGGCTGCCCTTCGAGAGAGCCAGCTCAGATCTGCCCCCAGCACAGGATGTCTGCTCCACAGATTGCCCTGTTAACCTGGAATAATCTCACAAAAACGATGACACTTCACAACAAACAAACCTTCCTTGTTAGCTCTACTTCCCAGTGTAGGAACCAAAGCTGAGACATCAGCTCTGAGGCACAAGTCCTGCTCTCTGCCTTGCTCCAGTTCTGACATTCACTGGAACCTGTGCTGAGCCAGTTCTGGGGCCAAAAACAGACAAAAAAACCCCCAACCAAACAACCCCCCCAACCAAACAAACAAAAACACCCCAAAGAACACATGCACAAAAGCAAGCAAGCAACAAATGAAGCAACCACATCCCTTTTTGGAGGGGGAGGTTAATTTTCTGGTCCATGGAGAGTCCAAAAAGCATCAGATCCAACATAAAGTGGGTAGAGAGAGCAGAAGGAAATAGGGCAGAGGCCAAGCAGTCCTCTCCTATTTGGCACCAGTGGGTTGGCCCCACAGAGAACCTGCCCCTTCCTTTCACGTGGCAAACACACGCAGGGGCATCCCAGGCACTTGCCCTCATGCCAGTCTTGGCAGACAAACAAACTGCTTCTTACTTGAGATGCTCAGCAGTGAAAACCTGAGCTGATGCCTGTCCTCACCCTCACAGGCACTGGGATATGCCAACCACAGGCCCCATTCCTGGGCACTGCTCCATGCCAGGACTGTGCCCTGTGGAGCCTGCCATGTGCTCCCAGAAGCAGCCATGGCATGAACTCTGCCTCCACCTGAGCCACCAAACACCAGGGCAAAGAGACTGCTCCTGCTTTAGAGCTTCTGGCTTTGCCCTTCATATTTGAAGGTCGTTTGATCCCAGAGGTTGCAGCATCTGAGAAGGCTGCAGGGGAGGCAGCAGCACTGGGAGAAGCCATCCCTGAAGATGCCTAAATCAGAGCTGAGTGATGGCTATTGGGCAATAAATATAGATGTTGATTAATTATTGAGGAAAGAGAAGCCTTTTTAATGCAAAATCTCCTTATCAAAATGAAATGTATCACCCACTGCAACCTAGCTATTTGAGCACTTTATCCTGGTTTTAGCCAACCCCAGTTACTCTGAATACATCCATTATTCCTAAATATCCATCGAGTTTTGGATCCAGTTGCTGCAGTGAGACCATTACCAGTGCAATTAGCCTGGGCATGTGCACACCAGGTCCAGTGTCCCAGTGCAGGCATAAAAGACCGATGCTCATGGAAGCAGCCAAACAAATTTTCTGGCTCATTTGATTTTAAAGTGTGCAACAGGAAGATCTGAAAGGACATTTATTTTTCCTCAGATTGAAATGCTTTTAATCTTCCTTGGAAAGGAAGTTTCTTCGGATTCATTCCTTACTTTCTTTGCCTCCCTTCCAACAACTGCCGCTCTGCTATTTTAACAAGCTCTCAGTCTCTTCAACACTTAATTGCATTCAAACATTTCTTAGCAAGTGCCTAGAGAGAAAACAGGAAGAAGAAAAATTATTATTTTCAATGCATTCCCTAGTCAAAGTCTTACATTGTGACTGCACTTAAGCTGAAAATTCATTAGAAAATTATGGGTAAAGGATTCAGAGTAAGACTCACAGCAGCTTTCTGAGAGATGATTCCCTGCAGTCTGGTTATTGAATATAAACATTTGTCCTTTGAAAACACTTCTAAAAAAGCTATTCCTCTACAACAGCAACATTTTTCTCTAAATGGTTAATATTAATAATTCACTAGAATGAAGGGATTCCAGCATTTTATTTCATTTTTGTGCTAGAGCTTTGGTTAAATTTTCAGAGGTTTAAGTCAGCCTGAATGTAACTGAGATTATGTTCACCTAACGAGACAATGATCATTTTGTGGTTAAGGCCCTACTAAAGCCCGGGAGCTGTAACTTCAATTCTACTTCTGGAGTACATGTGAGACCCTGGGGAAGTCATTTAAGCTGTTTACTCTCAAAGGTACATTTCCTCCACCTTTCCTAGTAGATGATAAACAGAGCTTAATAGTAAACAAGACTTTAACTAACAAAGCAAAGCAAAGCAAAGCAGAAAAAAAACCAACAGAAAAAGATCCAGGACGACCATTTTTGGCCAAGACCCCCAGGCTTTTAATGAAATTGAAAAACTTTATTATTTATTCAGTTTGTATGGGATTTTGGAAAGGATGGGCCTTCTAGGAAAGCAGGGAACAGTGACCATTCAGACATGGATATGCTCTGTCAGAAGTCTGGGAAGTCAGGTCATTTCAACAAAACCACTGAGGTCCAACAACTGGAAAATTGCTGTTCAAGAAATTCCCCAGGAGCCTTGCATACCAGTTCCAACTGTAAGTTCTTCGGGACAGAGAGGAACTTGAGTTACCCAGATGTTTAGATAGTCTCAGCAGGGAGACTTGCTGTTGGTTGACACCTCCATAAGCTGAATGATCACATGTGCCTAATTAGGAATAACATTTTTAATATGCAAGAATTTCCTTATGGAATTCGGAGGAACTTTCTGGCAGCAGCCACTTTCCAAGGTCTCCCTCACACTGCAGGAGCTGCTGCTTCATGGGATGATTGGGAGGGAGAGGAGGCAAACCACAGGTGAGCTGCTCCTCTCCCCCAGGAGCACAACTCCTGCCTCATCAGAGCAGAGTCACCCACAGAGGCTGAGGGAGGACTTGGCCCCTGGCACTGCCCAGAGGATGTGCCAGAGCATGCCCTGTGTTTGGGCAGCACCCAGCAGGTCCCTTTGATGTGTGGGCACAGCCAGGCAGGCAAAAGCATAAAGGGAGAACTAAGGAGTAACAGCAGAGGTGGGAAAGGCAGTTACAAGTCCAGAGTAAGTTGAATGAAACAACGTTTGTGCTTTTCTAGGAGAGCTCAGACACCTCCCAGACATGACACAGTCCAGACCAAGGCTGGAAAGCACAAGATGGAGAAACCTGTGGGCAGTGAATGCCTTGGAGGTACGATGGGTGAGCTGAGAACTGATACAGCTGTGGCTGGGGCAGGGGATCAGGAGGAGGTGGTTGAACTACAGGCAAAGAAAAACCCCTTTCATGCCCACAGAGGAGTAGCCTTTAGGAGGGCAGCTCCCTGGAGCTGAGGTGGGGGCACCACACATGGATGTCACTCCTTACTGACTACACTTTCTAACCCTCACTGTTTGCAGCTTCACTAAAGTCAGGAGGATTGGAAGCAAACTGGATGTGAGCATTGTATTTGTGATAAATTTAATATATTTGCATCACATTAAGGTTTCATCCCAATGACAGAGACCTGGTAACCCCCCTTAGGTTTTGGAGGTAGTTTCTGTTTATAAATGGTGACAAAGTGCAGAGGCTGAGCCAAACCATCATCCACACTGCTGATCATGTCTGAACTCCAGAGGTTTTAAGCAGCATGTATAGCCCATCAGCTTTCTCTTTTATTTCCTAAATCATTCTCCTTATTCAGGACTTAGCAAAGACAAGAAACAATTCCCTCTACCGATGTTGTAAGATATCATTTGAATAATTTCTATTAAGCTTTGAGGAAGGGAACCTTTCTGCCTGGTTACACATATTTGGGATATTTCAATGTGTAACACTCACTTTCCACTTACAGGCTCCAGCACAAAGATTTCAGAAAAAAATAAAGTCACCCAATAAATGAAGTCAGTTTTCTTCTCTCCATTTCACATTTATTGTTAAGGAAAACACAGAATTTTAAAACAAGGCTTAAATAAGCACAGTAGGATTGTTCAGGGGGGTGATATTTGTGCTTGCTGTACTTGTTTAAATGGCCAGAATAAGGTACTATGTAGAAATCAGTGTTGTTATGCACTTACAGAAAGCCAAAATAACCAACTTGACCTGCTTTGAGTGGGTTTATATTTGTAGGATACCTTCAGGAAGCTTTTGTTCACCTTTGACTCTACAAGGAAGCAAATACAATAAGACTGGAAAGATGTTCCTTTGAAACCTTTCTGTGTAAGGGAAACTGAGAATTTAATTTCAAAAAAAAAAAAAAAAGAATAAATGTTTAGGCTTCTTGGGAAGATTCTTATTTCCTAAATAAATGATTTTCTGCTCCTCCTAAAGATGTGATTGCTTTGATGGGAAGAATATGACTCCTGAATGCACTTGTTAACAACCATGAATCAGCCTCCAGTTTGTTTAAATGTTGGTTTAACTTCCTTAATCCTTCAAATACCACCAGCAAGTCTGATGATTTTGGCCCTCAGCATCACCCCAAGAGAGGAGGGAGGAAGGCAGCTTGACAATGTAGTTGGTAAATAATGGCACTAGATCATCTCTGCCTTGGATACTGAAGAATTCCTGGTACAACTGCAGTTGTCACTTACAGCGGATGGCAATATTTTTTCTTTTAATAAATTGTGGTATCCTGACAAACTTCAGTTTCAGACTCAGAGTTACAAAAGACTCCTAGAAGACTGTTCTGCATGAGTACAAAACTAATTATAACCTTGGCCTTGTCCAATTAGCTTTTAAAACACGGCTTTTAAGCCACAGAATAAATTTGTCTGAAAGGAAAAGGATTTTTTAAATCACAAGATGTCTGTCATACAATTTTAACAAACTTCACACAAGAGCATGCCAACACTTTTCTGAGCCATATGTGGGTTTCTGTTGTCAGTTAAAAATCTTGAATACGCCATGCAGGAACTACTGAATAAAGCTGTTTATACTATAGAAGTAAACAGAAAAATTTTGGATGGCTCTTTGCATTTCATTGTTATTACCAACTTAAGGCTCTTTCAAACACATTAAAAATTTGTATTGTTCAAAACCCATCAATTTTTATGAATAGAAGCAGACATAGCATTTAATGTGATCTTTTGAGCCAGCACAGCTGTAGCTGACTACAGAACTAACGCTCCTCGAGCCAAGAGGCATCTTTCCATGTTGTGATTATACACCAGAAGTTTAAATCCTTAAACCCCCAACTCCCGAGATGGAGTTGACCCTTTAGGATCCATCTGACACTGGACTGACCAGCCCCCTTTTCCCCTGAAGCAAGTTCCTGTGACCCTGGTGTCCTCAGAAGGCTGAGGATTCAAACTTGCCATCACAGAAAAATCCTGAGAATGAGCAACTCCAGGGTGTCAGTTCCCTGTTCAATCCCCATCAGCACAGAAACAAAAGCAAGGGCCAAAACCACAGCTCGCTTGCACTGAGAGCTGAAAGCCACAATCCAGCTGCTTTGGCTGGTGCAGCCCTTTAATACCTCTGGAATTCCCCAGGGCTGCTCTGGCCTTGGAGCAGGATGAGCCTGAGCAGCCTGTTTGTGCTCAGCATTCAGCTCCCCAGCTGGATAGAGCCAGCTCAGCTGGGATTGAAGTCCAGCCACAACTGCAACCTGAAGAAATGCCCTTTTCCTTCTACAGCTCATTGTCTGTGCTTCTGCTTTCCTGGGACAGCTCAGCTTATCTGTAGGAGTGTTGTGTTCAGTTCTGGGCCCCTCAGTTCAGGAAAGATCTTGAGGGGCTGGAGCGGGGCCAGAGAAGAGCAAC
>JAOXXN010000191.1:7616825-7636009 GCA_026770055.1 Myrmophylax atrothorax | reverse complement strand
AATAAGTAACACTTCCCTCATTAATTTCATTTTCCCTCTAAGTCTAGAGGAAGCAACTTTTCTTATCATTGTTTTAATATACCTGTCTGCTCCTTTGTCTAAATAGTTCCTAATCCTCTACTTTTGAAGAGAGCTGTGTCTACTCAGATAATTTCACAAGGATTGAACTGCATGGTCTGTCAGGTTATCAGGCAGGTAAAAAAAAAATGAATTCTCATGTTTGACCTGGTTCTATAATGTACTCTAAATGGAAATCATGCCCTTCAGATGCATTTACAACACAAAGAGAATGATAACTGAGGACAGTGTAAAACATCATCCTATGTACCACTGGTGAGTAGCAGCTCACCAGAATGTTGCTGTGTAATTACTGGGAACACATTCCCATTTGTATGGGTTGATCCAAAGCCTGTTCCAGCTATCAAGAAGAGGAGCCCAAGCTCAGAGTTCTGGCCCAGACAGTATGTGGGAAGGGCTTTTGTTTGCTTCTTTTTCTGAGCACTCATAATCCTTCAGGGAATTCCCAGTAGTGAGGTGTTCAGTCCTATTCTATCAGCCCCTCCATCACGGGCTATGCCCTCAGATGGAATTTTAGGAAGAATTTAGATCTGCAATATTATAACATCATAGAATCATTAAGGTTGAAAAAGACCTCTAAGATCATAAACCCCAGCACTGCCAAGGCCACCACTGAACCATGCCTCTACACCTACACAATTTTTTAACATTTCCATGGATATGGATTCCACCAATTTCCTGGGCAGCCTGTTCCAATGCCTGACCACACTTCCAGTGAAGGAATTTTTCTCAATATCCAATCTACACCTCCCCTGGCACAACATGAGACTGTTTCCTTTTCTTCTATCATTTGTTGCCTGAGAGAAGAGACTGACTCCCACCTCACGACATCCTCTTTTCAGGTAAAATATGTGATGAGGAATTTCTCTTGCAATGAACCGTTAAGGCTCTAGAGCATTTCCTTTCTTAGGACAAATCTCCCTCTTACCCATTCAAAGCAAAGATGCAACACAGTGCAGTGCAGAGCAAGGAGGAGAGTTTTTCCTGGTACTTTCAGTGATTCCACTGCAGAGGTTAACTTACAGAAATAGTCTGTTGTTCCCTGGTTGGGCAAAAGTTTGGCAACTCACTCAGATGAAGGTTTTCATGCACAGTTCTCCTGCACCCTGCCATCCCACTTTAGTCCCACTGAAGGAACTGCTGCAGAATTCACAACACTGTGTGCTGTAAGTACCCAAAGTGCCTGTAGCCAGTCACCCACCCACCACAGGGAGCTGGGAAGGCCACAGCACCCACAGCACCCACCTGTGCTCTGTTCTCTTGGCTGTAAGGAACAGCTTTTCTCCAATGGCAGAACTAAGGAGAAAGTGGAAAGGCACAGCACTCCATTTGAGGTCCTGGTTCTTTTGTACAGGGCCTAAGTGGGAGCCAAAATCTCGCCCTACATCATGATGCTGAATTTCTGAAATACTTTTGTAAGTTCTAAGCACACAGAGAGAACAAAATAACCAACCTTATGACACAGCCTGTGAGCACGTTGGATGGATGTGCCAATCTTATGTATAATTCTATTACATTCCCCTTTATCCCCCAGCTTAACTCTTTGCAGAAATCTTCCTCGGTGAGATCTTACAGCTGCTTTGTATGAAAGCTGATGAATACATTCATTGTTCTTACACAACTCCAAGGCATATAGTTCCTTAGTAAATCAGACTTTCAATACACAGAGGAAAACACTACAAAATAGCACAAGACAGAGCAAGAAGTACTTGGATTACCATCAATAATTAAATAAAAACCATTGGCTAGTAAATCTGCTGATGTTCCTCATGCAGATTTTCCTCATTTCACTGATGTTACACAGTGTCTTTATTTCAGCTCACATTCCCTTAGGACTGCAGAGGGTCTCTTAAGCCACCACAACAATTCTGCTATCATGTACTCCCATGTCATGCAATCCTTCAGATACTAATCAAAAGCCAATTTATGGGTATTTTGGGTGCCTTGCCTGCACACTGTGAGCCTTTTCCAGATCCCTGCAGCTCTCTTACTTGGAAATCTCCTCTCACTCAAACTAAATTTATCTCAACTAGACTAAGTGTTCCACTCCAGTGCCAAGCATAGGAGTACCACTGCTCTTATGGTCCAAGACTAGAAGAAAACCAGTCTGCAGGGAGAGGTAATATCTTACATTGGATTGATTTGTACAATGGGAAAGCACTGAGCAAACTCACAGCTGCACAGGCCAACAGCAGATCTCCTCTTCCTGCTACCTACTCCTCTTGCATTTATAGCCAACAATCACATTCTCTCCCTAGTTTTCATTTCAGGAAGTAAAGGCCAAGCTGCTTCTCATGTGAGAGCCTCAGCCTCCTATTTTAGGATTAGAGATTCCTTGTTGCTTCAAACATGACCATCAGCTACAGAATTCCTCTTCCAGACTGGGATGGAAATCTGTCCCTCTGCTCTTTCAAAGTGTCTAAGAGACAGCCCAGGGCCCACCAGAAAAATCCTACCTGGCAGATCCAGAATTTCAAGCATCCTCTGCACAGCCTTATCACAAAGGAAAACCATGACATGTTTACATTAACAATTCTAATATCACTAACAGATTCATGTTTGAGCCTGAGTGATGATTTCCATTGCATGATACTTAAAACAGCCCTGAGTGATTTGCTTCTACTCCTTAATAGTATTCATAATTAGAGATCCACTTCTTGCTTCTCTCAGTGTGAAAGACAATGTTTTCCAGATTTAGCATTGATGGGAGGGAGTGATGAAGGGCCTGTCACAAAAATGATTAATGAAACAAGGAGGAATTCTGTCCCCACATCACTCCTACGAATGAATATGTAGCTTCCTTCCTAGGAAGTTCTCACTCCTGGATGATTCTAACTCACTGTGCTTTGCAAAGCCCTGAGGTCAGGTAAGTTTTTTTGCTACAAGTGAATGAAAAAAAAACTTGGCATCCCTCCAGTCATAGTACAATGAAAATCACTGAGATCTCTCAGAGCAATTTGTTCTAGCAGAGTGCTCAGGCTATGGGACTTGAGCACAATCCTGCAAGTCAGAGCTCTGCAAACAAAGCCCTGTATTTATAGCAGATCTCCTCCTCCTGATGTTGGAATTCTGGCTCAGAAGTGCCATACAGGGACCCAGCTCTGCTATGGGGTGCTCAGGTTTTCTACTCCCGTGCAGGGCAGCAGTGATCACAGCAACACTCGACCCAGAATCCTGGAACCCAGGTGGGAGGAAGATGGAGATTGTGCTTTGGATCAGGTTTCTCTTCTCAAAAAAAACAAGGAAAGGAAGTCCACATCCAAGGGAGTGTGAAACAGTGGCCTCAGTGACCACTGATTTTATCTCCAGAACAAGAGGCTGAAGTTGACTGCCCCCAAGATCAAGCTAATAAATGCTATTACAAATCACTTGCTCATCTGCAATCACAGGAAACCATCACTGCTCTGCAATTGCTTCGCACAGCACCCAGCACTGGGGGGAAGGGGGCAAGAAGGGTTGGAGGCTGTTTGTTGTCATATTTGTGTTGCAAGTGTTTTGTTTACAGGGGCAATCAAGATGCTCAGCAGGCCAAGAGCAGTGTAAAGATCATAAGAATTTGCCATGAATTAAAAATGAACAATAGTTAAAGATGCCATTTTCCTATCCTCTCAGCAGCAAGGAGCACAGCAAGGTAACTTTTCAAAGAAAGCCTCATCAGTTCTGACACTGTAAAATGCAGAGTCTGACCTCCTCAGCATTTACATAGTTCACTGATCAATTAGGATGCAGCACTAAACAGCAGTGCTTGGAACACAGATATTCTCCACCTTGGCCCTCTCTGACCTCCTCACACAGTAATGAATTTTCTTCCTGCTTGCCCTGCAGAATGGATCAACCTTAATTATCCCTCAAAAGACCAGCGTTGACCCAAATTTATTAGAAAATTGAGGGACTGTCATATGAAACTAGAAATCTGATGTCACATCAAAGTTAACTTGCAGCACTGTCACACATCTCTGCAGCTCGAGGCTCTCTCAGACTGAAATGCAGCCCTGCAGGAACCCACAGTCCAACCCTGCCAGCAGTCTGTGTTCCCCTCTGTCTGCTCTGGGGTCCCAGCACCCTGCAAAGTCCAGCCAGATCTGAGGTCTCACTGCTGAGTGCCATACAGATGAAAAACAGCATCCACAAAGTCAGCCTTCCTGGACAATGGGATGTATCCACAGGCACAGTGCCCTCGACTCACAGAATGGGAGCCTGAGGACCACAGCATGGATTTGGCACAGGGAGACCAGGGCTCAGAGGAGACCTCGAGCAAGTCATTCACCTCCTCTGTAACACAAAAGCTGAGGTGATCTTCACTAGCTGCTCCACTCCAAAATCTAATCTTATATTAATTAAAGCCAGTGGCTACAATGGTATTTCCATTTGCACCTTCCACCAATGTGAATGTGTTTGGCCTAGATTGCAAGACTCTATTAAGTATATAGGTAGGCTCCAGACAAGGGAAGTTAATTAAAGCCCAATCATAAATCACTGTAATTAGAAATAAAATAAATGTGAGAAATAGCCATAATGAGAGAGCTCTTCATGAATACAGAAGAGACAAATTGTGCAACAGGGTCCCAGCACAGAGAGATCGTGCACTGCCCCATGAAGCACATTTTCCAATATCCAACTTACAGCTGAGGGGTTTGGAAGCAGAAAAGCCTCTGTGGGATTTCCTTTCATTTTTGGGTGCCATGCCTGTCCTCATAAATGCCCAGAGCAGTAGCAGCTTATAAATATATATATAAATATATAGCTATATAAATATATATTATATATATAAATATAACCAGTAGGGGTTGATGTACATACAACCATTTTATTTTAAGTATTACATTTTCCAAGGCATTGCTGGGACTGAGAGCCAAGCTGGAGGACAGAGGCAGCTGCTCAGCAGATCTGTGGAACAGCAGAACTTCTTTCTGGGAAAATCCATGGTGTTTTATGTATGCAAATGAGACTATGTATGGAATATTGAATGCATCCCAGAAACACAGCTTACTGAGCAAGGGATGTGCCATTGCTTCAGCACTGTTCTGCCATGCAGGTAGAGGTGCCTTGATTGAGCAGTGCTTTTTCTGGGAATTGATGGGAAATCATGATGTTTAGTGACTGAAATAATCTTTGCATAGAGAGTCATTCAGGTGAAAGGTGTCAATTTTATCCAAATGATAAAGAATTATTACAAATCCTGTTCTTCAGACAGAATAACCTCTTTTCTGCAAGAAACAAACACTCTGCATATTGAACCAGCAGCATTAAAATGCATTGATGAGTCTGCCTCTGACTGAGACCCTGAGCTACCGTAACCTTCTGCTCCAGCTGAACCCAAGGAGACGCTCAGAGCCCAGCAGGTTACATTTCAAATGACATCTGAGGACCCAATGAAGTCACACAATCCAATACAGCCTTAGAGCTGGGAGATGTCCAGGCTTGTATCTAGACTTTGCACCTCTGGTCCAGTCTAAGGGCTTAAGGAGAATGACAACAATTTAACACTGCCAAAAGCCCAGCTCTTACTGTGAGCCAAACACACTCTATGAAATAATCAACAGAAAATCCCTGGTCACACAGTAGGATTCAGACATGCTACACAACCTCCTAAAAGGCTTTTAAACAGCATTTGGAACACTTATTATTTATACTGTGGCACTACCCAAAGATTTCAGTTGGGATTGGAGCCCTACAGTGGTAGAGATTGTATAAACTCATAAGAAATTATTCTCCTCTGTGCCTTCTTCCTCAAGGACCTGCAGTTTTACTGGAGATGAATCCTGGAAAATACTGGAAACTGCCCTAATGGGAACACATAGACTGCAGCAATGCAGATGTACAGCCCAACAGCTCTGAAATGCTGACACCTTTAAAGCAACTCTGTAGTATCAGCAATCCCTGCAGGTCTATGAACTATCAGGTCTACCCTTTTAGACAAGGACCCACTTTGAACCAAACTGCAAAAATTCAAAAGCACTTTTTTTCCCAAACCCTAATTCAGTCTTAGTTAGTGATTGTTTTACAGTGGAAGTAATGGAGCAAGAAAATTATGTACTTAATATAGCAAGTAGCTAACTTAAAGTAGCTATTTAAATTCATGTGCTGCTCAGCTCAAACTCAAATAGAATTTGTTTCCTTTTATTTTTGCCAGTTTCTTTGCTGGTGTGTATCAGTGTAACGTCCAGGGGGTCATACCCACTTCCATCAGATAAGAGCATTTTGTGATATTGTCTGCCTGCCCGGAGGAGCTGGCTAAAAATCTGACTCCCATGGGTCATTCCAGCCTGGAGAAATAATTAATGGTGAAGTCTGATATGTTTGACACAATCCTGTTTGCTTTCAAATTATGTACAAAGCCTCGTTTCGCTTCACACCCCAGGAACGAAGCAGCAGGAGAGAGCTCCAAGTCCTTTTTTAGCCAGCAAAGAGCTGCACTCAGCAGTTTCTCAAGGCTGTGCTGCCAGTGCTTGTCTCTGGCTGCTCACACAGAGGATCCGATGCTGCTCTGCCAGGACACAGAACAGCGTCTTGTGAAGCCCCTACAACCCCTCTGAGTGGTGACTTCAGCTTGGGGATTTGGTGGAGGCTTTGACATACAAAGGGGACATCAGGTACCTGCTGTATTTTTATGAAATGCAGTCACAAAGGGTTACTGTGACCAGGCAATTGCCAGATTTCATGTAACACATAACAATACAAATTACACTTTCTATATAGCAAATTGAAAGAACAGAGAGAGTCACAATCCTGGGGGGCTTTCAGGTCAGCTTTCAGCTGGGCTTTCATCCCAGCTTGGGGGTGTGGGCAAGCATTGAAAACATTGCTAGAACACCAAGACAGGACCTGTCTCTGCAGCCCCAGATGTGATCCCTCCTTCTGCAGCTTCTCTCTTTGCACTGCCTGACCCTGGAACAGAGAGTTTCACTGCAGCCCTGGTAGCCAAAAGTCCAATACTTTGGCATGGTAACTGGCTGGCACACACACACAAATTTGAGGCATCCAGCTGCCTGGCACCAAAATGCAGGCTGCTCAAAAGCACTGCATGGCATGTACTGCTTCTTTGTTTGCAGCTCTGCTCTTCTCTTGACACAAAGCATTTCAAGGTTCAGACCTTGTCTCTAGCTTTATTTATATATATACTTTTTATTGTCATCATGTACTGTCACCATCCTAGTTCCATTATATCCCACATGCTGAGGCAGCATCCCACTGTTTTATTGCTTGTTCCCAGACTATGGACTGCATCTCTCAAACATGCACTCACATGCACTGAAGTCAACCCTGTCTGAGTCTGCACTGCCCTGTGCAAGTTTGTTCAGGACCACACATTCCCCACCACCCTCCAGCACTGTGTTTTGCCATGGAAGACATTTGCATTCAGACAAGTCTTTAAAAGCCTTTTTGCATTTGTTAGAGGAGCCATCACTGGTAAGGTGGTGTAAATCAATGTGCTAAGGGTGGGGTATATCGATTTCCCTCTGAGGTTTATTTGCAGTATGACTGAAAGACCTAATATTAAGAGACAATAAATTGAGCCCTCTTGCCACTCAGGGGCAGTTTGTAGAGCCTTACATGGGTGCAGGGGAGGTGCAACAGAACAGGTACAGGGATACCTGCAGCCAGGGCATGAGAGAAACACCCCCAAAATCCAGACAACAGGCAGGAGGAACAAAGGATTAGACCCTGCCAGTAGGAACTTCTCCAGACACCAATGGGCTACACACCAGAGGAAATGGGGTGACTCTTATTGTTTAAATAAAACATTTTCTTTGTTATGTTTGCATCGTGGGGAAGAGCTACTCTGTGACTGCTCCAGCCACCCTGACACTGCCTGTGGCTCCCAGCCCCGTGCCATGTCCCTGTGCAGGGAGGGGAGAAGAGGATGGGCACAGCCCCGCCAGCCCTGAGAGCCTGCCAGCCAGGGGGTTCTGAAAGCACAGGGAGGAGCAAGGGCAGGACATGGTGCCTAACCCTGTCATGGTGAAGGGATCTCCTCCTGGTCCCCAGGCAGAGGGGTCAGCCCCTCAGTGCTGTGACCGCAGGGAAAGGCCTCCCTGTGCAGGAAAACCACGTTTTTCCTGTTTCATCCCCATTTTACTTTGCTCAGGAGCGAGCCAGTGCCCTCCCCTGGAGGCAGCTGCAGCAGTAGATAAGCAGGCTGAGGATCAGTGGCAAGAGGGGAGTGACCTCAGGTAAAGCCAGCGGTGCCCTATCCATGAGAACACACCGACCTCCTCTGTTCCTCTCCCACAGATTTACCCACGTCGGTCTCCTTAGTTCCAAGGATGTCTCCTGCCAATTCAGGGCCCCTTTCCAAGCTTGGTGGCTCAGCCTGTCCACAAGGAAAGATCACCCACCAAGAGGGCAGCGACACACCAGCTACACCAGTAGCAGGATTGGGGACAAAACCTCTCGCAGTCCCTTAGATGGGGCAGTTCCGTTTCCTGCACAGCCCTGCTTTTTAAAGGGAAAATGGGATTGTGGTGTCCATTGTTTACTCAGACCTTGCAGGGAACACCTCGCTGTGCCAGGATGGATGTGCCATGCCCTTGCAGTGAGCCACTAAAGCAGAGAACACCAGCTCCAGGATCAGCACAGGGGACACCCTTGGGCAGCTGCTCAGGGAGGCAGAAACGCTGCCAGTGGCTGGAACATATTAGGCTGTGCAAATGTGGGGTTTTAGCCTGTTAGTTCAGGAAATTAATTTCTACTGAGTTTTGCAGTTTCCCCTCCTGCTCCACGGGCCCTGTGACGGTCATTTGTCACTGCTGCTCAGAAGAAAGGCGATTTTCAGGAGGGCAATGAGGCATTCGACAAGCTTGCCAGTTAGCGTGGAAACATCACACGCTGTCATACAATAGCACTGTAAGCAGCAACACCTCTCAGACAAAGTTGTATGGTCACACCTCTAGCTAGTGATGAAAGCTCCTTTTGTTAGGCTAAAGAAAAAGCTCAGGGAGGATGTGCTCCAGAGCAGAGAAGAATATGAATACACAGGAGGTGATTAGACACTCAGCTGCACAAATAAATTGGTGTGAAAATCAGAAGCCACTTAATAAGCTGATTCAAATTTTGCAGCCCACCCTCCCTGCAATGGTTCAGCCTTACATCACTTGCTGGTGATATTATTGCTTTGCCATTTTGATAATCCTTCTTTCCACTTACTCCAGTTTACACAAGCACATAGACAAACCCCACCAAGGACATTTGCTACAAACTTTCCCAAAGCCTATACTGAATTTGCTGTTCCCCCCAGGCACTCCAAGGCCCTGTGTTGAAATCCTGCAGCCTTTCCCCACAGAGCAGCCAAGTCCTGCCTAACATAACCTGCAGGTGTTTATATAGTGCAAGAAAAAGGCTGCAATGAGAACAGTGCCCTCTTGACCTTGCTGAGTAAAGGGATTGCAAAAAAATTTACAAATATTCTTTAGTTCAGGAGGCATTAATTTAATAGTGACCGGTCTCCTTGCCAGTTAAAGAGAATAGGACTTACTCTCAGCAGCATGTGAACACACCTTCCCTGTCCTGTCAATGTCCCAACCCTCCCAAGCCTTCTGCTCTCCCATTTTCCCATCTAAATTGCTCCATCACAAACAAGATTTAATTCACAGACTGGATAGCACACAGAGGTCAGTGGGAAGATACAACACTGTACATGTTATAGCAGCAGTGAGTGAACTCAACACCTTGGCTCCAGCAGAGAGTGAAATCTGAAAAAAGGTGCAGCCTACTCTGGTCAACACTTCCAGATCACAGTTTGTCTTTCTAGATACATCCTGCTCTTCTGGCTCTTCATACAGAGAATACTCTTGCTCAGGTAAAATGACTCAGTCTTGTGGTTATGTGGGAGTAATTGTAATACATGTGAGGGTCAACCAAGGGGCAACAAAACTGTTTTAACCAGCACACCGAGGACTCTGGCAGAAGGTGCAAGTGACACCAGTTTTGGCTTAGTCCTGAAGTTACAATTGTCATCTCCATCACAGTTTACTATGTCTTTACTCGATCTGGCCAGCTCCTTCCAGTTCAGAATGGATAAATTATAGAGCTTATTTCCACATTGCCTTGTGCAGTTCAAGATCTCATTTTGGAAAGCTCACTAATTGCAGCTGTTTTCCTTTCACATTTACCTGTGTTTTCACATGCATTGTATTGGCAAAGGGCTGAAGTCCAAGGCAGAGTCTGAAGTTTGTGATACACAGCAAGATGCTGACCTCGGACATCAGAGTTGTTTTTGTGAGGAATTAAAGAGCATCACAACCCCCCCATCTCCTAACCCAACTACCAGCTGTGTATTTCTCCAGCTCGACTTCAGGAGCATCCAAAATCCGATTTGCAGCACAGTTGAGGAGACATGCAGAGAGACACAATGAATCTGTCCTGCCAGATGCTAAACAACTCACTTAGGGTTACAGGAAGAGGCTCTGGCACTGTTATTGGAGGTTTTGTCAGAGGCTACATGGATAAACATAGAAAAGGGAGATTCAAGGTGCTCATAATAACGTGATCATTTTTGTTCAGGTTCCTGTTTAATTTGGCACCAAATGGAATGTTTTCTACTTTAAGTTTCTGAGATTCTGTCTATAGATCAGGGTGTAAAAGCCACCCAAGGGCAGAGAGTATTTTGCACGACTTTTGCTGACTCTGGCTGTCTCCAGAAAGGATCTGGTCCAACTTTATGTCCATGTCTTGTGTAAAAGCAGTTTGAAAGATGGCAAATAAAACCAAAGCCTATCAATAATAAAAATAGCTGTCTGGAGGAATTAAGTGGGTGTACCTTCTGATTTGAAGCCAGAGATCTTTTATGGCCTTAAATGACTCCAGAGAAGAGCATTTCTGAAGCTCCTGAAGGAGGAATATGTATTTTACACATTCACATTTAATGAGTTAAAGCTTTATCTACCTGATCTAGTCTATTCCTCAAACACACACTAACTCAAAAGTGGTCCTGCAGTACATGAATACATTGTGTGCTCAGTTTTTAATCTGGATCCTTACAACAACTGAGAACATGAAACAATTAAGGGCAGGGATAGAACATGTTGGACTTGCTCCTATTCCCATTTACAGAAACTTGTTATAGCTCCTTTCATTTCATCAAAAGCTGGATAAGGTTCAGGACCACCAGTTCAAACTGGCACAATGCTTAAGCATGTACTTCACTGGAGCTGGTACAGCAGCAGCATCAGAATTCCAGCCCAAGACACCCTTAGGTGGGATTGCAAGGTGGAATATCATTATAGAACTCCATGAGGAAGGAATCCATCCCTCTAATCTCAGACATCTGTAGAAGTGACATCTTTTTTGCCCAGGGCAATATTATGGGTTGTCTCAGTTTTTATCTGTTTGCGCTCTGAGTGAGGTTTGTCACATTTCCAGCTGTTTAGAACATCACGTCTCACACTGAAATAGCCATGAAACAAGACAGTGTTTGTAATAATTTAAAACAGTCACTTACCCCTAAGCAACTCATTTGTCTCCAACCAGAACACCAGAGTAATAACTGGGATTAATGATAGAGCAGTCAAGACAAAAAAAAGGTAAATCAATCACTACATTAGGATATTGAAGAATCATTTGCATGTACTCAAAAAGTATGATACTCACTATTCAGCTCAGCTGTAGCAGTCACAAATTCATAAATATTCATCAAATAACCTTTTAGCAAAACTTCTCAACTATGATGGTGGCCAGCTACTGAATTCAATCTAATTGAAAATCTGAGAAGTAATGAAATGATTGCATGTCTGTCTGTTCATTAAATCAGTGTGCAAATTTGCATAGATTAATTTGCGTCAAATTAATAGCTCCACTCTTGGCTTAGAGCCAAGAGGACTTATGATCAATCTATAGTTTTAATTCAATTCTGCCCTCCAAAAATGTTGGGTGGTTTTTGCTGTTTTAGAGACAGAAAATCAGAGCTGAATATGATTTTCACCATTTGTGTCATTTCTCTCCATTTCTAGTGTTATGATGATTAATTACAATAAAACATTCACATGATTTAAAAGCAAAAAAAAAAAAGAAACATGCAGCCTCAGCAGAGGAGAGCTGAGGTCTGGTTTGCTTCTCTGGAAAAGTCTCATTGCAAGGCTCAGATCCTCAACTACACTGAATTCACACATGGAGATGTCTGGGGTAGAACAGACAAGTCATGGGGCTGTTTTATGACCCAGGACTGGTGGCTCCCTGTGTATTTGAGCACAATCCTGCCTGTCCCTCATCAGGTTCCCAGCCCACCATGCCAGGCCTTTCCAGAGGATGCAGAACTTGCTCTACCTATGCACCCCACAATGTTCTAAATCCACTTTAACACGAATGTTCCATGTGCTGAGCTCTGTCAGGAAAACAACGATTCCTTCAACCTTCAGTCATTTGAAGTCAATAACAGGGGTAGACAGTGCATGCATTTACATTGTCAGCTTGCTTTTATTTTTTAACCCACTTTTTTAACAGAAAAACAATCAGGCTTTAATTCAGGACATTTGATTAATCAAACTCAGACCATCTGCTGCAGCCCTGCCTCCTGCTGATCCGCATTGCCTGAAGTCAGTGACAGGATTCAGGGCTGCAGTCTCACACTGTCTCTTCCCCTCTCAGCTGTTTCACTGCAAATCTGCTCCTTTCAGCCACCACACAGGGATGGGGCTTTGTTTACTGTGATGACCATTTAGGATAACCACAGTGCCAGACAATTTGTATCAAAATACAGGACATGTGCAAACACTAGTTATACAACAAATTCTTAGACCTGTGTGAAAATAGCACAGACCAAGGAAATCACAGTAACCCAAAGAAATTATCTACTAAAAAAAAGAGAGCTCTTCACAATTCAAATACTGTAGTAGCAATGCAATTTTGGTTTTATCATAGTTTACACCTTAGAGCAGTAATGGATATTCTGCCTTCATGATTTACTTTTATTTCTCCTGTGTTCAGAGATGTACTCAGGAACTCGGAGCGAAGAGCTCAGCAGGATGAACTTGCATATCTTGGGGATTTTGGTGGGATTAGATCAGTTTTAGTCTGGCAGAGCATGCCCTCATACCGGATTGCAGCATAACTAAGAGCTGCTCTGCCTCGTGTTTGTGGGTGTAAACACTACACCGACCAGCTGTATTTGGAATGAGAGAAGGAACATGGCCCTTCAGCAGCCCTACCATGAGGTAAATCCATAACATCTTTCAGAGGCAAGTGGGGAGAAGCAGCATGGTTAGATGGCAGTAAGGGACAGGATAAAGCTCTGTTACCACAGCAGAACTTGGTTTTGGTGACATGCAGGCCTTCTGCAGGTGGATGAACTTCACTTCTGTTGACCCCAGATATTGGAGTAAATCTCAGAAGTCAAGTAGGAACAGCACCTTAAGAGTCAGCCCTCAGTCATCAAAACCAGCAGGCAGATTATCAGAAGACATCAGAGCACCAGATACTGAAAATTTGCTTATCTAGTTCCCAGGGTGAATTTCTGAATGACAGAGTATCAAAACACTTGTTTCCAAAAGGCTGACCTGGTGTTTCTTCTTGTCTTGCTGGTTAAATCCAAGATACTTGAACCTGTTGGTTTCCTGAATGTCTCAAGGTGAGACTCAGCACACAATTGTCAAGTCAGGAAACTCTCCAAGAGATTTATTGCTGCAATATCAAAGGATCAGGGCTCTTTTGAGTGCAGCATGGAAGAAGCAAGCCATGCCCTGCCCCAAAACCTCACAGGCTAAATAAATAAATTGAGAGCAGAAAATAGGATCCCAGGGAGGTGAAGGTTACAAGAGGAGTGATAACATTGATGTCTTCTGAAGCAGACTGGTGTTCCAACACATTGCATCTGGTTGTTTCCTTAGAAGCTGTTTTACCAACAGCACCAGTGGCAAAGAAATGGTCAGAAGTCCACATCACACAGACTAAAGGAGGGGAAAATGAGAGGGGTTTGTCCCCTAATTATTCAAAAGTAAACCTGCAGTGCTGTTTGCCGTCTTCCACAACTGCAATCAGCAGAGAATATGGGTGTCTCTGCACCCCCATAGCATTTTTCCAGAGAGAAGACACATGAGTCAAGCAAAGCACGTGATTTACAAACAGACTTGTAGTTTAATCAGGATAGTACTGTGGGTTTTGAATCCAAAGTCTCAAACAAAACAATCCAGACAAAATAACTTCTAGCAGTGGTCAGTTACTGCCATGGGCAAAGCTCTGCACATTCCTGGGTGTGAGCCAGCCCTTGCTGGTACCCCTGGAGCTCCATAGCGAACAGCACACTCTGTGCTCCTTGCAGGAACAAGACCATGGCTTTCTGAATGCCTTCAATAACAAACATCCTCCAGCAACTGAGGCTAATGCAATAAAGACAATTTCATTTTGGCATAAAGAAAAACCAAGGGAATGACATGATGTATTGGCAAAATTTTAATCATAGAAGGCCAAAGAGGCAGCTTAAAAGAGTTAGGTTGTTATTAATCGGGTCACAGTGGTGCTGCATTTCAAAACAGGCTTAACACCTGCTAATTTCATTTCAGTGCTGCTGAAGCTGAGTCAGCTAACAAAGCCTCTTCTGGACCAGGCACGTCCAGAGCAGGGAAGAAAATCCTTGCCTTCATGGAATTGTTTTCCTCTCTTTGATAAGGACACTAGGAGGAAGAAAAGATGACCCCCCCACCCCCTCCCCTCTTTAAGCCTGCCAATACCCTGTACAGCTGAGCTGAGGGGAAAGAGGATAAGAAGCATCATGGTATTGAAATAAATCCCCTAGGTAAGGGCTGTTATATTTGTTAAACTGATGAAGGTGAAGGAGTATTTCCCTTCTCCTACAAATGGGGATTTCAAGCAGCCTCAGTGAGTTTCCCCAGAGTCAGAGCAGGTCAGTGAGAATAGGAATAGACCCAGTCCCTGATCCCTGCTACTGCCACAGATCAGACTCTCACTCCCTGCTAAAGAATTATCTCCTCCTTGTTCCTCCAAGTACCTTTGCCCTGTCTTCGAATTTGGGGAAGACCAAGTGGAGCTCTGGAGTGCTGCAGTGAAAGCAAGTTCCTGCTCCCAAGGAAGCGGCCCTGGAAGCAGAGTGAAAAGTGCCACATCAACCACACAGTGCAGAAGCATCACAACCTCTTCTTCTACTCCCCAAACCCAGCTCAGCAGGGCCACCATTCTCGTGGGGCTGGGCAGCCCTGTTCCTTCCTTCCTTATGAATGAACCAGCAAAAGCCATTTTGCATCCTCAACTACAACACTTGCTGCCAGTGGGAACTACCAGGTTAAGTCTGAGTAGTAGCTCAGTAGTTGGTAACACAGAGTACCCCTCATCCTGCTTGCCAAAAAGGTGTAGTAATAGCAGGAAACACGGCCAAGCAACTGTAAGGTACTGAAACAGGACACACTTCACCAGGACTGACGCTTCCTCCAGGTTTATGTGGTCCATTTACATGGTACAAAAGATAACTGTGGCATGACTGGAATTGTAACATGGAAGAACATCATTGGGCTTGCTGGAGATAGATAGGTGGTCATTTATGAAGAGTAACAGTCAGAAACAAAGGTTGGGTTATCTTCTCCGTTTCAACAAGGTAAAGCAATGTGATTAGGAGAGCAAAGAAAACACCAGATATCTACTGTCCAGAGAGCTTAAGCTGATATAAAACATGTGTTTCAAGAGATAAACTTTTTGGATCCCCTCCACAGTCCTTGCCAGACAGCTGGGATTTTAACATTCCCATGTCTGACTGAAGTCCAGAATTCTCACAAAGTACCTGATTCTGATGAATTACTTATGTTCTTCCAGTCAACACTTTTGGTGCTTCTCACACATTGCTTTGTTTTTCAAAAATAGATTCCTGGTGTCCTAAGTAGAGGAATCGACTGAACATTCTCATATGAGGTCCATTTCTATCATCAAAATAAGAAACTTGGGGGTTCTAGGCAAAGACCTCAATTTTTTCTTTCTGACACAATTTCCTACAAATTAATTAAGTGGCAACCCTCCACCCTCCCAGGAATCCCCAGTTCACAAGGCACAGAGCCCAAGGCAGCCCACCTGGCTGCCACACACCTGGAGTGGGAAATGAGACACACTGGCAAAACCAGGAATTTCTATGCAGTGAGACATCAAGTCCTTTCTTCTGGGGCTTGAAGCTGCTCTGTTGTGTACCAGAGGTCCTGAACCAGGCAAAGAGAGTTACAGCAAATATTGAGGTCACCTGATAATCACTAATTACTCTAGACCAAGCAACACTTCCCTGCTAATTATACACACACACATCCCACACAATAAAATCACTGAGTCACAACAAACCTATGGAAGGTTTACTTCTCCAAATCTTTTTTCCTCCCCAAAGTCCTGGTCCTGTAAGTTACCTACTCTTACAGCAGTATGAGCCACCACAAACTACTATGAACTCCATGAAGAGAAAACTATCATAAATAAAAGGAAGACCTGAATAGCTTAGAAGTTCAGAGTATTGGGAAAGAAGGCACAAGAAACCCCTTTCTTATTTCAGGTGCAAAGCAGGTCCTTCCTAAGTGTGTCACGTAGGCCACTGGAGCAAGAGACAGCTCACAGTGCCAGGAGGATGCAGCAGACACAAAAGGTCAAGTGCTTTCCCTACCTCAGGATCAAACATCTTCCATCACCTGCTCACCTTCTTTTATTTTCTGAGCTCTTAGTACAGCTGAGTTCTTCTGAAGATCACTAGGTGCCTGTCCACCAAGAGCTGCTCAGTACTTTTTTAAGTTCACCCTCTTGCCAAGCAATGTTATTTCATAGGGAACGTATCAAAGTTCAAATACAGAGATTGTGGGCAAAACACCAGTAGAAGCATAACAGAAAAATTCTAGTAATACATGAATTATCTTGACCTTATGTCACTAAACTCTTTTTATTTGTATGCCCAAACAGCCCACAAACAGTCACTGTGGTTAGTTTTGCAGAGGATGATAAGAATCATAACAACATAAAAGTCTCCTAATTTTTAGCAGTCCATAAAGGAGAATCTCAGACCATCTTTACCTTTCCTGGGACACAGACCTACTACCCTGGCAGATGGTCACAAGGAACAGGAGTCTGGGAGCAAACTGTGAGAAAACAACCCACTTCAAAATCTCATCCACTTCAAAATCCACAGAAGTGAAACAGTAAGTGACAGCACTGAGCACCAAATTGGGCCAGGGACTGCTGCTTACCTGTCACTGAGGAGCCACACGTCTCAGAGAACTTCAGAAAACACCAGTGCAGAAATAAAGCAGGGAGAAATCCTCCTCAGACAAACACTAGAGTAGCTACAGCCCCTTAACTGCCTCCTCCCTAGAGCAGGGCTATAAAACCTCTGGGAGGGGTGTGTTGCAGGGTGGGGGCCAGTGCCCACACCTGGCAGGGATTCAGGGCTCCTCAGCATCTGAAAGGTGTCCCCCCTCCACCACCAGCTGCTGCGGGGGAGCTGGGGTGACCCAGGTGAGGGGCTGTTTACACCTGGAGTAATTCACCCAGTTAGTAGCTCTGTGCAGCAAAATGTGACCCCTCTTTGGAGCCAGTGACATGGAGAGGGGCTTTGCTCCAGTGGCAAAGGGGAGCCCTCTGGGCCCTGTGTGTGTCTGCCTGTCCTGGGGAGCAATTCCAACAGCTACAAGGGAGGCACAGCAGCTGACCTGATTTCCAATACCAGCTTGATCTGTGGTGTTTTATCACCAGCCTGAGCTG
Source organism: Myrmophylax atrothorax (assembly GCA_026770055.1). NCBI lineage: Eukaryota > Metazoa > Chordata > Aves > Passeriformes > Thamnophilidae > Myrmophylax > Myrmophylax atrothorax. The sequence continues at coordinate 7,618,267 of JAOXXN010000191.1, read as the reverse complement.
CAGGACAGCACAAACGAGGTGCAGCAGTGAAGCACAAGAGCTGGAGCAGCCACAGACATTCCTTTGGGAGATTTTTGTTCAGTCTTTATAAGAACAGACACGATGTGAATGAGTATCCCTTCAATGCTATGGATCTGCCTGGGAGCAGAGAATTCCTGGAGGAAACAAGCTGATCTCTCCAGGGGAAGATTTCTTTTTTTTTAGTGACATTTAAAGGCCACATGGCCCCTTTGTACTTTAAATACAATAGCTAAGCAATAATATTAATGCTTTGAATTGGAACTTCCCACCAGCAGCCCTAGAATGCTTGAAAAACACTTTAAATGGCTTTTTCCAGAGCATCTGTAGGAATTGGAAATGTAAACCACAGAACCTGCAATGCTTTAAAAGAAATTACAGTGCTAAATGTTAACTTCCTTCTTGTGGTGCTCCTGTGACTTTGGTGTTATCAGGTCCAGGGGTCTCAGTGCTGGTAAAACTGTGGGCCTAAAATTAGGAACTCGATTTCAACATCCAAACAAATATCTAACTCAATAAAAATGGCTTGTTCATTTTAGGATTTTTTCATGCTATTGTTGTGTCCCAAGAGAAAATCCTTCTCTTTACAAGGTGATTTAAAGTCTGCAATCTTTTCAGGCCTGAGGGTGAATTTTATCCATCAGCCATAAGAAGAAACATCACTAAATAAATTTGCTTTTATTTTTTGTTTGGTTTCAGAGCTATTTAAGGACACTTCATGCCTCCACCAGCCCATTTGCAGTACTGGTCACAGCTCTAAAATTAAAACCATGAGTGGAGAGGCAAAACATGATGCAGAAATGAGGAGCACACCCAGGCAGGACAGCTGTGGACAGAGCAGCAGGTTGTGTTTTAACCACTGAAGACTAAATCCATGAAAAGGGGACACCCTGAGCCTTGAGTATGGCAGAGGTGTCAGGGAAAGGGCTGACCAAGCACCCAGAAGGTGTTTCAGCTCGCACCAGGTTGTCTGCCTTACACACAGGAGCCAGAACCCTCCTCGAGAGGAAGGTGGTGGCACAGCACCTGTGAGATGTGGTGCTCAGGGATCCTCCTTGGAAAGCCGGTGTTTCCCTGCCCTTCCCTGAGGGGGGACTCTGCTCCCTCTCTTCCCACTGACAGAACAGCCACGGCCACTGAGGGTATTCCTCAGCCAGGCACAGAGCAATGCCAATTTATCACTGAATCATAGAATCAGTTGGGTTGGAAGAGACCTCTGAGATCACCAAGTCCAACCCTTAATCCAACCCCACTTTGATTACCAGATCATGGCACTCAGTGCACGTCCAGTCTCACCTTAAAAACCTCCAGGGTCAGAGAATCCACCCCCTCTCTGGGCAGTCCATCCCAATGCCTGACCACTCTCTCTGTAAAGAATTTCTTCCTGATATCCAACCTAAACCTCCCCTGGCAGAGCTTGAGCC
>JAOXXN010000191.1:7591434-7616725 GCA_026770055.1 Myrmophylax atrothorax | reverse complement strand
ATATCCAACCTAAACCTCCCCTGGCAGAGCTTGAGCCCGTGCCCTCTTGTCCTACTGCTGGTTGCCTGAGAGAAGAGACCAAGAGACTGAGTTTAGAGGCACGGAGCTGTTCCCTTCCTCTGCTCCTCATTGCCACAGGTACAGTCTTTGCTGGGAAAGGGGTGGCTCACACGTGGCAGTGGCTTTGGCTGCTCTGCTGGCTCAGGGCTCTGCACAGAGCGGGGAGCTCTGGTGGGAGCCAGACCTTTGCCAGGCTAATTTATATATTTTGTCAGCATGCTGGAAAGGAGCCTTTGGATGTATTTTCAGCTCATGTCAAAACACCACACATGTTTTTCTGATCTCAGCACTTAGGTTCTGAAATGCTTTAAATCTGCTTTCATATTTGATATTTTTAAAGAAGGCATGTTTACATACACAGCACCATGGCGACAGGAAAATAAAAATAAAGTCAAGATCAAGAACATTCTGGTGCATCAAACCCTGGTTAGAACACATACACCATTAACATATCTAAATTAATCAGTGGGATCTGGATGTCTTGTGACTACCACTTGGATCAATAACAGAATAGTTATGATGATAAACTCTCTTTGCAAATACCTTACAGATATTGAGGTCTCTGTCTGGTCCATCAACATCCACCATATAATTAACCCCAGAGAATGTGAATCTCTTCTTTCAGCACATCTTCAAGATCATCCCCTGCCTGAAGAGCCCCCACCCTCTGTTCACTGGTGTTACAACACAAACCATGTGAGGTGATGATTCTTTCTCCTGACTTGCTGTTGGGGCCACTGAGGCATCTGCTGGATGGTTCTGCTGAGCTGGCTGCTCTCACTGCTCTTTCCTGTGGTCCAGATAAACCATTCCAGCAACTCTCACCCTCTTTTTTGAATGACAGTTGACTAATGTTGCACGTGAGCAGAGCTCCTGGTGCTCTAGTAACACAAAAAACCCAAGTGCATTTATTTTATAACATGAATATTTGCAAAACATCAATAAATATCCTTAAAAATTTTCCAGGCATCTAAGCGAAAACTTACTTTCAAGGCAGTTCTATTTTAAAACACGAGAAACCCAGGAAAGAAAAAGTGAAAATAATAACAAAACAAAACAAAAAAAGCACTGCTCCACAGAAACCATTTTCATTGAGACCTGAAAGCAAATTGACTGCACTTGCAGGCAATACTTATTAAAGTCTGGGAACAGGATTGAGAAAGAAACAATCCTCTTCCTCCCACTGCCATTTATTATGGGAGTAGCAGACTACAGTTCCACAACTCAGATCTCAGCTATTCAAGTCACAGCCCCCGAGGGCTCTAAAAAGTTGCTGCTGTCATATATAAATCAGTCTTCTTTATATAACTGACATGGTTTGACACGTAAGGATAATATTATAAGGTAACTACTGTGGAGGTTTCATGCTTGGATATGTTCAAAAAGATGTTTCTCTTTATCCCTGACCACAAATACTTGTTGATGGTGTCTTGTCAGCTGTTTGAAAGCTTTAAAGAACTGCTATCTCTGCTGGGGTCTGCTCCTTGGCTGAACTTTTCATTAACCTTTGATCATTCTTCAGAGCATTTTTTTCCCCAGGCAACTGAAAAATTTCAAGTGCTGCAGTGCCTTCATATGTGTGTGGGGGACAAGAAGAGGAAGTGAAGATTTTTATAGATGTACATGTACATCTTGTACAAATATACACCCAAGGCCTTAACTCTGACAGGACTAGAGAAAACAAAAATGGGGACTTCTATTTCTAAGATTTTGCAGAATCCGATGTGAGAATAAAGAGAATTTATTGTCTCCAGTTAACTGACCTCTCTTCCAGCATCTTCACCCCAGAGAAAAGAACAGGAGTGGTTTAAAGAGCCTTGACATCACCATGCTCAGGGCAGAGCAGAGGTCTCCTGTGCAGGTACCCTGGAGACAGCCAGGTGCAGGCTGAGGTTTGGACAGAACCTGGCATGAGAAGCTGGAGGTGCTGGAAGACTTCAAGCATAGCTGCAGTCTGTGGGGACACTGGTGGTCCACCACTCTGCTGGACAGTTCAAAAGGGCATGAAGATCCCCAAATCCAGCATGTTCCCCTACCCTCTTTGGCCCCAAGGTCTGATGGGGTTTTTCCCACCTCACCCTGGTGAGGTAGTTTTAGTCCACATCTCACCTCAGGCTCCTACCTGATCTCCCTTCCAGCAAAAGCCTGTCCTGCCCCTGCTGGGCTTGCAGACAGAGAGACTCAGGAAACACAGTGGGTTTTGTGCTGCTGCCGAACTTTACCGAAGCAACTGGCAATGCAACTCTAATTAACGCAGCCCTTGATCTTTGCTGAGGTGGTAAGCCCTGGCAAGGCTGTTTCTCTTCCCAAACTCTCAGGTTTGCAGAAAGCCAAACTTGCCTACACACCTACATAGTACCCAACAGCAGCAGGCAGATTGGGAATGGTGGGAGAGGTGCCCATTTCCCTCCCAGGCACTCGGTGTGCCCCATGGTGGCAGCTGGTTGGCAAGGCTGGCCACGAGCTTGCCAGCGACACTGTCTGAAGGCAGCAGCACAAAAGCCCTTTGGAGGGGTCAGCACGTGTGTCCCAGAGCTGCAGCTTGTTGGCATTATCCCCAAACCACTGAACACGGGCTCATTCATTAGGTGGAACAGCTCATTAGTGCGCTGGGGATGCCAATACCCATTGTGATACACTTTGGCTTTTGTTCTGCTCCTTTGCAAGTTTAACTGAAAGCATTTTCTCCAAAGCAAACACACCCCACTTACGCTTGTTCACAGAGGTGTTTTTTAGCATTTAAGTATCTTCCTGTGATACCACAGTATTCACTGAGCCCTCCAAAAGTAATTTTTAGTGTCCCTTTTCCTCCCAACAACCAGCACTCCAAACAGATTGCAAATTTTCTAGCTTGAAGTGCAGGGTAGCATTGCAAGCTGGCAGGTGCACCGAGTTTTCAGGAATATTGAACAGCTGTGGCCACGATTCTTCCCACTCCCTCCTGTTTTGCTAAGGCAGGTTAATTGCTCCTTCGTGCAAGCTGTCACCCTGGTGCCAGGAATTCCACGGCTTTCGGTGCATGCTGGGTGCTGTAGTCTTTGGGGAGCTTTGTGTTTGCAAGGAGGATGTGAGACTGTGGTGCAGCTCTGAAGGCTCCCCCGATTTGTATTTTAGGTGCTTGTGTTTTGTCTCACTAAATAGGTTTCTCCGTACCGAGGATATAAATCTGCATATGTATCTCTGAGTACAGGAGTGTAATGAATTTGAAATGCCTGAAAATAAACATGGCTCTTCTTTTCACAGCAGCTCTGCTGTTTCCAGAGAAGATTAAATAAATAACAGCATGTTACTTAATCATAGCAAAATGTGGAAGCTGAATTGATTTGGGGATTTAAGGGTGTTAATTTTGTTTGGGGAAATGCCTAAAGACAGTGCCATTAAAGATAAATAAATGGTTCTGATCCCTAGCTGGCTGCTGGGAAGTGTATAAAGGTTTCAGGTCAGGTTTTTCACTGCTTGCAAGCTTTACTTTGGGAAGTGCCTGTAAGCAGCAGAAACAGCCTTTAGCTGTGTCTGAGGATGTGATTACAAGGACACATTCCCATCTCCATGCTGGGGGTCGATGCCCCGCTCTGTTGTGCTGAGACATGTGTTTTCAGAGAGCTGGTTTTAATCCACATGGATCATATTCCTGGGGCAGCCCCTCCCCTTCCCTCCCCAGGTACACGTGAAGGGATGGAAACTGCACATGTGGGCAGAAACAGGTCAGGAAGGTGGGATCGTCTCAGATGAGCTTGGCTGATAAGAAAATGCTTGAATAGCTGCACCCAGAGCTTCCTTCTGATGGGAAAATGGCTCTGTTTTAATGATGTATTTGATATGAAAGGGCACGGTGCTTCAGTGCGTTCCTTGCAATGAGAGGAAAGCAGATATGACAGCTGAGGCTTCACAATGTTAGAAATAGGCCTTTCAGACTCTAAGACAAGAAAAACAAACACCGAAGGACAAATTTATGGCTGGAATAATAGACTGGTGGGTTTGGGGGGACATGCTTGAACTAAGCTTCTCTTGACAGCTTCTATATTTGTCTCATGCTGCCTACTTTTCATGCAGCATCCCCACCCCCACAAACTCCTCTGCTCTAGGTAGAGCTGGAGGTTTCACTAATTCCTCAAAGCACAGTCTTGGGAATTATCATTGCAAGTGCGTACACTGCAGCAGAGCAGGGCCAACCACCTCAGTGCAGCCTGGCTTTGCTCAGGCAGAAAGAAAGGCTTGTGTGGGGCTCAGGATGGGAAGGACCAGAACTAAAATACACAGAAAGTTATTCACAAAAGGTAGCAAAGTGTTTTTCGGTCACTGACAAAAAAAAAAAAAAAGCCAGCTTGTATGTGGGAAGGAATCACAGGAATGGGAAACCAGTTTAAGAATCTGAGCTTGCTATATCAGAACACTGTTGCCTATATTTATGTATGGGAGGGAGAGGAAGACATATAATATATATGTGTATATATATATATATATATGTATTTGGAGTTGCTTGGTTACTCAGGCAGTTTGACAGCCAGGCCCAGCTTGGCATTTGTGCCTTTGGGAGGTGGGAAGGATGTGGAGAGGTGGACAAGCATTTGATGGCAACAGAGGAGGAGAATTTCTTGCCCACTGCCCTTCCCTGCCAGGCACCTTTCTCTTGCATAGGTTCCCCTGGACATGTGTTGTTCTGCATTACCATTAACCCCAGAAAATAATTGGTGGTAGTTCTTTCTATTACACTCAATATTCTATTCACTTTAGCTTTGCTTCTCTCTTTTTATCCCATCGAACCCTGGGGACATTGTTAGTGCTCAAAGTCACTTAACCTTCCCTGTCTTAGAAGTGACCTGTCTGTGTCTGAGCACTCTCATTTTCACACATTGGCCAGTCTTACCTATTTAAATGCCTTCTAAAATACATTAGAAGAAAATACACCATTTTGGATTTCTTTTATTAAGCTTTCAGTTTCTTCTCAATTTATTTTCTCTCCAGGAATTGTATATCCACCTTCACTTGCCAAACCCTTAGCTTTTAGACTTTAGACATTTTAGACACATATCTTCATGAAATAATTGCTAAATGGTCTAAAATTGAATAGAATATCGCTCCAGTTCTTAAACATACCAATGAATTCCTTGCATGTTGTGGCCTTTTTAAGTAATGACGAGTTTAATATCCATATAACCACACAAAGCTTTGTAAAGAAACTGTGTCATATCCTACAATTTCACAAAGTTGAAGGGGTAGAAAAGCTACCAGGATGACTGCTGAATAAATGGCTGTACAAATAAACCAGCTCAAGCGTGTGACACACTCAACTTTCATAGTCTCCTGGTATGCAAGAGACAGATTTTCACTTATGTTTCTTTGCTATCTGGACCCACCATAAAATTTTCAGTTACCCATTCTCAGTTTTTGTTTGTTTTTACAAAGCAAGATTTTCAGAGGATATGACCAGATTTCTGCTCTTGCAAAGACACACATTTATTCAGGTACTGTGAGAGCTCTAACAGGTCATCATTCTCAGGATTGGGGCCTCAGTATTTCAAGTTGTTTCTTTTGTCTAACAGAGAGATCAGAATACAACAGCAAATGCCTAAACAGGAAGAAAACCTCCACTATATTTGGAATTACTGAAGGTTTGCTTTCCTGTTGGGGATCCAAAACCAGTGAGTTCACTCTTCTTCTGGTTTTCACCCTTACCATGGTAACTGTGTATTTTCAGGAATGCAAAGCACTCAATCCAGAGAAGTGTTTTCTGCAGTAGTGGCTATTTACAGCCAGGGGAATATATTTGGCTGCTCTTTCTGCTGCCCTCTCTGGTTTCCTTTGACTCCAGGGTGTCTGTCCACGTTGTGTTGTCAAAGCAGAGTCAGTGCAGTGCACGAGCAGCCAAACTACTTGAGATTCATTTTAATCATCCCACTTTCTAGGATTACCCATATCCTTATGGTGAGCTTTTCTGTTGGACAAACCTGAACATGATGCTGCAGCCTGTGGCAGAAGGGAGAAGACCAGAAACTGCCTGGAACACCAGAGCCCTTCAAGGTCAGCCCAGCCAGCAGGGAGCTGGGCACACTGCATTATCATCCAAGCAAAGGACTGTGTGTGCAAGAAATATTTTGCTTTCGTAGTCCTTGATTAGGTGTTTCACCCTTCCCGTGTGTGCTGCTCCCTTTTCATGTTAGAGGAGAGGAGTTAGTGCAATGGGCTCTGCTTCCAGAGTGGAGGGCAAGGAGATCTGAGCTGATGCTCCACTCCTGGGGGCACAGCCATCCCCTGGGAACACTTCACCCACGTGGTGGGAAGTTTGATTGTGCCTGAGGACAGGTGGTGTCAGCTGTAATCTTTACGGCAGGATTCTCAGTGATGTCTTCCTTAAACCCTTAAAATCTAGGATGTAAGCTTTGCAAGGTGCAGCTTAGATACTCTAAAGGCTTGATGATGCAGGGCTATTTCAGTATACTTTCATGTCAGGAAACCCTGAAAATATCTTGTCTTTTTAAAAAAACCTCTTTCTTACCTAAGTCCCTCTCAGAAAATACACTTGAACCTTTCAATAACAGCAACCAAAAGCTAATAGGAAGTGAGTGCATCAGTTCATCTGCTGTTGTGATAGGTAATTTTATATATTGGCTTGCTAAATAATAAAGTAAAATAAATTAGTTCCTATCAAATGTTTCCTGAATGCATTTCAGCCGGAGCTTATTGTTATTTATTCATCTGTTGGGTTGCATTTGTAAAAGCCAAAGCTGCCTCGAGAGCGTATGTGACTGGAATAGTCTAAATGGAGGAGCCGTGAGTTGGGAACGAAGCCAGCAAGTCATTAATTAAGGAGCTGTACAGTTTGCAGTCAGACTTGTGCAGCATGAAAACTGCCTAAAATCTGTGGCTGAATTCTCCCTGTCGCAGAGGTGTCCCCACTGGTGTGCCAGCACTGGTGTGTCCGCACTGGTGTGTCCTCACTGGTGTGTCAACACTGGTGTGTCCCCACTGGTGTGCCAGCACTGGTGTGTCACCGGGTGGGCAGCACTGGGAGCACAGGACTGGTGGCTGTGGTGCCGTGGGCAGTGACCACAGGAGGGAACAGGCAGCCCTTAGTGGATGAGGTGGAGGAGCAGAGCACGGTGTGAATGCAGGGCCCCTGACACAGAGAGTGTGGTGTCCAGGGCTGCCACAGGACTGGATCTTCTCATGTGGTCCCCAATGTCTCCCATCCCTCCCCACAAGGCTGTGCGGGGCTCAGAAAGAGCTACACTGCAAAGGATCAGCTTTCTGCCTCTAGCTTGCCATGGCTTTATCTTCCCATAAGGTATAGAGTGTTCTTTGCATTCTATCTGTACTGCCAAGTCTGCATTTCTGGCCACATCTAATGGCCCCCACTGCAGAAATAGCTGAGGGGGAGATGGAGAAGCAAATGACACAGCAGCTGTACTTTAAAACTAAAACAGTTTCAGATCCTCCAGGTCTTATTGCATGATGTTACTTTTCTGGCCCCTCTCAAAAAGCCTTGTGTAATGCAGTCAAGAGAAGTGCCTGGCTAGCACAACTGGCCTTTCTGTCACTACACTTGTGACCCTTCTAACTGCACTGTCAAAGCGTGGTGCATGCCCTTCCAATGGCAATGGAATTATGCATTTTAATTATTCTTTATCTTTCCTCATCATTTGAAATACGTACAGTTACTTAGCCAATTTGCATTTGAAAATGATGGAGTGGAAGTTTCACTGGAGAACAACAGCTGCTCAAACAAATGAAAAGCATTTTCTTCTTTTATTTACCCTGGAACAGTGAGTGTGGATACAGCATCTGGTCCTCTGTGAGGTCTTTGCTTCTTGCCCAACTTCCAGCTGGAGTGACTGAGAGTCAATGTGATCTACTGACCTTCCTCAAGGTCTCTAGTGATGCCACCCAAAACAGAACAAAGCATCCTAGCTGGATGCCTTTCCTGCTAATCCCTGAATCAATGCTTTTCCAAGATCATTATTGGGCTTTCATGCACTGCCAAAAGATTGTGTTCCAACGGTTCTCTCATTCTCTGTGTTGTGTATCCTTTGGAGTGTTCTACTTTATAAATCATTTTAACTTTCCTTGTATATCACACTCCCCTTGTGTAATAATCAGAAACATGGGAAACCATTTCTTCATATCTTCCCAAACAGACACTGGAAACATCAAAGATAAAGAAAGATGAAAGAAGTTGCAGCTCAAGTCCTTTTGAGTCCTTGAAGCGAAGGCAGTGTGTTTGGAGGATGCTACTGTGGCCTCTCCTCCTGCCACATTCCTGGGAGGAAAAACCAGGCTTCTTTGGTTGCCTAACAAAGGCACTAGAATGACAACTTCCCACGGCTGAGATATTTATTTCACGTTAAAAAAAACTAAGACGTGCTAAAACTTCAGCATCTCACAGGCAAGGAGGACATTGCAAATCCTCCACTGCCAGCTCTGAACCTGCACCCTCAGGGCGGTGACTCTTGGCAAAAGACCCGTGGGAGGTACAATCCCATCGTCTCCCGGGGCATCGTGGAAAGCGAACTGCCTGCTATTGTGAGCGAGAACAAAGTAGGGGAGAGCAGCAGGCACCTTTGTCTTCTAATTAGCACCGATGGCTAAAGCTCTTTAGAGAAGGGACTTTCCCACTGTGTGTTTGCACAGAGGGAGCTGATCCACGGGGGCAGCTGAATGCTGCGGGATAAATAATGAACTACACAATAAACACTATGAGGCTGGTTCAGTTGGGGGAGCAAAATAAACACAGCAAACAAAGACATTCATCATGTTAGTTAAAAATCCCCTATCAAGACCCAACAGAGATTCTTACAAACTTCCTCAAAGAGTCCAGGTTATAAACTTTATTCTATAAGTATGAAGAGTACTTTGCATACCAAACTTTGTGATGTTCAGATCCACCCAAAGGGCAGAACGAGCACAAATTTCCTTTTCTATCCATATTCACGGTGTCTAGTGCAAGCCTGACCTTTTGAAGAACTGGCTTTGCATATTCTTTCCACGTGGCAGCAAAGAATTACTGCTTGATCTCTCCTCTAGCAAGAAAAAATTAGCAAAATATTTATTTCGACAATGGCTGTATATTAGCCAGCCAGGGAACCTTGTGATGTGCAGGGAAAGCATTTGTGTCGTAAACCATGATAAGGGCTGCAAATGCTGCCAGTGCTGCAGAGCTCTGGGCTCAGAGCCACTCTCCTGGCCTCGCTCAGATGTTGTTATTGATCTAAACTTTAGTGAGATGATCACAGGAGATACTCCTTATGTTATTTAACTTGGATTTGGGTTTCTATGGGGATTGTTTTCTTTGCTTTCTTCTTTATTCTTCATTTCTGCTGTTATTAATATAACACATCATTAGTGAATTTCACAGGTAAGTGGTTCTTGTCTCTCATGACACATTATTAATCAAGAGTGATGAAGATGCTGCATCCCTCTCGCACTTGAGCTGTGTGATCCACCCCGGTGTCCTGCAGGGATGAGCCACAGCAGCACAGGGATGGCAAGGACAGGCAGGAACATTTCGTGTGGCAGGCAGCAATGCAGGCAGGGTCTCCTGAATCCTACACAGCCCTGCTTTATGCAGACACACAGAGAAGCCCGAGCCAGGGAGGATATGAAGGATGTCAGCTCTCCAAGAGACTGATATCTGACAGGAGGGAAAAAACCCCACCCCGACAAAAAAAGATCTGCCATTCTGACACCCTGCTTTGCACAGAGATGCGATTCTGGCCATCTGCTCGTCTGCACGTGGGTGCTTACCAGTCTTTAACTGGGGAGTCTCTGCAAGCTGAACCCATTGTTTGGGTCCCTTCTGCCCTCCAGTCCAATTTACTAAGTTTAGGCACTTGCAACACGATTTTGGTGACAGCTGCAATCAACACTGTAGATGTGGGAGATAAACAGACCAACTCTAAACAGCTACTAGTTTTTGTTTATTTTTCCAAACAAGCATTTCTCACTGGAACTCATCCTGGAAGCAAGAAAATCTGCAAGACTTCCAGAAGCAAAGGATGAAGTTGGGCTCTGAGGAGGCCCCTTCTGGCCTTGTTACCCAGTCAGCAGGCAGCCTGTGACCTTGGTCCATGGAAAGGGCAGCTTTGTTTTCGAACGTGCTCCCAGGTAAAAGCAGAGATTTAGGAAGAATAAGACGCACAACTGAGTTGCCACAGTTTGACAACTTATCACACTTTGTATGTTGGCTCTTTGGAGGAGTTTAATGTCATCGGGTGGCACAGCACTTTTTCTGTGGAAGGTCCTAACACATACCTGGACTACCATGAGACATCCCCTGCACACACATACATCCAAAAATGTCAAACTCATCTCCTGAGGTTGTCAGAAATAGTTACCATCACAGCCTGAGCTCTTGAGCTTGTGAATGGTAATGCTGAACCATCCAAACAGGAGATGTCATCCTGTCACCATGAATGACAGATGATTATGGCTCTTTCTAGATGCCTGTAATTAATGTTACTTTTTAACTTGGACATGAACATCCAGGAACACAGTAAATGGGGAAAGCCTTCAGAAGCTTTGCCTTTCTTTCCCTCTCCCTGCTTATTTACCCTACAGGTCTTTCAATAAATTAAAGGAATCACTGCTGTTGCCTATAAAACATCCTAGAAGGAAGATTAAATTCAGAGCTGCAGATAAACACATGGATAAGTATCAAGCCAGGCTGAAGGCAGGGGTCAGGCACCCACTGTCCTTCCCTGTCAGCGTTCACAGAGGAGCAACGCAGGGAACAGTGCCTGGGAGTCAGGCTGTTATCCTGGAAATCAGGACTGACTGCTACCAATCTCTCTCTTTGCCCTGTGACTCCTCATATCCTCTGCCATCGCTGTCTTTTATCACCTTTTCGCATCTCTTTGTTACCATTTTTGCTCCCAGCCTGTGGCAGGCAGCTCTGTAAGGGCAATGCAATTTAATGTGTGGTGGATGGCGATGTCAGCGCCGGGCTCAGGTACCTGAGCAGTGTGGTTAAGAATAATAAATAACTCCTTGCTGCACATCCTGTATTGCTGCTCAGCTACGTGATGCTGAACATCAGCCAAAGGAGGATTAGATTTTCCTGGTAATAGCTAAACAGCAAAATGAACAGGATATCTAAGCTCTTCAAATAAAATCATGTACTTTTAGTCTGTGGAAATTCAAATCAAGACTCAGCCAAAAAACAGGGAAAAAAGGCAAAACAAAGATTATTGAAAGCTTATGTTTAAACAGTTTCAGCCCAAATATTTACTGATCACACACACACAAAAAAAATGCTGGTATGTTTTGCAAGGAACTGGGCCCTTTAATTGCATAGGAAGTCAGGTTTGGGGATTCAAGAGGAAAAAATAAACATGCCTCCTGCAGAATTCACTGTAAAGACTTTACATTTATTTACATTCCCATTTTTCTTTAACCTACATTCTTCCTGACAGAGGGGTTGTTTTGGGTAATAATCTTTTCATATAGGCCAAGTCTACAAGAAACTATTTGCAATTCATTTAAAATATGGATTTTGGAATCTACTGTAAATCCCTTTTGCTAAGATAAAAAAAGCAGAGAGAAAAAATAACATGCCATTTAATCTTTGGGCTCATCAACTCCTGGAAGATTATTTTGACAGTTAATTTGATGTATTTAACTGAACTTCCAGTCTACTCTGCTTGAAGAAAGCCATCATTTATGACTTGCTGTTGTGAAGGAGCATCCCAGATAGCTGCACTGTCTTTTGAAGAAATATTTACGAGGGGAAAGAGCATATATTAATGTTTCCTTGCTCTTCAAGCCCAGTTCTAAAATCCTCAGTGCATCCTGTGTGAGGTTCCCTGGCTCATATCAGCTGCTTCTGCCCCAGGGAGATGGTAGCCCAGGATTGCCAGTGGATGGTTGGTGGGGAAAACAAAACCAGGCTGATCTCCCCCTGGGCACTGCTCAGCCACTGGCACAGGGGCATCCATGGGCATGGGATGGTGGTGCTGCAAACCAAGGGAGCAGAGAGTGCTGCTGCCCTGTGCTGAGACACTTCCCCCTTCTCTTCTCCAGTGCAAGTGTCAAGTGATGCTGTGCAGGGCCTGGATTGGTCCCCCACCCCAAGGGCTTTAACTGTCTCTGTCCTTTCAGAAACAGGGAGAGGCTGTGGCCACACAAATTATGATTTTGCAGAATGTATTGCTGAGGGGTTTAGGACCAAAAAGGCAGCAAATCCCAAGCCCTGACAGCCTTATCTGAAGGAGGGCTGGCTCTGAGCTTGGGTGCAAGGAGAGAGGACAGAGCTGCCAGGCTGGGGATGTGTCCTGGTCACCACACACACAGCCAACATCAGCCTCCCATAAAACTGCCCTCCTTCCCTGGGGGCTATTCTAAGATGCAGCACCCTGTGCAGTGAGACATCAGGACCCTCCTGGAGCAGCTGTGGCTCTCAGGCACTCCTGAAGTAGCTTCCTGCAAGTCAGAAACCAAGGGAGCCTTTTGTGTTACAAATAACAAGAAGTAGGTCAGATCCCACAAATGCAAACAGACAGGGAGGAAGGCGCTTGCGGTTCTTTACACTCAGCTTTGTAACAAGCACCAAAAACCCTCAAAGGAACTAGAAGGCCAGACAAGTGATGAGGTGGGTGAAGGTCCATCTGGGGTGTCACCACACCAAGACCTCCTCTGTTAACAGGAAAAGAAGGATAGTTATAAAGGAGACTTAGAGGAACAGAAGGCCCGAGATCCAACTCATAAGGAATTCTGCTGTCTCCCAGGAAGGGACATTACTGGAAAACTCTCCAGTTAATAAGGCCCTCATTACTATCTGCTATTGGTTGCTCAAACTGGCAGTGGTGGAATTTCTGGTCTGTGACTGCACCAAGGCATGACTGGCTGGCTCCTGCCAGGCTGCTCACAGCCGGGCATCACTTGTGACTGGCACACCTACACGTTCAGGCTGCTCCAGAGCAAGCAGCCCACTGCCACACTTCTTTGAAACTCCAAAAATAAACCACATCAGACTGCAGGAGCAGAGGCCAGACCCTTCCCTTGCTTTAACAGAGCCCCCTGCTCATAGGTGATGCACTACAGAACAGCCCAATGAACAGCCCTCAGAGAAGCACAAGCATTTCTGGGCACAGAGAAATGAGCCATGCTCAATTTGTGGCTCATTAGTATTTTAAAAATCCAGCTGATGAAGCCACATTATCCCTTTGTCACCTTGGTCTTGAGTTCTGAGCAGAGCAGGAGATTGCCCAGTGGTTTAACACATTTTGGATTGTGCCTGGCATGGCTGTGGCAAAAGGAAACCAGCTCTGTATCTTCATGGAGACCCAGAGAGCAGCTGCCATCAGCAGAACCAGGGTCATTCACACAAGGCCCAACAAAATTCTCTGTCCCTCAACTGCATTTTTGAGTATTTCTGGTGAACAAGTTTTTGACTATGTGTGTTCTTGTCCTTCCCTTTCCAAATGCACGATGTAGAGGAAATGATTTTCCCAGAAACTGTTAAGACTTCAGCACCATTTAATTAAGCTGTTGTTTTAAACGTGCTCTGATGTTTTACCAGCCTGTTGAAGACCTAGGAGACAATAAATACTTGTCTGCAACCTCTTTCTGTGTTCTGAGAGAACATTTTAATTACCACCCTCTATCCCATTTGCAGTCAGACATTTCACAAGCTCTCTGCTGTGGTGCAGAGGAATGATGGTACTTTTTGTCCTCCAGATGATGCCAGACACTCACCTGGGGAGCAGCTGAACAAAGAAAGCTCCTGGAGAGAAATAATTGAGGGCACCAAACAATTTGCAGGACAGTATCCCACAGCTTGTCTGTTCACAACATAATAAACCCATAAATGGGCCAGATCTTCAGATAGAAGGAACTGGTGTGATTGTATTGAGCAAGGATAACAAATAGGAGCCAAGTAACTGTGTGTTAATCATGTCCCCAAGATTCTCCTGTCTCAAAAATGTTGGGATCAAATGGTTTTGTTTGCCAGACTTTGACCTCCTGGCCCATAATCACAGCCAAGCTTGAAGTGCAATCAGCTGCAATTTTCAGAAACTACCGTAAGTGTGGAGACCTCCTGGAGTGTAATTCTCTTGTGCACTTTTTCCCTCCAAACTCTGGAGCATCAAACAGTTAAAGAGGTGGCTGTAGGTCCAGTGGCATGAGAACAAACTGCACAGCAGCTCCTCACCTGGCTGCAGCTTTCCTCGACATGGATATCCCCATTCCTCAAGCCTGGCTCCCGATCAAGAGAAGTCAAAATTCATGAAAGGCAGCAAGGCAGCTGCCTTCAGAGCATGATTTGGGATGATACATCAGTGATGTTTGGGTCACCCTGTCTGGTAAAACCCCCTCTGAGCTGTGCTCCCAGACCACAGACACTTTCCAGTTCTCAGGACTGCACAGTGAGCACCCAAGGGAGCTCTGCGACTGCCAAGTGCCCCAGCAATAACTGAGCACTGGAGGATTTGGGAACACAATCTCCTCTCATTTCCTCCCTTAATTTCTGACCTTACTCATCTATGGCAGGCACCCAGAAACCCTCACAATGAGATTTTCAAGGGCCATGACACAGACAAACCTTTGTTTTTCCTGGGATTACAGAAGGGATTTTCACAGGTGAATGCAGGGTGGGAGGCAGAGGAAGGGCAGAGGTGGCTTCAACCCTCAGCACCTGCCTCTGGTTTGCACCTGCACAAACAGGAAGGTGTTCACACCACAGCGTGGAGGGTTTGGGGCCAATGATCCCAAGTCTGTCAATGGCAGTGGAATTATGGTCACTTGTATAACTAAGCTCAGGGTCAATCCTTACATCTGCTGGTTTCTGAGGACTAGTTAATATGTCATGGCACTGAGAGGCAACCAAGAGACTTTAACTTGCCAGGTGATCAGCCTGATTCTGGTTTTGCATCACCACACCCCCAGCAGGGCTGGGGATCCCACTAGTGATGTGAAACCTACTGTAAATGATCTCATCTTCCCTACCACCATCAGCCAAGTGACCCAAAGTATTTCCAATCAGAAATTTAGCCTATTCTTACCAGAGTGGAAGTATGTAGTATTAAAAACTAATTGTCTTTTTTTTCATTGTTCTTTATGACTTAACAACTACAATTGCCAGTCACTTGTCAGCATCTCGACTGTTACATAAGCAAGGGGTGTTTGTACACTGGAGTGAACTTGCTTTGGACCTAATCTGAGCCCACAGAAATATCTTTCTGCTGTCCTGAGACTATTTTGGGTCCAGCTCTGTTGGTCCCAAGCACACTTGAAGCAAGGCACTGATGTCTGGCTGAGAAAAAGGACCCTTCCTAGAGAACATGCTGAGGCCAAAATCCAACCTGGTAATTCTGCTGATGCTCAGAGGATAGTGCCAGGAAAAGACTGGGCCTGATAACTTTAACCTTCACTGAGCACATCCTTAGGAAGTACCAAATTGGTTATTCACAGAAGCAGTAAGGGGGAAAAATATCTCATCATAAATATTCACAGGATCACATGCAATACAGAAAATCCTGTCTAAGTGAAGCAAAATAAATTAGCAGAAGATACTGGCCTTCTGATTAAAACTTAACCCACCCTCCCCATGACAGGCTGGCATTTGTTTGCTCTTCAGGTACTGCAGTCACACAGAGAGCCCCTCCGGCTGCAGGTGACATTAAAGGATGAAACTCCCCTGATTTTAGGATGAGCAGCTACGATGGGACTGACAATTCCTGATGTTTAGTTCTACACAGGGGAGGAGTCATTTGCTGTGCAGCAACACCCACCACCTCCCACCCCCCCTCAGTGTCTCTGAGGACAAGCTCTGGTGCCACCTTACCAAGGAGGGATGGAGCTATGGGCACAGAGCACGTCACCCCTATTATAAACCAGAAGAGAGTCAAGAGTCAGTTCACTCGGCCTTTTTAAGCTTCCTCAATACAGTGCTGAGCCCTGCCTGGGAGGGTGCAAAGCCCAAATCCTGCCTGTGCCAGGGCAGAGCAACAGGGCAAGGGAAACCCTGAAGAAACAGGCAGGGCCACAGGCACCAGCTCAGGATTGCCTTGCTGATACCAGAACCCCAGAGAGCAACACCATTCAGGCAGGGAATTTACTTCTGAAACTCATACCTGAGAAATATCTTCAAAGATTAATGGTTGCTGGGCTTTAAAAATCTGATTCCCCTTGAAATCACCCTTTGGTACATGCCTATGCCTTTTCCTTATTGTAATCAAAATCAAACTTGTTGGCAGTTGTATCACTAGACCAAATTTGATTCAAAGAAAGCAGAATGATGAAATAGGAGGAAAAGGAGCATCCCTTGCACTCCCAACCAAGCCCTGATTAATTTTTCATTTACAATTATTTTCCACGCAGTACTCGAGAGTTCAGGTAGTAACATTAAAAATTCCCTGTGCCCTCAGCTTTCCCTAATTAAAATTGACAACCCTCATTTTGAACCACAAACATAATTACCCCGTCCTCCTCACCGACTTGATAGCTGAGGTTGTTTGTTGATAATTTATGAGCATTGGAGAAGATGAATAACAAAGCTGAGGCTCAGAGAAACCTCTCAGTTGCTGCCTTTGAAGTCACAAACACGCAGGTGGCAGATGAAGCTGCTCAGAGGTGTGTGGGGTCCCTCCCCGAGGCTGAGCTGTGCCCTCACCTGTCATGGTGGTGTCCACAGGGCTCATGCTCCCACTGTAAGCGATGGGACAGATCACTCTGAGCAGCTCTTTGGGAGGGTTTTTGCAGGAACATCAGAGCGGGTCCCCAACTTGAGCTGCTCTGGGGCATGAGAGCTGACCTGGGGTTGGCTCAGGACACCCCAAAAGGAGAAGGCATCACTTGCATGGGCACTTTAGGGTTTCCTTGTCCCTATTTGAGAAGCCCCTGCCATCACCCCAAGCCAGAGGTCCAGCTGAGCCTGGTTTGCCTCAGTGGCATCACACCACACATCCCAAGTGACTCTTCCCAAGAACATGCTGAAAAGCACTTTCTCCACACTAAAATGTGATAAAAACACCTCCATTTTCCCCCAGGTTTTCCAACATTTCCTTACCACCTACAAAAATCTCATGTCAACAGCTGCCCAAAATCCTGGCCATAATGAATACTTTTGTTTGGGGTCTTGTAAAACCAGCCCCATGCAGGACATTCATCCCTCCTAGCCCAGGTTCCAGGGAATCTGAGGTTCCTCCTGCCCAGGGACACAGTTACACCTGTGGCACAGCAGTGCAGCCATCCCTCCTGGAGCTGCAGGCAGAAAATAGGACTAAGGGGTCCAGTGTTAAAGACACACAGGATAGAGGTGGCTGGCACCAGGTGTCAGCCAAACTACCATTTACATCAGGGGAGAGGGATAGGGAAGCAGGGAAAACAAAAAGAGTGATGCACTACAATAACTGTTTGCTGTTGGGTCTATTTAGAGCTTCGACCAGCCTTGCTCTCCAGGAGAAGGACAGAATCTCATTTTTGGGATGTGAAATTGAAATGCTACTTAAAGCAGAACAGCAAAGCTTTTTCTCCAAGAAAAGCCTTTATCTTTCATGTGTTTAAAGATGATGAGAACGTGGGGTTGCTTTGTCTCTCAGTTTTTGGACAGCCCAACCTACTGCAACTGCCAGGAATGTGGGGATTTGGGGTAAAAAAAAAGAGAAAAATGGAGAAGAGGCAGAAGCACAGAGCAAGGACTATTAGAGATGCATGTATAAATGAAACAGCATGCTGAGAGCACCACTGAGCAATGCAACATGCAGACAGACAGAGTAAAGCATTAATATTCCCTTTACAGCCCAAGCTTTCTATGCATTCACAGCAAACTCAATTCAAGTGCACTCTGTTCCCCCCTGGACTTTCCCCCAACCAAAGGCTGTTGTAAATCCGCATCTTCAAAGAAGCTCTAACTATCTGGGAAAAGGGCAAAAGAATCCAACACGAATAATTTGGTCCCTTCTGCTGTTCATAGGAAATATAATACTTTTCATTGACTGGGTGTACCTGCTCATTGCTCCTCCCTGAACCATGGGCAGCACAAAGTGCCATTGCTGTAAAAGGAGCATTGCCTCCTCGAGGGTCACTGTATCCTCCCTGCTAATTTGGAGGTATTAATAAATTAAAATCTAGCTGGGGAATTAAGAATCCCCTCCCCAGAGCTGGCCCAAGATGATCACAATGATGTTTGTTTGGCTTCAGCACACAGCAAAGTACCATCTTTTTAATCTAAGCTCTGTCCACTCAAGGGTCTCCTGGGTCCAGTATCCATAAATCCACTATTTCCACTGCAACAGAGGAGTTCATCCCCAGCAGAGAAAATAATTCCATGATTATAGTTATTTAGTTCATTTGCAATCCCCCAAGAGAAAGCAAATGTGCAGAAAGGAAAAGGCAGCAAAGAGAAGTTGCAAAACTTTCAGGAATCAAACAACTCTCTGTGTTTAAAGTTATATTGCTGTGCTCTCAGTTTGGGGCTGAATGAGATTTAGGATTGAGGTTTTCCCCCTGCCAGAATTTGTGGGTTTCATAATAAAGTGAAAGAAAAGTCAAAATAGCTCGTTTTGAAATACTGAAATAATGTTTTGACCTTCAGAAGAAATTTTTCTTTCAGCAGTGGTATGAGGCAGCAGCATGGTGAGGCCCAGAAGAGTTGCTGGAATATCTGGATGTTGGTAAATTTACTAGAAAATTTCAGCTTAAAAATGCAACCTATTTCTGCTTCCAACCACTATAGGGTTTTTCCTCTGACTTCAGATTTCCCCAACATTTTTATCTCGTCTTCTGTTTTCCCTCAGTTTTCTGATATTTTGTCAATAACCAACAGGAAAAAATGACAAACTACCAGAGAGTAATTAACATCCATCCATTTCCTTTTGCATTTACAAAACATACCATTTACAAACCAGCTCTGTGTGCTAAACCCAAGGCACGTGACATGATTGTGCCCGTTTGTCACCAACCCAATGCCTGCTCAGGGAGAATGAGAAAGGTGTGGTGAATTTGAGGTGCATCCATCTCCTGCTCTGTCCCTTTCCAGCTGGGATTTTTTGGTGCTCCTTCCTGGACAAACCTGTTTGAGCAACTTGATACCCTGAGGGCATGTTGGGCAACCTCCTCTTGACTCATGGTCTGTAGCAGTGCTCCAAAAGCATCCCAGTGGGACACTTCAGTGACACATCACATTCACCTGCCACCCAGGAGCTTCATTGGGAAGGCCAGAACAGGTTCTCCCAGCTATGGACCACATCACAGGGTTTGCCACAGAGCTGTTGGAACCCACCTTGGTCTCCTGGCTAATTGGCAAATCCATTTCTAACAGTCCTATCTCTGCCCCTCCTAGGGAATATAACCCTGCTCAGACCTCAGCTTGGGAAACTATCAGTGAACCAGACCTTGCCCAAAGCAGAGCAACTCAACCCTCAGAAGCTCATTTACAGCCTCTGTTGCATTGAATTGGCATCTCCCACCCAAGGGTGCCAGTCTCAGGAAAAGCCTCCCACACCACCCCTTGCCCTCCTTGCAGCTTCCACGAGGTTTGTGCTGGGGGAGAAAAGTCCCACAGCACATTGGGGCAAGTGAAA
The DNA here is from genome assembly GCA_026770055.1 of Myrmophylax atrothorax. Taxonomy (NCBI): domain Eukaryota; kingdom Metazoa; phylum Chordata; class Aves; order Passeriformes; family Thamnophilidae; genus Myrmophylax; species Myrmophylax atrothorax. Next base: position 7,597,148 of record JAOXXN010000191.1, on the reverse strand, counting down.
CAAGCCAATCTTGGGGTATTTGGAGGGCAAACAGCTCTTGCAAAGAGCTGGCATGAAGCTGCTGTGGAAGGGGAGAAGCCTTAAAACTGTCCCTCCTGTCTCTCAGGATCTCACAACACAGGTCAGCCCTACCCAAACCCACACGTCAGCACATGCCACACTGGGAATTTATGAGTTAGGAAAAGAAGAAAGTTGCTAAAACTGTTACAATCCCAAATACCCAGGGCTCCTGTGGGTGGTTTTCACTGAAAAGATAAGTCACCTCCTCACTCCTGCCTGGGGCAGGAGGACATTCTGTGTGTCCCTTTGCCAGGGGACAGGCTGTGCCAGCCCAGTGCCAGGAGCTGAGTGGGGCAGTGTGGAGATTAGAGCAACTGGGACCTGTCACTTTGATGCACAGCGTTTTGCTTTGTGGTCACAGGCCCCTTTCAGTAAATAAAATCAGAGATGATTTCCTTTACGCAGTGGGATTTCTTGGGCTACAATTAGCATCAGGGAAGATTTTAAAATGCAGGAGTGTAAATTTATAGGCACAGCTGTCAGAAAGGCTAAAAAACCCTCAGCCCTTAAATTACCCGCAACCTTGGCTGCTCAGTGCTGATACAAACCCACAGCAGACGTTGTGCTGGCAGTGCCATTCCCCATGTCCTCATAAAAACTAAACCAGGGTAATATAGGTAATACAAATAAAGCTGAACATAATGCAGTCTTCACAGTTATAATTTCTTTTAAGATCTACACCAGTTAGGCTTTCTGTATAATTAAATCTATAGATTGCCTTTGAATGCTTGCCTTGCAATTCCTCAAGCTCTGATGAAAAGTGTGCTGTTCACAACAATAAGATTTATTGCATCTAGCACTCTGTATTATAGCTGCTCTGCTAACCACAATAAACAAGATATGAAAAGCAATCATACAGATAATGCCATGGAGGAACCAGCACCAGCTTTGTCTTTAACCCTTTCACCTGCCTTCGTGCTGGAAATTCCAGCCAACATTCCTGCAGCACCATCCAGCCCTGGAGGATTAAGGATCTTGTTTCTGCAGTAATAGACTCAAAGCTTGGCTTTCTTTTCCCCCCATTTCCAAAGCACCAGTACTGTTGGGAGAGCTGAATTTCTGTCACTATCAAAGGTCACAGTCCTTGTCTGGAGGAAAAATAACTGAGTAGAGCCCAGGCAGCTGCTGTGGTGGGTGCCAGGAGGGAATGCCAGGGCAGCACCATGGCTGTCCCTGTTGAAGCCTTGCAGTGTTTCAACCCACACTTAAACTCATTGTTTCTGAGTCTAAACCCCCTTCCCAAAGGCTGCAGGTGGATCCCAAGCAGGGCTGGGTTGTCCCATCACTGCCCTGGGCTAGCCTTACCTCCCAGCCCAGCAGGATGCCGTCAGCTCAGGATACAGTAACTTCATTAATGATGTTTTGCATCACAGAGGCCACAATTTGACCCTGGAGACTTATAAACGTTATTTAAAGGGGGAATGTCCATGTGAAGGTCAAGTGGAGATGTATAAGCTTAATCAAGACAGAGCTCAAATGTAATAGTCCTTCAACACCTACATGCCTGAGAATATTTTCTCAAACTCTGCTCCTCACCTTTAAATCTTGACCAGATCCAGAAATAAACACTCCAGAGGCCAGGGCAGCAACCAAAGGCAAGAGTAGCACTGATAAAAATCTATTTTTTTGCCCTTCCCATTCATGCAGTGTAAACAATGAGTCCATATTTCTTGCACCTAATCAAATAAATAAAGCCCTGCTAAATATCAGCACACAGGAGGACAGGGAAGCAAGCAGGCACTGTTTTTTCTGTCTTACATACAGAAACCATTGGCCATTTCAACCCAGAGGAATGAGAAATGCTCCACAAGTGGGAATTCACTGCTCTATAATATTTTCTGCCCCCAAACCCCATTCAGAACCAGGATAGGGACTGCAGAAGTGCTTCATTACTCCTTTGTATAGGGAAAACTGATTTCCTTTCTTTCCTGCCCATTTTTCCCCCCAGTTTTAAGTCTGCCTCCAGCCAACCAGAAGAGAAGTACCCTGGAATAATAAACTTGTAAGCAATGCCAAAAAGGGGCAGTGGCAGGAGAGGGGGCAGCAAGGTCTTGGGTTTAAGAACAGATCAAATTGTTCTAGCCAGGGTAGAAAAATTAAAATATGCTGGAAATAAATGTAAAAATAGACTGGGGTCTGCAGTCCAAACAGAGCTTATATTTAGTAGTGGTGAATGGGAAAGAGCAGAATATTCCTGGAAATTGCTCAAAAAGCATCCAAGGAAGAGTAAAAGATTTCCACGCAGAGATTTTTAAGGCAGGTTGCTATGGATGCTGGGAAGGGTGTTAGTGTCTGACCCTTGTAACAAAATATGTTTCCCAAAAGCCATTTTTTTCCAGGAATTGCAAGGACTTCAATTCTGGAAACTTCCAAAAAACAAGTAGCTTGGAACACAGCACCCTGACACACCAGAGGTCCTTCATCAGTGATGACAAACAACCCTGGGAAAGACCAGGAGAAGTGACCTAACCTTTTCCTCAGACAGTCAGTCAGGGAAAACACTTCTGACAAACCTTATCCAGGCTGTTCTCAAGAGTTCCTTGGGATGGAAACTCTCCCATCCATATCAAAGAAACCTAATCCCTGGCCACAGTTCTTCTAATGCCCAATCTGTGCCCCATGTGCTTCAGCTGAACTCTGCCCCACCCACCAGGGACAAGCAAAATCAACATTCATCTAAGTAGGTAAAACACTTTTTTCAGGATTGGGACAGCAGGAGACCAATCTCCTGTGAAAATGACACTAATAAAGACCATGATTTCCTCACAAATATTTTTCCCCCATATTGCATTTCCTAAGGAGAAAAGGTTTTGTGGCATCTGCTGCTTTAACAGCTCCTCAGCATGGCACACCTGCTGGAGACAGGACCTGGGAGGGAGGGGGAAAGGCAAGGCAGGCCTCAGAGCCCACCAAAACCTGCCAGTGCCCAAACTTTGGCCTTTACAGACATGGTTCCCTGTGGCACAGAAAGGTTTGGGTTGGAAGGGACCTCTCAGATAACATAATTCCAAGCCCCCTGGCACGAGCAGGGACACCCTCCACAAGATCAGGTCACTCAAAGCCCATTTCGGGAATAAGTTCATAAGTTCAACCATAAGTTAAATTTTTGCCCCAGCTGAGGAGAAGCCCAAGATCTGTTTGCAAAAATGAATGCTGTGATATTAAAACCTTGGTGACAAAAAGGTTGATGGCAGGCCCTGGGTCACTCTGGGCTGCTCAAGGACAGGATGTTTGATGCTTCACCTCAGGCAGTGCCCAGGCACTGCTGTGACTTGCTGCAGAGGTGCTTGAGCTGTTCATGCCCCACTGTGGCAGGAGGCACCAAGCTTGGGTCTGAGATAAAATTGGCATGAGAAGAAAAAGCCTGTGCTACAACCAAGCAAAATTCGACACTTAGGACAACTTTCTTGGGGGAGAGAACATGCACTTATTGGCATGAAGTGATCATCTATGGCAAATATTTACCAGACTTACACTAAATACCCCAGAAAACAGCTGATCTCTCATCATAGGCACAGAGGCAAAGTAAGGGATTGTTCTTATATCCCAAGGAATGAAAAATCAGCTGCCACAGGGAGCAGCAGTGAAGTCAATGCTGACAGAAGTGCACGTGTCTATTTGACCAAAGTGCTCCCACCAGCATTTGTCCTGGACATAAAAGCAATGATCACTGTCACCTGGTTTAGGGTTTTAGTCTATTTGTAATTTAATAGAAGAATTTCACAGGGATTTCTGCCTTATTGATTTTGCCTAATGGAACAAGCTCGTTTCCTGGGGCACTGTGTACTGCTCTCTGCACAACACATGTGAAGGGCAGGAGAGGCCTCTGCTCCTGTTCTAGGAGACTGTCAGCTTTTAATTAATCCAGGAGCTGCAGGGCAAATTCTTAGTGCAAGCAAAAAAAATGAAGGTAAAGACAAAACATCAATTTATGCTCTGAATGCCCCTGTGCATTATGATTGCACTCTTGGAGCATTTAAACTGCAGGCTACAAGGCTGGACTGCTTGTAGCACTTGAGTGCCTGTCAGATTTTCCCCCTTTAAGGCCTCTGTCAGATACTCTTTATCCTTTAGAACATCAAATGCTTTCAGGAGGAGGCTGCCCTTGATGCTGATTTTCCCTCTGATTCTCCAGGTACAGATAAAGGAAGGTTTCCTTTATATTTGGAAGTGTAACTAAAGCCCCTGGCATTTAATTACCTGATTTACACAGAACACAAGGAGCTGGGCAGGTTCTTTGGGAACATCCCATTGCACACCAGTGGATCAGTCCTGGGTGTGACCACCAGGTGTCCATACATGTGTCACCCCTAAGCCCAAATCCTGCACAGATGATGGGGTGCAGATGATCAGGAATGCGCTTTTTGGCTTCACACACATTTTTCACTGCCTGTGAGATTGCTGACCAATTGTACCACCTACTAAGGAACATCCCTATCTTCTTTTAGCAGCTTTGAAGCTAAATTTAGAATACTAACCTTTAAAAATTACTTGTCCTTTGGTTTTGGTTACAGGTTTCACTCCCTGTCAGTTCTACACACTGTCAACAGCTTTGCCACTCTGGTCTCTCTTTCTTCCCACCCTTGCAAATAATTCCTGTCCACATGGAAGTCACTGGTAAACACACTCATTTGTTTCACTGCAGGTCAACCAGATAAAACACAATTTTTAAAAAGAAAATATTTTATAAGCTGTAAGAGCTTATGCATTCAGGAGCAAAGCTGATGCCTCCATACACTGCCAGGAAACCAGGCAGGGCAGGCTGGTGGTCTGAACTGTCCAGCAACTTGAGGCCCCTGGAACTCCTCCCAGATGCACAGAGCTCTTGGCAGGTGGAATCAGGCAACAGAATGGAAAAAGCCTTGTCAGGGACACCGAGCTGCCCAAATCTGCTTTGTGTCATTCTGAGTACAGGTTATGTGGGAAACAGCAGGTAACAATTTTGGAGAGGAATTAACCAAAACAGGGGGAAAGCCCTGTCAATACAACTTTGGTTTCCATCTCCAAGACTTGACAGGGAATATCCTTTAGGGCCATGTCCAGGAAGCAAGTGTTTTTGCAGCCTGACATGGCACATTCCAAATTTAGGGGATAACAAGCCTTTTTTGGCTCAAAACAGACCAAAATTTGACACTAGTTGATTGACTGTGAAAAACGGGTGTTGATTGACTTGGCTTCTTCCAAATGCATTGCTACCGAAAGGTTAAAGACCACATGGCAAGGATGTACAAAAGTGGATTTTATGGGAGCATCTCTCAGCTGCTGAGCAACAAAAAGAAAGTCTCACCTTTAGTGCTTTTAAACTTGTTTCCCCCCTTCTAGACTTTCAGAAATAGGAATTTGGGAAGGTTTTTTTAACCTTTTTTAAAATGTGGTAGCAAAACCTATCCCTGCACTGCTGAAGGGAGCTCAGAAGAGGGTTGTTTTGAGGGCTGAATTCTCCCTTGTCTGGGACACTCATCACTGCACATTCCCCAACAGAAAGTTTTCATCCTTCTTGACATAGGGAGAAATAGGGCAGAATGGGGATCCACATACAGGAAAAGTCAAAAACCCAACACTAAATTACAGTCTGTGCCACTAAGTGAGTTCTTTGGTTCATGATTAGCGTTTGTTTCCTTCCCATTTCAGGAGAAGGTCAGTGGGACTACAAG
>JAOXXN010000191.1:7574202-7591334 GCA_026770055.1 Myrmophylax atrothorax | reverse complement strand
CTACAAGGGCCTTACCTGGGCTAAAACTTCAGCCTAAGTGGCGATTGATGTACAGTAAGAAAGCCATGCCAAGGCCACTAATTGTCACTAAGCATTTCTCCATGGGGGTTCAAGGGTGGTTGAGCTACTCCTTCAAAGGTTAATTAATGTTGTACTTTTTTTTGAACGGTTTTGTGTAGACAAAACATCCCCCAGCTGCACCCGAGAGACCTTGGCTGGGAAGTGACACAGGTCTTGAGCAGCGTGGGAGAATGAGCCATCAGCAACCAGATCTTTGTCTCCTGCCATTGGCTTGGGACAGGCTGCTCCTCTTTAAGCTCTGTTTGATGAGACAGCAAGCACCTGCACAATTTAGAGGAGCAGATGGACCACTGAGACACCTCAGTCAGAGCAGACATGATGCCTCCACCCCAGTTAAAATATCATGAGCCATCATAACAACATGAAACAGCAAGGAGTTCCTGGTGTGCCCAGAAACCCTCCCTGCTCTGTAACTCCTGCTGTCCAGCACCAGCACTGGCAGAATAAATGGTTAAAACAGAGTATTTAATTCAAGTGGATGCAGCAAGTGAGAGAGTGTGCAGAAAGGTGTTCTATCCCTGGCAATTTCTTTGCCATCCATCTGCCTTCCCACGTGTTAAATCCTGGAGACGCCACCAGCGTGCAGATAACTGGATATTGGATTGCAGCCAGCCCTGCACAAGTAAAGGTGCATTCAGGCCCAAGATGTTTTCTGGCATCAGTATCAAGCTTCCTTTCTAGCAACTAAGGATGCTTAAAGGGCATTATAATAGCTGCCTGAATATCAGAGGCACTCGCGTCACCGTTTGATTTCCTCGTGCAATAACGTGTGGTCAGATTCACACAAGGTTTGCAAAGGATCAAATCTGCTCTTTTCAAAGACAGCTGGGAATACCCCTGGAAAAATGTGAAAAACACAGCATGTGTTGGGACCAGTGCCTCTCCCTCATTATTCCATGTAAATACAAGCAATCTGACCCCTCCAAAGAGACTTTGCAGTTCTCAGAAAATGACCATCTGTCAGGCAACAAAGGGCACTCATTATTTAAATTAAGAATCTCTTCCCTGCTGCCATTTTCGCTCACTTCTCATTACAGCAGAGTCTCTCAAACACCTCATTCCCTGAGCTGGGTGAGCTGAGATCACAATTTACCCCCCTTCCATCACCCATAAAGACCCAACTAAAGGAGGCCAGAGTTTGTGGGCCAAGAGAGCCCTGGGTTTGCCATGCAGGGGAGTCATGTGAATCACAAAATATACACAGAGGGCCCCAAACCTGATGGTGTAATAGTGACTTTGACACATGTTGTTATGAAATCTAAGTTTTCTCGAGGGGCATGGGTGAGTGGTGGGACCACAGAGGGCCCTCTGCAGGCTGGGGCTGGCAGGAACTGCCCTTGCACACTCTGTGAGCTGCTTCTCCTCATCATTTCCAAATAGTATGCACTGCACTGGAGAAAGGAGACAAGGCCACCAATATTGCAAGTCATCATCTCAGAACCACAGCAATGCCTTCAATGCAGCTGCAGAAATGCAGAGGTGGAGGAAGTTCAGCAGAGCCTCAACTCCCCCACAAGACAATTTCAAAGTATTTGCTGCTGAAGAAGAGAGATCTGGGAGAGTTTTTCTTGCTAGTTCTTGTTAGTCAAGAGGCTTCCTTCTCTCCCCCCTCCCATCAAGCTAATATTCAACAAATCCTCAGCTTGACATGATTTGCTAAATGTCACTTGTCACAGGGCTGCACAGCTCAGGGAAACGTGAGTGAGAAGCCAGAGCAGGGCTGAGGCCACAATGCCAGCAGATCTCTGTGGCTCCATGGCCCTGCCTCAGGCTCTCTGGGAGCAGCTCCCTCCCCTCTCTCGGCTTCAGTTTCCAGCTAGACAAGAGGCAAAGTGGCAAAGCCTCGTGGTCTGGGGGCAGGTAAGGAAAGGAAAGGTTTTAACATACACAGATACTTCAGTGGTGTAAATCAGTGAGGCTGTTCTTACAAATACCCAACTCCTGCTTGGCTCGTGGAGTGAGTCCAGCTTTTAGCAGGCTGCTGTCTCCATCACAAACCACCCAGAGATTCAGTGGGTATGGAAATGCCCGAGTTCCCTGCGGCAGGAATGGCAGCGGGGGAAGCTCGTGCCAGCCGCGATTAGAGAGCGCTGGGGCTCGGGCTGACAATTCCGTCGTCTGAGGTACTTGGGGAATTAAGAACTCTCATTGCTGGAGGCAAGTTGCATGGCCAGACACTGGAAATGATTGGGAAGTACTCATATTCTCTGCTGGAAGGAGCCTTGGGAGTGCAAACTATTTATTAAACAATAAAACCCATCAAACTGCTTTTAATATTTTATGTGAGGGGAAATGCATTTCTATTATTTTTAATAAGGCAAGTTTTAAACATCTGTGGAGGCAAAGGAAAGGATCTGTTCAAAGTAAGTGTAGGTTCTCCACAAGCAATCCCAGCCTGTGTTTATTATGGCTATTGTCACATTGCAAGAAGCAAAAATAAGACTCAATAAAGGACAGCCTGTTGTGTCGAGTTGCTTTATACACTTAAGAAAAAATAAATAAGGGAGGGTGAGCTTTAGGAATGCTGCAATGACATCAACTCTTCTCTTGATCAAAATCAAGACTGAACAAGTAGAAGTATGTGATCTTTCCAAGTGCTGAATGCCAAGTGACCCCATACCAGGAAATTCTGAGAGCTGGATCAGAGATTCAGCCTGACATTTATCAATGGCAAGCAAAGAAACATTTAGTGACTGTGTGGGGGATGGCTGGAGCCAGGGAGAGGTGACCATGAAGACTGGTCAAACTCCAGCATAGCTGCACAGCTCAAAAAGCATGAGAAGAAATCCCATTAAATGTGACTAATCAAAGATTTGGAGGGGAATGGTCTAACAGTGCCTGCTGTTTGCCTCTGGCATGGCTTTTTCATGCTGCTGGATGCTTTTGAAGCTCTGCAACCTGGTCATTTGTGTGTTCAGTGTCTGGCCACAAAAGCACCCTCAGCCTGAGCTTGTTCCTGCTGCTGCCAGCTCCCTTCTGGGGGAAAACAAGCAAGCAAACAGAAAATCTCTGGTGCAAATTTAGGAGAGCTGAACAAAAATAAATCACCGAGCTCATCTCTGGAACACTCTTCAAAAGAAATTAGTTGAAAGTAAATCAAAGGCTCTCATCCAAGAACAGCAATGGAAAAACATCATAGAGACACCAGTTCAAGCAGTCACTTCAAGAGATGGGCAAGTACTGGCAGGAGAATATGGCACTTTATGCCTTCCCTCTGGAAGGCTTTGTTTCTGTCACAAGAATCTTTGCCCCAGGGCCTACCCCAGGAACAGGCTGTTATGCCCCAACTGCACTCACAAACAAGACTTGCTTCTTGATGGCCCAGACTGCCCACAACTGCAGTCCCAGGATGAAGCCCTGCTGAAAATGTGGATTTTCTATTGTACAAACCCTGAAAAAAGGGATCTTCCTTCGGCTTTGCACTGTGTCTAGTTGGACATGTCACAACAAAGCCAACTACAACAGGTCCAGAAGAAAACAAAATCTGCCTGAAAAACTCATGGAAAATGAGTGAATGAAGTGGGACTATTTAGTTGGAAGAAAAAGAGCAAGCAAGGAACATAATGAGCTTCAAATGGATAGAGGGCTTCCCTGCTTGGTTAGAAGACAGGATCTGGTTTCCTTGCTTGCCACGGATCAGCTGGGAAGAAATGAGCTTGAATCAGAGCACAGAGGATAGAGGCTGGGTGTTGGGGAGAAGGTCTTCCTGCAGCTGAGGAGAGCAGAGCACTGGATTAGATTAGAAGGTTAAATGTGTCCAGCCAGGGGATCCTGAAGCACAAATTGAGTGGGTGACTGTCAGCAAAGGCAGCTGTAATTGGTCATCCCTTGGGGCAGGCACTGAGCTCCCAGTGCCCATTCCTTGTGCTCCCCCACACAGGAGGAAACAGCTCCAGTACTAAGGTTGGTTGTGTAGCTTAAACTGCTAAGGAGCATTCCACAGAGTCACAGAATGGATTGGGTTGGGAGGAATCTTAAAGATCATTTAATTCCAACTGCCCTGCCATGAGCAGGGATCTTTCACTAGAACAATTTGCTCAAACCTCATCCAACCTGGCCTTTAACATTCGTAGGTATGGGACAGCCACAACTTCTCTGGACAACCCGTGCCAGGGCCTCAGCCCCCTCACAGGGAAGAGTTTCTTCTTAATATCACATCTAAACCTACTCTCTCAGTTTAAAGCCATTCCCCCTTGTGTCTGCATTTCTCCATGTGGCTCTGAGCTTTACCAGAGAACAATGGAAAGCTGCAGATCCAGGTGGGCAGATGGGGTCAGATGTGACACAGTGGGGGCTCAGCAGTGCCCAACCTGCAGCTCACAGGACCAGGGGACATTGTTCAGAGTCACACGCAGCCCTGCAAAGCTGAAGCACAGCCATGCCATGCCCACCCTTTGGTATCTGGGTCACTGTGCCAATAGGGACAAGAGAGCTTGGACACCTCCCACCACAAAAACCCCTTCCACCCATCTCATGGCCACAGATCCCATTTTCCCCATGGGACTGGAGGGAAATGTCTGAGCCAATCCATATCCCTCAGGACTCGCAGCTTTCTCCTACTTCTGCTTTCAATGCACATTTCAAGCAGCAATGTTTTGTATTTCCCAGCCAGCAGAGCGCCTTCCAAATTGGTGGTTAAATGAAAATTCAAAGAAACATTTAAAAATTTCATCACTGCCACTTGGACATATGCCTTCAAGCTGTTTATCTTTAAATGAGATGTCACATGTAATTTAGTGGCTATATTAAGTATTGTTTTTCACTTTGAGCTGCATTGCTGTGGGCAGCCCTGTATCAGTGCACACCTTCATTCTTCATTAGGGGAGATAAATGAAAATGGCACCATTTTTCTGAATTAAAGTCCAAATATCTGACATGTCAATACCACCTAATGGAACAAAGCACTACAGATTCCTAGAGCAGGTGTTTAATTTGCATGTTATTACTGACAGGCAAGATTAATGCTTTGCTAAATACTTATGCTGCAGTAACAAGAAAAGCAGAGGGGGTTTTACTTAAAATGGCAAACAATGACAAAATATTGTAAGTTCCTTTCTCTCCTCAAGTGATTCAGTCTTTACAACAGAACCAAAATCTTACAGCCTTGCCATTTGTTTCTATCTCCATGATGCATCTTGAGCATTTTGGGGTTGTGCCACCCAGAAGTATCACAAGTTCTTCCTCCAACTCAAAGCCAAAGCTCTGAGATGGCAGTGATGCCCTCAGTGGGAACAGGGCTGTTCCCTGCTGCTCCTCTGGCCCAAACCTTCCCTTAGGGAAGGGCTTGTGGAGGGACAAAGTTTAGACCTTATCCCAGAAACATTCAGCCCCACTTGGATGTTTCTTTCTAAGCTGGCACTTGCTAGGCTGCTTCCTACATGTGCATTTAGCATAATATCACAGGAATCCAAACTGCTTCTGGAATAATAACAATAAGGAAAAAACAAAAATGCAATTAAATTACAGCTCAGGGCCATTTGCTGCACAGGAACTCTTTGCTCTGCAAATACTTGCCACAAAAAAATGATCTCATTCTAAGCAACGCCATGTGAACTCAGAGCCTCTGCCACTCTTCAGGAGAGCTGCTCTGGGTTTGTCCCACCACCAGCACCATCATTTTGACAAGGAGAGTGGGAAACACACTTGTTTTCAATTCATATATTATGTACATTCTAAATTTGTAATGTAAAACTTTGCAGAAGTTGGGTCCCCAGGCCTGTTCAGCACTGGCCAAACTAGATGACTTGTGCTTCATCAGAGGCAGGAAAACCTACAGGACAGGAATTGTGTTGAAAATCTGCTGTATGACAGTGAATACAGGGTTTGTCAGCCAAGCCATCTCATAAATCAGACACACGGGGGTGAAGCTGCAGGGACTGACCAGACTCAGGCCAGAGGGGGAAGCTCCAAACTGACATTTGCAACAAAGTCCTTCAAAGGCTCCTGAAAGTCTATGACAGCAACAGTATCATTTGGCCATTTCCACCCTTTCCCATCCCAAATGCTTCCAAAAAACCCCCAACCCCTCAGCTCTATAGTGTCTTAGAGGTACTCAGTTTTAGGGAGGGTTCCCAGCTTGCAGGATGTGCTCAGGGTAGCACCAGCAGGCAGCACCTTCCCCATTGCTGCCACCAGTCCCATCTGAGCAGTCACTTGGAGCCTTTCAGCAGAGCAAACCCCACATAGTGAACCCCTCCAACAGCTCTCCCTGAAGGCACAAGACAGTGAGTTTCCCACCAGGACACTGGGGCAGGGATAAGGAGCAGCTGAGGACACCACTCCTTCCAGCTGCACTCAGGGACATACCCTGAGGCCCCTCATGGCCAGGCCCACACAGGTCCCCTTTGAATGCTTCACCACATGGCCACCAAACCAGGGGGACACCCTGCCTCCCCTTCCCACCCAGGCCACCATTTGCACAAGGCAGGTGCTCATCTCACACACCAGCCTGGCACAAGTTTGCCAAGCACCTGGCAAGGCACTGAAACGCCCTGAGCTTTCCCTGAAGATTGTTGCATTAAAGAACTCAACACTTCTCACCTGGCATCTCCTCTGGGCAGCTTAAGGGTACAGCTGTGCAGCTCCACAATCTTTCTTCCCTTTAAAACTTGAGATGAAGACAAAAATCTTTAGTCTAATGATCCATCACAGACTCAGCCCACCTTCAACTTCAGCCACGCTTCAAACACCGAGTTATGGGGCTGCCCCTTATTTATACTCACCATCAGGTGGAGTGGCACACTGTAACGAGCTCATCCCTCTCTCTGGGCAGCTGAGGGCAAATTGGGCAAAAGCTTTGGGGGATTATTGGCCCTGAAGTGATTAATGCAGCTGAGGGTACCCTGGGCCAGGGGGGCAGAGAGAACCCAGCCCCAGCAGCACAGCTGTCCTGAATGTGGCCCAGGGAGGTGGCCCAGCTTAGCAGCACTTTCCCCATGTTTGCCCCACATCGACATTGGCTTCATGAAAAACCTGTTCCTGAGGGGGACTCTCAGCCCACGGGCTGGCAGGGAACTGCTGCATTCAGGGCCATTAAATGAAGTAAAATCTGTGCTGCCAGGTTCCTGCTGCATTGCATATCATAGGAAAAACAATAAAGAAAACAACTCCACATTAGTTACTATTGATTTAAATAAATGTGCCTGTGTCATCTGTGGCAGCAGCAAGTGGCTGATGGCACAGACACCCCTTGTGGGGAGCTCCTGGGGCTGAGGCTTCCCAGGGGCTCAGCAAAACCTGGACACAAATAGGACACTGCAGTCTCTCAGCCCTAATGAAAACAGAGCTCATTAACAGGATCAAACACTTCAGTGTCTTCAGCCTGTTCCTCTCCTGATAAAGTGCCTTCAGAGGTTGTTTTAGCGTTTGGGAAGGTTAAAAATTATTTTACCAAAAGCCCTCCTGGGCTGTGGCACTGATTTCTCCCTGGAGCTCCTGTGTCAGGGTGCTGGTGGCTGCAGGATGCACTTTGGTAGCCATCAGCCATTCAGAGTATTTTGTTATTCTGGAGGAACAAAAATAGCATGGTAACTGATTCTGCAGCTTTGGTTGTGGTTTTGCTTTTAATTTATTTATTAGTAATTACAGACTGAGAAAAATGAAAGATAGCACGTGGGCTCTATCTAAATAACTCCTTTGCCCACTATTGCACCCGTGCTATAATCTGCAGCCCTGTCTGCACTCTCAGTAAACTCTTTAAAGATTTAATCAAACAAATTAATCCCTTAACTCGCCTGTTCCCTCATAGCTGTCATTCAGGAGGCAGCTTATTTTCTGATTTCTAAAAGCCTGATTTCTGCCAAGTGCAATTTTAAATGACACAGTCCTTAGAAAATGCCCAGATAAAAGATTTGCTCTGAAACCCCCAGTTTATATCCTGGAGTTTGCTGTATATGAAATTGAGATGCATTTAAATTCAACTGTGAAAGGCAGGGTCTGCTTGGTGCTGTGCAGGAGGTGATGGGATTTAGCAGGATGGGATCTCCTCCCAGCCCCATCGTTGGCTGCTCCGACCTTGGCCAAGTCATTTAAACGCTCTGTGCTGCTTAGTCATCTGGAAAATTAGTGTATTACTATTTACTTACCTCCAAGAGATATAGCAAAGGTCACCACTTGAGAAACACCTGGAGACCTGTGGTGTCTGCTGGTTCCTGAGCAGCCTCCTGAGCCAAATTCGGCAAATCCTGGGTCTTTCACTGAGGGAAGAGACCCCAGTGCCATGGGGGGAGCAGCTTCTGGACAAGGGTAGTAGCTGAGATGGGTATTTCTCAGGTCTAGTAACAAAACACTGTCTTGGAAACTAACCTGCATCACCTCTGCAAGTAGCCCTGGGGTTTAAGTCATGAACTGGCCTATTTTCACTTGAAATGACAAAATAAACAACTCAATGCTTGTGGAAACTCTGTGATGTTCATCATTTAAATGTGACTGAAACTGGAAAGCCTTTAATTGATTCTGCCAGGATTTTTCCTGGAAACATGTCCCATCCTACAGTGCAGAACCACTGGTTGAATCACTGATGGAAATAGTGTTGGGATCTGATATACATGGTATATATCTGATATATGTGGTAACATCTGAGCCATATCACAGCTCCTCTTTACCCAGATGTTTAGGATGCAAAGAGATGCTAAAACCTGCTCACAGGAGGAAGCAACTGGGTAAAGAAGTGTTATATAGAAAATTTAAATTAAAATTTTTGTGCTTCAGGATCTTTCAGCCTTTTCTTTATAAATGCACCCAAAAGTGATGCTCAAAGGGATGAGCTGGGGCCAGATGCCCTGGGTCTAGTTCAGTGCCCAGTTCAGTGCTCTCACCCAGCCTTTCCCCAGTGCTGAGGTAAAGTCCTTGTTGGACAAGCAAGGACTCATCTGGATCAGATTTAGGGACTGAAGTGCTTGAGGGAAAAGCAAAGGGTTGGATTAAACCAAATAGAAGCCAATACATGATGGAGATGGGCAGGTATATGATAAACACAAGAAAGAACACCCCACACTGCCCAGATGGGCAGCGCCTGGCACTGTGCTGAGCCCAGTTTGCCGAGGGCTCTCCTTTAACTCCAGTGGGCACACATGGAAAACAGGATGCTGGGGAGGCAGGTTAATAGAACCCCTGCTGCCTTCTCCTTTGTGGTTCTTCCTTCCATGCATTAAAGGCAGTTGTCCCCATTCTTGAATCCCGTGGGTTGCTGTTGGAAGAGCATTACACCAATATAGTGTATTTTCCACCCACCTTCTCCAGAACGTGGGCAAGAATGAGGAGACTTTCTAAGTGCAGAAATATGGAGAAAATGGTTAAAACCAAGCACAGTGACACCAGCAGCTGTCCACACACACCTCTCTGTGGCCAGCCCTGTGGGGCAGGAGCTGCTCCCTCAGCAGCACGGAGCTTCCCACAAAATCACTGTATCATTATCCTGAGCTTGGCTTTGAACCAGGCCTTTAAGAGTTTATACAAGTAGTAGCTAAAAGGCATTTAATAGCACACTGCAGCCAGTAAGCAATGAATTATTTAGAATATTTTACTAAGAATAATTGTTGTTTTTAAAGGGATTTTTTTTCCCCTCCACCCTCCCTGGGGCCTGTAAGTGCTTTCACAGTAGTAATAATGAGTAAGAGAAAAAAGCCCAAATACAAAGCCACCTAATAGTGGCTGCCTGGGATCAGCTAAACCACCACACAGAGGAGGAAGAGTATCTCAAATGTGGTTTCAGCATTTGTATATCAATTAAAGTAAATACATAACCACAGACAATAAAGCACTGCCAAGAGCCAGGCTCGAGCCCAGCCAGACTGGGCAGGATTGTGTGCAATCTCACACTCTTCAGTTTGGTGTAACTCACACAAAATGCTAAAACAAATCTTGCTGAGGTCTTGAGCCCCTGCCTGAGATCCGGTGGGTGCTCCCAGACACAATGCCATGAGCAGCCTCCCCATGGCACAGCCCCTGCCGGACCCTGGCACAGCTGCACTTCAGCAGAGACACAGCACAGCTCTCCCTAAACACATTCACTGCATTTTGTGTTCTTTTTACCTCACAGAGCTGTCAAAAATAATTGGGGTTTTTGCAATTAATTGCGTGCTTTCCTCTCCCCGATCTATGCCTGCTGTTTGCAGTGGCTGGGCTGGGAGCTCTGAAGCTGAATTTTGGCAGAGGACTATTTCCCAGTGGTCAGGGATGAGTGACCAAAGGCCACAGCACCACCACTGCCCTGGATGGAGCTGGGGATGGCAGGACACCAAGGCCTTGGTGGCACCTGAGGAGACAACAAGGCTTTAACCTGCAAGTTCAATGCAAGTAACTCAAATTGGGTGGAAGTCAGGGGTGTTGTTCAACTCACCCTCCCAGTCCTGCTGAGGCCAGGGCTGAGGCTTCCAGCAGCATTCAGAGGATGTTCTGCCTGCCCAGAGCCCCCTCTTCTGGAAACTTATCATCTGTTGTTTGCAAAAACAATAAAAATGTTTGCTGTTTATGTGCCACATCAAGGTGAGAGCTCTGCTGGGAGAGAGGGTACAAGAGAGGAGGATCAGAGGTTCAATGACCAGTGATTTAAGATAGGGGTTACAATTGAGCAGAGCTGTTCTGGCTTTTGCTCACATGTTTTGGAAAGTCACCCTTTCCCAAAATCCCAGGTGAGAAAAATTCTTCAGTGGGAAGGAGATGCTTCACTCAGGACACTGAGTTCAGAACTGAAAGGGAAAACAAACCCACCTCTGAAAACTCAGTTAAAAAGCATCAAAGACTTTACACCTGCCAGTCATTTCCCCTGGATTGCAAATGTTTCCTCTAATTAATAGTACTCTGCTCTGTGAGTGTCTACTAATGATATGCTCCAGGCAAAAGACCCAGAGCAGGGAGCTCTCCATTGATCCTGGTATTGATTTTTTTATCTTTTCCCCTGTTGTTATTGTACATGCAAATGGCTGGTAATGACTCAACATTACGACCACTCTCTTCAAGTGACATTTAGGAAAAAGTGATTGAAACAGAGAGTCTGACAGGGCTGCTGCCCCTCGTGCTCAGCCAGGGTGACCCTGCAGCGCTCGCTGTGCCTCACCCCCCTCCTGCCCAGCAGCATCAGAGAGCTCCTGTCACCACTAACTAGAATAATAAAATACCCAGAAGTGTCAAATAAATTTTCTTTGAATCTGGATTAAAAAAAAGAGTAAGGAATGCTGGGTCTGGGTGTTGGGAAGGGAGGCAGGACACCTGCAGTCTCTGCTCTTCCTCCACCCCACACAGTTCTGGACCATTCAGCTGGCAAGTCAAAGGCAACAGATTTTCTTGGGAAATTCCTGACATTTTCTCCCTCTGGATGGGCCAGAAGTTACCATGAGAGCAGTCATTCCTCTGGTTTTTTGGTATTTCTTTTTTGGGAACATCCTCGTCACAGGCAGAGCCAAGTTCTCCCTGTGGCATCCACCGCCCACAGCTCAGCTGGTCACGAGGTATGGCACAAAACCCTCTTAGATCCCTGGCTTTGCACTCAAGCAAGTAAATACTTGCTAAATAGCAAGGGATCATCTGGGTTTTGTTTTTTCCAAAATTTTCTAGGGTTTCACAAATTGACTCCTGCAGCTGGGAGATGGTTTGTTCTTGCCCTCAGGAGCAGCCTGGCTCAGCTGATGATGGGGAGATGACTCAGGAATGCCCCCTGGGAGAACGAGCTGCCCCATCTCAGGGTATCCTAGTACAGCAGTTACTGGAAAAGATGGGAGAGCAGCTTGTGGCTGGGGGAAATGTTGGGAATGGAGTCAGACCTTGGCTTTGTTCCATCTTCACCACCCTGAGGAAAGGCCCAGAGAATGGGACAGTGGAGCTGTCTGACCTCCTGACAGAGCCTGTCCAGCTCCCACAGCCTCACCCTTCTCATGGCTGCTGCCCTGCAACAGCCCTGGATGCTCAGCCAAAATGAGGCACCATGTCCCTGCCCCAGGAGGGTTTATAGAAAGCCAGGAGATCTGATCAAAGGTGTCAATGAGGTTAATGACACTAAAAGGTCATCATCACAGGCTGTGATTCATTGAACAGGTGACCCCTGACACCCAAACCCAGGGAGAAACACTGGGTAAGATGTGGGGTAGAGGAAAGCAGGAGCCCTTTGGAGTTGTGCAGATCCCTGGAGGAAAGCTGGCTTTTCCCAGCTGTCTTTAGGGAATGCAGAGCTGTAAATGCCGAACGCACATCACATTAGTCTGATGACTCTCTGAGATGTCTAGACTGCTGGTGGAGCTGATAGGAAGCTGGCAGCATCTGAGCTCTTTGAGCTTTTCTTGCCTTGTTTTTTTTTTTTTTTTAAACTGGTAATAAGATTCTTTTCATATTATGCACTGCTGGAAAGTCCCGTTTGCATGCAGACAGCTGCTGTGTTTACAGACACCATCCAAAATGCAGCTAAACACCACAGCTCCCTTCGAGCCCAGCAGCAGGCACTTGTTAGAGTCATCATTTCCAGGGGGATCGCAGGAGCTCTCAGCATTTTTGCTGTTTTCAAGTCAAAGCCTTGTCCTTATGCAAAGACAGAAGTCCCAGATGGAGACCTGCCTTGGGAAGAACCTGAAAGGGAAATAAGATCCTTAAAACTAAATGACAGCCTGAAAACCAGCAGCTCCCATTAATGTTAACCTGTAATACAGATGCTGAACTAAACAAGGTGTTCCTCTGTGAGGGTTTGAGGGTCATTTTGAGAGCAAAGGAAAGCCTTGAGCTTGCCTTTAGTGCTGAACAAACCCAGTACTTGAAATTCTTCCTTGAAGATCTGCAGAACTGAAATCAAACTAAAGCAGGGAATTGCATCAAAACTGCCTCCATTTAAAATTGAGACCATCAGTTTGGGAGAGCTCCTTCCAACCAGTGTCCCCCCGTTATAACACAACAGGTGTTATTGTACCCACAAAAACCCCCAAAGGATTGGAGAGTTAATCTGAACACACGTCCCCAGTGAAACACCATCCCCCCCAGATGGAAACCTTACATTGAAGCAAACAGGTAAATTATGGTTAAGATACAAAATGCAGCTGGGGAGGGAGAAAATCAGTTTAGATTGAAGGTATTTGCATATATTTGGCGAGGATGCTTTTGTTGCAGAGCGATGCGGGCTCATCCCAACCACACATTCCCTTGGATATAGCAAAGTACGCAGTGCCCTCTCCTGTCAGGAGCCTGAGTTTCCTAAACATTTCCCCTCACCAGACTTTTGGCTTTTTTTTTTTTTTAATGATGTAAATTCTTTATAGCTTGTTTTTAGAAGAGGTTGGTCACAAACTGCCAGAGAGCTTGAAAAAATGGTGGGGTTTTATCTCTCCAGGCGTTTTGCCTCCCACGGCCCCAGGGCAGCCCCAGCTGTGACCTCTGTGTATTTGTGCACAAAAGCATTAAGTTCTGCTGACAGCCAATACCCAATATACCTGGCAAGCCCCAAGGCTTGAAAAGCTCAGGTCCTTATGGAACTCGACCATACCCACCTTTTCCTCCTCTACTGGAATGTGGCAGCACTTTCTGTGTAAGAACATGAATTGCAAAAAAGCAAACTAAGATTAAAAATGGAATCAGCTTTCAAAATCAAGGTATGAAAGTTGGCTTTTTACTATTTTGCTTCTATTTCTTTTTGCTAAAAGGTTGTGATCAAACAACATAGGACTGACACCTAAAGTTTAACAGAGCTCAGACTAAGGATGTTGGCAAGCACCTGGATCCAGAGCCTGTCCCAGTCAAGGCTGATCCATCCTGGGCCTCTTTCTGCAGGTGCACAGAGAACATTTTCTTTGTTTCCTTTATTCACCATATTTAGCACAGTGAACAGTTCATTCACAATTAAAAAGCCCAAGTGGGATTTCAAAAAAAAGCACAGGAAATGGATATTATTTTTAATTCAACTGCAAGAGGAAAACAAGAGATGAAACCATAGGATTTACTATTCCAACATCATGGAAGTCCAGACTGGAAAAAAAAACCCCGCCAGGAACGAATACATTCAATACATCAATGGCAAACCAAGACAGCATTAAAGTCAATTTTAGATGCTAAACATATTGACTACAGGTAGTTTGATTTAATACAAAAATTAGTTAATGCATTTTTATTGGTTCTAGTTTCCAAACACAGCTTGAGACAAATCATTCTGTAAAGAGCCAGTCCATGGGAATTGTTTTTTTCTCATTGCAACACAGAAGTTCCGTCTGAACAAACACGTGCAAGCAAACAACTCCTACAAAGGTTAAGGGCCTGACATAGCTCCAAAGTAACATCAAGTTTAGCAGAGATGCTTCAGGGCAAGTGTGTCAGCATTACCAAAGAATTTAAATATTTTCCCAAAGAACCTCTGAAATTACTAAACTTCAGCCCCCATCCAACGTGGCATTCCACTCACAGCTCTGCCTGCATCCTGCTGGAGAGGCTCCCAGCAGTGTTTTCCCAAACCAGGACACTTCTCCAGCCCAGCTGCACGAGGGTCTCACTGGGAGCAGGATGACCCAGCAGTGCTGGTTTTTAGGTGTTGCCAGGCCCAGCCTCTCCAGGTACCCCTGGCAGTGCCTTTGGAGCAGCACTTGGCTGTCTGCACACACCACTCACAGCCACAACACAGTGGGGAGCTGAGACTGGCACAGGGAGGTGCCCTGCAAGCTGTGGGCAGGTCACTCTGCTCTCTCCCTTGTGCAGCTGAGCTTGGCTCTAGTCCCAGTCTGAGGAAGTGCTGATTAACCCCCTTACAACAGCAGTCCAGTTGTACAGTAGAGAGGGACTTGGACAAGGCATGTAGTGACAGGACAAGGGGGAACGGCTTCAAACTGACAGAGAGCAGGGAGGTATGAGGATAAAATCCTTCCCTGGCAGGGTGGGCAGGCCCTGGCACAGGTTGCCCAGAGAAGCTGTGGCTGCCCCATCCCTGGGAGTGTTCCAGGCTGAGCAGGGCTTGGAGGAAGCTGGGAGAGTGAAGGTGTCCCTGCCTGTGACAAGGGTTGGAACAAGACAATCCAAGGTCCCTTCCAATCCCAACCATTCTATAACTCTCTATCATCAGTTTTTGTGTGAAGGAAGTTGTGAGATTTTAGGCAGACAGTGACCTCAAACATGCACATTCCTGGGGCCAATCAACATCCCGTTTGGAACAGTCACATCTCATCTGTCTGCAGAGCAAATAACACCCCACTAAAGGCACAGCAAGGGTACTCTGGTCTCTATCCTAGAGCTCAGAGGCGATGCAGGGGAACAGGCAGCTGGCACAGGGCCAGAACTGAGGGAGGCCGAGTCCCACAGCTCGCCTGGGGGAACTATTTCAAGCATGTTAAATTTTAACCACACATGGCAGCATCTCTGTGCTCCAGGGAGAGGTCATCACAGAGAATCACAAGCTCCATCCCAAGTCAGTCCAAAATAAGAAACAATTTTTCAAAACATCCCAGCTCTCTGCAAGCTGGGAGTCTGGAACAGAGCTCTTCCTCTGCCTCAGGGCAAAAAAATACACAGCTTTTTTCATCGCTGACCTTTACATTGTCAGGAAACTAATACAAGCAATCTTCCCAGAGAAGCCATAGGGAAGGTGAAAGGAGAACATGGCATATGAATAAAGGTAAACCCAGAGGCATGTGGGGGAGGAAATCAACATTACATGGTGCTCTGCCTCACTGAGACTGTAATTAAGAGGGGAAGCACAGAGAAGATGAGATTCCAGCTGTGATACCCTGTTGAGGTGCCCTGATGGGCTTCAAGTTCCTAACCTGGAGCCTGGCAGCTGCCCTGTAAAAGGGGCACAGGACTGAGGGCTTTCTCCCAAGTCCCAGCCCCACATGCTGAAAACCTCTGCCTTCACAGGGTCTCCCCACATGAACAATTTGAACCAGTTCCAGCAATACATGGACTTGGAGACCATGACCAGGGGTGAGATGCCTTAAGTACAGCTCTCCCAATTTCCCATATCCCACTGACTTCCTTAATTTCACCCACATCATGTTGTTATAGCAGTGTAACTGCAAAGGGCCCCCCTCGACTGTCCTGCTCCTCCATCCTGGCTTAGCAGGGATGACAAACCAGCTTCCCACCAGCCTCCTGATGGCAGAAGTGCCGGGATTGCTCCCTCTCCACGACGTGCCTGTGGAAAGCAGGTTTGTGCAGGAGCAGCTGCTGGTCAGCACAGCTGTGCTGTCCTTTGGGGTGGGGAGAAAACAGATTAATCAATGAAACCAAATCCGATTCATCAGAAACTACAGCCATCTGTCAGCTTATTAATAGTCCCAGGACTCCTGTAAAGCACTGCCATTAATACTCCAGCAAGATCTTTTTCTGGAGCAAAAGTTTAGTTTACAGCAACTGCAGCATTGGGTGGAAGTGGGGGTTGATGCTGGAATTTAAATCAGCTTATTATTTTACTTCTGCAAAATTAGTGTATTTCTCCCACCTTCCTCCAGTACAGGATCTTCCCCCTCAGAGAGCTGAAGCTTTCCTTACTTTGCTTTTACATTCTACTCATCCCAGGTCTTCCTCAGATTCCCAAAACAATCACATGCCTGCTCATTTCTAAGGACTCTTCTGCCTGAGGTGAGCACACATTAAGGTGGAAAAGTGTCCCAATAACCTCCCAGATCCATTTCTGAAGGAACACATCCCAGCCTTGTCCAGTGGGAAGAGGGAAACCTGAAGAGGCTTTCACAGAGAGGCCTTTAAAACACTTACAGAAACACAGTGGCACTTAAATCAGCTCATTTTCACTTCTTGCATCATGAGACTGAACAGGTGGGGGTCGGGGAGAGGAAACAACTTCCCAGATTATTTTAAACCATCTCCATTATTTCTGAGATATGCATTCAAACTGCAAGGCTTGCTCTTCCTTTCGTCGCAATCGAGTTATTTTTGTGCCGTGCTCGATTCTCTGGTGAGAACAGGCAGCTAAAATAAACACTGTAGCTATTCACATCAAAGTCTTTGCAAGAGGAATTGAAATATCGCTGATGTGGCCTATTTTTCCTTAACCTCCAGCTTCTTGTCCTTGGAGCATCGTGACTGGAGGAGTGGCCTCCCTCTCTGCTCCAGGGATGAGTAGCACAACGAGCCATTTT
>JAOXXN010000191.1:7503893-7523889 GCA_026770055.1 Myrmophylax atrothorax | reverse complement strand
CTTGAGCATCTCCAGGGATGGGGACTCCACCACCTCCCCGGGCAGCTTCTTCCAATACTTGACGACCATTGCCATGAAGTTCTTCCTGATGTCCAGCCTGAACCTCCCCTGGCACAGTCTAAGGCTGTGTCATCTTGTCCTGTCAAGACAGGATGAATCCCATCCCATGACAGGCTGGGAGACTCAGGCTGGCTCAGGGATTTTCAGGGTGGCTGTAACCCCAGAGAGACCTATGGGCAGCATAAGGGACACTTTCTGTGCACTAATTGTAGTTTTCCACCTCCCAGTTCCATGGAGGAACAGGACAGGTGGTGAAGCAGCCCCTTCTGGTGGGACACCTGAGGCAGAGGGGCCGGTCAGCCGCTCTCCAAGCTGGGCAGGGGAAGGTGCCCCTCTGCCCTCCAGCCACAGCCATTCACAAACACGTGAAGAAAAAGCTGCTCCAGGAGCCTCCACCAGCCTCTGCCTCCCTGGGTGGGCTTTCTCCTGGGGGCAAACACCATGAGGATGAGGAAGGCCATGGCTCCTGGCCTGGCCAGCATTGTCCTCAGGGCACACCTTGACACAAGGTCAAGTCTGCAGATATGGCCCAAAGTGGGCTCAAGTTTCATCTTCTTCTAAAGAAACTTGTCTCTTACTTTTGGGAGGCTCCTCCAAGCAAAGGGACCATCAGCTTTGGGAGCAAGCACCTTGCAGGACACCTGCACTGCCAGTGCTCACAGAAGTAGCTCAAACTGCTGTTTGAACAAATGTGATTTTTACAAATGCACAAAGTTTCCCAATACAATGTCTTCTTCCTTATTAAAAAGTACCAAAATATTTTATAGGCATGATTGTAGTTATCCATAAAGTTATTGAAGCTCAATCAAAAGGTGTCTTATTTAAGCTGGAACTTAATTGTTCATTTTCTCTTGCATTCCTTTTTGCAGGTAATTTTTTACATAAAGTAACAGTTCCCTCTAACTTTGTCACTTTACCTCTTGATGGAGAGGTTGGATGAAGAATAAAGATTGGAACATCAATAATTTAACAACGAAAACCCCTCTTTGTGCCACTTTAAGAAAGGGCAAATGTCTCTGTTTTAAGGTAAAAACATGATTTAGAATATTTTCAACTCATAAAATTAAAGAAAACAGTGTTAAAATTCTGCTTTAAATTAGTTTACAAAAAGGAATAAATTAAGTGTATTTTTCCCTGCCTGTGTGACGCAGCTATGACACCACGCCCAGTGAAAACCACTGTTTTTTCCTTTCCCAGTCTCCCAAAATATGACCAAACAGGCCCATGATTTTGTCACCATTTCAGTCCCAGCTCTGTCACCGCCTTGCCATGTGACATCAGGCAAGTAATTTTGACACTCCATACCAGTTTTTCTTGTTTGTTTAGGTAATTTTGCTCCTCCTCTAAAGCAGTCTCTGATTTTTTTCCCCCAGTGCAGCCTGAGTGAAGGGAGATGTTCCTAATCACAGCTATGTGTGTTAAGTAGCATTGCTATTTATATTAATTATATACAATAAAGGTAAACTTATTTTCTCCTGTACAACACACATTTTAACCAATGAGTGATGCAGACAGTAGGAAAGAAATACTTTTTAAAAAAAAAAGAAGGCTGCAATACTAATTGCCAAAGATCACGAGTCAGAGCCCAAAACTCCACTGATGCAAGACAGTTCATGTTTCCATGTGACATTCCCAGGGAGAAAACTAAACAATAATGAGACTGAACTGCTAGTAAGAACTGCATTAATTAGTGATTAACGTGTCACTTTGATAACTTATCAGTCAACACTTCCCAGATGCTTCTGTCTGAGGCCATTTAGGTTTTTTTCATGACTTTTTGGAAGGGCATTAGAGAGCACAGGAATTCTTTTCACTGGTGGGTTTGTTTGGCTTGAAGGACATGTCTTACAGCACTCAGTGGGACAGGATCAAACTGATCCCATCTCACCTTACAACTTCTGAAAATCTAAAAGCCACAATATGTGAAAGTATCACTGACTGTATTCACAATAAGGATGCAACAATTCTGCCATACTCTAAAAAAGTGCTCTTCTCAGGAGACCATTAAAAACACCAAAACAAAACAGATAGTTTTGATGAAGAGTTTATAAAGCAAAGCTTTCACATTTTCCTGCCAGAAGAGACAGGTAAGAAGGAGGTCAACTGGTGCAACTTCCCACCAAAGTCTGAACAATTATCTAAGTGACACTCTAAGGATCAGGAATTTTTGCCCAGCTGCATCTTTATTTTTTTCCTGTCTTCAGACAAGTGATCAAAAACAGACATAGGAAAGAGTAGGGCACAGTATGGAGCCCACTGTATCACTGTTTTAGCATCAGGTAATGAGGAAGTTACCTGGGACAAAAGGCAATGGGGTAATGAAAATCATTCAGCATGTGGCTGGAAAGAGGAGGGATTTATGCTCAGGCTCCCTCTGAGCCTAAGCCAGGTACTGGTTCTTACAGCATTTATGATTTCCCCTGAAAAGCAGCCAGCAGTGTTCTAAGGACAGATATTCCAAACTGCATTTGCATAGTCAAGAGGTTCAGATACATATCTGAGTACCTGGTTCTGTTCCTTGTTCCTGGACAGCCAAGGGGTCTGAGTTTCCTATGAGGAGTTTCAGTAAATTCACTTGTCCCAGGGAATGAAAGGACCAAACCACCATCATTAGTAAACAGGGGCAGGAAAAAGTAGTGGATGTGAACTGCAAATGGAAAGAAATATTATAAATATCAGGAAAAAATGAGGAGGAGCAGTCTTGCAATGGAACAGAGGCTGGTTTATGGCCCTTTCACTGGTGACCAGGCTGGAATAGACCCCGTCCTGTGAGACATCACTGAGAGTGATCTGTGCATGATGTGAAGGATGAGGGGTGACCAAATGGCCATCCCTTCCAACTCCAGCACTTCCATGATTATAGCTGGGTTATAAAACTCCTTTTAAACTGCCCTTTTTGGACTGCTGGTTGAGTGGCTACAACATTTTCCGAGAGCTAATAGCCTGTTGCTGGATTCATACTGGAATACACAGCTCAAGTTCTTAAAGTAACAATGATAATCCATTATTTTGATTTATATTATGTATTTATGTATTAGACGCAATTTTTGTATTATATTAGAGTGGATTTTGCTTCAAAATGTGAAAGTTGAGAGACCCAAAGCAGCCATTGTACATTACAGATCATCACCCCCCTCAACTAGGCTCCTGCACTTCTGCAATTTTTCTGTATTACTCCAAATAAAAATATTTAAAACGTGAGAAAATCTGAACACTCCCATCACCATCACTTTAATTTTAACAAAATAGGAGAGTTAGTCCCTACCAAGGCCCTCAAGACTATTTGGGCTGGCAGCTTGATCTGGATCTCTCCAACTCCTTCCCAGTCTGATGATGGTGGCTGAGTTAACCAGGAGTCACTGCAGTGAAGCTGAATTTCACCACCAGCATAAACAAAAGTAAAGGGCTGCCCGTGCTGGGCTCTGCAGGAGGTCAGGTGTGCATGGCAGAGCATGGTGTGCTCCAGGGCACAGCTACAGAGGAAAGGCCACCCTCACATCCATCTCAGCTCCACAGCCAGTCTGGAAGACAATCAGCAAGTGCCTTTGAAGTGAGGACAGCAAAAACTTTCTTCTACTGAGAAGTTCAAAGGAGAGGAAAAAAAATGTTTGTTATATTGATGGTTCTTTCAGTGGAAGTGTCAACTGGCTGCTCACCTAGGATCTGTCTAGGACTAAAGAGCTGGTATTTTCAGTTTAAAAGTACATAGTAGTACATTAACAGCTTTTAATTTGAGAACAGGGCAGAGTTAATCATCATTTGTCGCTGTCAGATTGTTGTCTTTGAAATGATAAAAGTTATGTGTGTTTGGAGGAGTTACATGTAAATGTGAATCAACATCATACCTTTGACTGAGAATTAAGTAAACCTTGATTTAATTAAATGTTGGCTTTTCAGCTGAATTGTCATGTGGAGCACGTGTAATATAAAATCAACCCAGCTAATTAACTATATTTCAAATACTTTAAAAACACAAAAGCACATTTAGTAATAGCTCATCTAAAACACTGTGTTTTAAAGAGCATTAAGTGGTTTCCTGAGGTTTTGATGTAAGTTCCTCATAATGGGAGCTGCAAATAAGTTAATGGTAAGTGTCAGGGAGAAAAATAAATGCTTGGAAAAGTCTGTAGGTTTTCCAAGCAAACCAGCTCTTGGTGCTGGATTAGTTTTCTCAGCATGTTGTGTGGTCCATCAGGGCAAGAGTGAGAGATGCTGACAGAGCAATACACATATCTGCACACCTGCCCTCCCCTGCCCCATTTCTGGGGATCACAACCATCTACTCAGTTGTTTTTCATAAATATAGGATTCTCTAAGATTACTTGGGGTTGAAGGGAGCAAAGCTACCTATTCACAAAAGCTGGGCAAAGCATGCCTGTGTAAGAAATCAAAAAGCTTAAAAGCCAGAGATAAAAAAAGCATTACAAGAACTCAATTCCCTCCAGCAATACACCAAAACAAAGCTCACTGGAAGTGTTCGAGCAACGAGCTGGTTGTAGGTTTAAAAAGGTGCTGCAGCTGCTCCATATGGCTCATCCAGCCACATCACACCACACACCATCACCTCTTCTTTCTGCACTGAAGGAAAGCCTCACACTCCTTCCCCAGTTCTCGCAGAGCCCTCCTGGCAGCACCACACGCACTAATTCGGCACCTCCCCAGCTGCACTGGCTCACTCAACACGGCAGAGCAGGGTGAGGTGTAACTTCTGCACTGCTCTGGTTCATTTTATTTCTAAGCATATGAACCTATTTTGGTAAGAACATTTTCATTCCATTCTCATCTTGATTTGTTTTCACAGCTTTAATGTTTCAAGGATTTATACTGCCCTTTGAAAAGAACACCTCTGAAGCTGGAAAAGGGCTTTGCTGCTGGCTGCCCTCTGGTTTGCCCTCTAAACAATTCTCTGGTAAGAAGCTTCTGATTCTGCAAATAAGAACCTGTTTTGCAGCACACATACCTGTACTCTCCACAAGGCAGGGCTAAATAACAGTCCAGTTTTCTCCATCTCACTCCCAACATTGTTTCTGTCCGCACTGCCCAGCAAGAAGCTGCGACAGCAGCAGCTGGAATGAGCTGAAGGGAAGAAGGGTGCTGGGAATCCAAGTTGCTTCCCTGCAGCTCCAGTTATCAGCAGTTCTAGGCTGAAAGAAAACAAACCCAACTTTCAAAAAGCAGCCCATATAACAAGATGCATCTGCCTTTACCCCACACGTCCAAATCTGCTGTCCCTACCACTTCCTTAGGATCAAGACAAGCATCAAAGAAGAACTACATACTGTAAACTTAAGCACCCCCTCTTCTCCTTTTTCTCCCATTTGTGATTAAAATAAATAAATGAGGGGGGAGGTTAATTTTTTAGGACTGGTGTATGTAGCATTGCAGCTGCAATGTTACTTTTTGTTTCAAAAGAAGCTGAAAGTAAAGTACCTGGAGTCCAAACCCAGGTGACCAGAGATTCCTCAACTTTAATAAACACTTTAACAGTTATGATAGATATGCAATGCTATTGTCTAGCAACTGATACAAGTTTGAAGAAAGCTCTTCTCATAGGTGGGTTATTTTCTGTCCCAGAGTCACAGCTGTTGAGCTGATGTTCACTCTTGCCTACAGGTATTTCTCCTTCTTGTGAGCTGGACACCAAACACAGCTACAGCTTCTTCAAGTTGTTTTTGTAACAGCTCACGTTCTTGTTCTTTTGGCAGCTTATTCAGAGAAAAATGGCATGAACTATGGTTAAATACAAGCAGTAAATTTCTTTCACTGACAATTAATGGCCCTGTTGTCAAAATTGGGTTTGGGCACATTTGCATTTGTAGGAAGAAAGACATTTCACGCAGGGGATTCCAAGATAACTTTTCTATCCCCAGCCAGATGCAAAATGGTTTGGGGCAGTTCCTCTATACTGGGGATTAGGAAGCACTTAAGAAGAAATAATGCAAGGCATGGGTTTGTTTACTACACACATGGTCTTGCTACAGGGCAGACCGATAGAGATCACTGAGTAGAATTTCCACGTTGCCAAATTAACAGAAACAGGGCTGTACAACCTGTGGAAGTGTGCAGGAGGTTATCCTTAAGCTAGCATGAAATGGAGGGAAAGCTGTGCAGTGAAATGGCAGCTCCCCCATGGCATCACCTCAAGGGCACATCCCACAGCACCCACCTCTGCCCTGCCACCCAAATCTGTCCCTGACACCTCCTGCCAACTACACACTGAAACAACTCTTATGACCAAGCACTGTTCTACTGCCGGTAAAAATTCCTTGTGTTTTCTTTTCCCCCCCTCCCCCCCCAGTATAGTTTTCCATCTATTAATCACAGGACTTCTATATTACAGGAAAATCAGAAGTTGCCTTGAGGGTTCATTCACTCAGATGGACTCTATCTACTCCTAACAGCTCCAATTACCAAATGGATTTAGAACTTCATGTTTAGGGTATGCCACGAGCTGCATGAAAGGATGACATTCCTCTGGGGATGTTTATACTCTTGCACTGCAAAGTTGCCTTTGGCAACCAAAGTTCCTGTGGTCTTGTGATGGGGATCTGGGTCCTTTGGTGTGAACATACCAGATGGGGTAAGTTGAGGACAAGGTTTTGCTTCAAAACTGAATTTTCTGCTTTCAATCTACAGTTTACCTCATCATTGTATCTGAGCAAGTGGGAGGCAAGAGGATGGTTTTAGTTGTAAAGCGGTATCTCCACTTCGTGTTCACAAATAAGCTGAAACTGAGCACATATTTCTTGAATGCTTCCTACTACTTCTGCAGTTTATAGGGAAAAAATTATACTAAGTCATGGTAACTGGGACAAAATTTAGGATAAGAGAAAGTTGCCAGAAAACTAAAGAGGAATACACGCTTCTGTTTTCTGTATTTTAGTTACATCTTATAATAAAGCGATTTTACTCTTAAAAATATTCTACCCCAGTTATAACATGTCATTTCAACTCAAGTCTGACACCTTTTTTTACATGCTGTACACCTTGACAGCAAAGACAGGCAGTTTTCAGTTCAGTGCACCAAAACTGGCTGGCAAACTTGAAACCAAAGCAGGCAAATCCCTTATTTGTACAGCTGCATGCTCGGGGCTCTCCTCCACCCCCAAAACGATCATGTTGCAGGGCATCAACTCTGCATCGAGGCAGTTCCCTCCACGTCCTGCAGCAGGACATAGGATGTTCACAAGCCTCTTTTGGCTTTCCAGGCTATGACAGTCCTGCCCATGGTTTGGAGGAAAGTAGAGCTAAAGTCTCCCAACCATAGCAATGTTTAAACTACAGATGCATCTTTGCTGCAGCCCAAGAGATCTGAATGCAACAGTCAATTCAGGGGCTGAGCTTGGCCTCATATGTTGCTGTAACACAGTTGGATTACATTTTAAATTAACTCAATCACAGATAGATGTTGAATTAAATGGCCAACATTTAACAGGAGTGTGTGCATTTACAAATCCACCTGGCATGAAAAAGTGAAGTTACCTCTAAGCAACCTAAATGAATGCAGATTTAACTTGGACGTGCTAAACACATCGTAAGTCCACGAGAAATTTTCTAATAAGGAACCACTGTATTTTACATTACATATCTTCTGAGTTATTTGCAAGAAGCAGCAATAAAGGAGGCAGAAGGAACAGCTTCACAGCTGTTTTGCTCTAGAGTTGCAATGAGCATTTCCATGCTGGGAACCAAAGGAAGCATTTCAGTTCACAAGAAAGCACAGCAAGGGGCCAGAAATTTGCTCCTTTAGCTTTGCAGTAATTTCTGTGACGTGTCATTTGCTTTTTGAGCTGGGTTCTGCTAAGGAAATCCCAGATAAGAATCCTTGCCTTTTCCAAGAAATGGAGGATTATTGTCTGTCATGATTACAGATTCTGGTTTACAGAAAAAAATTCCAGTTTGGCTGTCTCTTAGTCACATTGTTTACTGGCTGTCTCAGTATGAGAAGCACAGATGTTAAGTGAAACAACAAGCTGCAGCACCTTCTCTACACATTAGATTTGAGATGAGGGCTGCCAGGGGGCTTAGCTAGTCCTTAGTCTGACTAGTCAGAGTCACCATCCTGTCTGGATACAGGCAAGGCTTTCTTATGACATCACTTCTGCTTCGGGACTGCTGTGAGACACCAAATCTTCTCTCCCGTGTCTGCAGGGGAGGGTAGCACTGAATACAGCTTGGAAATCCAGGAGGACCAAGAAGGAGAAGCAGAAATAGGGATTTTTTTATCAACACAACTGAGTCTCCCAGTCCCAGAGAAGTTTACCCAACGCTTCTGAAGTCCCAGGCAAAGCAGTTTTGTTGACCTGTATTTACACAAGGCTTTAGGCTTTCCCAGACTAAGGTGTGCGTGAACCACCTCATGACTTACAAGCAGCACAGCTCCCAGAAGCTCATGTTGAAACATTCTTTGTAGCAGATCCACAAAGTGCGCTGAAAGATTTCAGAAGCAAAAGTTTCACGTGCCTCTTTACTCTCCCCATCTCCCCATTCCCTATGGAAGAGGTGACTCTCCAAAGCCCATTATTTGTTATGGTGTTGCTTGTCATAAAGCTGTTGGCCCTGGACCAGAGCCCAGGCTCTCCCAGGGCTCGGCATCAGAGCAGTGTAACAAGATAGGCAATATTTACTGTCTGAAGGATAATGGGAAGTAGCACAGCAGGGAAGGGTGGATCCTGGGGCAAGCTTGGGGCACAGGATCTCTTAGAAAACACTCTAGAAAGAAGCTGTCAGGGGCCAAGACAATGCCATTGCCCCCCTAAAGAGGGAGAGCCTGGAGCAACAAAACTCCTTGGTGAGAATGGATATAAAATCTACAAAGTGGAAGAAACAGACTCTGAGAAGAGAGAGCTCCAAGCAGAACCTGGCTAAGAGCTCTGCCAGGCCAGCTGTGGGGGTGGTGCCCACATCAGGAGGGCTGCAGCACTCCTGTACTTCTACTCATGCAAAGAATTTTTCACTCCTGCCAAAATAATTCCACCTTCAGCTTCTTCCAGGCAGTTGCATTATCGAAATGCTGCAGTCTGTCCTCACTAAGTGCCCAGACAATAAACTCAAACCAATCTGTCCCTGTGTTAAATCACAGGTTAACATTTGTTGTGCAGTTTTTATTCCTGTGTAGGATTCCTGTGTAAGACAAAAAGTTCCTTGCATGAAAAACTACACAGTTTGAACCTTTCAGTGAATAAATTAACATCACTTCTGTCTCCCCCCCTTTCCTTTCCAAGATTAGCACAACTGCAGGCTTTAGTAGCAAGTATCATGTTGGTGTTCTCCAAATAAACCTGAATTCCAAAGCTCTTAACAACTCCTCATCTCAGGAAAGGTTTGCTGTCACAGACAAAGCAAATCAGGAAAAAGAAATTTTTCAAGTGTTTGATTTTTCTGTCCAGTCACTTCTTTGTTGAAAGAGAGCAAAGAAACTTTTTCACACTCCTCACTATGAATTTTCAGTTCTGTTTGCTTTGACTTTTTGTAGCTAAGCCAAAGAATTAAAAAAAAAAAAAGAAAAAAAAACAACCAAAACCAACAAACCAACCCACGTCTGAAAATTTCCACTAATGAATTCCAGACTTCTGGACTGCAAAACCATCTGCTTTCTCCCAAGTTATGTTGTCAACAACTAAGCACAGCTGTATGAAGGGTAACAAAATATTACACAGTTACTTGTATTTCTACACCCCCAAATATGCAGGGCTATAGAAAAACAGTAGAGGAGCCCACTAGGTCCACTGCAAGGCTTTATCACTACCTTTACCTTTGCCAAAACCAGCAGCATTACCCTGCTCACATTAGGCAGACAGGTTACATAAGTGGTCCATCTCTAATGGCATCTTCTTCCTTAAAAAGTCATAGATGCATTTACAACTTTTAAAGAAACACAAACTAGTTAATCAATAGAATTCAATGCATTGATAAGAGGGCAAGGAGAGCTGATCCTATGGGAGGCTTCCTATTTGCTTCTAGAATGTTTTTAACTTTCAAATTCTCTCACTTCCCTTCTTACAGCCTTTCTTTTAATAAGGCAGAGGGGAAAGAGAGGCTTTGAGATAGACATTTAGGAACTGAAACCACATATTCAACATAGAGGCTGTCAAATATTTCAAGTCAGAAATACCCAGGAATGCATAAATAGCTTGTGTTTCAGTTGTTACAGCCCACATGAAGATATTTTTTCCAGATAGGCTGGGAAAAAGCACAAGTCAGAATAGAGCACATCTTTCCTCCTGGAGGGAGAGCTCCTATAAATTTCCGTGAACAGGAATAAATACTATTTCAATTATTTTACTGACTAGTGAAATCCAAACCCCAATCCTAAGCACTCCTCTCCCTTTCCTGGTAAGGATGTAAACCACAGAATATTCGCTGCCTTGAACCTGGTAGGTCCCCATTTGGCTGCTAATACTGAATCAACTTAAGCTTCCTCCTTATCCTTTAAATTGGTGGCTGTAAATATACAAAAACAAACAAACCAACCAAACAAACCTCAAAATAAAACAAAACCCAAACAAACAACAACCTCAAATAACAGAAAAACACCTCCCCTTCAAGGCCCAGCCAGGCAGGTGCATTGGAGAGGGACCAGAAAGGTGAAGACTACAGCCCTTAAATCCAGCCAAGGGTCACCCACAAGTAAGAGAAGTTCAGCCACACAGTGGGGTGATTTACCTGATCTAAAGCAGCTGAGAGCAGCTGAGTTAATTCACAGATGGAGATTATCACCTCTCCAAGGAAAGATCCCAAATACACAGCTGCAGGGGGAACCTGAGTTCCATTTTCCATGGAGTTGGTTTGAGGAGTCAGGATGAGATCTGAGTTTCTGGGAGCATGAACTACATTTATGAATGTTGCATCCATCAGGCTCCCCTGAAAACCACTCCTCTGGAAACTGGCTCCGAACTGAGCAGCTCTCATGGAAATGTTCCGGCTGAGCAGTGGCACATGAGCTACCCCAACTCCCCGGTTCGGCCTGGCCTCAGGGTTACTCTCTCCACCCTTTGAGTTAAAGTAGACAAGAACAAAGCTGGGGCCTATTTCTCCCTTTCTTATTCAGACTGGTGGATTCTTGTATTGCTTCTTATCAGCTCTGGGCCAGGTGGTCACTGACGTTCCCCAGGCTTGGCTGCTGCCTCAGGGAATCTCTTCCCACAGATCATTTGCATCCAGTACCTGTGTGTCAGCTTGGGCTCATCCCTGGCAGCTTTCCTCAGATAAGCAATCAGCTGCTAGGAAAATTCCTAGGAAAGCAAGTCTTCCTTGCTGGAAGTTCCCGAGCTCAGAAGGATAATGCTGGGGCAGGCACCGACCCCTCTGGGTTGGGGCAAGGGCTGCCTGGCACAGGCTGCAGTCTCAGCTCTGGGCCTGTGGCTTTTCATGAGCAGAGGTGGATGTGGGACAGATTATTCACAGCACTTGCAATTCAACGGTTGTATTTGGTTTTAACAGGCCAAAGCATCTGCTGAAGAGACAAGTAAAGTGATAAATCATGATTCCTGTTCCTTTCAGGGGGTGAAGGACTTGCCAAAGGTCCCAAAGAAAGCCAGAGCAGGGTGTGATGCCGAGGATGGAGCATCTCTGGTGTCTCTGTCCGTGTCACAAGCCCATCCCTCACTTCTCAGATCACACTTGAAAACAAAAAGTGATGAAATATTTCATTTTCCCATACAAGAGGTCTCTCAGATGATCTATTCAGGTAGGACCTGCCCTTTGCAAATTTTGCTTCTGAAGACTCTTAACTCTTCTCCCCTGGCAATTCTTACTGGTGTGTTACTCTGCACTTGAGCAAACAGGACACTGAATGCTTTTGTTGCAGCCAACAGGAATAAAGGAACAACTCCAGTCCCCACCTCCTCTTTCCCTGCACTGTCCTGTGATGTGCATTGCTAGTGAAGCAGTACCAAAGTGCAATAAAAGTTCTTCCTTCTCTGGTACCTCTTGGCAACAGAAAAAACTAAGAAGTACCCCCTGGATAAGCTACATTCCTGTTCCCTTTTTATTAAGAGATCACCTCTAACAAATAGTTTTTATTGACAACTTAGAGGGGATTTCAGTAATGACTGAAATGATCCATCTTTTAATGGATCTGAGCTCTGTTCACTGGGCAGAAAATTAAAAGACAAGTCTGCAAAATTATCAGGAAAAATATCCTTTTCTGGCATGCAAAAATACAATTCCTTTCTACTAAATCTGGCTTAGTTTAACAAAACATATCACACAGATGGAGATTTCTTGCAAAAACAAATTAGCCATCCTAAGCTAACCAAGATTTAAATGTTCTGGTAGGACAGCTAGATACAAAACAAACTATCAAGCAGTATTTGTTATATTTTCCCTTCTAAGTCAATACATTTTTTTGCCAGTTGGTTGTGTTTTATATGGGCATAATTGTTAGAGTAATAACACTATAAGGTACAGTTCAGCCTATGAGTTTCTGAAAAATTTTATTTCCATTGTTTGTGGCACAATATTTTGGGCAGAAAGATTTTATGAAAAAAATCTCAAACTGTTATAGTACAGATACAATGAATTTAAATATGCTTTTTCTCTATGTGAAATTTCTGGTGAAATAATGTTTGTACCTCTTGGAGAAGACATAAAATTTTCCAGAAATCAAATCTTCTGCCATTCTAGGACTCAGCCAATTAATGGTCTTTCTAGTGCTAATAGCAACCAAGTAAATTAATCTTTCCTGATTGATAAAATTTTGGTGTGTTCATTCAGCTCTAGCCTCATGAGTATGGAAATCGGTTCTTCTACTTTCCATGTTTTGATTCAGGAACAGAAAGAAGCTGGTCTTTTGATCCTGCTCAGAACAAAACTAAAGCCACAGAACATTTTGGCAGCTCTTTTGTGGTAAAGCAGTTTGCAACAAGCCTTTCTGCTTTCTTCCCCAAAGTGAGACAGCAGGACAACGTCCTCAGGAGGCCAAGCTATCAAAAGGAAGGTATCTTCTGGGAGAATCATTTCCTTCTTCAGACAGCATTTAGATATCTAAAAAGCTTCCAAGAAAATGGCTTAGCACATGCACTATATCCCCCAGCACTCCACTGTTAGCAGCTGCTTGCAGTGTTTCAGCAGTCATTCTTGTAGGAAGCACAGCAGCAATCCATGGATGAAGACCAGGAGCCCAGTTCACAATGAACCTCTGCTCCCCTCACGACTTTCCTTCAGAGCACAATCCCATCAGCCCAGATGCTGAAGCTCCCACTGTGCAGACTGTTCAGGTCAGTCTCTGAGCAACTGATTTCCTGACCTTCACAAAGTGCTGTGAAAGCAGAATGTACCCCTAGGGACATGAAATACCTGTGGGGTCTGCCTTTTCCTTAGGGGTGTCTCCAAGGGGAAACCTAGAACTAAGCCTGTGGCATTTTCCTTTAGCTCTAAAGTTAGGCCAGGGGAAGGTGATTTGAGGGTTAAATGGGCTTTAGCAGATCCTATTTAAGTCTCCACCATTATTTTTTTATATAAATGTAGGTAAGTCACTAAAGTCTAGATCATTAATAACACCTGAGTGCCACTTTCCTTGGTATTATAATTCCTTATGCCTGGACAACTTGGGAATTTAAGTCCTAAGCCTGTAAAGCAATTCAGCAGCACTTTCAGCCCTTGGTAGCCACCTTTCCCACATGGGAAAGGCACACTTAAAGAGGGAAGGATGTCCTCTGGGATCTGGGATTTTAACCCCACTGAAACATCAAAGCTACCTACAAATGACATGATAGAAAAGATGTTTGGATGATAAAGCAGGTGCCCAATATATCTGTATGTGTATCCGAGACAAGGAAGAGCACTTCCCTCTGCCAGAATAGCTGGGAACGCTCTCCCAGATGCCTCTGTGTACACACCATGTCCATCCCCACCAAACCCATCTCATGCTCGTGCCCTCCTGGAGTGCCCCAGTGTGTCTCCAGCTCTTCCTTGTCTGGGTACTCTGTATGATTCCTTCTTGATGTAGGATATAGATTCAACTCCCTGCCAGTGACCATTTCCCTGACACTCTCTGCAGGAGCCACGTGAGTTCAGATAATGAGAATCCCTCTGTACAGAACTTATCGGGCTTTACTCTACTCTTACTAGGAGTTACTTCAGCTCAAAAGCAAGGCTGAATTAATATGTTCCTTGCAAAATCATCTAAATATTAAATTTGTGTCCCTAAACTGCTTTTGAAGTCTTTTGATGAAATCTAGCCTGGAAAACAGTTCACATGACTATGCCAATAATGTCTCTAAACAGTCTCTCTGGTGAAAGGAATGACATGAAAAATTTAATTCCTTCCTAACTACTCACTCTGCTGTGTGCCTTGTGTGTCGAAGCAGAGCAGTGGTGGGCCCATGTGCGTCTCAGTGACACACAGAGCTGAGCTCATGCAGGAAGAGCTCGTGTTCGAGACGGAAATGACCAGTTGTAGTGTCGGATCCTGCACTGTCGGGAATCACATTTCATAACCTTCTGCAAGAAATACAAGCTCAAGAGTGGAGTTAACAAAGCAAGAGGGAGGGAAAAGATACCTATACAAAGGCCAAACCACCTCCTAGCTGACCAATTTACATTAAAGTTGGCAGATCTGAGTAGAATTGTCCAGATGGAAATACAAACATGCAGCAACCAAAGACTCGTAGGAGACCCACGTAAACAAGCAGTGTCCTGGGTGTGTTTGCTGGAAAATTACTTGTGCTGATGAGAAGATCCTCAGGGCAGAATCCAGCTGATTACACTGAGAGGATGAACTGTCTGGTGGCATCTTCCTGACTTCCACTGGCCATGACTTGGCTTTGTGCTGTCTACAGCCATAATTCAGGGAACCTGACATATTCTGAGTCCTCCTTTTACCTGGTTATAAACCTGTCTAAACAAACTGTAAGTGTAGCTGAGCTAAACTAGCAGCAGAGGTTGAGCCTTACATTTAAAGACAGCCTTCAAGAAAAATCATTAATTAGCAGAACCTGAGAAAGAACTAAAGCTGAATGTTTTGTTTTGCTCTTGGTGTTATGAAGACTTAAAGTAGAAGGCTTAGAATTGTTTCTATCATTCCAGTATGAAACTATGGGCAGTTTCAGGATTCTGTGGCAGAAATGGATCCTAGAATACAGCTAGAGAGGTGATTTCAAGTATCAAATGTTCAGTTTGAGTCATTATCCAGATAGAAACATCTCTGTAACACCTGGTGTGTTGTTGTAACTCCAGTTCTCTAAGATCATCACTGACTTTGCAGAAGAAGGTGTTTAAGGTAACAACAAGGGTAACAAACAAAAGCATTAGGTCTGAAAAGCTTCTCAGAGAGATCTCAAATTTACAGGGTCAGTCATACCTGACACTGATTGTAGCAAATCACAACTTCTTCAATGTCACTATACACAGAGCTAGATTTTGGGGGTGGGAGAATTTGTATTATAACAGCTCAACAGCTTTCATTTGCAATGCAAAAATCTATCAGATTTGCTTTTTTAATCCAACACTGCAGCTTACAAGCAGTTCTGACTCTCACAAAGAGAATTTTCTTCTTGATCTTCACCATCTGAACCAGTCTTACACTTCCCCAGCAGGGCACACTGATGAAAACAGGATGTGATGGTAGGTTCTGCTTTCTGTACAAATCCAGACTTGCACATTAGCTAAACCATATTTGCTGCAGGGGAAGAAGTGCTGATTTTTTTCCTCCTCATCCTGTTTTTTCTTTTCTCTGGGGCATCCATCCTAACATCTCCTCCTAACACTGAGCAACATCAGTGCATGACGCCACTAGTGAGGCAGGGGCTTATCAGGAGCATCAGCAGTGCAGCCAGAGCTTCACCTCTGAGTAAAGTTACTCAGTGGCCATCTGAACATTTACACTGAATGTTTTCTTTTTCGACTTCCACCAAAGGGTGTTTGTTTTAATCCCCTCCTTTTATTTTCTCAGTAGCAGTGGAGATGTTTTGAATGAGGCAAGGGGAATACTTCTGATTGTTTGGATTCCGCTCAAGATGGACAGATTTATGTGTTTACCCTGGAAATGACTTATTGAATCATACTTTTGAGCAGAGCCAGGGAGCCCCCTTGCCTCCACCTCCCCCAGCCAGTCCTCAGGGCTTTGCCATAATGTGGTTTTCATTATAAGCAGGAGCATTTTCTTCCTTACTACAGTACTTTTCATTATGCAGGGAAGAGAATAACTATGAAAATCAACTTCTGTTAAGGAAAGAATTGATTAAAATTATTGGGGGCGTAAAGGTCTTTTAGACTCATCTGTGTGTAATGGTGTTAAAGACGTGATGATGGGGCTGAGGGGAACCTTATCCTGTGTTTATAGTGCAGCAATGGGATATAATCAGGACTCATTAGGAACAGACCTCAAGGCTCAGGTTGGATCTCTGGTGTGCCCAGGTTATTGCTGCAGTTCAGGCCTGTTGATTCAGTTGGGTTACTTTTGGTGGTGATGTTACCAAAGAAACACTTCTCCTTGTCAGGTCACCACCTCGGGGCTGCCCCATGCAGTGAGTGAAAACAAGAAACTGCTGCTAGACAGACGAAGATGTTCAAGAAAGTCCTTTTCAGTTTCAGCTTTTCTCGGGCTCTCCATCTTTTCCTGCCTTCAGTACATGAGGGTTAATCAAATCTGAGATATCTCTCTTTCTGTCAGGTCCCTACAATGCACTCTGCAGGAAGGTAATCTGCACTCTCTTGCCTGGAGGAGAGGACAGAGATCCCATGGGTGAAGAATTAATTGCCACTTTTTGGTGACAAAACTATTCATTCCAGTAACTTGCTGAGTGGCTGAGCTTTCACAAAGCTTTCTTGCCAGCTCCATTCATGTCACATTTGCTCTGCCATGAGGGATTAGAGCCCAACTGCCTCCTCAGCAAACCATTCTTTAGCTGTATTACCTGCAAAAAAAAGCCATGACACCAATGGAGAGATCAATCCTGTGCCTGTCAGCCCTGTCCACCCCAATTCCCACCAGTGCTTGGCACAACAGCGTCCTTCCACAGGACACTGCTTGCTGCAGACCCCAGGGGATGTGTGTTGCTGTGAGGATTTCAGCACAATCTTTTGCCCCGTGGAAGTGTGCTAATAAATCCCAAAAATAGAATCAGAGCTTGGAGGGATTCCTACCTCTGCAGCCCCTGCATATATATCAGTTTCAGAGGCTGATATATATTGAATTACTCACGTTAGCATCGTGGTAGAAGAGAAATTCCACCAGATGACAGAAAGATCTCCTGTTACCCTATTAGGGGAAGAAAAAGTGAAGGGCTGTAGGGCAGAACTGCTCTTTGGCATGTCAAGTTACAGCCACAAGAGGTTATCTCAAACATCTGCTGTTGATTTGCATGACCCTGGAAGTGGAGACATTTCACACAGCAACTTCACTTGTGCACTTGGTGTGCCTTTCCTTAGCCTTCTCTTTTTCTTTTTCATGTCTCACTCCATCAGTGTGAGTTAATATAGAGGAAGCTTTACTCAGTGATTTCCTGTTTTATATGATAATTTATTTAATGAGGCTGAGAGATGATGACGCTGAGCAGTGAACGAGTCCATCTGAAATTCTGAGGTTTCCATGTGAATTCCTGGTGTGGGGTTCATGCACCCCTCCCACAGCAGTCACTCATGAGAAAGTCTTTGATGCATGAGACATCACGGAGCCCCCTTTCCACAAACCAAGAAATGTCCAAATTCATATATTTTCTCTCCTGATACTTCCTTTTCAGCTGTGGCCTTGCATGAGATAACCCTGTTGGGTTTTAAAGAAAACACAAAACCCAGCAGATATAATGACTGAGGATATTGAGCAAGGAGCCATTTACCCAATTGTGACCACTTGAATCATTCCCCAGATGTAGCCAGAGCATCCCTACCATGTTACATGACATTTTCTGTGGCAGAGAAGATCAGCTTCCGTGTCTCTGACAGAAACAGCACTGCAGAAGCTCTTCTAGAGACATTTTATTAGACATTTTCAGTCTAATAGCAAAGCTTGGAGCAGTGTGACATTTCTTGCTTTGGGTGGGACGAATGATCTTTCATTAATCATTGCTTGTTTTGGAGTTACATCACTGTCCATAAAATTGAAAAACAGAGTGTGTTGTGTAGTTTCAATAGGCTTGACCATCAAATTACGCAAGTCATCAGTAGTAGGGAGGCAGAACAGGTCACCTCAGGGTTACAACGCCCAAGTAAGGGGTTTTCTTCCTACCTAACGTCTTTTCCTTCTGAAAGTGGCTGTGCCTAAATCACACTGAAAATGACACAACTGCAAAATTGTGTCTTCAGCTCTACCCACAATGATGTTGAAGACACAGTCTGTCGCAGCAAACTATTTTTCATGTGTCAAAAATCAGACCTAGAACTGCTAAAATGAGGCCTGGGTAAAATTTGTCAATAATATTTTAAATAAGTGACATTAGGGAATTTTGCAATTTGCCACACTTGTGCATGGGAAATGCACAGCCAAATTGCCATCACTCTCTTATAGGGCAAGACTGGCCATTTCCAGCTGTGACCTTTGCCTGCTCCTGTGTATTGCTCAAGTACAGGAAAATCAATACCAAAGAAGGGATGAATTCTTTGTGGGATCCAACCCCTTTGGGGCAGGAGGTCTTCAGAGATGAGGCCTGTTTGGGCAGAGCATTTCTGCATGTGCAGCAGAAGTCAGGATCCCACAGCAGATGCTGGAAGGTTCTTGCCAACCCTAAGCCTGGAGAGACCAGCTGAGACCTTGGGGATTTGGCCCATTCTTGTTCCTGCTGAAGTTAGTGGGTTTTGACATCATTCTCGATGGGCAGCCCAATCCATCTTCCAGGGGGGTTCTCCCACATGTGTGATTAACTGTGTGTACAAGCTCCTGAGTCAGTATGTCATCGGTCGTTCCTTTAATTGAGTTTGTACTTTTCAGACATACCAAATAAACATTGATTTCCTTTGTTAAATGGAGAGCAATAAACTGGGGTCACATACTTTTATTATCAGGAAATAGTATAATACTGCAAAGTCAGAAGTGTGCAGTCTGGTATGCTGCACAGCTACCCCTGGGATGAAAACTCCCCATCACTGGGATCAGAAAAAGACTTTATACAGCAGTGTTTGTTTACCTACATATTTACATTTGTACATAAAGCAAGATGTGGCCAACCCATAAAAATGTAGAGAATGATAAAGCAAGAGAAACAATATATAAAATGATAATCTTCTCCATCTATAATATTCAGCTACATCTGTGTTGGATCAGAGTTTGGCTGCTGAGGATGAACTTTCAGAATATGTTGTTCCCATTTTTGCTTCTTTAGGGAATTGGGTAGCTTTTCCTCTCAATTTTCATAAGCTCTTCTTTTTATATGGCACCGAGCTCAGCAATTACAGAGTTACAATGTGGCAGACAGGCAGGAGAAAATGCCAAATGGAATTTTATTTTTTGTATCTTTGTAAACTTCATGTGCCCACAAGGACTTGGGCAGAAAGCTCCTCAGCATGTAACCTTTACATGGCTGGGAGGCAGATGCCCTCTCCCTTCTAAAGTGGAAGAAGCCAAAATGCCGCTGCAGAGCCAAAATAATGGTTAGCGAGTAGTTCCAACCCTGAAACTTCCATATCCAAATATAGTCTGAGACTCTACTGCCACATCAGGAAGGGAGCTGGGAAGTCCCTGTAGTAGCTTGTAACAGGAATGTCAGTTGAGAGACAAGGGTTGAAATAATTAAAATATAAAAGCCAAGAGTACAAATAGCTGGCTATATTTTAAGATCTTAAGACCCAAGACTCAAAATACACTCTCTGTAGTATAATGATTCATAATGAATTTCTGTACAGTCCAGTTTTATCCCACTTTGAATATCTATCATTTACCAGGTACAGTGTCAAAGAGCTCATTCACTGGCATTTTTTTCCACTGACATGACCTTACAGCCAACAGCTCACCATGTCCACTGAAGCTGCTCAAACAGTGAGCCTGTAACTGAGAAACAGC
>JAOXXN010000191.1:7480117-7491493 GCA_026770055.1 Myrmophylax atrothorax | reverse complement strand
ATATATATATATATATATATATATATATAGTGTGTGTGTGTATCTCTATACATACCAACCCATAAATTCATCCATCTTTTCAAAATGTTTTATGACCCTCAGATGAACACTGATTTTTTAAGAGCAAAATATTAATACTGCTTCATTGTGGCAGAAAAGCAGCTTTCCATCTCAAGGCTTTTATTAGCTAATGGGGAAAAAATAATCTAACTGCTTGCTAGAAATGCGGAAATTAATTGCACTCAATTTCATCGAATTCCTAGGAAAAAATATTTAGGTATTTTAACAGCATTTAAATAAATGGACTGCAAACAGCTGAGCTCCAGAGAGAGGGCTTGGCTCACAGTGGGAACCAGCCCAGGGCTAACTGCTAATGTGGCTTCTATTCAGTGCTTTTTTCCAGGTATGGCTGTCGTCCAAGAAGATGATAAACTCCAACACCTTATAATTATTTCAGCAAAAACAACTTGGAACAATGCATTTGAAATTAAAGGGTACCAAAAAGATGGAAAGTGTGGTGAATGTACTTTCAATAGCTCTTTCTATTGTTCTTCAAGGACAAAACTCTCTTCTCT
This sequence comes from Myrmophylax atrothorax, assembly GCA_026770055.1. NCBI lineage: Eukaryota > Metazoa > Chordata > Aves > Passeriformes > Thamnophilidae > Myrmophylax > Myrmophylax atrothorax. Next base: position 7,490,918 of record JAOXXN010000191.1, on the reverse strand, counting down.
ACAATTTGTATGAAGTGAGAGAAAATCTGACAACTCCCCAAACTGCTGGATGCCCTGTGTGTCAGCAGTCACTTTGGCTGGGATGTGCAGAACAGGCTCTGAACCCTTCTTCCCTCAGGCTTATCACTGGAGCTCTCAAAAAATATTCTCTTTACACTTCAATCCTCAAGCACATCAGAGAACCTCTCACCAGATCTCTGATGCTCCAGCAACCCAGTCCATCAAATGCATTCAAGAATGCAAAAAAAAAAATGGTAAGAAAAGCTGTGGATGAGATGCTGGGCTTGGAGTTAGGAGGCTTTGGCACTGCTCCAGCACAGCCAAGTGGGGCAGGGAAGCTCTCCCCACTGCCCCACGCTTCCCTTCCAATCTTTTCTTCATCAGTTTAGGGCATGAAACCTTTTGGAAAAGCAGAGTGTGTGTGAGGCCAAAGGCAGCAGAGAGCACTAAGCAGCTACACTCTCACACTGGGCTTTTAGGCATCAGGGAGATGTCAACAAGAATAAATTGGCTTAGACAGCGACACTCCCCTCCTCTTCATCGCCACTGGCTGTGGAGCAAACGCAACCCAAAACCTCTGCAGCACCTTCCCAGACCCCAAATTGCCCCTGAGCTGCCCTGAGCCTCATGGGAGATGGCTCAGGCAGAAGGGCTCTGCAGCTGCACCAGGAAGGTCAACAATTTCTGACATTTGTTCAAATAAAGGCTCAGATTCGTTTGACTGCTGTGGTCTTTTATGGCCTCCTGAATTGCTGTGGACTCTGTACGTGTGTGTGTGTCCATGCATGTCCACGGGAACAGGATGGTAAAAGGCAACATGCCTGATTTGGGCAGGGGGCTCTTTAGCACAAGGATTCTTCCTTGAGGGGCTGCTGTACTGCAGCCTGTGGGCAGCAAGAGATTGAGCCTGAGGAATTTGAGAGATATGTCTATTCATTTCTGAAAGAGGAAAAGATTTAGGATATGAAATGAAAGTTGAAGACAGGATTAGGGTGGATGGAACTGAAGGGTAGGCATGTTGAGTCAAATGCCTTATTCCTAAAATCTTCTCCAATATTTTTAAAACAAAGTTAATGAAACTTTTTCCAGCCATAATTCTCTACAGATCTGTATTTGCTTCTCCCATGAGTTGTGGTGTGCCCCATGGTGGACCTCATTATTCATGAGAAATGTGAAGGCAAAGGGATACATGTTCAGGAAAAGCACTAAACCTCAGACCTTTACAGGACTTTTCTTGTAGAGGAACCTCAGAACATCTGTTTATTTTATCACATCCAATTGCCATGGAGATGTGAACACCCCGTGTTATTCACAGGAAGATGACATAGCTATTCTTCTGCAAAACAGAATCTGCTTTTTAAGTATTTCCAACCATAAATCAGGAAAACACCCAAAAATCCACGCTCCACCCATGGCCCAAAATACCACACCCTAGTCTGTCAATTTAAAATAAATGAGTGTGATAACCTACAGCTCGATTTGGACATGTCCTGCCCTGAGAAGGTGGGCAGGACAGGGTGACTTCAGAGCTCTGCTGTGCCACAGCCCTCCTGAGGGTGATGCAGGGATTTTTCTGGGCAGTCTGGCTGGAGCAGCAATGCTCCTCCTGGCAGAAAGCCATTCTCTCCTGGATTTCAGACACCCACTGCCGGCGGGGAACACGCCAGAGCGACCCACCGGAGCGTGACTCTTGGAGGACAACCTGTCTGCGAGACAATTAATGTGTTTGGGGGAGAAGCCCATTATGGTCGCTCTGCAAGCAGAAAGCTGCTAATGGAACAAAATACGTGCGGTGATGTGAGCCAGTCTCCAGGCTCTGCCTGCTTTAAATCAAGCCTGTCACAGACTGATTATTTTAGCCATAATGTCATGTTATACACCAGAGGTCCTCGGATTGTAACCCCAAAGAGCAATCAATGAACAACTCTGGTGCAGACCTGCCTGTGCACTGCTGCCCTGTGGTTTCCCTTTGCTTTTCCTTCTATGTTCCATCAACCACTCTGTGTTTTCCCTCTGCCCTGCTGGCAGGAATCTTAGTTCCTCTGACACTTTTGTGGGCATCCAACACCAGTAAGGCTGGAAACTCCTGCTGGCAGATGTGCTCTGCCTTCTCCCCTGAACTTGAACTCATAGGAGCAAGAGAAGTGAAAGAAGGAAAATAGACACACCATCAGTAAGCAACAGATAAACCCTCAGATCATAAACTATTGGCTTTGTCCTTTTGGCAATATAGCTCCTGCAAAATACATGGAAAATTGACTAGAGAGTGCAAGCTCTCCTGCAGAAACCTCACTTTTATGGTTTCCTTTCATACCCCACTCTCCATTACCTCAGTAGGAGTTATGTCTTACTTGCATCACCTGAATAAGTGGATGTCCCATCTTTATTTAAAAGCAACAAACCCGAGCATCACTCAGTATGTCACTGAGGTATGAGATGATGCTGACTGAGGAACCACCAGCAGTGCCTGCACACCCCCCCAGCATCCCAGGGAACACCAACACACTGCTTTGAAGTGGCTTTGTGAGCATTAGTGGGGGATGTATCGCTCCTGGGTCCCCTGATCTATTTGGATAATTAGAACTCAGCTGTATTGGGAATTAATTCAACACCTCCGGCTCTTGCAACATTACAAGGACAATTGCCAGGCACAAGGTTTTCCTTTGCAAAATGTAGCTTTAGTCTCATAATCCCAGCCTGATATTTCACCCTCCAGCTATTTCCCACATTTTTTTAATCATTAAAGTAGGCTTTCAATGGACTTGTCTTGTGGATCAGATACCACCTGCAGATGGAAATACAAACATGAAAAAAGGAAGATTGCTCAGAGGCTGGAGGAAAATCCCGCACTTTGTCACTTGTTTAAATCCAGCCAGCTTGATAGAAAGTGGGGGTTGTTGGTGGTGGCTCTGGAGAAGGCGAGGCTGAGCTTTTTGTGTTCACCATTCAGCACATCTTCCATTAGCACTGGCACTGCTGACTTCCATGGTACTGTGGGACACAAAAGGGATCACCCTATGGATGATTGGCTTGTTTAATAGAAGACTACAAGCATGTATGATTATCCATTAAAAATAATAAATAGCTTCAAATCACTTTCAGATTATTTTTCTGCAGGATCTTAGCAAGCATTTGACCTTCTGGTGCTGTGCTCTCTTCTTGCACATGTTGTGAGGTGAGAGGGAATTCTCTCTCTTACACCTTCACACCATTGAGAATGCAATCATTGAAATCTCAAATAACTGGTTAATATTATCAGAATAAAATGACACATTGCAGGAACTCCAGCTGAAGTGAAAAGATGACTTAGCTTGCTGCAATTTCCACCAGGAGCACCCCAGGGGAAGGAGCTGCCACATCAATGAGGAAGAGCTGTATCACTTTTGGAGCAGGCACAGTGCAGGGCAGGAGCAGGTACAGGAGGACAGTGACAGAAGAGGGAGGTGTTGGCTTACAAAAACCCTGCCAGATAGATTCATATATGCATGAACCAAAACACCTCTAAAGGTAAGAACCCAAGGAAAGACTGTTGGTTGAAAATAGGTATTTATCCCCAAATCATCTTACTTTCAAATGAAGAACTTGGGAATTACTATTAAGTGATAGAACACGCAACAGGGTCATAAAATCCAGTTTATCTGCAAAGGCAGCCGAGATAGGAGAGTTGCTTTTCCTTCCCATTTCTTACAAGCAACTGAACGACTGTGGAAAATCCAGGGATCTGTGTAAATTCCGTGTCGTGGCTGGCACAGCTGAGCTGGGCTGTTGAAGGAGCTGATGCCCTCTGTGGGGAAGCTCTGCAGTGCCTCACCAGCCAAACCAGAGGGCACACCAGCCTTGCTCTGCTGCTGCTGGTTCCTGGAAATGGGACTCCAGGATCTCCAGGACCCTGCATGAAATTTTCTATAGGGAATCCTGGGACACTTTACCAAAGGCACAGCAACCTGGTTTATAGAAGGCAAACAGTGAAAAGAGTTTTATACCATTTCTATTTAAATTGCTTGTTCTCTGGTTCAGCTTCTCTACTGTCTTCCAGAGATAGGTGTCCAGGATGCTTGGAAGTGAGGAGTAGTCCCTTGGAGTTACGGTAACTCCCTCAGGGAATGGTGCCAAAGACAGACAGCACATTACAGTCCCCTTTCTAATATTGTTAAGTGCACAAGGACCATCTGTAATGGAGTCATCACTGCTTCAATCAATTGAGATGATGCCATAAGGGCAGCTATCGATTAGAGGGAAGAAACAGATCTAGATGAGCAAAGGCAAACCAGAGATGACTTTGAGCTGGCATTCAGTGCAGGTCTCTGTGCAAACTAGAGCTCTGCCACTCCTGGGAGCTCCCAACCCTCCCCCTCTTTCCTGGGTGCAGTTACAGCTACTGAAGCTCACATATCTTTGTCCCACAGCTGGTGGCTGAACTAAAGCATCTGAACAGAGACAGAAAACTCCTGATGAATTCTGTGGTTTGGGTTACAAAGCAGGGAAAATGACAATTGCTTACATCCCTGTAACATTTTCAAAACTACTTTCTATGTATTACTAAGCTACATATGAGGCAACTGATCAGTTAGGATTGAGAAGGGCTGGAATTTGTGTGTTCAGCTGTTCCTTGTGATATAGGAAGGAAAACATCTGCATCAATTCAGCCATCTCCATGAGCAACAGCACAGATCAGACACTACAGAGCAGGCAGAACTTGTATTAAAAATCTGAGGATTAGGATATACACAACGTTTTTTATGTTTTAGTGCATTAAAAGTACGAAGCAATCCTTTTAATCATTAATCTTTCAGAAAAAAACAAAAAACAACCAAACAAAAGCAGGTCTAACATCTGCCCATAGTGGTGACCAGTTAGGGCTAAACCCAGAAATGTTTGGGTTTTTTACAACTTGGTTGTATGGAACATCACCTTTCCTGTGCATAGCAGTGCAGCAGTTGAAAACCAAAAATCCCTTATGAACAAGCTACAGGCTTTTCAAAATACAGTCCTACAGTTCCCCTGCCAAAGGAGAATGATTTTACACCACATAATATAGTGTAATACACCCAACACACCCTGTGACGCACCAAGTAACATTGCGGCACTAACGAGGTTACTGGAAGCGATGCTAAAAAGAGTCATTTTCTTTGAAAGTGTGTTCTTTCACCCTAAATTATCTGGTGGGGTTTTTTATCTGGCCTGAAGAGGTGGTCTGATAAGTCTCATTTGAATTCAGTCTGTCCAGCATGAAGGAAAAGTTTCTTTTTTAGAAGTGCTTGAATGTTTCCATTACATCACTTTTTTTCTTTGCTAGAGGCCTTTATAACCATGCAAAGCACTCAAACACCTAATTTTAAATACACCACCAGTTTCAATGAGACCAATGAAATTATCCACATTCATTGCATAAGCACTGAAATGCTTTGTAGGGCTGTGATCAGCCCATACAAAGTATGATCCAGGTTCTTTGATCTGAACCTACACAACCTCATGCTTGGAGAAAGCAGGATTGAGGCTGAAGTCTGGTTTTCAGTGATAACCAACAGAATTCCTGAAATCTCCCAGAAAAAAAAAAAAAAGAAAAAAAAGAAAAAAGGGTATTTTTGCAGCTTGGCTTTGTTAGTGCTGGGGTCTGGAGCAGATCTCCCCTCTGCATTCCTGAATGCTGATCACCTCCGCTCCCCCTTGAGCCTGGGCTGCTCCTCCTTCACTTCCAACTCTCCCATGGTGATGAGCCAGAAGGTTCACTCACATGGAGATGAGCCAGTATTTCACCTGCTGCACTGTATTATGATTTCTTCATTCAGTTCTGTGTGGGGAGGCACAGGTTGCAGCAGGGCCAGTGTGTTCCTTACGGCTGTGCAAGACTCCAGGGATGCACACTGGAACAATCCCGACCTCCACAGGTACCACCCAAGAACCACAGACACTGAAATGAAAGCTGTTTAAGATGAGAAAAACAAAGGTATGGTCTAAATCTCTTTGGGCAAAGCTCCAGCTGAGAAGGTCTTTTTACTAATAAAACAAGACTCACAGCATCTGGCCTCTGTAGGGAAAATGGCCACAGCATCCTCTCATAGAAAGGAAAACCTTTTCTCTCTGGTTCGACCACACTAAGCCCATAAATCTATAACAAAAGTTCTAAACACATTTCCAGCTTGCCTTTGCTCAGACTCACTTGGGAACACAGTGGATTTACCATTTCTTTAAGTTAAACACTTTGCATCTGAAACCTGCAGACACCAAAGGTCAGTTGCTGGATTCCTGGCAGCTTTACTGGAGTTTTCCATGGGAATCTCCCATCAGAGTACTGTACCTCCACCATACAGGGTGGAGCTGCTCTGATTATACTAAAGTTCTCCTTAGCCCCCATCTATAGCCCCCATCCATACTGGACACTGTGTGGGAAGTCCCCCGTCCTGGCCAGCAGCCAGAGAGCTGAACCCCTGACATCCCTCCAGGGAGCTGGAGCTGATGCACAGCTCTGCTGAGCTAGAGGAGTCAGCCTTTAACCTGCTCACCCATCAGTAATGATAAGAGCACTGTGTTCTTTGCCAAAATTAAGTGAAGCATCACTTTCTCCTCGAGGCATGCACACTTCTCACTTTGGCTGGAAAACAGCATCAAATGGCAGTCAAGGGACACGTTTAACTATTGCACCATGGGAACCACCACCAAGGGGATTGAATGGCAGAGCTTCCCAAACCAGGAAAAACACGTATGAGCTCTGCCAGACTTTCAGACTGAAGGGCCTCTGTTCCCAAATGAAGCTCCGTGATTTGTCTCTGAGCAATTCTATTTATGTTTTTTTCTAAGCCACGACTTAGAAACAAAGTTAAAATCATTTACACCACCAAGCAAAACCAGATTGTCCAAGTCCCACCTCCATGCTGGTGTTTATTCATAACTTGGGTTCTTTTGCTGAGAGGCACAAAAGATGCCTCACAAAGGAAGGAATTTGCCCTGGACATTGATCCAACCCCCAGTGCCATCAGCCCCAGGTATGAGAAGTCGGAGGGGAGATTGAGGTTTTGGGCACCATCCTTCACTTCCACGTCCCTTCTCCAATCAACAGCATGATCCCTGCTGTTCTGAAATCAAATAATAAAGAGCTGACCAGTCTGTCGGGGACATCTCTAACAGTGTGAGCCATCTGCACTCCTCCAACGGGTGGTTCCTCCCACGTCACTGCAGTGAAGGTTACTGGCAGGACACCCAGTCTGCATTAGTACTTGTTCCCAGAGCTTTCCTATCATCCTGTCCTGAAGGGAATTTTACTTACAAGTGCTGATATTTCTGCAAGCACCACCCTTCAGCAGCAGCATGTTGCAATTACACGTCAGAGTTTGGCTGACCAGTACCCTCATATCAGTTGCTACTTCTACAGTCACTTAAGAACAAATAAGTCATCACTAGCAAACCTCCTTCTTCTCCACTTGAAATGTGTCTTTCATAGGATGGTTTACTAACAAGCATTTTTTTTTCTGTTAATTTTTAAAAAAATAACTTAGAAACAAGAAGTCTCATTAAGGAACCCTTTTTGCTTTTAACTGTTATCATGTGACTTAACATCTGACTGGGACGCAAAATTAATATCCACTTTTCTGGAAAAGCTGGTGTTTGGCTCAACTACAGCTCTGGAAAACAGGAGGACTGCAGTGATAATTCATCTTCTGGATTATCCAGATGAGAATGAACGAGGTTTTACTGGTAAAAATTTAATGAAACAAAAGGTTATATTGCCACATATTGTAATAAGCACCTGCCTGAGACAGGTTTGCACAGAAAAACAGATGACACAGTGACTACAGGGTATTGAGAACTAATTTAAACACAGAAGTTCTGGAAGATTTGGAAGTCTGGCCAGTTCCAAGGAGAATTGTTATTTCTTCTAAATTTAAGTTGGGAACAGGATCCCTGCCTGCTGCTGCAGAAGAAAAGTTCTGGCTCATCAGAATCAAAAGCTCAAACACAATTTAATTACAGTAGGCTTATAGTTCAATCCTCAAAAAACCTGAACAGTTCAGAATAAAGCAGAGCCAAGCTGAATCACATACTCTTGTAACAGCATCCATTTACCAGAGCATAAAATGCTGGCATTTCTGCTCTCCCAGCTATAAACAGATATATACAAATATAAGAGATTAGCTGTATAATATTTTTTACACAACCAGCTACACCTGGAAATACAGGCCATGTAGGAGGGTTGAGCCTCCTGGCACTTGCTAGCCGTGCTCTGGCCCAGATCTGATGAGGGAAGAGCTCAGTTGTTATCCCAGTGGCCAAAGTGCAGATGTTGTTGTCCACATGTGGGCGTTTTTAAGGGCAGTCTGAAAGCAATTACAAACCCAGTCAAACAAGAAACCTGAGGTTAGATTGCCTTAATTTCATTTAGGACATCTCATTGAAGCTCTGCTTTTCAGGCCGCAGTAGACTGTCATAACATGTCAGTTAATTATGGGAGTCCAGTTATTAAAAAAACAAACAAGTTTGCACTTTTATTGGAGCTGAAATATTTCCAAAGCCAGCAGTAAACAAAGTGTCTGTATTAAATAACTCACGGGCTGAATGTGTTATTGACACATGGATTAACTGGGCTGGATGCTTCCAAACCATGTCTGTGCCTTTGCCCAGTCCCATGCAGACCTTCTCACCAGCCCAACACAAAGAACTGTCTTATCACAAAACTTGCAGGAATATTTGTCCAAAAAAGCTTCCATTGCTCCTGTTGACGCCCAGCTTGCAGGGCAGAGGGATCTGTGTGTTTTATCTGCCAGCTGGAGGGTGGACTCAAGCAAGTGGCCAGCCCCTGTCTGTCTGACACGCTGCCCTGGCTGCCTCCACACCTCTCGGGAGGCTTTGGGGCTGGAAGGGAGTGTTTCCTTTCAGCAGCACTGCTTGCTGATGCAACCAGTTCAATTGGGCTTTAATTCAGGCCCACAGGGGCTGCCTGAGCTCGCTGCGGTTCCCAGCCCGGTGCTCTGCTGGCTCAGCACTACCTGGGCGCTTCCGCAGGGAAACCATCCCACACGGATTGCAGTCAAGCCGAGACAAGCTCCTTCACTTACACAGCGAAGGAGCTCAGGGAAGAAAAGTGTCTCTAGAAATGTCAGAGTGGGAGGGGCTTGAGCTTTCGTGGAAAACCGGAAAAACTTGGAATCAAGCCAGGTGCAAAAATGGAAAAACTTGGGAGCAAGGCAGGTGCTTATCCTCTTCGGAAGATGCTTCCCATCCTCACCCTCACCCCTTTTTAGAAAAGCAGATGAAGCTTCGCAAAGCCTAATTCTTAAAAAAAATGAGAAGTGATGAAATGAACATGTGCTACCACCTGCTGTCCGCTATTTGGAAGAGCAGGGTCCCCAGCAGGGCCTGGCACCCACAGCCTCTCCATAGCCCCATGTCCCACTCCAGCCACAGGACATCGGGAGCAGCTCCAGTCTCCGTAGAGCCAGCCTTGGGGAGCTCAGGGGCAACAGACACAGAAGTTTGACATTTGTGATGAATAAAACCAGTATTGAAGAGAGAATTAGGAGATGAGGTGAAAGGGAAGGTCAGAAAGGTGGTCAGGCTGGAGCAGTTTCTTGTGATGTCAGATCCCTGGACAGACATGGAGTTTACCATGAGGGAGGAAACAGCAGTGGCAGCTCCAGACACGCTGGGTGCTCTCCTGGGGTCTGTCATCTCACCCCTGATGGGCAGCTGCTGTCACAAACAGCCATGACAGCAGCAGAGTCACCGAATAAATACGGGTATAAATGGACCAATTTCTGCACAGGTCACTTCACTTCCAGACGTCCCCATCGGGGACTGGCAATTCAGATGTGAAGCAATAAATCACCTCGGGCTGGCAAGAATAACGGCCCAGAGCTCACAAACACAAAGAATGCATTTAATCCTTTTCTGTTGCTGTGGTGAGCAAACAGAGCGTGCCCGGCGCATTAGGCAGCGTCTTGTGTTAATGTATTACCTATAATTATTTGTGGAACGAAATGGAGACAATGGAGTCAGTCCAGGTACTCACCATACTCTGCAGCCAAAGGGCTCTCAGGAATTATCATCTGCCATAAGTCTTGACAAATAGAGAATTAAAGGAGAAAAAGGGGTTATTTCCACTTGTTTTATCCAGAATCACGTATGTCCTGAACCACATAAGATCTTACAGGAGAGAAAGAAAGACAAAACTTCTGGACAGACCAAAAATCCACCTTTATATTTCTTAACCTGTGCAGAAGTTTCTGTGTTGTAAGGGCCCTGGGCTTGTTACCCATCTCAAAGTCTTTCCATCTGCTTCTTTTGCAACATGTCACTGGTCCATGGTGCCTCTCATTCAACACCCTCAAAACTCCGCTACAACTAATTAATCAAGCACACTGTTTTACAAAGATTAAATGAACCAATCCCTCACATACAATGCTATATAGCTGAGCAGCAGACTCCAAACACCAGCTCAATGCAGAACACAGACACATCCCAAACAGCCAACATGCTCAGCTGTGCTGGCAAAGAACACACGTTGAACATTTTAAAAATGGGGAAGAAGTTGCCTTTTCCAAGAACATGTATGAAAATAAAGTGGGGCTGAATTTAATTAATAAATTACTCAGATATAGTATTCTGATCAACTGCAACAGAAGGTTGGATTGCAGGACAGATTTTTCCTTGGACTTCCCCAGCCTGTTTCAGTTTGCTCTGAAAGGAAACCCCCTCAGGTTCATTTGGGAGGGACCATTTCTATAAGCAAGTGTACCCTGGTTTTATCTGAAACTGTTTCAGGCAGCCCTGAAAAACCCCCTTTGCAAAGGGGTTTTTTGGCTGGTTT
>JAOXXN010000191.1:7390413-7434470 GCA_026770055.1 Myrmophylax atrothorax | reverse complement strand
ACATGTGCATGTGGAACAGATTGCCCTCCCTGAGACCTGTCCTGCCCCACTGAAGCTCTGCAGGCAGGAGGGGGAGTCTGACCTGCAGCTCCCAAAGTGGGCATTCACCTCCCACTGAACTGAGTTCGCATTTTTCCCGGGTCCAGTCTTTGGCATGGCTGTACAGCTTTCACATTTGATGGTGTGAAAACTGCAGTTTCAACTAGTTACATCATCCTCAGTAGTCAGCCAGCCTTTTTGTTACATTTGTCCTTGTATTACTCATGTCCTATAAGAACCAGTGAAATGAATCAAGAGAAAGAAGCACCTGGCACTGAGACACAGTTTTACCTCTTTTACCTCTGTGATTCTTTGCTGGTTATGAAAAAATCTGTTTCTATATAATTATTTTTTCTTACAGGTTTGGCTAATCTCACAAATCTTCCTCTAAGTAAGCATTATTCCCATTCTACAGAAAGCAGAAATAACTCAAAGAAACAGCAATTTCCCAAAGCTCTTGGGTGTCTGGAGGGCAGAGCAGGTCACACCTGCAGTCCCCAGCTTGGACTCCAGGGATGGTTCTGCTCCTCATGTCCTGCAGGTGACCATCAGGTCCTACGAGCTGAGGGAGCTCAGCAAGGGGGCAACTGCTCTGAATTCAGGTGGGTTCCATTGTCTGAGCAGGGTACAGAGCCATGGCCTGTCCTGCCCAGAGTTCCTCCCCACAGCAATGTGCTGTCAGCCTCTCAGGTGGGTTGTTCCCCTCCTGTCCCCAGTAAAAGGAATACATGCAGTGCTTTGCTTTGTTTTCATAGTGATTTTAAAAATACTGCTGGCCTGGAACAGACTGTACAAGGCTCTGAGAGCAATGACTTCTTAAATAAATCTGCAAGGGCCCTGATCTATAAAGATCCCTAAGTCTGTGTTGTCTGCTGGAGTACAATGGAGGTGAAAGACCTTGGGAGCTCGTGTGGGTCAGGAGGTGAGTGCTTGTACCAGGAGCAGTAAAATCTTTTATTGTGATCCACACAAGAAACACTCCTCTTAAAAAAAACCCCACCAAAATCTATGACAAACTACTCTGAATGCGGTGCCTTATACTGTTGGTGAGAAAGGAAAGAGTTCTGTAAATGCTAATTACATTGTTCAGTGTGATAGACAGGACCTCACAGCTCTGCCAACTCTCAGGGTCTGACAAAGTTGGGACAGACCATATTAAATACTGCTATTCCTGGAAGAGCAGTAAAAAGGAAAACAGTGAAAACATTTTGTTCATTTTGAAATAAAATTTCTAGAATTGACATTAGATGCTACTGAATCTGGTGAGGTGATTTGGTGAGGCTTTGTTTCCTTGGCCATTTTGGAAGCAAACACCAAAATGAATGCCTTCAAACTGCCAGAGGGCAGGGTTAGATGGGGTAGTAGGAAGAAACTCTTCCCTGTGAGGGTGGGGATGCCCAAGCACTGTTTACCCAGAGAAGCTGTGGCTGCCCCATCCCTGGAAGTGTCCAGGACCAGGTTGGACAGGGATTGGAGCAACCTGGGATAGTGGAAGGTGTCCCTGCCCATGGCAGGTGAGTGGAGCAAGATGATCTTTAAGGTCTCTTCCCATCCAAACCATACTATGAAAATTTTGAAGACTGGGCACCACAAATTTTTGTCAATGTGGTGATATTTAAATGTTGACATATTTTCTATCCCATATGGTTTGCAGTGAACTGGAGGAAGAAGGCTTTGTCTTTGGGCCCAGAATCCACAGATTTCTGCTGCCTGTCTGAGATCACCAGGGAATTTTCTGTTGCCAGCATCAGCCTTAGCAAGACTTTTCTCTCAGAACCCTTTTGCTGCAGACAGTGACATTTAATGAAGTGAACTGATGCCCTGAGCAGGCTGTACTGCCCTTGCTGTCACATGCAGTGCCTTGTGCCTTCTGGCCACTTGTGCCAGGAATGCTTTTACAGTGTCAGAATAATGTGCAAAGACTATAGATGTTTGTCAGCAGCTTTCTACTGATATAGAAAATTTTGGAAAAGATCATACTGGGCACCCCAGCCTCCACCTCTTGCCTTCATGGCAGCTCCCACCTTGGAGCAGCTGCTGTGTGTATCTTCCTACCTGGAGAGGGAACTCTTTCACTGAGGGTTTTGCTCCTTTTCTTCCTTGTTGCAAGATCCAATTTCTCCTAGTCTGGTGGTAGAAACCATTGCTCCCGTTACACCCCAGCACTTCCCTACAACACCACTAGTGTTGGCTTTTGGATTCAGCTCTTCCCTCCGTGTGTTTTTCTGGTTAGTGCTATTGTACAGTCACATAATTGGATTAATTATACTTAGAAAAGGGTTTCAGGGTGGAGACAGCTCATCTACAGCTGGTTTATTGTGCAGTTCATTCTCTTCCTGAGAGAAATTGTTGACCTGAGGCTTAGAGGCCACAGAGAAGGGAAACTTCCATTTTCTACCTTTAAAATGATGAGGGGAGAGTTTTGCCATGTGCTGTAGCACAGATCAGTCATCACTGTGGCTCCTGAGGACTTCTTGAGCAGGTGATTCTTTATTTTTCTGAGGAAAGAGAAGACACTTGGCTGTAGATCCTGCTATTTGCTTGTTGCTATAAAAAGACTGGGAAGGGGAGGTGGGGAGGAATCTGTTCTAAATCCAGCTGGTAGCAGCTCAGCCCTTCAGGGAAGCACAACGCTTAATTTCTCTTGTATTTCTTTGACCCAGTTAGCATTGCACAAATATTCCTGATCACAGGACTGTCTAATCCTCTCTTGAATCCTGCTAAATTTTGTCTTGTTGACATCCTGCAGCAATTAATTCCAGGAGCTGACCCTACACAGCAAGAAGGCTGTTTTCTTTCCTGTCTGTGTACCATTGTTCCAATAAACCAGGTTTGAGCAGAGGCAGCAGAGTGTCTGCAGAAGGCAGCACCCTAGGCAGGGATATCACCAGCCCTCCAGGACTGGGAGTGCCTTGCACCCCACCACACCAGGAAAGCTGCATATTTTCCCTGAGCAGCTCGAATGTCACAGTGCCTTGGCCATGCTGTGTGCCAGTGCAGGGCAGAGGAGGTGCTGTGGTGTTTCAGGGAGTGCTGGGGCTGAACCAGGCCAGAAGCAGCAGCAGAGCCCCAGTTGCAGCCCCTCTGGCTCATCCCTACCTCCAGGCTCTCCAGCTCATCCTCACCTCCAGCCTGTCCCTACCTGCTCTGCTGGGCAGGGCCAGAAACTCATCTGCAATACTTGTAGCACCAAACTGCTGCTTACAGCAAGCAGTGTCAGCTGCTCAAACACCCATCTGTCCTAACCCGGGGTCTGGAGCAGGACCTGGATGTTTCTGGATTCAAAATTTTAGCTCAGTTGGTTAAAACTTGGTTGTAATAATGCCAAGGTCATGGGTTCAATCCCCTGTATGGGCCATTGACTTGAGTTGGACTCAATGGTCCTTGTGGGTCCCTTCCAACTCAGAATAGTCTGTGATTCTGTGATAGAGTTATGATCAAGCCTGTGCTTAATTTGCTTCCCCTAATTCACTATTTTTCACAACAGGCTCTACTGTGAGCAAGGGCCACATCCAGCTTTCTTTGCTCTGTGCAAATCAGCCTCACTCTGAAGCTCCCAGCTCATCCCACTAAGGAAGCTGGAATGGCTTGTAGGCCCAGGGAGTCAGGGCTGGCCACTCTGGGCATTCTCTCAGCCCTCAGCTGAACAGGGTCTGGTGGGGAGGCTGCTACTGCTAAACCATGAAGGGCATTTGTGAGCCAGCACCACAGTTTGTTCTGTGCAGTTTGATCCTTCTGTAGCATGAGCTGAGGGGGAATGTGAAGAACATCTGGAGCAAATTTGGTATTTTTTGTGTAGTTGCTTTGGAGCCTGGATGCTTGAGATGTGGCATCATCCTGTTCTGAAGCTGATCCACAAGCCAGGGTAGCTCAACCCATGCTCACCGAGTGCATTGGAAAGATATAAAATCATAGAACGGAATCATTAAGGTTGGAAAACCCCTCTGAGATCATTGAGTTCCCCCATGAACCCAGCACTGCCAAACCCACAACTAAACCATGTTTCAAATGCCACATCTACCTGTTTTTTGAGACTTCCGGAGACAGGGATTCCACCGTTTCCCTGGGCAGGGTGTTCCAGGGCTTGCCAACTCTTTCAGGGAGGAAATTTCTCACCATATCCGACCTAAACCCCCTGACACAACTTGAGGCCATTTCCTCTGGTCCTGTCACTTGTTCCCTGGGAGGAGACACCGACCCCATCCCCAGCTCCAACCCCCTTTCACACAGTTTTGGAGAGCAGCCCAGCCCCACTGGCACAAACCATTTTCTCTCCTACATACTTGTCATCAAGAAATAGCAGAATATTCAGCTAAGCTCAACTGACTTGCAAATGTCCTACTCCAGCCCCAGATGAGCTGTGGCAGTGTCCCTGCTGCCAGTTCTGCTCTCCCCGTGCCTGACCACCCTCCCTGCAGAGCAGAGACCTGCTGATCCCCAGGGGAAAAGCCACTGCAGGTGCGTGAGGCACAGGCAGATAAAGTGTTGTGGTTTGCACGGTTTTTGCTAAGCTCAGCTGGCTGATGGGCTTTCAGCTAGATTAATTTAAAAGGAAAGATGAGAAATGGTTGACAAAATGCTAATGTGCTCAAATAAATAAACTAATAGTTTGATTTCCCTCTTCAGCTGCTATTAGAAAGCTGTGCTTTAAATGCAGTAGAAAATCATTCCCATTACAAGCCCATTCCAAAGCACTTAAAGGCTCCCTTTGATTTTAAATGGCATTTGGTCAAATTTTATGTAGCAACTAGCTGGTATTCTAAAAATGTCCAGTTTCTCTACAGTCCTCGGAAGTGTTGCCTCCAGGACCATTAATTCCAGGAAGGCTGCAATTGCCAGGAACAATATCTCTGTATTTACACAACATGTATTTTGCATCAGCTCTAACTCATGCCAGGCAAATTAGATTGTACTTGAGAATCCCAGAGCATGGGGAAAGGCCACGAGCCCATGATGTGGTGCTTCAGGGGTCATCCCTGCTCTCAACTGTGGCCCACAGAAGTGGTGCCAGCCACAAAACACAAATGTGCTCTGGTGAGCAGGCAAAGAGCTGGGCTTAGTGCTCTGACTCCTCAAACTCAACCAGAAAAGCTTTCAGCCATCATTTCAGATCTCTATTCAGCCCATGGTTACAGCTGCAAATCCAAAATGCAAACCCCTTTGCCATTAATCACATTGTTGATGGGACAGCCAAGGTTTCATTCAAAGCTAAGGGATTACTGCTTAGTCACTAAATGCAGTTTAAATTCATTCTACACCATTTATCATTTCTCTCCACTAAGGAAGGCTCAAAGTTAATTAAAATATGCCCTCAATGAGCAATTAGGCCCAAATGCAGGCACTTCAGGGCAGGGGGAAAGCCTAAAGCACCACCCACAAAACCACTGCTTTAAGCAGAGGGATCTTGAGTTCTGCCTCAGGCTCAGGTCTGGTCCCCTTAAATGGTGGGAGTTTTCTTTAGAGCCTTCAGATCTGGATTTTTTCTTATATCAAAAATAGCTGCTTTTTTCCCTTAAAAATAGCTGCTAACTTCAGAGTTAAAGACCATTTTAGAAACTGGTTTCTCTAACCTTGCTCACACACCTCCTGCATCTCCCTGTTTGTGTGAAGCCTTTGGGGCTGCTCCATCTTGTCTCTGCTCCTTGCAATCCCTCACTGAGAGAGCCCCATTGGTGGCCTGTCCCTGTCTGGAATTACACTGCACTGGCCCAGATTGGAGTTGCTGATCAACTCTCTTTCTGGCTGTCTGGGTGGGCACAGAAAGGCCCCTCCTGGAAGGGGTGAGGGTCTCTGTGCTGTGGCTGCTGGAGGAGTTTCTGAGTTGTTTCTGCACTGCACAGGTCTGATCGCTGGATGTCATTAGCAAGGATCGTGGAGCTGCTCCTTCCTTGCCTTTGGTTTGAGCTGATTGGTATCTTTGTAATTTAAAAGACAAGAATCTGAGGAAAGAGTGGGGTAGTTTTGTTTCTATCTCACCAGCTCTTGGTTTGTAAATTCTGGGCATGATTTTGTGTGTCCAAATGCATTTACTGTTTGCAGGCAGAACTGCACAACAGCCCCCAGTTTGTTGTGAACTGGTTGTGAAGGCTGAGACTGAGAGCTGCTGGTGGGATTTGGATACCAATTCCCCATTCAAATTAATCCAAATCCCTTCGGTAGTTCTGATGATCTCAATAAATGAGATTTTTCTGCCAGTGACTTCAAATGCAGAGCCTGCCATGAGATTGGTCATGGAAGCAGCATGGCTTTTATCTCACTCCCTGACCTACATTCCCAGATAAGGTTTTCTTTCTTGTCTGGGAGCACTTCTGAACAGACAGCAGGTTTATCTTGAGTGGTGATTCCTCAGGGGCTGTTCTGTGTAGAGGAAAAGAGAGGGAGCATTTTCTGATGGCCCAGGTGTGTGTCCATGGGGTGGGATGGTCACTGAAGTGGGGAACAGGGAGAAAAGTGCTGTATAACTACAGGCTACAATATCCCATCCAACAGCATCCAATTTATTTTCCTTTGGGAGGACTGCAGGCTCCCTCAGCAGCTCTCAGCTGGATTCTGGAGAGCCCTTGGTGGCCAAGGAGCAGAGTGGTGGTTACAGTAGGGTGACAGGGCTGCCCCACACCAGCCTGAGGTGCACCTGCAGTAGGTGGGTGCTGATGTCCAGCTGCAAACCTGACTGACCCAGGGAATGGGTCCGTACTTCATTTCACAGTGATTTCATGGGGACAAAGTGCTCATTTCCAACAGAGCTGATGATGAAAAGGGTGAGGCCTGTGCTTGTCAAAGCAGGATTTCTCTGAACCTGAAGGGAAGCTGAAGTGAGTAGAAACAACCCTCCCCATCCACTGCCTCTGTGCTGTGTTAAACCAGCTTTCCTTTTCTTACCTGTCACAGCCTTTAATGCACAGCTGGCATCCCTCAGCCCCTGATGCCCATCATCCCCCTCCTGCTGGGAGTTGCCAGCACCACCAGCCCCATGTTTCCCTCCTCCAGCCCTGATGCTTTGCCACTGCTGTGACCCTAATTTGCCTGTGCCTCTGTTTGTCCCCACCTTTGCTGCAGCCCACCAGCTTTGGCTCCTCTTGCAAAACCTGGTTGCTTGAGTAGAACCTCAGTTCTCACTAAAGTAAAAGTATGCTCCAGAAAGAGCCAGTTCACTCCAAAGCTTCAGTTCTCCAAACCTTGCTGCACCTAACACCAACCTCCTACTGCTCCATGGGCATGTAGCAGCTGCTGCTGAGGGAGCCTGGAACCAACACTGTTTACAAATGCCCAACTCTACCCTCTCCCCAGCTCCCCCAACCACAGCACTGCTCCCTGTCCTGCACCAGGTGTCCTGAGTTGCAGCTCTCACCTGCTCTGGAGAGCAAAGGTGATGGGTTTCAGTGTTTGAGAGACTTGCAGGATTATGTGGCTGCTGAGAAGGCATCACAGTGTTGGGCCTCAGCTGCAGAAGGGGTGAGGTGTGAAGGCCCTTTGTGCCTCTGCCATGAGGGTGAGTATTTGCTACAGTGCCTGTCCCAGGGGGACCTGCTGCTGATGCACAGCCTGGCTGGTTTCATGGGAAGCCATTGCCTACAAAAAGCTTTGCAAGGCATTGAATGAGTGTGGAAAGATCCTGGGAGCTGGTTCTGTTAGTGACCTGGGAGGGTGAGAAGGTGTTTGAGTGGCAAGTCACAACCCATGTGTTGTGGACCAGCCCTGCACTGAAAATAATGCCCCATGGAATGCAGTAATGGAAACAGCAACTGGATGGAAGGATTTTATTTGTTTCCTCTGTCAAAAGCAGTGATACATGCAGTTGGTACAAGACTTGCTAGGCATTAGTGTCTTAAACATTCACATGGAGAGAAATTTAAATGGCAGCAGAGCAATGAGGACAAGCATCACTTAAACCCCAGTGTTTACCTGAGAAGGCAGGGGCAGGTGTGGAGGAGGCAGAGCAGGCCAGCACCTCCCAGGTTCAGCTCTTTCCATCAGCTTTAATAAATGCAGGATCCACCTTCACTTTTGTTCTTCCTGTGTGGTTCGTTGGAAACAAAGCTGGGAAGCAGCTCAGCTCCATGGTGCTAATGAGTTTCAACAGGAGAAAAAATATTTGAGGTAAGAGATGTGAGGATGAGAAGCTCAAACACTCTCACCTTTTGGTCCTTGAGCGTATTTACACTCGTGTGGGTACTGAGCAGAAGTTGCCTTCTGATTTAATCTGCTTGAGGGTGGTTTGGAAATCACTTGTGAGTATTTTTATAATTGCAGCTTTCCAAAGCTGTTTCTCATCCTTGCTGCTGTTGAGCAAACAGCCTGGTCCCTGTGCTCTCCACTGTGCCAAAACATTTATTCCTAGTAGTAGTAATAATTAGGCTGGTATTGCTTTGCAGTTCTCACCTACTTCTCTTGGTTGGCTACAGAGAGTGTGGCACCAGACACAGGTACCTGAGTTTGCTCTGCCCACAGGAGAAAGTGCCATGGACAGACGGTTTTTCTGGATGAAGAAGTCTCCGTGTGGCAGGGAGGGATGGCCTGGGGGTGTGCCCACCACTCCACACTGGGACCTCACAGCTGTGTGGGAATGCTTTTTGTCCTACAGGCATCCCATGTAGCAATAACAACATGGTTTGTTATATAGATGTTGTGTGCTGGATGGTTGTAACATGCACATATGGTTTTTTCCATGTTTCAGTCTTACAGCGCCAGGCAAAGCACAGTCAACATTGTCAGCATGGTCAGGAAGGCGAGAATACAGAAGCACAGATATGTAGGGACACAGAAAGTATTATTCTACATTCAGGTCCTGTGAGCAGCATCCCCAGGCTGCCCCTCAGCCAAAGCTGCTCTTCAGAGCTGCCTGTGAGTTCATGGGGCTCCTGCATCTGAGCAGCAAATTCCATGGGTGCCCACGGGGTGCAGCCCAGCTGTGACAGTGCAGAGACCAGCATGATCCCTAACTCTTTACAGCTGGCTCCAGAACAGCCACAGCACTGGCGTGGCAATGCCCACCCAGGGCTCCTCACTCTGCTGCTGCCATGGGTAGGTCAAGGAATAACGGGAGAAGAGCTGTGCCAGGGTAAGCGACAGGAAAATCCCCACCCAAGGAGTTCTGATATTCCCCACGTTGCCCTCTGGAAAATCCTCTTAAAAGACTTGTTATTGTTTTGAAGAAATATTTCTTTATGCAACTGCACTACCAGATGACCCCTCCAGTGGGACCCTGGTGCTGACACAGGGATCTACAATGGGTTTCCCAGTAAATGCATGTCAGAGAAAGCACATTTTGTACTGTCCGAGCAAAATGGCCACAATGTTCCTTTCTGAATAACTGTCCCCAGGAGTGAGCAACATCTGGCTGCTTGGCATTGGCTGGAAAACACTGGTATTGCCATGTTCCCACAGGTCACTGCTTCTCCAGCACAGATGGGGTTTGTGCTCTCTCCAGCTTTTCTTCATGCTCAGGGCAGTTCTAGGCAGTAGGTGGGAGGAGATGCTTTATGAACTGCTGGCTTTCCAAAATGAAAACTGATTGCTGTTTCCTTAGCAGATGAGACTCTGAATTGTCCCTTTGCCCATGGATGAGGGTTATGATGGGTCAAAATAGTCTGCCTGACTTACATGCATGTTCAAGCCATGTTTCTGTGTGAGGACTCCAGGGAGAGCTGCTAGAGCACAGGGTGGTTATAACTTGTGAATAAAATTATTCCGAGCAGCTACTTCTTCACACTTCAGCAATGGCTGGGAGCAAACAAGCTTTTATCTTTGCTTCTTTCCAGATGCATCTATGCTCTGAAATCCAGTTGTGGATTGTGGCTTTTTTAGGTACCTGGAAAGACTCGAAGTATCTCTGCTTAGTGGGGACATCACCCATCATGTTTTTGTCAAAGTGAGAAGTTTCTCTCCCTTCTTTTTCATCATTGCCTGCTGTGTTGAACAAACTCTGCTTTCTTACAGAGGAGTGCAGGGCTGGGTTTCCCACCAGCTTCCCTCTGGCTGAGGATGCTGATAGCTCCTCAGTGTTAATGGACACAGGACCATTTTCTTTCTGACTCTGGTTACTCCCTAGAACTGTTCCCTCATCCCTTCTGAGATACCTCAGCTCTGAGCAGACCACTTCTTTCTGAACTGGCCTTGGGGAGGGAAGCCTTGGAAAACTGAAAACTCGTGGAAAACTGGTTTTCCCTGTGGCATTTTCTTTCAGGATTGTGGGATAAAGGTCACCATTTGGGGCAGAAGAATTACACTGGGAGTAACCAGTGCTGGCACTTTTACCATATGAAGCCTTGGAGGAGCAAAGATTTCCTGTGTGGGTGTAAATCTGTTCCAGGGGGTCCTCCCTGGACCAAAAATCAGCTTCTGCAGGTGGGACTTTTCCCAGTGGCATCACATTTGAGATGAAATTGGTCAGTTTGCATTTTGACTTTTCCTGCTGTGTCCCTGCAAGGGATGGAGAACATGACACATCTTCAAGGGTCTTCAGGGTCTTTTTGTCCTGAGCCTTATGTCTGCTTTCAGGAAGGGCTGGAAAGGTAGGTCTGGCGAGGTGACAGATGGATTGAATGTAGTCATCACTGGAGTATGAGTCTGGGCTGGTTGTGGTGCTTCCAGGGTGCTTTGGGTTGTTGGTTGGATCTTCCATCGCTTCCTCGTGGGTTTCACGGATGGTTGGGAGAGGCTTTGAAAGGCTCAGCCTGATCCGGGGTGCCATGGCTGCAGGGAACAGAGCAGGCAAGATCAGCATGTGAAAACCAGCTGCAGTAAAGAAGTTCTGGGCTTGTTTCTGTGAATTCCACACTACCTGAGCCCCCTGATGTCTTCTTGTGGGAAACAGTTCTGTTTGTACAAAAGAAGCCAAGTGATGAAGTGCAGCAGCAAATAAAAGGCTCATTAAGGAGATAAGCAATGGTGCTCCCTCCTGGAGAGGGTGTGGGGCAGGGGCATGAGCTTGTTTCACTGTCCCTGTTGCAGCAGCAGGGCACAAACTACTCTCCTTGTTTAATACTCACATGTCTGTTCACTGGAACAGGGCTCTGAGTTCACCCATGTCCGAGCAGGCAAGAGCTGAACTGGACAGGAGAGGAGCTGACCTGCCCCTGTGGGGAGCACCATGTAAGTAAAGCAGCATTACAGCTGGTCTGGTCTAGAAGCTGTAGGTGGGACTGTACAAACATGGTCACTTTTGTCTCTGCCAGTGGTTCATAAATGTAGTTACGGGGTGGTAGATCCCTCCCTGTGTGCTTACACAGAGTCAAAGGGATTTAATTCATATCCTTTGTATTCAAATAGTCATCCTCAACTTCTTTTAAGATGGATTTCCACCAAACTGCTCTCACTATTCAGTTAAACATATTGAATTACAAACACTTTGAGATATAAATTGAGCTGCAGTGTTTTCTGACTGTACTGATTATTTTTTTCCTCCAGTGCTCTCCCCTGTGCTTTGCTTATCTCCCCTTCTGGCAGAAATGACCACATAGCCTGGATTTTTTTTTTTAACTGCCTCCCCCAATGAAATTTGTATGTGACTAATCTGCCAGCACAATATAGCTTTGTTGTGTGATTAAACGCAGAAGTGCTTTGCTAGCTATTCTAATGCCTTGCTTGCCATTGCTGGAAATAAATCTGGCTTTGTTGAACCTCCCTGCAAAGCTGCAGATCACACACAGAGTATAAGTGAGCAGCTCGTGCCGAGCCCAGGGCAGAGCTCCAGAGTGCCCATCCCTCCCCAGGCAGCTGCTGGCTCTTACTGGTTTTTCTCAGGTGCTACTGGTAAAATCAGCCAAGCTGAGATTTGCTGATCTGAGAGCTGAAGATGCCTATTTTGAACCTGATGGCCTTTTGATTGTCCTTTTTCCTGTCTGCTCCTTTTTTCTCATGTCTTTATGCCTTAAGGAGAAGGCTTGTTCCTTTGCCTTCCCTCCCAGCTCTTGTCTGAGCTCGGGTGGACAGATGCTCCCGATATGCTCGAGCATGTCATGACAAATCACGATAGCGCCAATCAGTAACCAAGTCTTGCCAACCCACCCTTCCTTTGGAAGGAAATCAAACTACCTATTTACAGCAAAACTCTTCCAATGGGATGGATCGGTTCCAGCCTGGCTGCCATCTCCCTCGCCCTGGGCACCGCGCTGGCATGGCCGAGGTCACCTTCCCCCTTCCCACCAGCCCCCCGGAGAGCAGGACCCCCAGCCCTGCAGCCTTCCCTCCACCACGCCTTGAGCATCACTGGCTCCCAGCGCCCCGACTGTTCCCAGCGACACCCCGGGCACAGCCCATGGCCAGAGCCCGGCTCATGCCACCCCCTCGCCTTACCTGTGTGGCTGCGGCTGCGGGGCACGGGTGGCTGTTGTGTCCCCTGGCTCCACGGCTCTGCCCTGCTCTCTCCTCCCTGTTTTCAGCACGGGAGATGTGCTGTCTAACACTAACCCATGCGCCAGCTCCCTGCCTCAGTCAGCTGATCCCACTGCCTGTTTTGTTGCTGTTGCTAAATATAACCCTCTGGCTGCCTGCCCTGCCCGAGCCGCAGCCGGCAGGCGCCGTGGCATCGGGGCAGGCAGGGCCACCCCGGCCCCGGCAGGACTGGCCACGGCGCATCCCTGCGGCTCAGCTGCCTGGCCAAAATTCCCCATGTGGAAGGGCCCGCGGTGCCGCGGCCGTGGGGCAGGAAGGGCTGCCTGAGCTCCGAGCTGGGATGGGAAAAGAGGAGCCGTGGTACCTTCATGTTTTATTGCTGAAAAGGGAATCCGTAGGTTTTGGGGCTGCTTTTGCTCCTCAGCCTTATTTTGTGAACGAATTTGTGCTGGTTTGCCCAAGAGACAGGGGAGTTTTACAGCATCGTTATCGCTGCTCTGCTCTTCTCCGTTCTCACAGCCGTACTGTGCCGAGCATACATCCCTGGGCTGATCCCGCATCCCTGGGCTGAGCCTGTATCCCTGGGCTGATCCCACATCCCTGTGCCGAGCCTACATCCCTGTGCCGAGCCTACATCCCTGGGCTGATCCCACATCCCTGTGCCGAGCCTACATCCCTGGGCTGATCCCACATCCCTAGGCTGAGCCTACCTCCATGTCGCTGAGCTCCCCGTGCCATTCCCCGTGGGGGCACAGCCGGGGCCCCTCCCTGGGCTCTGCTCCCCTCCTCCCGCCCGGCATCGCCCCCGTTTTTGTTTCGCTGAGACCACATAAGTGCATTACGGCAAATAATTGCTTTGCCAGGAGGACTGGCAGCGTCCGACCTTGCGGGTCCCTTGGCAGCCGGGATTTGCCTTTGTTTTCTGGCTTATTAACATGCTGCAAACTGACTGCAGTTCGTGAATAACCCCAGTGTCCCTCTCATAGCCTCTCTTGCAGCGTCACGTTGGGTGGGAAGATGAATAGTTACGTTGCAGCAAAATCTTCCTTCTGTATTTATTTCCCAACACTGTCCTCAGAGGCAGCCCCAACAGCTGCTGCTCCTTCCCGGGGAACAGCCACACCACACAACGTCCCTGAGTGACTCAGGCCAGGGAGTGTGACTGCATTTCTGAACCTTGCTGCTCCCCACACTGCCGGTCCTGAGCTGCTACGAGGGATGGAGAGAAAAGCAGAAATCCTAGATTAAAAGCACTGCCTTAGTTTTAATGCAAATATTCTCTGTGTTTCCAGAATTCAGGCTCGGATTGGCTGTAACTGCTGATTTGGTCACCCAAGCCCACATTCATCATCCAGGTTCTTCCTTTATCTCTGGTGGAAAGAAATAAGCAGCTCAACAGACTCGTGCATCCCTTCAGGGTAGGATTCAAAGTAGATTATATTTTTCTGGAAATAGCCATTGCTTAGCATTTCAATTTAACAGGTGTGTAAGCTTATGCTGTTTGTCTGGACTTGTGCTGCCAAAAAGCTGAAGTTAGCTAAAATTACCCTCAACCTTCATGCATTAAATTTACTAACAGCAATGACAGCTGGGATCATGCCATAGTAAAAACTTGCAGTTTAAATTTTTCCTTCTTGCTTGTGGGCAACGTAATTACCATCAAAAGGAAAAACCCTCAGACCCCAGCTATTCCAAGCAGCTGTAGTGCAAAACTTGGGAAAGCCGTTTTGTGAGGAAAATGACTGATCTGGAAAAAATTCCACATATACAGATATGCATGGTTAGGTTCTTTTTAGAAAAAGTCTTCAAGATGCTTCCCCTCTGTCCTTCTGGCTGGAGACACCTCCTTCTCAAAGGTCTGATGGAATCCATGGAACTGAGGCCATGCAAGGCATCATGTTGGCTGTGGCCACCCCACCAGAGAGGGCAGCAGCTCTGAGAGCAGCTGAATCAGGCTTGGGATATCATGTGCCTAACAGGGTCAGGAAACCTTCTAAAGCTTTTCCATACCATCATCCCTTGGCGTGGTTTTGGTCTTGTCCAGACAGGGCTGTGGAGACCTCACACCCCCTCCTCGCGCTGTGCAAGAGCCTCCAGAGTGATCCAGGTCCTCAGGAAATGTGATTAGCTAAGGTATTTCTTTATGAAACTCCCCTGAAAATATGGGCCTGCAATAAAAATACCCTTCATCTGTTAAAATTAGTTTCTTTCAGGCATCTGGTGTTACTGTAAGAAAATTACTTTGGTTTGAGTCACTGTTACTGGAATTCCTCAGATAATGCCAGTATAAATGCTTTGTTCTCCATCATGTTTTTTACATTCTGGATAATATGAAGGCTAAAATATAAATTAAAAAATACCAGATACAGCTTAAAAAGTAGCTGTGATTAACCAAATACAATATACCTCTTGGCTTTTTACCTCAACCACAGCCATTCTGTTAATGTAAAATAAAAAAGACACAATTTTGAATGCTTGTTGCAAAACTGATGTTCATAGATGTTTTTCAGGCACTTCTGAGGATGGTTCTTGTTAAATCATCCCTGTCCCCTGTACTTATTCTCCCTGAGAGCATGGTGAATCAGCATTCCTGGGTGCATGAAAACCATCACCAAATGGGATTAATGGCAAAAGAAAACAGCAACAGCAGCAGTGCCTGAGCTGCAGAGGAAAACACCAGTTGTTAGTTCTGCAGGGTTTGGTTGAGTGTCTAGGATAAAAATGCTGACAGTTGTTTTTTTGGTTTGGTTTTCTGTTTGTTAGTTTTTCTTTTTGGAATGCTTCCAGTTTCTGGGAAAGCCTTGTATCCAAGCAGTGTAGCAGAGTTTGGTAAGTGTGACTCTCTTTTGGACATTTTTGAAGTTTGTTGCTGTTCAGATAAACAAACCAATTAATCTTTGGGAGCCCTAAATGGATACTAAAGTCAATTGCCATTATGGATATTTTCAGGAAAAATGCCCTTAATGTCAAATAAGGGCTCAGGGACAGTGCCAGAATTCTTGGCTAAAGCACCAGCCCTGCCAATGATGCTTCAGAGATAATATTTGCCTTGGAATATTGCGAGGAATATATATATAGGGGGGAAAAATCACCTTATGCTTTCCAAAATAATGAATCTATACAGAAAAGATAAAAGAATCAAGGCTTCAGCCTGGTTTGGCAAACCATGACCTGCATAGGTGCCAGGGGAGCTGGGCAGCTGTGATGAGTTCCCTGGCTGGATGCAGGTCACACCTGGTGGCCCTGAGGTGACAGCTCAGTAATGCCACAGTGCTGCCCTGCTCATGCCTGTGGTGACAGAGCTGAGCCTGGCCCATGGCAGGGGATGGAATGAGATGATCTTTAAGGACTCTTTCAACCCCAACCATTCTGTGATTTTATGTTTTTATGTTCATCTCTAAAAGTTCAGGAAAGGAAAATGTTTTGACCTGATTTGTGCCAGATTCCAGATGATTTGTGTTCTCTAATTACAGCCCCCACCCCATTAACCTCCTATGCATTAGAGCAAGCAACTACTACAGTAGCAGCGAAGATACTGCCATGAAACATTAATGAGCTGTTTTCATATCAACCAGCCAGAGCTTGGTGGGAAATGTCACATCCACAGCTGTTGCCTTGACTGCAGCTCACACAGGAACGGGTGGTGGCTACTCGAGCAAAACCACTGTCATTGGTGCTCACAGATTTCCTGGAAATTACTGGGTATTTCTTGGTCTTGTGGGTGAGGAGCTGGTGGTTGTGAGGGCTGAGTGGCTGCAGCTCGTCACCATGTGGCACAAGGCTTGTTTGCAGGAACTGAGCTCTCCATCCAGTGGGTGGAGGCACGTTGGGAGCCTTTGCAAAGGCTCAGAGTGATTTAGGCACTTATTTTCACTGGGATTTCAATTGAGCTTGGAAAATGACTCCTGGAAGCCTTCACTGGGAATTTCTAGGCATGCCAGTGTCATGGCTTCATGGTCTTTCTTTGGTATTAGTTGCCCATGGCTGGCAGAGAGAGAGAGCTAAAGTACTTTGAAGTCTCAGAAGTGCAAACCATGGTGACAACTCAGTGACAACTTCCCCTGGGAATCCAGCCCAGGCTATTTATTTAAAAGAATACAAATATTTTACTTTTATAATATTTATATTTTATATATATAATGTTTATATATTTATACTGGTCTGCATTTGGTTACATTGTACCTGTGCATGGCTGCATTTTTGCATACATTATTTTAGATTTTATGCTGAAGTGTCTGAACTTGGTGTGGATTGGTTCCTTTTGGATGCACCCCATGAAGAGGCTGGAGAGCTGAGCACTGTTGATTGTGGCAGAGCTCAGTGGGGACACTGTGCTGCCATCACTTGAAAGCCTTCTCCTGCCTGGGGTCCCATGAAACCCCCTGTCCTGCCAGAAGCAGGGTCACCTGAGACAGGTTTGTCTTCCCAAAGCTACTGTGTTTCTTTAATAAAAGATTAAAAGTATTACATGCCAACCATCGGTGGAAAACCCTGCAATGTTACTGGATCCTAAACTTCCTTCTTTTCAGAGGAGCTGGGCTGTGTTTTGATGCCCTAAGAAACAGCAACCCCAGAAAACAATTCTTGAGCTCTTTTCTGTGGTTTGGGCAGTGGGGCTGATCAGGGCTCTGTTTCTCCATGGCTGCCACTGTCTGTGTTTCTCTCCCTCAGGATCGCTGCTTGTTCCTCAGCCCCCAGCTGCTGGTAGGGCATGGACAGCAGCACAACAGCATCTTCAAACACATCCACACTGTGGTGGGGACTGAGCCGAGCTGGTTTTACTCCATCTGCTCCTTCCTGCGGCCCCGGGGATGCAGAGAGCCCATCTCAGCAGACCAAGGGATTTTTCACCCTGAGACTGAAGTCCAATCGCACTTCTTGTGCCGTGCCACCATCTAGTGGTAAGTCTGCTCGGCGCTCGGCATCCCAGAGGTGCAGCGGCGGGTCCTGCACTCCCGACCTGCCGGGAACCGCTGCTGGGCGGGCTGCGCTTTTCTCGCCTGCGCCTGGTGGGAGCACTGTGCTGATGAACCATCAAACCCAGCGGATTAACTGGGATGAAGTTTCTGCCACTTGTGTCACCCTGCTCTGCTCCTTCCTGTAATGAGTTTTCAGAAGTGCACTCGTACTTGATGCTCTGCGGCTCCATCGCTTCGGTCCCTGCTCGGCTCTGGGAAGCTGCTGATGGAGGAAGGACTGCGGAAGGGTGATGGGGACAGGGGCAGGGAGAGGGAGCAGAGCCACGTGATGCACCTGCACACATATCCACCTGCACACACGAAGCTCTCGTGGGGTTTCAGGGCATTCACCCCCCAGAAGAGCTCTGTAGCATTTTTTTTACCCCTGTGGGCAAAGCCAAGTGTGAAGTCAGAACCTCATGTGGGAGCCTGGAAATCATTCTGTGTCCCCCTCACTGTGGGAAGGAGCAGTCAGATTTGCATGGCACTTTGGAGAAGCTACCTTCTAGTTGAAAATAACCTGCAAAACTGCTTTCCTGGCCTGGAATTGCTCCTTGTGCTGCTATTTTATTTTATTTTATTTTATTTTATTTTATTTTATTTTATTTTATATCTATTTTATTTTTATTTTTTATTTTTTTATTTTATTTTAATTTATTTTTTATTATTTTTATTTTATTTTTATTTATTTTTTATTTTAATTAATTTATTTTATTTTTATTCTTTTCTTTTCTTTTCTTTTCTTTTCTTTTATTTTATTTTATTTTATTTGTTTTTTTCTCTGGAGACACACCGTGGTATTCCCCAACTAGTTTGTTCATTTCTGCACCCCCAAGCTGTGAATCCCTCTCCCAAGACATGCATATTTGCCCAGGAAGGCTCTGGTTTACCATCACAGGCTCTTTGCTCTGCTAAAGCTACCTCTTACTGGTGTTAGTGCTGCAAGCAGATTTGTGGGAAGCCCCATCCACAGCCCATTTCCTCATAATGAATCGGGTAACCCTGCAGAGCACGAGCAAGGGCTGCCCTCAGACAAAAGGAAGGGGAGAATATGCACACCCAGTCAATTAACTCATGGCATGTATCAAAAAGCTGAGCCCAAAAACCACCCAGCCCCAGTGCCCTGGCACAGCCTCACAGTGCATGGGCCAATTTTATCTCTTCCAAGGCCAGAGCAGTGATTCCCATGAAGGCAGTGGGGTCTCCCCTCAGCTCCTGTCCAGGATGGGGGTCTTCAGGCACAAGACTGTGGTTGTAGATGTTGAGACCCACTTTGCAGTGCAATGCCTGGGGCTGGCATTTAGCTTAGAGCTTGTGCCAAATCACACAAGGTGGGTTTGTTCTTGTGGGGATGCACAGAGCCAGGCAGGGCTTTGTGCACAGGAGCAGGTGAAACACCAGTGTTTGGTGTCCGTGGGTGCCACAGGAGCAGCACAGACATCACCCGTGGAAGTGAGACAGAGCAGCTTCCCTTCAGCTTTTCTCTTTTAGGAGAACATTTCCTTTTCTACCACTTCCAGGGAGCTTGTGCTTTAATGCACACACTGCAGTGAGCTGGGGAAAAGTTAGACATGGAGAGGAAGACCAGGGGGAGAAGGAGGGGTGTTGGACATGTCTGATCCCACCATGGGTGTCTCTCGTGTCTGGAGTGAGCCCCTTTCCCATGGCCACTCTAAAAAACTCAAAATTTTCGTGTTGTGGAAGCAAAAGGCAATTAAATATAACCCTTGTCAATACTGTATGAATTGTCATAGTAAATGAACCCCAGGTTTGGGTTGGTCTGCTGTTTCATCAGGGCATTTAAGTAAGCAAATGACTTTCCAGATGGAAAATGCTGAGGTGGTTTGTTACCTGATTAAAGAACATGTTGGATATGAATGCACTGAATGGTGCTCACTGAATAATCAAAGTAAGGAGGGATCTTTCAAGTCCTGAGGCAAAAAACTTCAATTAGATGAGAGAGATTCAATTATGCTTTAAAGGGAATCTGGCTACTTGTGTGCAAGATACAGCAGGAAAATATATGTAGAAGAATTTAATGGAAAGATCAATTATTTTATCAATAGGACATGCAAAGTGGAATTTACTCATCAATCCTGAACTGAGCCTTTTAAGGAGATGATACATGGACCAGGATGGATTTTGGCCTCCAGCAGGTTTAAGTGAGTTTGATTAATTTCTGTGCAGTTACCAACTGAGGTTTTGGTCCAGAGCCTTCATGATTTTCAGCTTTGGATAATGGGTATTGTAACAAGGAGGCAGGACTTTGGCAGCAAGTGTATCCCAATCCCACTTCGTTAAGATAAAGTTGTAGAAATTGAATTGGGTTTGAATCTGAAGGTGTTGGTTCCTCCTCCTCCTCCTCCTCCAGCATCTCTGTATAATGTTAATTCAATGAAAAAAGCACAGGGAAAAGCCAAACACTT
The DNA here is from genome assembly GCA_026770055.1 of Myrmophylax atrothorax. Classification (NCBI taxonomy): domain Eukaryota; kingdom Metazoa; phylum Chordata; class Aves; order Passeriformes; family Thamnophilidae; genus Myrmophylax; species Myrmophylax atrothorax. Next base: position 7,414,714 of record JAOXXN010000191.1, on the reverse strand, counting down.
CTTTTTTGCAAAAGAACACAGACATTTGAATTTAATAAATTATAAAATTAAAGATTCTAATTTGTATATACATTTTTAATATACAAGAAATGGCTATTTATTGCAATTTCTGTTAAGGCATATGTAAGTGAATGGAAGTTGCATATAGATACTCAGATGAACATAGCTAATACTGTGCACTGTAGGTGAGTAAATAAGACATTAAATGCATTATGTAATAAAATAAAACATAAACCCCTTTGAGTACTGGTAAAGCACCATTTCTAGAATTCTCAAAATATCTGAAAGCATTCTATGGAGATGTTGTGAGACTCTATATACTGAATGGATATATGAATATAAAAAGTGATGCATTCGTAACGGATTACAGAAATTTTTAAAGGAATGTTGGTGAAAAAAATGGCAGATGATTGGAGCTGAGGGAAGCAGAATTTATTTGGGAATTGTTTTTTTCGTGAGAGGCTGTCACTTGGATTTTAAGTTTAGACCAGCAGAAAAATGACAATTTAGGAAGCTGTGTACTTGCATGCTTAGGTTGCAAATGCATTGCTTCATGTGAGCACAGTGCTTTAGCACTTAGATCTCTGAGATAGTCTCTGCAGGAATATATTTATTTATAAGCCTGCTTTACTTTCTGGGGATTAGGTTACATTAAATTACCACTTTCTGCTCATTATATCTCAAAATGCAGCACCTGGGCAACAACAAACCAGTTACAGAAGGCACACCATGGTAATGCTCTTGCCTAATTACAGTATTTTAGAAAAGATGAAACAGTTGTCAAAGTTCAACCAAGAAAAAAGAAAAAAGAAAACCAAATTTTCCACTGCATGACATGGAACAAAGATCAGTTGAGAGGAAACCCCCACCTGTTGCCTGGGGCTGCTTTTTCTTTATCAGTAGAGCCCTGTGTTGTGTTTTCCAGTAGAAGAGATTAATATGTTCTTAGGAAACAACCCTCATAGGGAACTGCTGAAAAAAATACCTTCTGAAGAACTCATGGCAGTTTGAAAAGATGTTATCTTTCCTGGTCTGAAGAGACTTAATTTCCTCTCTCATACAGGAAGACTCTGGAGAGAAACCCTCAGCCTCCCACTGTCTTGATCAATCTGCACTGAAGCTGCTGCTTCAAATATATCAGTATTCCCCAACTAACAACTAGAGAAATAGTCAGTACAACTAAACCAGCAAGAACCACATTGAATTAAATCTCCCAAAAAGTGAGACTGAGAAGGGAGAAAGCCCTTCCTAAATGCAGATGCCATCAGGCATTGCATTGGGTTCCTAATGAACACTGGACCTAATGTAGCACCAGACCAGCTTTCTGGGAGGCTGCTCCTGCTCCCTGAGGAAGCAGAAGTTTCCACCCTATCTGGAAAATTGCTTTTTTTGAGCTGTGGGCACTGCCTCTTCCAATTGCCTGATTGACTAAGCCTATTCCAAAAACTAAGGCAGAACAGAATGCATTGGATGAGTTATCTCAGGCTTCCGGAGGTCAGTGCAATGGGTCTCCATAAAATCCCAGTGAGTAAGACTGGTACCATCCAGGCAGCAAAATTCTACCTCCCCATCTGCGTCAATCCAGCCCCAACCCCTTGCTATCCTTGGGTTTGTAAGGGTTTTTCCTAAGTCTCAGATGCTTGGATGTACTTCTAGGCTATGAAAAAGCTGGGGGTTGTGGCTTATTTTTATTGTCCACAGAGCTAAAAGGATATTAACTTGAAGGGGAAAAGATGAGTTTTATACTAACCACATTTGTGTAAAGGAAATGTGGAAGGCAAGAAATACTGTGACTACAGGCTGGGAGCCCAGCTACAGCTTGTGTCTCCCATGGCACAGCAGCTGGAATGCTGTTGATTCAGACACATCTTCCTTGCTTATAAATAGCATGGTGGGTTTTTTTCCCTTCAGTGCTCATTTCTACATCGCTCTGTTGTGCACAGACATGACCTGACCCTACACTGTTACCAAAACTTGTCCTGTCTGTAGGCAACCACAAATCCCTTGGCACAAGGCTCTGGCAGACAGGCCATGGAGCAGGACTGGGATGGGACACTAAAGATAAGCACCCTATGACTGCGGGAAAACACTGAGTGTTCCAGGAGTTCAAGTCTGTGGTGGGACTCCTGCTGCTGTGCTGCCAAACTGCAGAGCCTGAGTTTTACTTTTCAAAACCAGAACAGATTGTTGTTTGCGCTGGCTGCTGCTTCCACATCTGCTGCCACGTCTGCTCGGCCCAGGAGATGTTTCCCAGTGCTCTGGACTTTTACTAGGCCTGTTATTCTTCCCAGTCTTTGTGGTCGTCAGTGTAACTCCCATCCCTGCACTATCCGAGCTGCTCCAAGAGTATCCCCTGGTTCTCTGGAAGAAGGGGTGCTTGATGCCACCACACCAGCTGAAAACATTCCTCCTCTGCTTTGGCCAGCATCTCCATGAAGCATTATTCTTAGACCAGGTGTTGTGCTTCAAAGAATTCTGGCCACAGTTCAGGTCAGAACTCTTCCACATCTGGGTGCTGCTGTCCGAGGCTTCCGCAGGCTCTCACCTTCCTTCCAGCAGGAATGGCTTCTTTGGAAGAGGAGACTGGGCAGCTCATTCAAATAGTGGGGGCCAAGGGCACGAGGCAGGGTCACAGGGAGCCACATGTGGGTCACCTTGCAAGACTTGTGAAGCTCTTTGCCAGCAGCCAGGACAGAGGAGGACTCACATATTGCTGGAAATGCAGCACATTCCCGATATTTGTGTGACTGTACATATGGGCTTGTTGCTGGCACCACTTCAGACCGAGACCAGCTCAGGCTGCAGGATGAGTTCTTAGTCTCAGACTGGAAAATTTTAACTAGGAGCCATCAGACATACCTAGTGGTAAAAGAGGATTTCAGGGAAGCCCTGGGCTCTGCAGGAGGTTTACCAGCAAAGAGGAAACAAATAGAAGAGTCCTCGCCAGGAAAAAAACTGCTCAGATGCCACCCACAGCAGGAACCAGTCCATGCTCCTTGTCTTGGAGGTGCTAGAGCCAAGCTGAATTCATCTTCTGTTCTCCAGACAGGAATTCAAAATGACCTATGAAAACCATGATGACCCTGAGGGGAAAGGAAGTACTCAAAGGTTTGTCAGGTTACACATCTTAAAGTTTCTAGCAGACCTGGTGCTGTGAATACACATGTGTGAGTGTGTGTGTGTGTGTAAGGGCACAGCAAACAGTTGTTCAATTCTGCACCAATAAACTTCTCCTAAGGAAAGGAAGATAATACAAAATTATTTCCTCAAAAATAACTGCATCCTATGGGGGAAAAAAATGTTTTTCTTAACAAAGCACCAAAGAAAAGACAACAAGGATCCAGTCATCTTTAAGTTAAACAGAATGTGGGTAGAAAAAAAAATCAGACCAATAAAAAAAGCACCAACCAACAACAATCACTGAGGCTGTTGCATTACAGGAACTTAAAGACTACCAAAAATATGGATAATTGTAAACAGAAAGACTAGGATGTTGTCAGTCCAAGTTGGCCCCATCTACCCTAATAAATGTCTTCTGTGTATCCAAAAGTTTCAGAGAATCCATGGAAATTTTTTATGGAAGTATGGAAACTACTGTTTGCTGGTTTTAATTTACACATAAATATATAGCTACAGAATTTTCTATCTATTTTCTAGCACAGTCCTGGTTCAGAAAGCTACGTGAGCACGTGCTGAGCTGTGACCACAGAGGCAGCTCTGGCACAGTCAGCCAGACTGAGTCTGGCATGTCCTCAGGTACCTTCCTGAACTTGGCTGTGTTAGTGCTGGGCTTGTGCAATGCACAGAAGCATCACAGGGTTGCTGACCACCTGCTTGTCAGTGTTAAAGGGTTTGCTTTCCTCCATTCTAAGTGTAACTCCCATTACTATTCCCAAGCAGTTTTACACAGGCATAGAAGATTTAAAAGAGCCCACAACCAAGAAACTTGCTAACCTGGCTTAAGTATTATGGTTTGTTTGGATTCAGTGGAACACTGTAGGGATATTGCACTAATACTCTGCCGTACCCTGTACACCTAACCTAGCCACCAAAGTGTTCAGATTAGCATTTCTCAAACAACCTGTCATCTCCATATGTAGTAGGCTTGAGAATTTGGCATCTCTGCCATAGCACCACTTTGATTTTTCCCCTTCTTTTTGTCTCTTCGACACAGGCAATACTATGATGTTTGTAACATCTCTATAAGAGAAAAATGTTGTTTGTGCCATATTTCCATTTTAGTTTATTTTCCTAAGAGTCTCTTTTTTCATTTTCTCAGCAATCAGCTCCTGAATTCTTTGATTCCTTGTCCTTTCATAAGGCATCCTCCTCCGTGTAATGATGTTGTGCTGTGGTACTTCGTTATCCAACCCATCAACTCTGTAGGGAACATCCACTGCATTGATTTCTGGGTGCTCCTCAGTTGCATTGGAAGGGGGTGCAGGTGTTTTGGAAAACACGGGAGGGCTGGTGGCAGACTGTGTGGTGGACACTCCCATGCCCATGGCAGGGCTGAGGGTTGTCAGGAGCTCCTCCTCAATGATATTATTCTTATTTACATTAGCACTGGTTCCATTGCTGGCCTCTGTTATGTTGCTGTACATGTTACAGGACTTGCAACAGAGCTTATTGTAACCAGGAATGGAGCAGTACCGAGAGAGAACCTCCATGCGACAAAACATTGACTTGTCTCCTTGACAATGATCTTCTGAAAGAGAAAAAGGGAACAGATAAATAAAGAGCATCTTCACATTAATCAGAAAAAGAAACACAGCTGAAGCTTTGGCAGTGGGCAGAGCGTTTGATATTTAAAGTGGGGTGTGAAACTAGCAAATGAGCCTTCTAAAGCAGAAGCAGGAATAATATTAAACCTAAAACTCAGCTCACTTCAAGGACTGCAAAAGCTGATCTGAACTGTTTGTGCCAGCCTCATCCAATCTCTAGAACATAACACTTGACCTTTAGGCCTTGCATTCTGGAAGTGCTACCCTGAACACCCTGCAGCCACCATGAATTGTGTTCCTGTCTTAGTTTAAACTTCAAAACTGATAGTGCTGTGTTGTTGCTAAAGCTACATTAAACCCCTGAAAAATCATCAGGGTTTATATTAAGAAATCTACTTTTTCCCCCTTCACTCCTTTTAATGCTTTTCTAGATCCAAACAGTGACTGACCACAGTCAGGGGTAACAATTTATCTGGAATGTCTTGGGAAAGTCTTATTTTGATGTATACCAGGTAACTCCCAGAATTAATCCATCTCCCATTGGAGTGATATTTTTGCCAGGTAATTCAGCATGTCCCTTGGTCGAGAGAAAAGTAGAGCATTTAGCATTTCTCCTCCTCCTAGAAGGGAGCTGATATTTTTGGAGCAACAAACTCCAGTGTGATGGAGCCAAGCCAGTCCATTAATGACTGGGAGACTCAGTAACAACTCCTGATTTGTGTGACTGATTGAAAAACTGTCATGAAAGAGAAATAATGGTAATAAACAAGCTTTAAGCTGCCAATAGCCATTATGACAATTTGCACTATAATGGAGGTGTTAGAGCAGATCCTGCTCTTGCTGAAATACAGGTGACAAATTGTAGGCTGAGGCATAAAAGTTGAACTGGCCAAACAGTGTTACTGCCTGAGAAATATAAATAGAAGCCTACTCAGATATTACTCAAGCCCTTGTGATTTCTGCTCAGAGGAGGCAGAGGACCATATGAATTGGTGGCAGATGGATGGTGAGGTGGTTAGCAGGCTCCTTGGAGAGAAAGCTACCTGTCCTGTCCTCTGTCCTACATACACACCCCTCAGCTCCTGTGCCTCCAGGATGAAGTAACAGAGCGAGACACTGCAGTGAAGGAAAAATCCCAACACGCAGCCCATGATGAGAGAGGAGTCAGAGGGCTCGGAGGAGAGGAGAGGGCTGAGGAAAAAAGGCAGACTGACCAACACTTGACACCATCAATAACAAAACATTTTCTCTGTGACCAGGGTGCTGAGACAGATGAAATCACTTCAGCCTCTCTCCCTGCTCTTACTACATTTCCAACTACTCTTACAGTAAAGGATGAGTAACTCCAATTACTCGCCTTTATTTTGAGTGCAGCCAGTGGCAGACAGCTCGAGTCAGCCTCTTACTGGAGCTCAGATTTCACCCTCCTGCCACGAGCACTGACTGGTGTCAGCACCCTCCCAGCAAAGGAGAGAAGCAGAGCAGACTCAGAGACATCAAGAGGACTCAGAAAGCGTAGGTGCTGCCGCTTCACTCATCCTCAGTTAACAAAACAGGGCACTGTAGGTGTTTAATTGGCAAACATATCAGTCTAAAATAAACTAATAACTGGTGCTGCTGCTTTGAAAGGCTGGTGCTGGCTGAGGAAAGTGAAAACACCTCCCTTACTTTCGACCTATGCCCTGATTGTTGCATTTTTTGCTGAAAAGCAAAATTCTGGTTCCTGCTTTCAAATGCATTGGTTCACTTTCATATTTTTCAAACGCTAAACTGAAATGCTGTTGGAAATAAACAACAACTCCTTCCTCAGGAACCTAAGAATAGTAGCTTGGTTTTGGAGAGAATTCCAAACCAGTCTTTAAGAGCTGGAACTGATCATTCCTGCATGCACAGCTCCATACAAAGGCCTGCATGTGCCTACACAGCTCTATATGTATTTTTACACACCACATAAGAGTTCCCTTTGAACACTTTGCCTTGTGTTGCATGACCCTTATGCACCTTCTTCCAAATGGCTTGCAAAACAAAAGCCAACAGATGTAACATTTAAATGTGGTTTCAACAAGGCAGGGTTGTGCTTGGCTTTGTAAGAATCACTAAAACCACCTTTAGAAAAATGCCTTTTTTCCTATCAAAAATATGCAATGTCAAGCTTAAAAATACACAGAAATAAACCTGCATTACGTAATAAATTTAGGGATGTCTGATAAGTTATATAAATAAACTCTGCAACTTCTGAATGTAGGAATGAAATTTTGATCCTCTATCCAACGCAAAATATCCAGATTTGCTGAACTTTTATTTATTTTTACTTGCAGTATGCATGACAGACTGGAAGTATATATTCAAAACATCAGTAAGAAAAAAATAAATCAGTTTCACAGTCACTTTGGTACACATTAGTCTCATAAAAAAATATTGAAAAGCAAACTGAATTGGCACATCTTTAATATTATGTTAAATACATACAAAACACTAATAAAATATCCCTGATAAACCAAAGTGCATATAGACATAGTGCACAATGCCCAGATACCTTATTGCACCATTCTCTATAGCCACCCATCTCTTGAAACATCACTAAACATTGTCTATTTAAAGGTAACAGTCATGAATATATTTATACAGTTAAACACCAATTATTTTACATAACAGTATTCAGTGCCAGATACGTGTCTTTGCTTTTTCACCTTGTCATGTAAATTGTTAACATGTTTCAGGAAATTATCATATTAACAGCAAAATTTAATTATGTGATCACATGATAATGACAAGTTTGAAGTGCTACACTGTTGACGACCCAAAGATTCAAAAATGCCACTTTTCCAAAAAATATGATCAAAGCAATAAGGTAGTAATTTGCTCCAAGACTGCAGTTTTACAGTTGATACATTTCTACTGTTGGTACTGACTGTCACAAACAAGTTTATGACTTGTGAATTCCAAATCTTCAACACAAACACGGAAGGTGAAGCACAAATGCCAGTTAAATCTCAGTAAGTCAGGCCACAATCCTGTCTTGATGAAGATATGGATATGCACTGTGCAAATTAACCTCCAATTAAATTTACTGCCTTCCAATAATTATCATTCAAGTAAAAACACTCCATATGAAGATTAACTCAAGGTACCAGTGTACTGTTCATATTTAAAGCTGGATCTGGTAAATTAATGCCATTTACATTTCAACATTAAGGCATTTTTCTAAAATTCTTCTTCTAAGCAAAAAAAGCAATAAAAATTGAGGTAATTCTGTAGTAGTTCACACTGTTATGTTTGCCAGTTGACACATCTAAGAGCACACACACACATACACACACACACACAACCATACCAGTCAAGTCAGACATGCACATGGTGAAAAAAGACCAAAAGATGGAATGAGTATAAACAGCTCCATGCTGAGCAGCTGGAGACATCGTAGTCAAGGAAAACATCATATTGCCTCTGCCACGGGAAGGAGAACACCACCACTCAACCTTCAACGTGGACCATGCCTGTTCTGCTTAGGGTTTGCTTCTAAAGCGAAAAGGACGCAAAACTGGCAAAAATTGTGCGATGGGAAAAAAATCAATGCAGCTTTTCTCCAATAAAAAGCACACCAAACCGCCACCAGGAGTTTGGTGAGAGCTGACAGCATCACAGCAGCACGGGAAGTGCAGAGAGAAACTCAGCTTCTGCCTCCCAGTGAGCCCTCCACGGGTCAACAAATGGAAATGTGAGGATCAGGGAAAAAGAAAAGAGCAGCAAAGGTGAGGAAAGGAACAGTCCTGCAAAGGAAAATGGAATGAAAAATTCTTCCACTCATCAGACTACCCTGTCAGCGAACTGAAAGCAGAGAGTTACGAGATTCTGGGGTTTTAGATAAAGGAGAACTTTAGCACTACAAGGTGTCATTATTGTGATGTGATCACATTCACAATAAGTTCTCAGTTTTGCTATCAAACTGAACATCAGGAACCAGTAAGAGCCTTTTTTCACCATCACCAAGCAACAAGCAAACTGATCCCAGCTGCCTTTCAGAGGACTGCAACATACTGTGGAGATCCAACTTCACACATCCAACACTTCAAGACCTCCACCACCAGTGCTACGCAAGCTCCAGAGGAGAAAGACACCGAGCACCAAGTGCCTGGTGTGAAAAAACAGCTTCAGCCCAAGATTTAAACTTGGCAAAGTCAAGGGAACTTTCCGCATAGAGAGAAGAAGAGAGCAAAAGGCAAAGTCCACACTCGATGTGGCATGCATTTAAGGGCAAAGGCAGAGTTATAAATGGGTCTTTTACTTGAAGATATTTTCTGGATGGGGTAGTCTGGATCAGGTCTTGACAGCCATTGTATCATGTAGGTTTTCTTTGAAGGATCCGAAATGTTTCCTTGAATAGAGGGGGGAAAAAAGACATCACACAACATGTTAGAGAGCATTAAACAGTTGCCCTGTCAAAAGGGGATAAGCTAAGAGAGTGAGCGAGCTGTGGTGGTGAAGGAGCCCAGGGAAGGGTTAGGACCAGGCTGTGCAGTTTTGGGCAATGGGTGCTGCTTGGGGAGTTTGCTACAACTCCTACTCAGGCCTTGACAGCCAACACCAAAGGCAGCCCAAAGGCCGGTCCTCCAGCAGAACTTCTCAGGGCAGTGTTACAAATGTCCCCAGAGATGTGCAGTCTGATTTAGTTACACTGCCTTGTTAAAGTCTTTGTATCAGAGACCATAATTGACAGCTTGCTTCTAATTAATTAGGGATCAAAAGCTACCCTGAAAAATACATCAGGAATAAAGAGAAAAATATGAATCACTTAATAATAGGAATATGAAAAATGATCTCACAGGCATCATTTGCTAGCAGCTGAAAAGCTAACAAGGATAAAGGCTGTATTGTCCTGGATTAAGAAGGAAAATATTAATTATAGCTTTAAAAAAGCTGAGTTAGATAACCTCTGCACATAATTTATGTTTGACAGAATGGAAAAAAAGCCTGCCACTGTTGGTGGAGATGGGGAAAGCAAAGAGGCATCTTTATACCTGATGCCCTTGGTTAGCCACAACCTGCAGGTCTCAGGGGTGCAGAGCTGGCCTTGGGCAGTGCTCCTCACCCACGGCAGCTGCTGGCACATCCAGCCATCCCCACTGTACTGAGGTCTGCCCCAGACTGTCATGCTGTTCTGGAGCAAGTGGTGCTCCCCAGCAGGAGAGAATGCCCAAGAAGTCCTTCAGCCACACAACAGCTCTACATTTGGAAAATCCTCTCAAAACGGGGAGTATGGAAACCTGCCACCACAGGCAGGCATAGCACAGCAGCATAAATTCAATGAAGGCATTGCAAGTCAATAAATTAATGCTTTTTCAACAAGGACTGTATGCTATGGAAGACAGCACTCACTTGGACACGGAGGTAGTCTGCAAATCCTTACATTCTCTGGTTTACTCTCCTTGCACAGGCCGATGGCATTGTCCCTGGTCCGGCACAGCACTGGCCGATCCTGGGTGCCATTGCCACAGCTCACAGAGCACTGGAAGGAGAGGCAGCAGTTAGACCCCAGCCACCCTTGGGAAACAAAATTAGAATTTCAAACCACTGCCCTTGATTTGAGCTGACATGGTGCATTATTTGAACACCGCGGTACTTGTGGTAACCAAGCAAGAAGGAGAAGCACTCGCTGCTCTTTGTGGTACACCAGGAATTGTGAAACACTGCAGGAAAGAGCTCCTGGCCTGAGCAATAAACAATCAACTGCAAATGTGAGCCATCTCTTTACAAAGGCACCTATTCACAATGCCAGGGATGGCACTGCTTGTTATATCTATTCCACCCAGTCAGGTTTAGTTGCTTGAGACCTCCAGAAAGAGACTGACCTGTGACCAGGGTCCTATTCTCCACTGTGCTGGGCACAGCTCCCGATTGCAGGGCCTCCTGCCCTCGGGGCGGTCGTTGTTGCAGTACTTGGTATGCACAGACCTGTTCGTGTTGTCGTGGAGGGGTTGGATACACCGAACTGACCGCACTTGATACCCTGTTTTCCCACAGGTTTTGCTGCAAGGCTCCCATTCTCCTGTAACCCATCTGGGTGGGTGAAAAGAGAGCAAGTTGAGTAAAATTCTCTCCTAAGCTAGGTGAGTTCAAACTGCTGATCTGCAACTGTTTAACACAGGTCCAACAGGATGTTAGTACTAGTTCTGATACAGAAAAAGAAGATACGAAAAAGCACAAACAGTTATGGTGAGGGTTATTTGACCATGCCTCTGAAATATCATTAATAAGACACAGAACTTTAATATTAATCTTTCTCACTATTTCTCAGGTAAGCATTATTCTTCCTTTGCTACATTTGCCTTGATGTTAAGCTGGCCTTTCCCAGACTGCACATAAAAATATAGTAACTTCTACGTCAAAAGCAGCCACCCAAGGGGGCTTCTGAGCTTCCCAGATCTTGGTGCATGTGATGGCCTTGTCACAATGTACCATTCACCAGCCACCCTCTCCACAGCTGGTTCCCACAGGAGTGAAGCAAAACATCTGGGCTAGAAATGCAGCTCCAGCCTGGCCCGTATCTGGGCACTCCATGGATCACATCCCTGCCCATGTTAAGACACCTTCAGCTGCAGCACTGGCAAACCCAGCTATTGCCCAATGCTGTTGTGCTAAGCTTGGGCAAATTGAGCTCCTCAGCATCATAAATGGGGAGGGCAACACTCCGCTGTAAACCAGAAGGTCCGAGTTCATAATGTACAAATCAATTTGGGCACAGAAAAATGAAACCTATGGTTTGCAATGTGTTGAAAACTTTGGTGATCACCCAAACCAGCTCATGAAATTACAGCTACAAATTGTAAGGAACTTAAAGAAGAAAAACAGGGACAGGCAGGACCAGAGGAAATTTGTGTAGACTGCTGAAAGCTTGGTTATAACTAAGTGAAGGTATACAGCAGTTTATAAATATTTATGGAGTACAGAGATCTGCAAGATGGAAATGTTGTTCCACGTAAACAGTATTCATGGGATAAACTTAACCAAAAAATGTATGTAGTCTGAGTTTAAAGGAATTACCCTAAACTACTCAAGAAATCCCGTGTTTAGAAACAGTCAAGAAACAGCATGGGCAGAAGGCACAGCACTGCAGGCTGCAGTTAAACAAAAAGCCACGATTTCACCCAACTTTCTCTTTGTAACCTACTGAAATTACCCAGCTGTGGAGAAAAGTGAGTGCTGTGGAGCACAAAGCCATAAATCCTGAGGTGACTTCTGAGACAAAGATGAGTTTTTCCCAGCAGTGAAGAAGCAGCATATTAGTGTAGTGGGTGTCCCAGAGCTTCATAAAACCCCTTAAATAATTGCCTCTCCTATGTACAAGAGCAAAATGCTCCAATGACATTCTATGGAAACAGAGGTGGCTGAAACTTCAGGGATCCAAGTACAATGTAGGATCCTATTGAGTCTTTGTGGTACCCAGGTCCAATTATATTTGCAGCTGAAAGGAGAACACAGTCCTTTCCAGAGAGCCTGAGACAGAGTTAGGTCATTACTTCAGTTTTCCAATAAATAAATGTTAAACCCTGACCCATGCTGAGTTTATGGGGCACAGTTTCTTGCCTCTTTCAATTTTTAAGTTTTTTTAAAGGAAGCTAGGAAACATTGTACGTTATGTTCTATTTATTTGCTGTGATTCCTGGAATCTATACTTGGTCCCCAGAGATAAAAGCTGGGATCAACATACTCCTTTCTTGTTGCAGTAGCAGCATAAGGAATATTTGAGTCCTACATGTGGCAGGAATAACCTGTTTCTAGAAAAAAAATATCACCTGTAAAATGTAAATTAAAATATTTATAACACTTGACTATGTAAAGATGAAGGTACAACATGCATATCATTCTGTATGAGGGCAGCCAGAGAAATTTAACTGGCCAAATATTTTCCCTGTGTTTAAATATCCAAAAATAGGAACTTCAGGAAGATTGGGATTGGAGAGTCTGGATGACATTGGTTTTCTTATGTAGCACTCTGTACATTCATTCTGACACAGTTAATCCACAGTGTGTAAAATCAGCTGGTGTAAATTGAATTTGTGTCTATTTTGTATGGCCGGAACACAATGTCTGGATCAAGACAGCCCTTCTTTTCTAATCCAACTTATTTCATAAATAATAGGAACCAGCAGCCCCAGAAACAGTATTTCTCTGAGCAGAATATATTGTGACATCCTCAAGTCCTGGGGCTCTGTAATGATGCCTGGAGGTGAAGCTCAGGTCACCTTCTTTCAGGTGGCAGGAGCTGGTGGGTGATGCCTCCTGCCCCCTGGGTGCTGTGGGCAGGGATGCTTACACGGGCTGGGAGCACTCCTGGAGGTTGCACACCCTGCGGATGGGCTTGGGCTTTGGGACCAGCTCACAGTAACTCCGGTGAACCATCTTGTGGTCCGTCTTCCTCCGGCAGCCGTACTTGGTGAACTGGTAGCCTGGAGAAAGACACTCCTCTTATTCTCAGTACTGGAAGATCTCACAGAGGGCTCACATCTCAAACAGACTGCACACACAGTGCCAAAGGCTGCAGAAGGAGCTCCACGCTACCAAAGGAACTATAAACTGCACTGAATAAACACTTACTCATGCAAATTTAACACCCAGAATTGCTCACCCCCTTTATTTTTTACTACAGGCTTTAGTGAGACGAACAACAACGTTTAACATTTCAAAAACATTCTGCAAACCTGCCCAGTCAGAGTTCAAGTGCTGCAACCTGACCATCAGCCTGGGGAACAGCGTCAGGGTTCACACCTGGCCCCAAAAGCAGGAGTCTGACACTGCAAGGTCCACATCACAGGATGTGGATTTACAAAGGGCTGCCCCAGGGCACCTTCAGGTTTGGCACCTTCAAAGCTTGGAGACGCTCATCCAGATCTTGCACATTTGTCCAATTTTTCAGTTTCAAAAGCATAAATCAGAAACAAGTCAGCCCAGAACTGACCCCAAACCATTTAAGTCAGATTTTAACTCCACTTGCTATTTATTTATCTCTTACTTAAAAATAAAGTCCTTCTACACTACTGGTCTCTTCCAGTGTCTCATGGCAATGAATCAACTTTGAAGGGTCTGGGGTTTTGTTTTTACCTCCTCCACAAGGCTTTGAACACTGGGACCATTTCTTCAAAGCCCATTCATATGACACTGAGTCCTCTTCCAAAACATTATTGTTATGTACATTCAAGGAATCTTCATGGATCATGTACTTGTAAGTCAAAGATATTTTGGCACCACCGTGAGGAATCACCTAGTAAGCAAACCAGATGTAAGGATAAAAGATATGGAAGACTGATACCAGAAGCTATGATGTGAGATGACATGAAATAAATACCATCATGGCTCAGATATAAAAACATCCCCAGAGGGATTTAAACCTTTTAGCTGCACTCAACACATTTTCTTTTCCTTGATGAAAAAGGATCTCTATCCTTATGACACAGAGTTTCTAAACTGCACATTAAGACGAACTGTTGTTGATTTAGACTTATTTTTCTTGCCAGCATTGGACTGACTTCATGATACTAAATTTTTTCCATATCCCATCATAGAGGAAGGAAATCTTGTACCAAAATGATAATGGATAGCTCTACTAAAAGACAAAGCAAATTCAACTGCAGAGATAACTGAAAGCAGCAAAGAAAACTGGATATATTTCTGATAAACACAAATATTCTTATGATAATCCTGGGAATTCTGCAAAGCTTGTTACTTAATATTGCCAGAAATATAAACTATTTAGAGTTTTTGTTATCACACTGCACTAAGACAAATGCAAGAAAATGGAAACCAATGAGAATAAAGTGCAAAATATTGGTCCTTTGGAAACATAATATTTATTCTTCCTTTGAAGTTCAGCTGGTGTAGATCAACACATTAGTGCTGTTTTCAGAGGGATTCTGACTCAATTTATCTCTACTCCTTGAAGTCTATCATTTGCTGGTCTGCAATGAAAAAAAGAATATCTTGGGGTGGTTTGGGGAACTGTGGAACTGGCTGTGCTCTGAAAAAGGGAACCTGGAAGCACAAGGCTCCTCCATTTGCCTCTGCAGGATACATTTTCAAAACATGGATGGGAGAAGGAGTTATTAGATCAAGCTGATATGAAACACTTTGACTTTTTTATATCTCATGTTCTCATGTCAGATGAGATAAGTAATCTGGAGAGTCTTTCCACAGTGGCTGATTGCTGGACCATCCACAGGAAATAACCAGGAGAGCTGGTTGCTCAACTCATAAACCCGAGTTATAGCAACTCTTGTACAGAGCTATGAATTAGGAGAAAGGAATAACAACACATCTTCTATTGTCTTATAATTGAAGCAGATGTCTTCTTGTAACTCACGAGAGGAATCCAGATTATGTGATGGCCCATTATGGCTCTGACACCGTGTTCTGTGGACGATGCTTTCCATTTGACTTACCAGAATAACAATTCCATTCCGCAGCGGTCCCATGGTCTGCACCGTTTCTCTGTCATCGTCATTCCGGTATTCCCACTCCACACCCATGTCAATAAACACTTTGGAGTCTGGCACATAGTTGTCTTCGCTGAGAATGAATTTCCCTGTCTCACGATTTTTAATGGCTAGGGACAACATAAGAAAAGTGAATACAAGAGGTTTGCTTCTCATCTCCAGTTTTGTTCTGCTCCTGTCCCAGTGGAAGAAGCAGAAAAGGCCAGCACGAATTTTCCTCTGTTCCCTCACAAGTTTGGAAAGACTTTTTCAGGTGTTTCATTGTACTGCCAATGCTTTTTTGCTCAGCTCCAGAAACATCAATTGCCCATTTTTTCCCCTTTTTCATAGCCTGCCTTGCCAGAGAAACGAGGCCAGAGCGGCTGCACCACGGGGGGTCCAGCTGCCTGCTCCCAGCTAACAACTTCTGAATCCACTGGCCAAATCTGAGCCAATTTGAGAGCCAGTGGGGGTCCCAGGGCTATTCAGCTCTTTCACATGTTGTAAGGCAGCTCAGGGGGCTGTTACTGCTCCATCAGAGAAAGGCTACTGGGCTAACCCCCAGCAGGTCGCCACAGCAAGAGACAGACACTAGAAACAGTATTAATTCTCCTGCTCAGATCTAGTCCTGACACAGGCAGGGCCCTGTTAAGCTCCTGCTGCTTTGCCACTGCACACAGCACCTGGTTCCTCTGCTCCAGCTCCCATCAGCGCTCCATCCTTCTCCTGCAAACACTTCACCCACCTTTTATTAGGACAGGGTTTCAACTGAGATGGAAAATTTGCCCTCCTTGTTAGAAGGAGCAGGGACTGCTTGTTATTTCACACCAGATTTTAAGTCCTTATCTCTCCAGCAGCTTCCTGAGCATCCTGCTCCCTCAGCAATGGTCTCCACAGTGATTGGGCTGTTCCTGTCCCCAGCACAGCACTCACCCCACACCGACAGAACTTTGTCTGAACTTGCAGCACGGGAAAAAATTCACTGGTGAGAAGTTGGGATGTCCCACGATACAATTAGCAGAACATTCGCTGCGAATCTACTTACAATTAGTAGCAGCCTACTAGACACTGCTGCCCATTGATTACAGGGCACAAGGAGGAACAGATTTCAATTACCTCCTAAGCTGCTGGATTGTTTGGCAGCCTCATGTCAATGCTGTTAGCAATGGGGCAGAATCTGAAATGCATTTTGATATAGCTGGGAAAGACTGAAAGTGGGAAGCACATTATGAAAGATGCACACCAAGACCACAGACTCATGAATGGTTTGGTTTGAAAGGGACCTTAAAGATCATCTACTTATAACTCCCCTAAGACAATGCTTTGCATCCCATAAAGTAATTTAGTGTCTCTTCCAGCAGCTTCCACACATGCACATATCAACACAGAGATCTGGGACACCAGGGAATACAGCACAGGGAAATCAAATTGCCAAACAAGTTTCCTAATTTAACATACTTAAAGAAGGTACGTGGTGTGGGAGGATAATGGGTAAACAAATGCATAAACACATTGTCAGGCTCCAGAGACAAAAATAAACAGTAGAAAAATTATTCTGACTAAAAATTTTCCTACTTGTTACTTACCAAGATTATGAGTGGTGGCATCTGTTTCCTGTATGAGTAAATGTCTCGCACCAGCAGGAATTTCAAACATCTTAATGTGTCCTATATTGTAGCATTTGAAAATAGAGAAATGGGTTAGTATGCCACAAACAGGAAGGGTCTGTCTTGGGTTTTTAAATAAATCTTATTTTCTAAAAATCCAGCATCATTCCTATCCCTATTTCTGTGCCAGGTGATGGACCACAACAGGGACAAAGGGCTCTGGGACAGAAGAAAAATGCCTTAAGTATCATCCACATCTTTGCTTGAGACTAAAATGGGCTCTGTGTGCCATGAGCACCCGCAGAGACCACTCAATCTCCTGTCTGACAGTAAGGGATGCTGACATATTACTGCAGCACTCCAGTGACTTGGACAGAGCAGGTGGGTGACATCAACAGCACAAGTAAGTCCACAGCTCTCCATCAATTTGCAGGGTAACCCTCATCTGTGCACACACAGCCTCTGGTACCAGCAGCTCTCACTGATCACTGGACAGATACCTTATTTTCAAATTCTAGACACATCTGGAAGTAAGTCCATATTGGTTATTGGAATTAATGATGCTGCAAAAAATTTGTAATTTTCCTGGTACTTTCCATGAAACAGAAGAGATCAAGCAAAAATACCCTAAATTCCCCAGGGGCAAGCCACACAGAATGCACTGACCTTGTTTCTTTGGAACTCTTGAAAATGTTCTTTTCACCACTTTGCAGTGGGTATTATCTCCTCCACAAACACCACACTTATCTTCCTGCTTTGTGGAACCTATGACCCTGTCACACCCAACTTTCTGTGCACAAAAGAGAAGAACAGTCATTCTTGTTTATCCACCCTTCATTCAAATGAGTCTTTACTTCATATATGATACTTCTGCATCAGCAAAGCAGTATATCCTGTAGTATTTTCCTGCAAGATTGACACCTAAACAGATTTTAATACTTCCAGTTCCTATAATAGCTGTCAGTTGGCTGATTAGATTTTTATATTACACCTCACAGTAGTCTTCTTACTGGAGGAAAGCAACACGGTTGAGGAAAAGCTCTTAAGCCTCAGCTTATCTTAAGGCAGATGCTTAAATTCCAGGAGAATCAAGGCATCTCTACGAGGATAAGAACCTCCCCTAGGCTTTGCTAGTCAGAGACTCTAATTCCACTGAAAGATGACCTGCAGCAGATCCTGACCTTACAGGAACTGACATTGATTTTTTAAAAATAGCATCACCAAACACAGAGAGAAGGCACATCAGCCATGTCCTAACACCACTTTCCTTGAAAGCTGCTGCATGTTCCTATTTCTCTGTATATTCCACCCCCACCAAACCTCAGCAGGAAAAGCTTTCCTTGAAAGCTAATTGTAATAATCCATCTTAAAATACTGCATGAAATATTAGTTGTGTAGGTAGGTGCTTCTGGAATTGAGTCACACACATGGTAACTGTGAAAATCACACACAATGTTGTGACAACAATCCTAATGAAACCTCCTTATTGCCCAAAGTGTTATTATACTTAGTCATTTGCAGAGAGAAACACTCAAGGTACAATTCTGATTGTTTTCACACTACTAAGCTCTGAAAGAAGCCTTCAAACACTCACCAAGCAGTCTCCCCTCACACAGATGCTGTAAGCATCCTTGTAGGAGCAGCGGGTCCCATCGTGCACCATCCTCTTCATGTACACCACATCCCCAGTCTCCTTGGATTCGCAGTACAGGTGGCACCTCTCCTTGGCTGAAAAACAGAATGACGCAAATGGTGTGTGTTCAGCTCCCACAGTTCAACAGCTGCTGATGTGAACAGCACTTTCAGTAGTGTTGGCTGTCCCTTTCTCCTTGTGTGCACCACACAATGCAATGTGGTACCCCATAAATCACAGATGCTTATCCCCTTTCTAAGGCCCTGTGATCATTTGGAAACTGCCGAGTCACAAAGCACCTCTGTGCTACCGTTAGGAGACAGGCTTAAAAATAACAGATCATTGACTTTGATGGGGGATCTATTTAATCCTTCTCAGACCATGCAATCTGGCAGAGGTTTCCTCAGTCTGCTGCACTGCTACTTGTGGGAGATGCAAGTTCCTCCTGCACTGAACTTAAACCCGAAAAAAAGCCGAAGTAATTTTGCTATTAGAAGCAGCTGTTTGACACTGAGTGAAGCTGGCATCCAAACTTTCTTCAGAGACAGCTGGGTCACAGCATTTCCTCCTAACCATGAAGTTAATTTTCCCTCATGGTTGTACTTGTATTTATGATAATTTAAACCATTAAACAAGACAAGATGTCAAAAGGATTCAGAAAAAACCCCACATTTTTTTACTGCTAACACATGCACAAACAGCCAGACAAGTGGTATTTTCTCTGATCTGTTCCTAAGAGCTAAGAACAAAAAACAAAGCTGAAAATGACTAGTCAGTGGTTGAATAAAGTTGTATTCCACCAGTGTATTTCATTTTATCCATTTCTCCTGCTGTCCCCAGCCCAATAATCAGATTCACTGTGCTTTCTTTGGCACTGAAGAGCAGATGGTCTTTCTGTTAGATGAAACAAGTAGAGATTCTGCTATTTTAACATGATTAAAAGTTGGGACACTTTTCCCACCATTTAAAACAATAATGACCTTTCCATCATAGCAGTTCAATTGAAATGAATCTTCACAGGCCCTTTGCGTTCCTCCCCTGTGCAGCTCCATGGCCTCTGCCCTCTTTTTATAAAGTCCTTGTTATTGCTGTTGATGCCCTCAAGGCCACTGGGTGTTGGTACATCAGAGACCTTTGTTACTGCTCCCAAATGATGCAGAGATGTCACGCTAAAAGTGTAGGGTTGGGTCTATTAAAACAGGTACTGGACTTTTGTGTGCAAATTCTTAATAGGAGACTATTAAGATCGTAACAATGACAGGCCTAATGTATTTGCATATATTAGAAATAATAATTTATGAACAGGACAGAGCTGTGCACAGCCCACCCCCCTGGGTACGTACCCACCCCCACCCCACACATACCACACATTCATTGCACGCGATTCCACGAAAATATCAGCAGGTCTGACTGGGTGCCAACAACCCTGTACAAGGGCTCTATTTTGGAGATGGTTCTGTTCCCACTGCTCCATGGGAACAATAAATGTGCAACTGCTGTTAAATTAGACCCTGTTAATTGCAAAGAATTGTCTTCTTCCTATTCACTGGCGTTGGGCACAGTGGAGGTGCAGGAGCGTGGATGGGATGTGTGCCTGTCCATTCCCTGCTGCCCATGAGTTTCCTTCTTATTTAATTGAGGCTGGGAGCTCATAGCCTATGTCACACTCTGCTGCCCTGGCAGATGCAGCACACAGGGGTCTGTGAGCACAGCAGGGACGAGGAGATGGGGAGCAGGAGACAGCCCATGGCCCCACAGGGCACTGGGATGCTCAAGCACACACTGGGAGTACCCCAGCTCTGAGGCTTTTCTCTGTCCACAGCAAGAGGTGCTCCCCTCTGTTCCTGTCCCATACACAACGTGCCAGACACGTCCAGCAGAGCTGCCTGTGAAGTGTGTGGATTTATGCCCCTTCTGAGCCACGACTGCACAAAGTATGTCACTGATATGCCTTATCTTTACAAAAGGGAGTTTTAAATAGATTGGAGTTCAAGCATAAGCCACCCTCTGGCTTTGTTCTCACACAAAAGCTGTTCCCTTTAATAACCCTGCACAGGTAAATGTAACTCTCAACATGTCTGCAGTTATACCATAGATGTATGAGAAACCAGCAGTGTCCAGGGATCAGTTCTCAGACATCAATGAGCTAGTTTCTGACCCAGAAGCCATTGAATTTAATAGAAAAAAATATGATTAGCTTCAGTGGTCTTTGCAGCAGACTGCTCCAAAGCCTAAAGCAGAAGCAAAGGTCCTACAGGCCCCAGTGTTCATCCCCTCACCCTGTGCCAGCAAAGCTATTTCATGAAATTAAGCTGTGAGGCTGTGTCTGTGCCTTTGAAAATCCCAGACTGACCAAGATGGCATGAAAAGAATGAGGGAACCCTGAGAACTGTTTGGGAAGAAAGTCAGGCAAATTAATTACAAGGAAATTGCTATTAATTTCTGGCAGAGCATGCTCTCACTGGAATTCAAAGTGATTCACCCAAAAGTGACCCTTCCCCTCCCAGCAGTGGGTGTTGGGCTGAGGGCAAGGTGGGTGCCCAGTACCTGCCCCTTGCCACGCAACCCTGTCCTCAAGGAGTTGTCATTGGAGTGAAGTGAGAGGGTTTAAAAACAGTGAGCAGCCTGCACTGCGCGTTCAACAAGTTGAGAGTCATTTTTGTTTGGTAGAATATCTTCTCAGTGTGTTTTCTGGCAATAACAGCCATGGCAATAGCACAGCAACAAGCCCCATGGCCCAAATCAACCAGCTGCACTTCCACTGACAGTTAAGCTGAGGTATTAAGAGGAACAGGAACATTTTTGTTCTAAGAGGTGATCCCTGCCGAGGTGCCAGAACATCAGCCTGACCATGCTGGTTGAGACCCAGCACCCATCCAGTCCAACACCTGCCTCCAACAGTGCCAGCAGTGTTTGCAGGAAGATGTAAGAACAAACTGAATACTTTTCTCAGAATATTCTCCAAGTTCCTTGCAAACTGCAGCTTGGGGACTTCCGAAGTCATGGCAGGAACTTGGTGTTTAATAGCTCTTAATGGATTGTAGAACTGTCAACAATTTTTCTAAATCATTTCTAAAAGTTTCTGGCATCTGAATCTTCCTGTGGCAGTGAATTCCAGGATAATTAGATGCTGTGTGGAAAAGCACTTCCTCTTGTTTGTTTTAAATCTGCCACCTCATAATTTTATTTGATGTTCCCAGGCTTGGGAACATCATATTCATTCTGTGTCCAGTCTCTCTGTGCCACTCACAATTCTGTAACTCTATCTTTGTAATCTAAATCCTTGCTTTTTCAAGGTGAAAAGTCCTGCTTTATCCAAACTCTTCTCATCCAGAAGTTATTGTTTATGTTTGATTTATTCTGGCCTTTCTGAGTTCAGCTGTGGGTTTTTAGCAACGTGGGCAGCAGTGACATGGACACAACCTGAGCTGCTCTGGCCGAGTATTTAAAGTGCAGACACACCGTGCAGGTAAATAAAGGCAGGTCAGTGTCCTCCATCCCTCTCCTGACAGTCACTGAACTGATGTTTTCCTAAAGCAGCCCCCAACTCCCAGCCTTTCTCTTCAAAGCCCACCTTAGACCCACCAGTTTTTACCCCCATATCCATCACTGGCATTCATTAACATCAACCTTCTTTGCCATCTTCACTCACTTTGCATGACGAGGTCCTTCTGCAGCTCTCACAGTGGGCCACTATTTTAATTAGCCTCAGTAATTCTGTAACCTGAGTAGATTCTGTCACCTGGTTTGTTCCACTTCCTGCTCACTGCCATGTCCACAACACCCAGCTTTGTGGGGCACATCCTCCCACACAAAACCATTCCCTTTTACCTCATAATGACTCAGTTTAACAGCTCTCACTGGGGAACAGAATCCAAAATATTTTGAAAATCCGAATACATTGCATGAATTGGATCACTCATACACTGACACAGATCCCTCCAAACAACTCATAACAGATTTGGGAGGCATGAATTTCCTTGAAGAGGTTTTACCCTCTCTCTGTATGATTTTTATTCATTTTTGGACCTGATTCTAGTTTTCCTAGGCAAAGGGGCTGCTCACCATCGACATGCTCATAGGGGAGCCAGTGGTGCTTGGTGTTCTGGTACTCGAAGTAAGGGTCCCACTGGCGGCACTGCTCCTCCCTGAAGTCCTCCAGGTCCTTGGGGCAGTCCTGAGTGTTGCACAGCTGGAACTCGTAGCTCGGCCCCACACACGTGCGGCCTCCGTTGGCAGGACTGGGGTGGGGACAGAAACCCACGGTTAGTTTTGCCATTAATGCACAAATCGAGTGTTTGTCAAATCTTTTGAGGAGCAATTTAATTCCCAGTCATGTCAGTAGGCACCAGGAGAAATCAGTGCTGTATTTCTGATATGGAAAATACATATTTCCTTTCAAAATTTGCTGTCACCATTTAGCTCTTGAAAAGCAATTTCTGCAAGCAGAGGCTCACACCACTTGATAAAGGCAAGAAGAGCCATTTTCTGGTGTAGCCAGGAAAGGGAAGAATAAGCAGATGAAGCAGCTCATCCACATTCACCCCTAAGCCAGCAGCAAACCCAGAACAGCCCAGCTTGGTGTGCAGATGTGTCCCAGGTCACTGTCACATCTGGCAACTCAGAGCTCAGGACCTGCAGCTGGGTTTGCATCCTCTTCCAGGAAACACAGAGAACATTTTCAATAGTACATTGGGCTTTTCCTACATGAAAATAGATTTTACAACTAAAACAGTGCCCACAGTTATAAAGGTCACTTTCATCTTGCCAGTGTAATAAAGGCTGAAATGAGAACTGGCAAGTTTTTTCTTAACAGAAAGATTTCCATTGGAAATGCTGCATCATAAAACTTGATTTATTTTTTTTTTAAATCAACGATAAGATGATTTTTAACCCTTGTCAAGTTCACTTGCTTTATCAGGGCAAACTAAGAAATTCAATGTTAAAAATATTCTGTCTGGTAAAATAATTTACTTCTGATAGTTTTTTCAGTTCTTGCTGTTAGAATCTTGACATTTTATGATGCCCCCCTAAGATAGCAATAATTATACATTTCATATTATATGTATATACCAATCTTTATTAAATATACTTTATTTGCACTGTTACTGAAATTGAATCATTCTACAGTAGCTAGATGACCCATATGTAAGTTATTGAAGCAAAACAAATAAAAATTCCTAAAATTAACTTTGGGGAAGGTTCTGATCTCTGAAACTTTGTCCCAACTTGGAATGAAAACAGTTTGAAAATATTTTAAGACCTTCTTGTTGAAATATCCTAAAAGGTGGATTAAAGAACATTTTTTTAAAAGGTGTTACAAAAAATCCAGCAAATCATTGCCATCATTTCATACTCACATATTAAAACAAGACATATATAAGGCCCTAAAATTTACTGAAGTTTTATGCAGTAGTGTATTAACACTTTGAAGATCCTTGTAACTGCATAACCAGCCTAAAGGATGAATAAACTGAGAAATAAAGATGATTCATGACTTGCTAAGGGCCAAAAGTAGAATTTCTGACCAGGTCACATTTAACAAGCATCACTCAACATCCTTTCCTGCACTACTGCACTGACAATGCAGCGAGGATCCTCCTCACCAGGGGGACATGAGGGGTGGCACTTACTGCGGGTTGTCACACTGCCGTGTCCTGTACTTCACCCCGGTGCCACAGGTGCGAGAACAGGAGCCAAACTTGCTCCATGCCCCCCAGTGCCCATCCTGCTTCAGGATGTCTGGTGTGAGCCAGATGCAGTGACCTTTAAAGCAATGCTGAAAGAGAAAATCAGATGTCAAAATGATTAGATGATGAAATTATATGAGAAGCTATGGTACCAGAGATTTAATTTTTCACCTTTCCGGCA
>JAOXXN010000191.1:7348156-7378444 GCA_026770055.1 Myrmophylax atrothorax | reverse complement strand
CTGACTCAATGAATTCCTATTTCATCATTATGAGTACTTTACATTTCCACCAGGAGACTGTAATATATCATTCAATCTACTCTCACAGCAGCCCTGGAAGATATTTTGGTATTAGTTCTTTTTTCCATTTGAAAATCACAAAACGTAAAGCTTACTTAAGATTATAAAGAAAGCTTAGCAAGAGTTGAGACCTGAAACCAGAGCTGACCCTGAATATTATTTCTTAACTTCAATTGCACCTTTCCAATGTCATCAGTATTTGTCTGTACCAAAGACCTTTAAAGGTACAAAACAGATGTCCACATTTCTACTTACACATGTCCAGTTTCATGAGCCACCACAAATGCAGATGAAAAACCATCCTCATGGTTAAGAGTGCAGCTTCGGACAGGGTGACACATCCCAGTGACAGGAGCATAGCCTGGGAGGAACACCAGGTGTTTCAGAAGTCAAACAAGTACAGAATGCAGTGTGGTGGGAAGCTCTAGGGGGAACATCTGTCTTTTGGTGTGACACAAGTATAGTTGGAGTGCTCCTTTCAGCAGACCTCTGCCCCCTGACATTTAACAATGTGCTCCGTCATCTATGAAACAGATTAAACCAGCCTGTTGAGCAAATTCAAACTTCCTGGTTCTTGTCACCTCTAGGACTATCCTGAAATGGCTTTTTCCAAGTGCAGGAGACAACAGAGGCAAAGGACACCACATGTTGCTCAGGAGGAGCTCAGTGCAGTTTCAGCCCTCAGGGCAAAACCTCAGCCCTCTGTTGACAGCAGATCTGGTCAACCCAAAGGAATGGGAAAGCTCTGAGATTTCTCCCCTCTAGTGAAAAACCTGATGTCATGAGAGGCAGAATTCTGGAAAAAAGGAAAAAGTGGACAGCACTTGGCCCTGCCATTCCAGACCTCTCCATAACAATTTCTTGGCAATTTGGCTGTAACACAGCACCAGCTTTGGAAGTTTTTAAACACAAAATCTATTCTTTAACCTTTGAGCATCTTCAGGACTGCTAACATACAGATCATACTTTCTTGGCTTCAGTAAGAGCACAGCAATGATCCAATTAGTAACCAGAGAAAGGGTAAAATAGTAATGACAACTGAAGCCAGAACTATGCAGAGCTCCTTGGGGAAAGAAAACACCAACCACACCCAAAAGATAAGCAGTTAAACTTTGCATGACCAGCCTTGTTCAGTGACAAACACAAATGCAAACTAACATCTTACCCTGCATGCCTGAAGGCCCAAAGTCCTGCCTGGTGAGGAAGATGGCGTGGTCGTGGTACTCAGCGTGCCCTGTGTCGGGTTTCTGCTGCAGGTAAGCCCAGCGACACACGTTCTCCAGGCTCTGGGAAGGGTTCCCAATCTCTATCAGACTCATAGACTGCAGAAAAAAAGACACCAAGAGTTATTTATTTAAAGCTTGGGCATGTTTTTTTCCCAGCTTCTTCAGGCACATGACTAAACATCCCATTTCCGTTACAAGTTTGTTTGTAATAAAGAGATGTTTATACTTCAGAAACACATTTTACTGGATCAAGAAAGCAAGAGAGTAGGTAAATTTTGTGTTAGATTAAAAGTGAGTTCTTCATTTAATGACACCTAAGATACAATAAAAGAAAAATAGTTAAATAACAGAAGAGAAATAAGAAGATGGGTATTTTTATGACAAAACTGATGCTGTGTTGTGCCCTGTTATTATTTCTGTGCCACCCTGGCACCAGTTTACACCATTGCTCCCACTCTGGATGTAGAGTTTCTGATGGAGCCTGTGCCCCTGTTGGAATTGCAGCAGCTCCTGCCAGTAGAGACTGGCCCAGTCTGGGGAAGGGCAATGCCCAATGGTCAAGGGAAGCAAATCACAGCAGCTCTGCAGAGTCAGCCCCTGCCCTGTTCATCATCTGCTTCTGCCATGAAATGAGCTGTTAGGGCTTTTTTGGCAGACCCTGGGCACAAGTGGATGCTCTGTCAGTGTAAAACTAAGAGTACTTTTTCAGCTCTACTTGAATCATTACTTTCAGAAATGGACTATCTCGATGACTGTCTTTTAAATTGCATTTTCTTTATCCCATTACACATGTGAAGATCATTCAGAAGGTACAACATAGAACTGTGGAGTGCTACATAAACCACATTTTGCAAGGGTGCTGTACTGACACAGCTGGACCAGCTCAAGTAAGATGACAGATTAGGTGAGTGCAAAGGACAACTCTCTTGAACAAGAAAGAGAAAGGCATTTTAAAACCCAACTCCTACATTTGCTTTTTAAATTCTTTTTACTAGTACTTTTGTAAGAGTTCCTAATATTGTAATTCTACCTAATATTGTGTACTTCTAAGACTATAGAAAGCTTCTTGTATGTGGGATGCTATAAAATGTATGACTAATTGACCCATCCCAGGCTTTCCAGGATTTTTAAGAACTACATATGTGAACCCTGGCTTTTCACTGGCAAAAATTATATTACCATGACAACACTGTAATCATAACACAAACCACTACAATTTAGATGCTATACTCTACTGCAAGCATTTGCCATTCCAAAATACTTAATGTAGAGCAAAACCTAGCCTAGGCCAAAAATAAGAGAGGAGTAATATAATTCATATTTAAATACAGATGTATTTGACATGTCCTCAAATTGAGTGTATGATGGAGTACACAGAATATTGACTAAATGAAAACAAAAATCCTCAAAAGGTTGTGGAAGAACAACTGGAATTGATAAAAGAAGTGTCTGCCAAACTGAGGTCTGATTTTGGCAAAACTAAGATATTAGAATTCTGCAAATGTTCAGAAAAACAAATTAATAAAGCAAATAGAGGCTCAGTTTGGATTCTGGTACCACTGTGGAATGAAAAAGTTGTAATATAATCCTATGCTGGATCATACTGCTTCCAGCCATAATTCCCTTGGAAACTGAACTAATAACTGTATTTTAAATGGTGGGACAGTTGTGGTGCCTTTATTTCATCTTTGTACATTTATAAGAACAGATTTAAACTTTGAGTTATTATTACAGGGCAAAATCCTGGCTTTTCAAGCAAAAATCCTAGACAGTTAAACAGGGCTTGACCATTGCTGAGGTCTTTAATAACATCCATCAGTGGTAAACCAAAACCAAACACAAAACCTATCTACATCACCTCCAGTGTTCTCATTTCTCCAAAGCTGCACGAAAGGGATCAAACCCTTCAAGGAGCTCAGAGAGAAATTTGACTGCAAGATTTAAGAAGCAAAGAATGCTGGGAAACAAAGTTGGGAAATCTCCAGTGGTGAACTGTTTGCTGATAGTTCCTTACCTCAAAATGACCTCTTTCTGTACATCCGACCAAATGAAAATCATTATATCTTATAAGATGCATTGATCAGAAAACAAAATGTAAACACACACTATCAACATGTGCTTTGTTCATAGGTGTCCAATTATTTGCAAAGAAATCTCTGACCAAAACCCTGATTTTAGCATTTGTCTTCAAGCAAATGAAAGGAGGACCAATGGGTTCATGTGGAGCATTGTGGGGGGTTTGCATCTGACACAATGGGGAAAATGAAGAAACCCCCTTTGGCATTGGAAGTGAAGCTAGGAAAAACAAGCCTATAAAATGTTTCAGCTGACCCAATTTCTGTGCCAATGACACAATTTTAACATCAGAAATGTGGCACTTAAAGCTGAGCCTTACTGCTCTTTAAGGTGGGAAACAAGGCAATCAGCCGATAGATAGGGAGTGCATTATTTTGAGTGTCCATGTGCTACAAGTGTAAGTAGCAAGTTGAGGTGCTGTGTCAGTGAGAAGGGCTTCCAGTGAGAGAGAGGAAAAGCTCAGGCTACCTGCTGAGTACTCCAAGTCCACTGAGCACTCAAGTCATCTGACCACTAATCCCTTGTCTTTCCCCACTGCAATACAGCAACTTGAAAAGGGAAACCCACTTGATTCCCAGCAAATTTTCACCTTAACTCCCACTTTCTGCAATTTGTCAAGGACTTTCAAATCAGAAAGGCTCCAACAGTGCTAACAGCAAATACTGCATGGCCAGGGAACCACTGATGTGACAGTGAGTCAGTCCCACTGCGCTGTGCAACTGCACTGGCTGTGACCACAGAACCACATACACCATGGTCCTCTCCTCACAGTGGGCAAAGGGATGTCCAGGGAGGGCAATTACAGGAGCACAAGTATATTGTAGTGCTTCCCTCCAAATAACCTCCAAGGCTCCAGCTGTCTTTGGATCAGAGATTTCCTAAGCCAGACATGCCTCCATACTGCATTTTAACCCACTTTTCCAGCTGCCTTGCCTTTACAGACAAATGTTGCTGTCCTGCAAGAAAGGAGCTTAGGAAATCATGGGACCCAGCAGAGCTTGTTAGTAGACAGGGCAGATGTCATATGTTTTGGAAGGATGTTGTCCAACAAATTACTCTTGTAGAGATGTCAGATAATATTTTGTGTTGGAAGTCAATGGGGAGCTTTCAGCAGACTCAGAAAAGCCCAACCCCTTATTAAATGGACAAAGCAAAAGGAGAAAGAGGAAAAGAACTGAATTGTGTACAGTAATAAGGACTGGGAGGTAAAATCCCTCTTTGTCACACTGCAACCAGAGGAAGTTTGGGGGCCAGCAGGCTGCACATGGAGAAGAGGTGTAGGTGTTACTGCTGGCCAGCAAAGGGCCCACAGTGCCAGAAACACGCAGGTCCTGCATCTGGCTGGGAGCACAGACCTGGCTGGGGAGCACCTCTTTCCTAGCAGGACAGCAGGCCTGTGGAGAGCATTACTCAGCTGATCAGCAGGAAAACTGCCAGTGGAAAGAGAAACTTTCCTCCTCACAGCAAGAAAAGCAAAAATATCTGTGAACTGCTGATGGAAACAGATGGAGATCTTGGCCAAGAAGTGGAAAGGGCTCAGCTGGGAGAACATCCCCCAGGCAAGGAGACACCACAGAGGGTTGTGAGGACAGTCTGCCCTAGAGAACTAGCAGAGGCCCTTTCTCTGAGAAACTCAACATCTACCAATGCATTCCATTTTCCATTTTGATTCTGCCTCCCGTTCTTCTTCTTCAATCCCTTCCTTCTTAGATGGAAGCAGCAAAAAAAAACCTCAACAAAAATAAAAGGCAACTGAGCTGCAACTACCACTCATTCTAAGAGGCAAAGAAAGGCATTAAGAAAGGGTTGAGTGTCATTAGAGAGGTCTCTGAGCCTTCTTTGCTACCTGCCTCATCCTTTGGAAAGTTAGTGTGATGCTGAGCTCTCTCATATGAAGACACTGAAGAACAAGTCATTGATGAAGCTGACTGGAAGGTCCTTCAAACACTTGTGGGGATTGTTGGGCAAATAAGAAATATATAGGTTTTTACTTTAACAATTTCAAAGCTGTCTTGGAAGAAAGCTGCAAATTTAGCCTATATCCTACCCAAACCTTTCCAAAGTGTTCAAGCTGCCAGACCATATGAAAGACACACAGGTACCACACACCACATGCCAGCTCCCCTTAACCAACTGTGTTATTTATCTGCCATTTGGCATCACTGGGTACAACTTTGCAATGATGTTGATTAGCAGGTGTTTGACGATAAGAAATTTAGGCTGATCAGAAGTTTGGGACCTTTCCTAACTCATCCATTAGGTGGTGCTCCAAGAGTACCAACGGCAAAGGCTTTGCAGCTCTTCAGTAGCTCTAGAAGGAGCAGAAATATGTTTTAACATGATAGACTTCAAACTATGGGAGCAAAAGTTGGACCGTAGCAGTGCACACATTCAGAAAAAAATTTAATGCATGTCTTTCCCTTCTTGAATGTGTAAAGTCTCTGAAAACACACTGTTTACATTGCTTCTACTTGGCACTTCTAGTGTTCATTGGATATTGGATTAGATCTATATTCTTCTCTCATCCTGAACAAGACAAGCAAAAACCAAATAAATACAATTATTTTGTGTCCATGGTAACTGAACTAACAAAAATAGCTCATTCAGCAAACTGTCATTTTGCATTGAAAGGATTTGTAAAGCTCTCTTATGGCAGCAGTTTGTAAACATTTTTCAGTCTCTAATTCTGTATAAATGTAAGCAGATCAGGAATACAAAGTACTGTTTATGTTATCAGTCAGCTCCACATTCCTCAAGGTCTCAACAAAACAGCCCAGGAAAATTATAAGCTATGAGTCTAACACATAAATAAGGGAATTCAACAATTCACCCAGATAAAAAAGGAGGAGGGACAATATCTCTTCTCTTTATCCACTCCCTAAACATACACAAACAGTGAAAAAATATGAACAGCAGCCAAATGCTACATAATATGTAGGTTCTGGTCTTGCAACTCAGCCTGTGCAGAGCTGGTTACTGGAGATGGTCATTGCTGGGGTCAACAATTCCATCTTCAGACATGTTTGTATAGTGCTCTGCAAGATCAGAGCTTGATTCCTGCTGATTCTTTCAGGTCTTCTGCATCCACCCATGTCAGTGGAAAACTGAGATACTCAACTCACATCAGTGACCTTCTAATAGAAGGAGAGGCTGGAAAAGAGGAGGCTGGGGAAGCTCTCAATGTATATAAATACCTATTGAGCAGAGAATAAAAATGACTAAGAGCCTTCTCAGTGGTATCCAGAGGAAGGACAAGAGGCAATGGGCAAGAGAAAAAGCCTCTAGGAGCATTACTGTGGTTTTACCATAAAAGTGGCCAAACATTGGGAAGGGCTGCCCAGAGTGGCTATGGAGTCTCCAGAAATATTCAAAACCTGGCTGGACAAAGTTCCTAACAAGCTGCTCCAGATGACGTTGCTTTGAGCAGGGCAGTTGGACTAGAGGATGCCCAGAGATCCATTCCAAGCACAGCTGTGCTGTGACCCTCATGTGCAGCTAAGAACCTCCTCACACTGCCAGTCACAAATGCTCTCAGACAGAGTCTTTGCACTTTCCTGGGAGAAGCAGAGGTAAGTGGGGGCACTCATCCCTTTCCCTCCAACCAGGATCAACAGCAAAATGGTAAGGATGAACACCAGATTTAAGGGGCAAACATGGCTTGTTTGTCCAAGGACTCCCACTGGCAAATGGAGAGAAGGAACTGCCTCAAATTGAACCAGTACTTTCCATTCTGGATTAACCAAAAACATCTTCCTTGCTTGCATCAAGGTCAGACATGAAAAGGTCAGATGGCAGAGTTAAAGAGAGCATCATTTTATGAAAAGATCAAAGGTAAAATCTTGTCCCCCATAAAGGCAGCAGGAGCTCTGCTAAAATCTCGGACACACACAACTGAAAAATCCTTCTTGGCTAACAGTCCTGTCCTATGAGATTTTAGGCATCCCCCCCACAGTACCTCCTTCCAGACCTGTCATCTTAAAGCCATTTGGTTTTCTTCCCTCCCCTAATTTTTTTGAAAGGCTCTCTGCCTCGGTGGTCAGATTCCTCTTTCAAGTTGACCAAGGTAACACACAGCCAGAGTCCAGCTGCTTGTTCCAGGGCCAGCATTGGTTTGTATCTTAAATGGGTTCTCTCTCCCCACTGGTTGTGCTTCCAGATGTGTACTGAAGCATCCTTCAGCCTGCTCCAGTCTGAATACAGGTGTCTCCAGCTGTTCATGTTGCTCTAAAGAAGAGTTCAGGGGTGTCCTGCACTGCCACACTCACATTTCCCAAGAAATAGCCCTTACAAATCGGCCACCTCAAAGGTGGCTGCATTTATTGAAACCCCTGCAGTTGCCACAAAGTTCTTTCTGAGTTCTTTTTCATTAATCACTGTATTAATTACACCCATCCCAGGTAATGTGTGTGCTTTTCTCTGTGCTGTGCAAGGGCAGCTCATCTGCACACAGAGTCACCATTGTGGATGGACAGTGTGGGGCTGGAGCCAGGAATTTATGAAGTCTTATCCCCAGCCTGCCAGTGGCCTTCCCTGTGGCCTTGGAAAATAACACTTAACAGCTTTGTTTTTTTAGCTGTAAAATGGGCATAATAATCTTTATTCATCCACCTCAAAGAGGCGATGAGAGGATTTTATGCAGTGCTCAGGATTTAAATGTTTCCAAACAAACTTTATAATAACCAGTCAGGGTTTTTAAATGCATTCTCAGCTCATCTCTTGCCACCTCCTCTGCACTTGGTGATAGTGGTTGCTCTGCTTATTTCCCTGAGAGTTCTAGAGCTAGCTGGATTACAGAGCCCTTACAACCAAAATAGGTCTAAGTGGAATAATCTGCCCAAACACTGAATTATATTAATCTCAAATGTATCCACAGCTTCCAAAATTTGGAGCCATTCTTCCTACTAGTGAAGTCAAAAAGGCAGTAGCAAGCCAGCTCATCTTTTTCCCATTTGAAGAAAAATGCCCTGCATGTACCCTGTTTATTTATTTGCAGTATCCCATGCCATCAAAAGAGCCTGTGAGTTTGGGAGTCAAAGCCAAGAAAACACAGAGAAATCCATGGTGGCTTCTGAAGCCACCATAGATAAGGAGCAGCCTTTGCAGAACCCATTGTTCTATCCTAATGATGGAACTGATAAATGAGTGGGCAGCAGCCAGGCATAGTTGAAGCCTTCACATCAGTCCTCTGCTACGTCATTTTTTGAAGTACTGAGAGAAAAGTGGGGAGTCAGGGAAGGCCTTGTAGCTCCTGCAAACCTCCCCCAGCCACTCTCTGCCTGTTCCCCAGACACCCCACACAGCCAGTGCCCAAGCCTGGTGCTCCTTGGCAGGGCTCAGCCTGCCATACCCTCAAAGTCCAGAGGAGATAAATAACAAAAAATGCTAACTCATTAAAACCGTGTCACATCTCTTGTCCCTGAAGTAATTTCAGCATGTGACCACCAAGGAATATCTTCCATTTTTTCATCTTACCAGGGCAATTAATGCAATTCCTGAAATTACTGAAACTTCTGAATGTACAGTTGCCTGTGTTAGAGAACATTAAAGAATAAGTAGATTTGAAGGAGTGGAGTACCTTCAAGCAAGAACCAGTGAAAGGTTGGTTGCTATGCAACTCAAGTATTGTCCATATTATTCTGATCAACAGATGACATATTGTATAAAATAATCCTCTCAAAATCCCCACAATACAGTAGAAGGCTGCTCAGGGGTGGAGAACTGGCAATAGCTGAGAGTGCTGTCATAAAACTGACGTTGATGGTACATACTTCATCAATTACAGAACCATAATGTAATTATTATGATTATTTAAATGGCACCCTTGATAATATATATAAATTGCCTGCAGTGAAGCAAATGAATCTGAAGATATCAGCTCCATGCTTTACTCTAACAAGACTGGGATAATATTTTCATATTGTGAAGCCAACCAGGCTGCTTCATTCATGCACTGCCTTAACTTGCATATGTGCCATTCCTTTTATTATGTACTTTGAATATATATTCCTAAAAATTGTTAATGCTGGTGTGGGGGACAGTGAAGTCTTGAAGGCTTTGTTCTAATTCCTCAGAACAGGTTCAGAAGGCAAGAACTATAAACCTTCTCTCTCTGCTTTTCTGTTATGAAATAATGCCAAAGCTCTGAAATCTCCTCACCTTCTACTCTCTCCAGTCTAGTCCTCTGACCAGGAGCTTTAAAAACATGAACATAAAGAATGCATTCTTATAGAGCCATGGCATGCAGGTCCCCCACCATAAGGTGGAGGAGCTCTGAAGTGCTATCTTTTACCTACTTTTTACCTTTTTTCAGAAAGCCATAAATTGCTTTTCATGTAAATAATCAGATACAGAGATGCAAAAAAAATTATTTTTGTGGCTATTAGGGGCAAGCTTGTGACAGTGGAATTATTCCACCTATGGTATTCTGAAATCAGCAGGACAACTCAGAAACTAAA
Source organism: Myrmophylax atrothorax (assembly GCA_026770055.1). Taxonomy (NCBI): domain Eukaryota; kingdom Metazoa; phylum Chordata; class Aves; order Passeriformes; family Thamnophilidae; genus Myrmophylax; species Myrmophylax atrothorax. The sequence goes on along the minus strand of JAOXXN010000191.1, from coordinate 7,368,627 downwards.
ACATTATCCACTGCGGATTATGGATTTCCAATACCCAAGCAGAGCATCCACAAGTAGATTACACAGTGCTACCTGCAACTGCTACTTTGGTGATGTGGCCAAAGACCCACCAAGAAGTGTTGGCTCTGTCCTCCACCCCACTCTCCTCTCTAAAGAAGATTAATATGAAGTCGATCTCCTTGAAATTATCAACGGACAAGGCTTTGCTCTTCACAAGAAAATAAAGATTGTTAGGATGGAGTGAAGACTGCTGCAGTTATTGTCTACCATCAGGGGAATGGCAGAAGTTACCAGAGTTCAGACTGGTGCAGATTTATAGAGCTAAAGATGGACACACATAGGAATTATGGAATACCCACGAACTGAGGACTGCAAAGAAGTGACTAACCCATCTGCTAATTCTACTGGTTTCCATCATTATTGCAACCTCAGATTTATATGAGATTTATGAGTCAATCTGCAATGGCTCAAATTGTTGTCATTACAGCAGCCACAAAGATATTTCAATTATTTTGTAATGTTAACTACACACACCATGAACTTTTGATCACCAAATGGCAAATATGACCTTTTTTACCTTCTATTTTGGGTCCTTTGCTGGGTTAATTTTATCAAAAACATGTAACTACATCATCATCTACATCACTGCAGGAAAAGCAAAGATGAATTGTTTTGTTTAGCTCTCAGATGGGGAAGCTCAAACAAAAAAATTCAACCCAAATCCAGCTAACCAGTCTCCAGCAGAGTCCAGACTAAACCTCAGAGCTCCCTCATCTGCACCAGGGAGGAAAATTCTCAGCTGATACCGAGCAGGGTAGGCCGGTGAGTGCCAGTGGAGCTTCACCACTGACACTACCTGCACTACTGACAGCATTCCAACGACTTCCATGAACTTCCAGAGCCCGAGTTCACTACATGAACATGCAAATGGCAGCAACTCCAGTCACAGAAAGGTGCCTCAGACTTCCCCACTGTGCCCCGAGCAGCTGGGCATGCTGCTGAGTAAGAGAGCACTAAAATCACATGGCCTTAACCAAAGCATTTATCAGCATACTTGAAACGCCCTGTTCCTGTTTCCATGGAATTTGCTGTTGATTTGGCAATAATAGGACTCAGGTACTGAACAGATCAATACTTTTGAAACGCATTTAACATTTTGTTCCTCTTTTGCCTGTGGAGTAACCCCTTCCACAGAAACACTGAGAGGAAGAACACTTGATATTCTGATTACAGGTCTGATCTGCAGAGCTCTTGCCTTCTGGCCCCTGTTCCACAGAACTCCCATTGAACTTTAAGCACATGTGTAGCCCCACTGATAATATGCACAAATTAAATGAGTTCTTAGAAAGAGGCTGTAGCCCTCAGCATCTTGCAGAACTGATCCTGTGTTTGGTGTCACTTGCATACAGTTCTACCACAACACCTTGTGTTTTCTTTAGGAATCAAAATGCTCTCTCTGTTTCGTGGATTATTCCCAACAAATCTGAAAAGACAGACTGCCACAGCTAAGCAACAACTTCAAATGACACAGGGAAAACCCAGAAGAAATTGAAATTATTTAAAATGTGAAGTTCAAATGATAAACAAATATATACAAACATAAAAGTTCTTTATATTCATAGGCTGGTAAGGGCGATATATGAATTAAAACAGAAAACCAATACAAGTCACCATTAACTCCACTGCTCATAAACAAATGGAGTTATAGATATTGATATCCTCCCTTTAAATTAACCTTTACTTACCTTGCCGTAGCTCAGCAGGATTATCCTCACCAAGACAACATTAATGTGAGCACCCAGGGACTCATCATGATAAATTTCATTAACCTGCAAAAGAGTTCAGCACTTTAATGATGGTACTGGCAGCAAGTAACTCTGAAAGCAGTGATACAGCAGTACCTTTTATGCTCTGTCATTAGTCCAGAGACCACTTTGTGTTCATATGTAAAATATGAAAAATCCCACTAATGTGAGAGGGAATGTTTTCTTTTCCAAACTCTGTTGTAGCCTCCCATCAAGTCATAATTCAGGAAGTCACTGAATATCAACACATAATCAGAGACTTCAGGTTAACAGGTGTATAAGTGGCAGCTTAAATGGACTTAGAGGTATCCTGGTGCACCTCCATGATGCAGCTGAGCTGACCTGTGCTGGAGCCTGGAGCAAGGCAAACCAGGCAGAATGCCAAATACCTCTCTGCTGGGCAGTACTACATGTGGAGAAGGGGACAGTGAGCAGAGGGACAGGACCTCTGTCCCAGGAGCCATTCACTGAATCAGCTCAGCTACACCCTGTAACTCTTCCACCTGGGACCCATCACATCACACCGTGCCAAGAGGATATACCTCCCTGAAAAAGCTGGTTGGGCACATGGGCTGGCTTTGTTGTGTGTCAAAACTCATCAGTGTTAAACTCTGCAAGCAGAACAAAAGCTACAAAATGCCAGCAAATTAAAACTGTCCCTTGTTGTTTTTTTTATACTACAGCTACATAACTAAACATACACATGGGGAAATCACCACAGGAACACCAAAAAGAAAACTATAAATATTTAGAGTAGAGAATGAAACGTGGATGAAAAATGATTATTGAGGAAACACTACTACAAGCAACCTAGGCAAATATTAACTGTTAAAGAGGCTGATTTAAGTATTCAGTGATGGAGACTGTATAAGACAACCAAATGGCAGGGCTTTAGCTTTACAAATTAGAAGAGACGGATGAGATTCCCTACAAGGCAAGTGCCTCTCCTAAAACCTTCTTCCCTTGGTGAAGGTTGCACCAAACTGGACAGCCTTGCTGGCTGGACCTGAATTTCATTTATTGCTGCAAACTAGATTCATTACTCCAAGCTAATAAATAACTTTCAGAAAACCATTCATTTGAAACACAGTAAATAATGTTCTGTTACTTCAATCAGCCCCAGTTTTAATGGCTCATCTTTTATCTCTGCAAAAATCATTAAAATTAAATACATCAGTGTAGGCTTTGCTAAGCAATCCCCATTGACATTTTAAAGTGAATTTTAATTCATTTCATCAGTATTTTTTTGATAGAAGAGCCTTATTTTATGCTTGGTAGACATTCCAGTTTTCCACAGCTCTGACTGTCCTGCACTGATAGGTGTGACACCAGTGGTGTGACTAAACCACAGCTCCAGGAGCAGGTTCATGCCCTCCAGGACACCTGCCCAGGCACATGGGGAACATGTTGGGGGCTGCCTGTGGAATCCAGGCTTGGAACTGGTGGATGAACAAGCAGAGTCTTGGCTGGAAGGTGAGGATGAGGAGCCCATGGCTATAAGTGGCTTCAGGGGCTGCTGTTTTCATGGAGGTGTAGAAGTCGCTGATCTGTTCAGATCTGCTTTGTAAACAACTCCTCTAGAAATCAGATCATCTCTTTACATGTCTAAATAAGACTTTAGACTAATTTTATATTCTGGTATTTTAAAAAATCCCTTCTTTTCACTCTTAGGACCATTGCTGAACACAGACTATTAGGAGGTAAAGCATAAACACACATTTTGCTTTACAGAAATTCTTTCATCCAGGAAAAAGACCCTTGTGTGTTGTCAAGGGAGGCAGGATATTAATTTGCCTCCCTCTTTGTGTGGTGAGAAGAGAGCACACACATCAGGGATATGAGGTTGAAATAAGCCGTAAATTACCTATACACGAAATGAGTACTAAGCCAAAGCTGCTGTGTATGGAGGACAGTAAACACGGCATGTAAATAAGTATTTAATTGGTTCATAAAGCATAATCCAAATTGCTGTCTCTCTCTTAACCTAAGCCTCTTTTAACAATAGTTGAGTAACCGAACAACTGTATCGCTGTTCTGTGCCAAAGGGAAACTTGGCTGGAAAACGTGGATGGAACAGAATTAAAACACTGCTTGACTGTTCATGCAAACGACATCTAACAAACAAACTGTGAATGAACAGAGAAGCACAAGCACTGTGAAAAGCTGCTTGGTTCTCTTGGGATCCTGGGGTTTCTGCAAGAGAGTGGGCCAATTCAAAGCTCTGGGTCTTGGTTTCATTAATAAGGATGAGTCCAACCTCTCTTCACACAGCATCTTTCTCTAAGCTACGCCGTGGCTTTGCTGGTAGTATCTCACTGCACAGAGATAATATGCTGAAATAGATGCTTTTCTTTTTGCCAGCATGGCCTAAATTGCACTTATTTGTTTCAGGAAGATACCAAAGATACAAGATCCAAACAACTGAATGTTGTGGTCTCAAGCATTCATGAAAAGTGCACACATTTGTCTCCAGTCAGATTCTCCAAATTCCCACCTATTACTTCAAGGGGAAAGCAGAGTCAAGCTAATGCAGTCCAATGTATAGGGCAGAAAAGGATCAACCAACCTGTGGAATCAGAAAGCTCCAGGGTTCAGAGCAACTCAAACTTACTGTTTCAAATCAGAAATAACCAGACAACAGATACACATGTTCAGATGTTCACAGAGTAACAACACAGAGGTGGGGAAACAAGTGCATTGTACTTTTACAGCACTTCAGTAGGACATCCTGGCTCATGTCAACAGAAGGAAAACCAGTTAATCTCCTGTTGTTCTTAGATCAGTAAGTCTAAAATTAAGCTGCTGCATAGGAAAAAAAGCACAGAGACCATCCCAAAAATCACAGCTCCTGAACTGAAGGCAGAGAAGGCATTAAATCTTTTTAGATGTCCTACAGTGATTCAGCATTTATAGAGAGGGATGAGGAAGGCTGGGTAAATCTCAAAGAATTCAAAGCACAGCCAAACACTGTAAAGAGACTTTCATCAAGCTATTGTAGTTCACTAACTATTTTAGGATAACTTGGGTTTCTTTTTCTGGGATATTTCAAAGGAAAACATGGATTTCTATTTAAAGTTTCTGTTTAGAAATCAGGCTGGCACAGACTGGTGCTACATAAGAAAAACAAAGACTTTATTTACTTTTTTCATCTGTCCCTCCCTGCTAATTTTATAATTCTTCTGCCTTGAGCAAGTTTCAAGTCAGCACAGTAAGCACATAGAATACGTCAAAAAACTGAAGGCAAGCTAAGAGCCTGTGAGGTGCCTCCTGCTCTGTAAAAGCAGCACTGGAAAGTTTTTGTTATTGAGCAAAGCAGGCCCCAGTCCTAAAAGGGAAATTTAAAAGCTGCTGTAACACAAGTAGTAATCACCAGCCTGCAGCTCTGCAAGTCTTGGTGCAGAGCAGGTTACCTGCTGATGGAGCTGGCAGGGCTCTTAGGGCAAGTCAGGTGGCTCCCTGAATCTGTAATTAAACTGATGAGCAATAGGAGAACAATCTGCATATTTTGGCGAGTCATTGGTGAACTCATTCATGCAGTTTGAAGGAGTTCCCAGCCTTGCAAGGCTTGTTGGTATCTGCTGTGCCAAAGGCAGCCCTCTCCATCACAACCCATCCCCTGAACCATAAATCATCGAGTGCATCCTGAGGCACCCCCTCTGCAGCTCCGGGGATTGTGCCTCACGCTCGGGTAGGCGCCTCTTCCTCAGGCTCCTGAGCACACACACCCCCTGGACATCCAATAGTGTCCACCTCAGGCCACCATCAATGTCAAACGGCTCCGACCCAGCAACAGTGGCCATCAGAGGGCACATCTGACCATGTGGAGAGGGCACAAAACAAGATGCATCTGGTTTTCCAGCCACCAGAAATTACTGATCCATCCAGCCAGATTAGTCTGCTCTTTGATCACCAGCATCCTTACACAACTGCTGTTGCAGAAACCACCGATGGCTACGTGCTCTTGGGCAGAGCAGGGACCATGTGTGGATCTCTGCCAGAGCGATGCTGGAGGAGCTGGAGAGCATCAGCTCCTTCCCCATGGGATGGCAGAGCTCCTGGCAAGCCATTGTTAGAGCCCAGCCTGGGAGCAGCTCATTCATCAGATCATAATTATCTGCAGCAAAGCCTCAGTGTCTGGTGGGCATCCAGAGATTGTCTATTTCTGTAAGAAACGTCTGGTTTTAATCACAGAAGAGGAACCAGAAATGTCATGGTGGCTCCTGAGCAAAAATTTTTGTAACCTGACCCTCCCAAAAGCATTCCCCTCTCACTTTGTATTTCTGTGGTCCTACTTCAAATACTACTATCCTCTTCGATGTTCATCACCTCCTTTATGCTTCTGAAGATCCCAAAGTAGCATTTCTAACATTCCCAAAGCTTTATCTTATTCCCACAGGAATAACATTACATCAGTTCCTTGGGTGGATGTGCTATGGTCACATAGAAAGTCATCAAGCAAAATCCAGGGTTCCCAGTGTCCCTTTCTAGTCCTTACAAGGTATTTCCTCAAAGAGGAACTCTTTTTTTTTTTTTTTTCTGAAATCTTTGTTGAGCATCACAACGCAAAAGGAATATTGAAAGCACACCACACACATGAAACTTAAGGGTCAAACTGTGACCTCCAGTTTGGAAAACATCTACCATTCTGCTCAAAGCCACAGCCAACAGGCAGTTTTGGGAGAGCCTGACAATGTACACTGCAAAAAGGAGATAAGAATCTGGCATTTTCTATGCAAATATGAGCCTGAGTCCTGATTTACCTTCCCTGATGTGAGAGGCAGTAGATGTTACCAAGTCCAAGTTAGCTGCTTCTGATCAAAATGAAAAACATTCCCCTGAGCAGATGTGTTGGCAAGGCACTAGGTAGCTTCATCTTCGACTGTAACATTGGCTTCAGAAGGGTCTTAGACTTTGTTTTCTGGCTTCATGACTAATTTATTTTTCTTAGTTCCTCCTGCAGGCTCTTGGAACTCCTCAGTTTTGCCACAAACCACTGCTCTGAGAAGTTTTTCTAAACACTGTAAATTACCTTTGCACAAAAAGACTCCTGATTTACTGTCTCAAGGTCACATTAATAAAATCAAATGTAGCATCATAAAATAATTAAGCAGATTGATTTAGTGTATGACTGCAAGGGATAGGGGTGTGGTGTCAATCCAATAAATATGGTGACCTCTTCAAACCTAAGTGGTTTGGTCCAGAAAAGCATCCAGAATTTGAAAGCTGATACTAATTATCCACACTCCATCACACAAACCACACTGTCACAACTCAAAAATCCCTGGCTGCAACATTTATGGATAAAACTCATGTTGGCACTTGGAGTAAAAGAAAAATCCATTTTCTTACAGTACCTAACCTGTACCAAAACCTGTGTGAAGACCTGTGCCATGGCAAATAGGGCAGCAAGGCACATTCCAGGTAATCATCATGGGCAATGCCCACCTAACTGACACTGGGAATAACATCTCTGTGAAAATGAGAACAACCTGTAAGAGTTCTGAGAGGGTCTTTCCTGTAGGAGCTCCTGAATGCCCAATCACAACTACAACTTCCACTGTAGGGTGGCAATCAAGATAATGAACAAAAATAACCCCATGAGGCCTTTTCAGAGATTGTTCACACCAGTCACAGCTACTGGTTTATGATGAACCACCTAAACGTGGAGTTAATTCACATATGTATGTTTAAACTTTCAAACAAGCTGTAATTCAGCTACTGACAGCTGAAGTGCCCCAAATGAATGGAGCTGGACTTACATTTGTTATTTGTGGAACTTTTTACAGTTAGTTCAGCTTTAAAGTGAACATATTGAAATAAACTGATTTTAAATAATGAGCATTGGTGCCTGTGAATTATTTAATTTTCAAAAATCCAGCCAAATTCTACATTACTGAACTATCCTTCCTATCTAAAAATATGCTTTTTACTTTAAAAAGCATGATATTCTGAAGACAGGGTGCACCATTATTTCAATGTATTCAATCATCACTTTCTTTTTAACAGCTTGAATTAGACATCCTTTCAGGTTTTTATCCAACTGTCAGTTAGAAACCGATGGCATTTCTGCCCTTTCCTCTCATTAGGGACTTGCTGTTCTGTACCTGCAAATCTTCATCCCTCATCAGGCAGAGATAGGAGAGCAGAAATCTCATCTATAATAGTAGTATCATGTATATCCTATTAAAGAGGACAGTTAACACGTTCAACAGCGCCTCAGGGCCACAATTTCAAAGACATATGTAGTGCTGAAAGATGCAGGTGAAAGACTCCAGGGACTTTCCAAAGCCCCCAGCTGCAGAATTCCCATTGATTTCACTTACTCAAATGAAAAGTTGTTTAATGTGTTTGTTCTGGAGTTGAAGGCTGGGAGATACATAATCCCACAGGCTAATTTTTGAAACTGATTCTCACTAATTTCAAAAGCAGGTAAATGACTAAATACTCAGATAAATCTAGCCCAGAGCGAGACATAAATCGCTTTTAAGGTCTATCTCCCTTTGAAATAACAGCAGTTAGGCACTCACCTAGTTTGAGGAGATGGGGTTTATATTTCAGCCATATATCCATTACGTGAATATATATAAATATTGCATTATCACATCTTCTACAGTAAGGGGATGGAAAGGAAATTAAAGATTTTTGCCCCTGAAAATTGTCCAGAGATCAAAAAATATACGTTGTAGGCAAATTCTTCTGAAAAGTAGACAAGGATGATGATTGCCAACATCAGAAAATGAGGTAGTTGAGGAATTGAGGAATATTGTGGAGAAAGAAAGACAAAGAATACAAGAGAAAGCTAAAATAAGGGCCTGACTGGGAAAAAACCACAATTTGAAGAGCCTCATGAAAGTTGAAGACTTGAAGCCAATATAGATGGAGCCAATACACTCAAACCCATTTGCAACTGATCTTATTTGATCAAACTTAGCTATTTAGAATGACCAAAGTATTGTAAGATCTGACTCTTCAGGAAGTTTGGAAGATATCCAGCCTGCATGTGACCCTAAACACAGGACTGTAGCAGCTGAAATGTTCCTACTGGTCAACACTACAGGCTCAGCCAGGTCAATGAGGGAGTCTCAGGTTTGCTGCTCTTCCACAGCTGGCAGCAAATGTCCTGCTTAATCCTGGAAACTACTTCTAAGAGGGTTATGAAATGATTAGAGAACTTCAGAACCAGGGCTGGCTACAATAACAGCCACCTTAGACTCACAGAATAGTTTAGGTTGGAAAAGACCACTAATATGATCAGGTCGAACCATCAACCCCAAGGTCACCTCTAAATCATGTCCCCAAGCACCACATCCACACATCTAAGTCCCTCCAGATCACTGATGGAGATATTAAACAGTGCTGGCCCCAGTCCTGAGCCCTGGGGAACACCCCTTTTGACTGGCCAGTATGTGGATTTAGTTCCATTCACCACCACTCTGGATTTGACCATCCAGGCAGTTTTGTTGCCCTGTGATCAGTGCACCCACCCAAGCCATTTAGCTCAATGACATCCAGTCAGCACCTTGCTCCTCCTCCCAAAGCATCCTGCAGTGAAATCCTTTTGTCTCCCAAGGACCAAGACAATTCTCCAATGCCACTTCCAGCCTTGCACTTTTCTAATATTTCTCAAACACTTGTACAACCAGTTAAAATCCCTGGGGTTTTGAGACGCCTTCTTGCTGAAATGGAATTACCTTCCATGTTCTTGAGTAACTACACAGCTACAAGTTTCCACCCAAATCTCTCTCCTCTGTGGCAGTGCTCCTGCATGCTATAAATACAAAATTAATTTGTGCAATGTGTGGGCTCTCGCTTGGAAGTGCAGAGGACTGTGCAGGCTAATATCCTTCGCAGGAAAAAACACAGCATGACGTACAACTGAAAATGGTGCGAGCCAGAGGCAGCCAAGGGGCTCTAAAGAAAAAACAATGGAATATTTTCCAAAGGTGGACTGACCATCCCGTGGGTACTGAGCAGAGAAAAGAGAAGGGGGTCAAGAGAAACTGGAGTTTTTGCACAAGGAAGTGAGTGGAGGAGGCAAAGGGGGTGGCACGAGGCCGAGCTCGCTGCAGCGAAGGGCTGGCGCACAGTCAGGCGATACGTGGCTGCAGCCCAACGTGTTAAAAATGCTCTGGTGTCTATCACCATTTGTTTGGGAGTGACTTCATTTCCAAACTTTGGGATAAATATTAGCACAGCTCTTCAAGATAGCCAGCACACCCAGTCCCCGGGTTTTTTCCTCGCTTTATGGGTTTTAGGTGTGGACTGTAACACATCGCTTGAGCAGCACAAAACAGATTTTACTGAATTTACAGTCATTGCACTGGGCTTGAAAAGAAAAATAAATTGTTTTGATTGGGTTGGTGGTAGGGTTCCACCCAAGATCCCTGAGAAAAGTTAGTTAAGGACAACTGCTCATGCCATCACACACAAGGAAATCAAGCAAAGTGGGGAGAAGCAGCTGTGCTGGGAGTTGCTTCTGGAAAAGTGATGTTGTGTCCCAGAAGAGAGGATTCACCTGGGATTTATTTAATTTCTGGAACCTCAGAAATTCAACTATTTGATCACCCTCTTATATCCAGTAAACACTTTCACTATTATTTTATTCATTTACCATACATTCTTGATTTTATGCTTATTACCTTGTTACTGTACAAAGCTAATTGATTCTATGCCTAATGTCTTGTTACTATAGGAAGCTAATTGATTATACCCTAAAACCAACAAGGTACACACAATCTGACGGTTAGGGGAGGATCTTCCAATAGATTTAAAAATACAGCTGGAACTTCTTGTAGCTGTCTCTTGTTCTTGAGTGACTTTGGACCTACACATTTCATTAAAAACACAACACAGGTCCCCAGCACTGCCTGCAGTGACAAACCCTCTTGGCTGTCTGCACTGGAGCTGGAAACAGGACTGGTTACCATCACCCATCCCTCTGCTAAAGTACAGGCTCTAGAAACCAGATGAATTTTGAAGAAGGAAAGAACAGGACAGCACTGATGACAGCCAAAGACTATCCAGAGGCCTTGGGGATTTCAAACAGCTCCTCGAATTTGGCCACAAGACATGGGACACATCCCGAGTCCCCAAAAGACACATTTCTACCTCAGAGCTCCCAACAGAACAATTGCTGCCTATGCCAAGAGCTGCCGTGCCCTGTGGGTACAGTTACACAGGCTGCACTTTCTAAACCACTTGCAGAGACAGCATGCTTAGGAGCTGTTATTTCTTGCAATTTGTGTGTCGGATGGTTTTCTAAAATTAGGAAAAAGTGTATTCCCGAGCTGGAACATTTATGGCTTCTTTACCATTGCTGTATATTTTAATTCTTAAAAATAGATTTAAGTGACATGATAAGTAAAGAGTCATGTTTAATCTATTTTGGCCTGTTCGCCACATTCCTGGTTTGGCCTGTTTGCCTTGTTAATTTAGAGATGCATAAAACCATCTGTTTCACTGTAGACTTTGTTTTAAGCCTCAGAGGAAACAAACCACACAAATAAATGAAATTCACTATGTAATTTCTGTTAGAATGCATGTATTTACAGCCATCAGAGCAGACACCCAGGACCCCATAACTCTCATGTTAATGCAGGTTTTTAACTATTTACAATGCTGTTATAAAAAGTCAGTGCAACTGAATTTATATCACTCAAGGGGCTGTCTTAAATTGTATTCCACCTCTCATTTAAATGAAAAACAGTGATATTCTGCACATTGCTAAAAGACTGTAATAAAGAAAGAAAAAACCCCAAGCTTCATAATTAAAAAAATATATCTTGGAAAAACTATATCCCAGGCAAATGTACCTAATAGCCTGGATTTCTGCCTCTGCGGTTTGTAAAGCCAAAGGAGCCACCGACATGCTCATCCTCTTGACGTGACTGCAAACTTGAGCAGTCAGACTCCATTTGTCAAAACCAGAGCAGACCCACAATTTTTTACTCAACACTGCCTCACTGAGAACACACATTCTCTGAACCTAAAGCTTCTTTCACAAGTGTGTGTTATTGAGAAAAGACTCCTGTTCCAGACAAGAAGGAAGCCATTCCCAGATGAGCTGCCTATGAAGGAGGCTACAACTCACTTTTATTTTTGGGCAGAAAAATAAAATATATTTTGATTTTGATCTGTGATAGGGATGATTTTTCAAGACTCGATTCTTTTCCCACGAAACAGTGTCCTTGCTTACTGTCTGGGGTACTAGAGGGCTGCTGTGTTTGCTGTACTGGTATTTAGAAATAAAAAGTGATTCTTTCAAATATTAAATTCCCTAGTGTGCCCTTTCAACCCTACTACACTATATAGTCAGTTGCACAGACCATGGTTTTGAAGATTAAATATTTAACTAAGGAAACCTAAAGATGTCAGTCATGCAGTAAATACTTAATCAATTTAAGAAAGTTTAGTGTTTCACTGCATAACATTTTCCTGCAGGGTGAAAAAAGAAGCGGGGAGGTGCCCTGAGACCAAAAGTGGCTGTTGAGAAATCAAAGAACTCATCTGAGTAGTTTTAAAAATGTAAAAAGCTCAATTGAAATTTCTAATAGAACCTTATTTGAAGACACTTCTCCAAACCATGTTTCTCAGCAGGGAGCTCAGGTTAAGGGACTATACAGCTAAAACATAACGACTTCCAAAAACCTGAGCCCCTGACCTTGTGCCTGTCCCCACCAAAGCACATGAGCAGGACTTTGAACATTTTAACGGTCCCATACTCAGCTTCTTTCTCAGTCCCTTTTTCTTTTTTCCCTTCTTCCCTTTTGGACTTTCTGAAAGTGGCCTGGATTTCCCTCCTGGAGTTATTTTATCCACTGCCACAAGAAAAATTTGTTACATCTTCTTCAAATGGCCAACCCAACCTACATTCCCGACCCTTTGAGCGTCTCCCACAGGGCAGTTCGTGGGGTTGTACTCACAATATTCATCAAGGTCAGCAGGTACTTCTGAACGTGTTCTTTGCCATGGAACTGAACAACTGAGTCATCAACCCCCAGAAGGACTTCAATGTTGTAATCGTCCTCCGCCGCGTGCCTTCGGTGGCGCTGCCTCGATCTGTGCACTTGGTCTGCCACAAGGCTCAACGCGCTGTCGAGATTATCCAAATTAGTGAGGTTAGCAGCTGAAACCAAACAGATAAACAAGGCATCAACCAAGAGAGGTTCAGGCTCAGGTTACAGCTATGTTGGGATAAATTTGAAGTAGCAGCATTTGTTATGTTCTGTGTGTTATGTAACAGAATTAGTTTCACTTGATGTCAATTAAAAGTGGCCTAAATGAGAGATAAACGTGACCCAAAATGTTTTTACTTTGCAAAACAAAACCAATGCTTTCTAGCCAGTAATACTGCATAATAAATACAAGCCCAAAAGGGCAGCAAGTGATGCCAAAGTCTTGATGAGAAGAATGGAGCTGTTTGCACTAACATACTTGCTGCTTACAAGTACTTCTTACAAAAATACACTGTTCAGGGGTCTTGTGCTACCCAGAGTTGCCTCCATTTCAGAGAAATTAAAGATAGACAGTGTACTTCAAAATCTGCTCTTTCTGCCTACAGACTCCAATTTCAAGGAAAGTGCAGTTGCCAATATAGTATTTTTCTATCCAGGCAGGTAGTAACAAACCAGTCCCCCCAGCTTCAACTTGTTAGCTCCTTTCCTAGATATACACGTGCAATCCAACAATAGTGACATGGATCCTACTCATCCTTACAAAACAGTACCACATTTTAATGAGATTAATTAATTTATAGCTATGTTCACAATTTTTTAACAGCTTTTCTTCCTTCCTTCCAAATTTGCCATGTCACTTTGCATTATTGTGTGTCAAAGACCAGCCCATGAGGCACAACAGTAGCTACTTCATTACTAACAATTTCTAACAGTCTCTGTGATCTGAAATGCATGTTCTCTGACAGGATGGGACATGGTTATCGTGGCACCTGCCTACTAAAAATTGACATGAAAACATGGAATCTTGACATTTTACCCTAAAGAATAACAATGCTTAACATTAATATAATTATTATCATTTGCATTACAGGAGCCCTGGAAGCCCCACCAAGAATCTCTTGATTTTAACAGCTGTCAAGAAAGACTCACTCAGAGAGATGAAGAAAGGCAGTAAGAGGGCTGTGGGTTGAGTAAAGACTCCCAGTGCCTCATTCACAGAAATTTAGGGGGAAGCAAAGGGAAGAAGCAAAAACCGTCACCTTCAAACCAGAAATAAGAAACAACTCTTGGAAATGTTACGAAAGCGGATTCTCCACCTTCATTTATTGAAGTTTTCACATCAAAACTGGCTGCTTGGGAAGGGACAAATGAGTCACCAGATCACTGGGCTCATTACAAGAACAGCTGAGCTCTTGCCTGAAGATCTCCTGCCTCAGGCTGCTATGTCAGCAGGTCCTGGGCCATGTGCAGCCTGAGCAGAGTCCCCACAGCTCCCACTGGGGTGGCAACAACGAATCCACCTGCACAGCCTCTGGCTGCCAGGAAGGACACACACCAGGCAGTGTTCCTTCCTGCCCTGGGCCTCGGTGCCTTGAGTGGTGAGCAGCCAGGACAGACCTCCAGCTAAAGGACAGTCCTTCAAAGACTCAGCTTCTTACCATTTTCCACCAAGATTCAAGGACACACATTCCCCGAGTCCCACAGCTGCAGCCACTGCACCTCACTGGCAGGGCTTTCCTCACTCACTGGGCAGAGAGAAGGTCCCACATGGGGGTCCTACATCCCCCATGGAGTCACAACATCCTTCTTCTGGAACAGCGGCATTTAATGCAGCTAATAAGCACAACCACCCCATTCCCATTGCCAGTCTCAAGGCTCCCAGCAGTTTCTGCTCCTGGGGCCACAATTTTTTCATATTAGTCTGGTCAGAATCTATGATTCAGCATGAAAATTCCCTCTTCACGCAGAGCCCAGCTGTCACTCCCAGGTGTACCACGGAGGGTGAATGGGTCTGGCCTGGCAGCAACGGAGACAGCTCTTTATCAGGGCTCCAAACCTGCCAAGCAGCCAACTCCACCCCTGCCTCTTGGTTTACTTCACCAGGAAAACTTGAGTGTTAAAACTTCCTTGCTAGTGCCCTGAGGCAACAACCAAGTTGTCACACTGGTCTCAGGGGACTCTCAGTGGGACTGTGGGCCAATCATATATTCATGGTCTGTAAGGCAAGTCACAGTTACTGTAAAATTTGACCATAAATCTTAAAAGCTCTCTAGAAAAGAAAGCCTATGCTGGCAAGAGCTGCAGGTCATGTCCTCTCTCTGCTGCTCACAAAAACCTACAGCAATCAGCAGCAAGTCCAAAGCTATCAGAGCTGCCATTGCAGAACAGCAGAGGTGGGCGGGGGGAGAGCCTGAGCCCTGCACTGACTGCAGACAGGCAGCTCTGCTGGTTGGGGGGCTGTTATTTGGGTGGGTGGGTGGCTGTCAAGGTGTCTTGAGCTCTCGTGCTTTCATCTCTTTCCCTTATGTGTCAAAGTCAAACTAACTCCGAGTGCGGTGTCTTTTTTCCTGTTGTGAGTAAATCAGCCAGAGGCAAAATGTGATCCTACCATCCTGCAGTGAAAACTGTCTGTCCTCCCTCTTTGCTCCTCACTTCATCACTGTCACACTACAGCCCTCACAGTCCTGCCAGCTCCTGAGAAAAGGTAGCAGGAGGTTCCCTGGAAGTCATCTCGCTGCCAGTAGGTGCCAACCAACTGCTTTAAATTTTCTTTGGAGCATAAAAGTTCCCCTCACACACAGTTACCTTCACCCCTCAAGTGTTTCCCTCTCAAGACAACAGGCCCAATGGGCACTGGTACCTCAGGGGCACCAACAGGATGTGCTTCCCTGCAGAGAGAAAGTCACACTGACTCCAGCTGGCACTGGTACCATTCCAAGAGCAGCAGCGCGGCTCAAAACATTTACAACAGTAGCTGTGAGATTTCTGGTTCACATCCCAGCATCCCACCGAGCGTCCTTTCCCAGAGGCTCTCCCGGGACAGGCAGGGATGCTCCACACACGCCTGACCACGTATCCCACAGAGTCCTCCTCCAGTCTCTCTCTCCTCTCCCTCTCAGTCTCTTGGATGATGAATTGTTGGATTTGCTGGACCATGCTCTGTTATTCCCATGTTGGATTTGCTCCTAAATGACAGCTACATCCAAATGAAATTAATACCCACATCTTCCCAAAGAGGAAGGGAAACAAAGTTGCATCTGTAGTAAATGAGTCATTTGTGCTGTTTTGGCATCTCAACTTTCCTTGGTTAACATCAGTAACTTTGCTGTAATCATTGTGCTCTTAACAACATGCTAGAAAAACTCAAGAGAAAAACTCAAAGAACTAAATAAGACACCAAATTCCTCCATATTTTCCATTCTATCTTCTAATCACCCCACAATTTGCACAAAAGTAATCTCAAACTGCTCTGTGTTTTACTAAATCATCCCAAGACTTCTCCATCAGCTATTCATTTTCAGCAACTTTTGCCAAATCAGCCACTAATTATTGGTGCCAACTTTGTTCTCCATCTCCCAAGAGCAAACACTTGGTGTTTGGGGGCCTTAACAATAGTCTGTGTTGAAACCTTCTTGCTCCTGCTAAGAAAAATTCACATTTGTGAAAATTAACCATTGAGAGACAAGAGTCTATTTTTCTCTTATGCTGCTCATCCAGAATAAATCAAAGGATGTCAGCACTCTACCAGCTCATCCAAAAAATCCATCAAATCCTCTCTTTTTTTCTGAAGCCAGCTAAAAACTCAGTGATCTTCTAACACTTCAGACTCTCTTCCAGTGAATGAATAAAATGCCCAAGTTGTCAGTTAGTTTTGCCTTTGCAGGTCTTCAGAAGAAATCTTCATCTGCAACAGTTTGGGATGACTCCACCTTATTTTCTGGGACTTTTTGCCTTGCTCATTAATGTTGGATATCATATGCTTTATGGAAACCTAATTACATGACATCTCCTTATTCTGCCTTACCCATCAAGGCAGGCAAAGCTCCAACAGATGCTCTGAGTTACTGAAGCATGAACACACTGCCTGCCATGAAAACTGCCTCTCCCTGTGTTTTCTGTCACTCCCTTTAGGACATGCAACAAAACCACAGTTGTTGGCTCATGATCTAGTTTTGTTTTTTTCATGACCCCTTTCAAAAAGGCTCAGGGAAATACAGCTGCACCTCCAGCTCTTAAAGAGGCCCTTACAAAACGACTGCACTTTAACAGTACCAGATTTAGGGTTCCCCAATCTCACAGCAGCAATATTGTCCTAATAAAGCAGTTTCTAATTCTTACCTCCTCTTCCTGATAGGGAGAAGGGAACTTGCTGGCAAGCCCAGAGCAGAGCCTGGGATGGGCAGCTGGGAGACTGAACTGCGTGTCATGTTCACAGCTGTCATCTGGGGCTTGTCAGCACAGCAATGAGCTGGAATTTCTTTTCAAACCTGAGCGTGCAGCATTCAGAGCAGGCAGTCACCATTTAAATGCAGCTGGTTTGCTTTTGTGGGCACTTCATCTGTCAGTGTGGGAGCAGACGGACACCTGAGCCGACTGCTGAGCACCTTCTCTGCAGCCACATGAGGATCAGCACTTTTGATGCTCATCTCCATTCCTGTGACACCCTCCTGAAGGGGCTCCCAGCTACCCATTGCTTGCTGCAAGCCACCAGCTTTTTTGTGGTTGTTTTTTCCTCTTCACCCCAGTGACTCTGACTGAGCACCAGGGAAGGCCAGCTGGAACCTGCTCCACTGTGGGGGCCAATATTTCTGGATGGCGCAGAACCACGGGGCACCCAGCCCTGTTCAGCTGCACCACAGCTGGTGGCAGTGCCACTCCAAGCCTGGGACTGCAATCCCAGCAGAGGCATGAAGCCATCCACCACTTGGTGCTGCAATCACAGGAGGAACAGGCTGTGTGGCAGCAAGGCAGAAGGGGCACCTAAAGAAGGTGGACTTGCTTTAGCTCTCAGCTTCCCACTGCTCAAGTGCATCTGCACCTCTGGAAAAGTACCAAATGCCCTCAACAGCTTGACAGAGAACTGCTCTTTTGGGAATGGCACCTTAAATCCCAAGTCACCTTTCTGCAATGCTCCCTGCCACTCACATGCTGGAGGCTTCTCTTGTGTCTGTCCTCTGGGATCGACTCCCTAATTAGTCCCCAATTAGCCTTTTCATGTATTCTACCAAGACCCTCATTTGTCCTCCACAGTAAATTAAAGCCCAATCCATGGAAGTTGTAGTCAATGAACAGTCATCAAATCTTGCTTTTTATCCCCTAGTGATTTTTTTTCTCCAGTTTTTAAGTTCCTCTAATTGGGGTTTTGTTTTTCATTCCAGTTGCACACAATTGTGATGTGTTTTGTGCATTTGCTAGTCAATAGTTTCTCTAATATTTTAATTTCTTTAAAAACTTGTTTCTGCTGGTTTTACAGCACTGTTCATGCCTCTCTTTGCTTTCTGTTTTGTTTCCCAAATGTCCTCTACTTGTCTTTCTTCTCCCCTTAACCATCCTGCTCAGCTACACTGGTCTTTCATAATTTATAAATCCCTTTCCCATTCTACAGTCTGCATTTGGACCCTTCTGCTATAGATCACTCATAAGGAAACTGGGTAAAGCCAGCAAGGAATTAAAATGGGAGAGAGCTCCTGTGAGGTGAAAGCAAATGAAAAACTGTCTAAACAAGAGAGTGAATCCCACACAGTGCACTGGGTACATGACACAAAGATAGCCCTGGTTCAAAGGCATTTCCAGGAGGATACTGCCTCAATGCAATTTTAACTTGGAGCTCCATTTTCATGGGGTTCTAGTGATTTCCAGGTTAACACAGTGGCTGCTACTTGATAAGTCCTTAACCAAGAGCAATTCTTGCAGCAGAACTCTCTTGGGGGGTGCAATCAAATCCTTCCTCTTCCACTTCTTTACATAAACCAAAAGAAGGACCACACCAACAGACCAGCCATGCACCAAGCATCCTCACCAAGGTTACAAATCCCTGTCTTGCCCTTACCTGCAAAGAAACAGCCATTTAAAAGGCTGGGTTTGGGCTGCATGCCTTGCAGACCATACGATCTCATTACAAGCTCCCTGCTCTGAGCTTACGGTAATGACATTTCTAGTCAGATCACATTTTAACACACCCTGCTCCACCTTTCCTCTGGCCAGGGAGAGTTTGCCACAAGTGTTGGGGCAAGTTGGGCTGGGCTCTCAGAAGTAGGTCTCAGTCCTCAGGTGCGTGAAGGGCAACAGAAGAGGCAGCCAAAATCCCGCTGGAATGATCCAGTCCTGGCATTTGAAATCAGGAGGAGTTCAAAGTAAGGGTTGGGCTTGATGATCTCAGAGGTCTTTTCCAACCCAATTGATTCTATTTAACAGTATTTCATATACTGTCTAGTTGGGTCTTTACAGAGTAATTCTTGTAAACTTCTTGGGGCAAAGCAACTGTCCCACATTTCCAAAGTGAAAGCACATTCTTGCAAACACACAGGCACAGGCAACATTCCTTTTTTTTCCTTGTCACAACACAGTGACCTTAAATCTCAGGACATGCTCAAGTACCTGCCTGGATCATAAAATAGCAGAATGGTTTGGGTTGGAAGGGATGTTAAAACCCATCTTGTTCCACCCCCCTGCCATGGGCAGGGACACCTTCCACTAGCCCAGGTTGCTCCAAGCCCTGTCCAACCTGGCCTTGGACATTTCCAGGGATGGGGCAGCCACAGCTTCTCTGGACAGCCTGTCTAGGGCCTGCCCACCCTCACAGGGAAGAGTTTTTTCCTAATATCCACTCTAAACCTACTCACTGTCAGCTTGAAGACATTCCCCCTTGTCCTGTCACTCCAGACCCTTGCAAGTAGTCTCTCTCCATCTTTTTTGTTGGCTGCATTCAGGTACTCCAAGGCTGCACTTACGCTGTCCCGAAGCCTTCTCTTCTCCAGGTTGAACAATTCAGCCTTTCCTCACAGGAGAGGTGCTCCAGCCTTCTCATCTGCTTAATAACCTCCTCTGGAGTTGCTGCAACAGGTCAATGGCCTTCCGGTGCTGGGGACCCCAGAGCTATGAAGTGTTCTGCTTAAGTGTCACAAAGTTTGCTTTCCTACTCTCTGGCCTGTTTGAGAGAAAGTGGTTTCTTTGCATAACAAAAGTTTGTTATTAGACTAACATTGAGGATTCCTCTTCATGAAAGCTAAAGAGCAGAGTCCATCAAGCAAACAGGCCAACCCCACCAGCAAATGGCCCCACGTGCCTACTAACCTGCAAAGCCTGGAACACACATGGCAAAGGGGCAGTGCACACCCTGAGAGTTCTGCTGAAACAACACCTGGCATTAATGAGGCAAGTGGAGAGAAAAGAGGCTATCAGAAAACAACTGAGAAGCTAAATGCAATCATCTTGGGTTAATTAGATGAATTTAGTTTTGGTTTGGTTTGAATAATTTGGCAAAATGCCAAGTATAAACCAAAAGAAAAAGCTCCCTCCCCACCCCATTGAGAAAAGGGAGAAAAAAACCCTGGACAATTAAACTGGAACTTAACTAGTTATATATTTACACACAAAAAGGAAAATTAAAAGTAGGCTACAGTATAATACATACATACACAAGTTAGATATAACAACAATCCTCTACCTCCCACCAAAAACAGATCCCATCACTCCGGATCCATAAAACACC
>JAOXXN010000191.1:7258639-7348056 GCA_026770055.1 Myrmophylax atrothorax | reverse complement strand
CGCCGCCGCCAACGTGCTGCTGGAGGCGCGCGAGGGCGGCTACAGCGACGACGAGGCCATGGAGCTGTGGGCATCCCGCGTGTGGCACCAGCACGTGGCGTGCCGGCGCGGCAAGGGCATGCTGGTGCTGGACTGCCACAGGACACACCTGTCCGAGGAGGTGCTGGCCGTGCTGAGCGCCGCCCGCACGCTGCCCGCCGTGGTGCCCGCCGGCTGCAGCGCCAGGGCGCACCCGCTGGACGTTTGCATCAAGAGGACCGTGAAAAGCTTCTTGCACAGGAAGTGGAAGGAGCAGGCCAAGGAGGCGGCAGACGCCTCGTGCGACTCGGCCGCGCTGCTGCAGCTGGTGCTGCGCTGCCTGGCAGAGGTGCTGCAGGTGCTGGCGGACTGCCCGGAGCTGGTGCAACGCTCCTTCCTGGTGGCCGGAGTGGTGCCCGGCCCCGACGGCACCGCCGGGTCGCCAGCGCTCAACGGGGCCGTGCAGGAGGAGCTCATTGCCACGCTGGAGCGGCGGCTGAAGCTCGGCCAGGAGCCCCCCGAGGTGGCGGTGCCAGAGCCCCCCGAGGCGTGGGCAGAGCCCCAGAGCCTCCAACAGCTCTTCGAGGGAGGGGAGAGCGACACCGAGTCCTTCCACGGCTTCGAGGACGCCGAGCTGGAGCCCATGGAGATCTGAGCGAGGAGGAGAAAAGATCAAAAGATCAAAAAAAAGGGGTGTTTTCTTTTTGCTTTTTGGGGTTTTTTTTTTCCTTTTCATTTTTTTTTTTTTTTTGGAATAAATATTGGATGAGACCATGAGACTTCCCTGTGGATTTGTGGGTTTTAGGAATTTTCGTAGGCAATGGTTCAAGATATAAAAAAAAAAAAACAATTAAAAAAAAATAGCCATTTCTGCTGTTTCATTTTGGGAGTTTTTGTGCTTTTTTTTCTTTTTTTTTGTTGTTTTTTTTTAAAAAGAGAAAAACAAAATCACTGTGTTTGGTATTTTCTGCAGGTATCTTTGTGGGTGGATATTTTTTGCGTTTTCTTTACCTCACTTGTATCATAGTTTCTGTTTTTATTGTGCAGAAATGTTTTGGGATTGGACATTGTCAATGTGACCATTTGGAAAGGAAGGAGAAAAGCAGATGTAGCTCTGAACCAGTTCTCAAACTCTTGGCTTGTCTTAAAACAGGTCCCTTTTCCTCTTGGTTTTGTAACAGTTCACCCAGAAAAGTCCCATTCCTGTGGAAAATTGGGGAGTTCTTGCCCTGAAGTGAAACTTTGGCATTTGCCAGGGGAGATTTGGGGGGTTTTTGGTTGTGAGTTTGGCCAGGGGGTGAAACCACACTGGTTTTTTCCTGGTCCCTGCCAGCAGTTTTGGGGTTGGGAGCAGCTTTCAGGGGCAAAGCCCCCCCAGACCTCTTGTTTTCCTCTTCTCCACCTGGAAAACCCCCCCTTGCTCCAAAGAATTCCCACCACAGGGCACTTGGGGGAGGAGAAACCCCAAATTTCCCTTGGATTTCCCTCCCTGGTTTCCCACCATGGGCTGTGCTTTCTCTTCTCCACCTGGAAAATTCCCCCCTTGCTCCAAATTCCCAACAAAGGGCACCTGGGGGTGGAGAACCCCCCAAGTTTTCCTTGGATTTCCCTCCCTGTGCCCACAAAACACTGACCTTTCCTTCCCACCTTCTCCAGAAGCACCAACAAAAACAGCATTTCGGACCCAAACTGTGAGTGCACAAAAGAACCAACAGCAACAAACAACGTTGGGGTTTATTTTTCACTGCCAGCTTCGATTTTTTCTACAGATTTGCATGTTTGGAGGGTTTTTTAACTGCCCAGAGGCACCTGCACCTTTCTGTTCCCGTGGATTTGGGGAGCTGTTCCCTGAGGAAAAAGCAGGAGGAGCATGTGCAGCCTGTCAATGGTTCACCTCGAGTTGTACATTGAATAAAACAGGGAAATGGATTTCTAAACATGTGTTTTTTATTCCCCTGGAATTCCCTCTGGGAGCTGAGTTATGGCTTGGATTGGTGTGGAGTTGTATCCCTGCCCCTGCATCCCAATCTTTACTCATTCCCTCTGCTCCTGGTGCTTCATTCCCACTTTTAATTCTTCTCCCCCAGGAAACCCCCGAAGGTCATTTTTAACCTCCCCAAAATGGGATTTTAACAAAATCTCTCCCAGGTTTTTTCCCTTCTGTCCACAGGTGACTCCCAAAGGTGCACTAAGGGAGGTTTTTGGGATTCCTGGAATTCCCAGCTGGAATCCCACAGGACCTGGTATGTGGAAGTGGATTTTTGGGGCAAATCTGGGCAATTTGGGGTCCCCCAAACAGGTCCTGAACCCTCCTGGGTCACTCCTGGAGGAGCCCAGAGTTGCTCCAGGGGGAGCTTGGGTTGGATATTTGGGAATATCCTCCTTGGAGAGGTTGGCACAGGGTTGGCACCACCCTGGAATGTCCCAAAACTCTGTGGATGTGGCACTTGGTGGCCTCAGACTCCTGATCCCAAAGGGCTTTTCCAACCTCAGCAATTCCAAGATTCCAGGAAAAACCAGGACCTGGAGGATCACAAACACAGAGACAGGTCTTGGAAGGTTTATTTTATTCCCAAAACGTGGATCAGACATTCCAGAGGGACACAAAGAGGGACACAAAGGGACACGATGTGGACAGGACCTGGAGCAGCTCCTGGAGGTCACTCGAAGCCACTGCAGGAGGAGAGAGGAAGGTCAGGACAACCTGGATGTGCCTCAGGGAGAGATCCAGGGGCTTCTGCACCTGGATGTCACCCTGGAACAGCTGGATGTGTCACCCACCACACCTGGATGTCACCCTGGAACACCTGGATGTCACCCACAACATCTGGATTGTCTCCCACAACATCTGGGTGTCACTCTGAACACCTGGATGTCATCCTGGAACACCTGGATTGTCCCCCAGACCTGGATGTCACCCTGGAACACCTGGATTGTCTCCCACAACATCTGTGTGTCACTCTGAACACCTGGATTGTCCCCCAGACCTGGATGTCCTCCACAACACCTGGATGCCACCCTGGAACACCTGGATTGTCCCCCACAACACCTGGGTGTCACTCTGAACACCTGGATGTCACCCTGGAGCACCTGGAAGTCACCTTGGAACCCCTGGGTGTCCCCCCCACCCCCTGGGTGTCACCCTGGAATACCTGGATACCACCCTGGAACAACTGGATGTCACCCACAACCCCTGGGTGTCACCCTGGAACCCCTGGGTGTCCCCCCCACCCCATGCCAAGCCCTGGGCAGCATCACCTGACCAGGTGGGCGATGTCCCAGTTGGCCTCCAGGGTCAGGGGTCCCTCCACCTTCACCCCCTCCTCCGTCACCGTGGCGAGCTCATACTGGGGAGACACAACACGGGAAGCTGGGAATGCCACCCTGGAATTCACCCCTGGAATGCCACCCCTGGAATGCCACCCCTGGCCCCTGTGGGGATGTCCTAATTAACCTCATTGTCCCTAAAATGGGTTTGGGTTAATGGGCTTCATGTCCAGGGACATCGTTCCTGGTGGGTCAGTCCGTTCCTGGTGGGTCAGTCCGGGGAGGTGATGGAGGGGAAACAATTCCCAAGGGGAAAAAAAGGTGGTGGGAGCCCCAGGATGGCACAGCTGCAGGAATGGGACAGTTATCCAAGGAAACCCCCCAGACTGGAGCCCAAACAGTGGGAACAATTGCCAGGGGAAAAGATGGGAGCCTCAGGATCAGGGAGGGAAGTCCAGGTGGGACTGGAGGAGGGACCCCTGGAGTTTTGGGGCTCAGGGATGGGGTTTAGGGGCACAGGGAGAGGTATCCAGGCTTTTGGGACTCAGGGAGGAGTTCCCAGGCCCAGGGATGCCCATCCAGGGGTTTCTGCCCCCAGGGAGGGATACCCAGGGGTTTTTTGGCCTCAGGGAGGGGTGTTTGGACTCAGGGAGGGGTTCCCAGGCCCAGCGATGCCCGTGCAGGGGTTTCTGTTCCCAGGGAGGGGTACCCAGGCTGTCTCTGCCCCAGGGATGCCCATCCAGGCTGTCTGTGCCCCCACAGAGGGGTACCCAGGCTGTCTGTGCCCCCAGGGATGCCCACCCAGGCTGTCTGTGCCCCCAGGGCTGCCCACCCAGGCTGTCTGTGCCCCAGGGCTGCCCACCCAGGGGGCTGTGCCCACACTGACCCCACAGATGCAGTTCCTCCCACACAACACTCCTGCTCCCTGTGTGGGGCACCTCCCACCCTGAGAACTCAGGGCTGCAGCCCTGGACCTGCAGTGCTGGTTCTGAGCAATGCTGGGCTGGCCCTGAGGTGCCCCTTGGGGCTGGCAATGCCCAGAGCCATCCCAGCCCTCAGCACCAGGCCCTGTGTCACCCTCAGCCTGTGCCATGGCTGTCACCTCAGTGTGAGCCTCCATACCCACAGCCATCATGGTGCTGCCAGGGCAAACAGCATCCTTGGTCAAGAAACGTGGGGGTGTCACAGGCCCAATTACCCCTGGCAGGGCAGGTGACATCATAGCATCCCCCTCCCACCTGGTGCTTCAGCTATGCATGGCACCAGACACCTTTTCTTGCCAGCCCTCATGTCACCGTGTCACTCTACACTCATGGCCACTGCTTTCTTGTTGCAGCAAGATGCCAAGCCTGGCAACACCCTCTGACATGCACCCCACATGCCTAAATGTGCCCTGGGAGCTTGGACTCGGTGACAGCAGAGACACACCCCTGGGAGCTACCAGCTCTGGCCATGAGGTGGTGACAGCCCTCTGCCACCCATCCTCAGGCTCGAGGAGGAGCTGCCCTGAGCCCCCCAGTGCTCCTCAGCAGGGGAGAGTTCCATGGGCAGCATCCTGCACCTTGTTGTGCCCTGTGGCTCTGGGGAGGGCATGGGGCACCTTGGGAGAGGCTCATGCCCTCCCAAGCCAGTGCCTCAGCATCTCCAGGGAGTGCTGCCCACAGTGATCTCCCCACGGCCCGTTATAGGGACCAGGTTGTGGCACATCAGTGGACAGAGGGGAAGGAAGGGCACTCCTCCAGGTAGGAAAGCTGGAGGGTACCTGCAGGGTGTTGGGGAGGTCTGCTCAGGTCCACTGGCCTCCTGATTCCCAAACCCAAGGGGAGGGAAGGGTGCAGATGACCACC
This sequence comes from Myrmophylax atrothorax, assembly GCA_026770055.1. Lineage (NCBI taxonomy): Eukaryota > Metazoa > Chordata > Aves > Passeriformes > Thamnophilidae > Myrmophylax > Myrmophylax atrothorax. The sequence goes on along the minus strand of JAOXXN010000191.1, from coordinate 7,342,924 downwards.
AGAAGGGCCTGGAGGGCTCCCAACACACCAGTCATGCACCAGAGGCTGAGGGTGTCACCCACTGAGGGCACCTCTCCCATCAGTGGCATAGCCCTGGTGCAAGGACTGAGATATTTCCCTGCTGTGGGTCTGCAGGCAAGAGAGACCTGGGGAAGGGAATGCTCAGTGTGGTCCACACCACACAGTCCTGTCAGGCACCCATCAGATCCCCTGGGATGAGGAGACCCATGGGTGGGCTGAGCATGGCTTGGGTAGGAGACTGCCAAATGCCACGTGCCCTCCCCATCACCCCTTAGTCTGTGGCCCAGGGCAGGGCACAGTGTTGGCATGTCCCACCCTGCTCCAGGGACACCTGCATTGCAGGAGTGGATCAAAAAAGCTTCCCCAGGGGCAGGTTTCCAACCACAGGCACTGGCAGCCCAGCCCCTGGGCATGGGGGAGCCCCGGGCTCAGCCCTTGGCTGGATGCAGATTAAGGCTCTGTTCCTGCCCAGTGCCACTGCTTTCTGCTGTCCCTGGTGGTCCTGGTTTGCCCTATGGCAGTGATGGCAGGGGCTGCTCCCAGGCATGGAGATGTCCCTGTGGGATGCTGTGCCCAGGAAACAAAAGGGCCTGGCAGCACCCAGCACTCGTGACTGTGCTGTGGAGGAATGAAGCCAGGGCAGGTGATCAGCTGGCATGACCTGGTGCCTCCTGGCTGGCACGCTGGCCCTGCCTGCCCCAGGGCTGGGGGATGTGACAAGGGGGACAGGGCATGAGCCACCCTGCCCTTGCTTGTCCATGTGCCAAGGTAGAGCATCCATGTTTGCAACAGTCTGTCACCGCTGGTCACAGGAGATGGTTTGTTGCCAGCCAGCAATTTGAAGTGACAAAGACCCAGAGGTGGCTGTGAGATGGCAGGGTCTGCCCTGCTCCCACAGTGTCCAGGTTTGCCTCAGCCTGTGTATGCCATGGATGTGGCTAGCTTGGCAAAGTACCAGCACTAGGCAAAGGGGTGCCAAGCTATTGCCTGGGCCTGGCCTGGGGCCCCCCTGCAAGCACAGGGCTAAAACCAGCAGGAACATAACAGGGCCACAGGTACCCCTGCCCAAGGGCCAGAGGGGCAAGAGCCACCAAGGTAATTCTCTAAATGCGTTCCACAACTCTGCCTTGCCCCCTGGGATGTGTCCCTGGTGTGTCTGCCTGTGCCAGGCACCTGTGACTTCACAGGAAATGGGTTGTCAGGGCTCAGCAGCCTGTCCCACACCTTTCTCAGGCAAAAATCGACCCGTTCTAACAGACAGAGCAGAAATTCTCAGGCACCCACCTGGTCTCTGCTCCATCCCCACCCGGACCACCTGTCCCCACCTGAGTCTCACTCCCAGCATGTGTCCCAGTGGGTCACTGTGTCCCTGCTCCTGCTGTGGGAGAAGCTGTGCCTGTGCCAGCCTGAGGCTGTGCTCCAAGCATGCCCAAGGCAGCCACGCACCCCCCTGCTGAGTACCAGGGCTGGGCTGCCCACCTGGCTGTGGGAGTACCTGGGGCAGAGCAGCCCCCAGGGCCAGCTCCGGCCCCGCGGGTGGTTTTGGCTGCAGGAGCTGCGTGAACCTTCTGTGAGCAAACAAACACGAGCCGGGCAAACGGCACCAAAGAAAACAGCTCGTGAAGCCGGTGTGGGTGAAACTCTGGGCACCGGCGGGGCACGGGCTCTGACAATGATTAAACTGGCCAACCCAGATTTCCCGGCAAGGCAGTGCAGGGCTGGGACCCTGTGCTATTATGCAAATCACCTGGATCTGGGAGCATGAACGTTTGCGGCTGGAATTCCCCTCGGGCTGCCAGATTGTTACGCCGCCCAAGCTATAAAAGAGGAGACGAGGGCAGGGCTTGCCCATCGGCACCAGCCTCCCGGGGCCCATGAGAAGTGGCTAGCGGCCAGCCAGGGCTCCGTCTCCTCTTGTTCCTCTCTGGATTAGCCGCCGCTCCTGCCATCGCAGAAGGTACCAAAGCTCTTTTTTTGGCCGAGGCCTGGTGATGTCCCCCCGCCCAGGACAGACGCTTTGCTGCCCTCCCTGCGCATCTTTGCTGTCGCCGGGGGAAGCGCTTGGTCTTTCCTCGCTCCACGCCTGCTCTCCCACCGCAGCTCCGAGCCCTTTGGGGCGGGCAGCGGGTCCCCGACAGCACCCAGGGGTTGTAAAGCCACCAGCAAGATTTGGCTCTTTTACGAGGGCCGAACAGGCGCTTGGTCCCCTCCTGGCTGCGGTCACCGGCATGTGCTTCTTGCGACTGGTTGAGAGGACAGAAGCTGCTGGCACTGGAGCGCCAGCGGTGGGCAGCGGGGCAGCCAAGCCGTGCAGTGGGGCTGGGGAGCGTGCCCGTCCCCTCGGAGGGGCTGTGCCACACTGCTCTCTGCCAGCCACTCGCTGTGCACTCACGCTGGCAGCCGGCGGGGCGAGGCCGGGCTGCGGGGACACGGCTCTTTGTGAGCAGGGTGAGGCCACGGCCCCAGTTTGCTCCGGCTCAGCCTCCCTCTCTCCCGGCCCCCGGGGAGGGGGTGAGTCACATCCCAGCCCCAGCCGGCAGGTGCTGGGTGGATGTTTCTGCAGAAGTGACCTGAGAGGTGACGATGGGTGGAGGGAGGGACTTCACCCAGCCTGGCCCCGGGGTGCTCCACGGGACCGGGGCTCACTGTCATCTCTCGGCACAGAGCTCGATGGCAGGATCTTGTGAGATCAGCAACATCTTCTCTAACTACATCAGCGCCATGTACCAGCCGGACGAGGTGCAGCCAAACTTCGACGTGCTGGGACACCTTGGGGAGGACACCAGCCTGGGGCTGAGCCTCCCTGCCAGCCAACCCCCAGCACAGAGCACAGGTAGGACCCAGGGGGTGGCAGTGGCAGCACCAGGGAGTTGGTACTGGAGGTGGCAGCGAGGCATTGCTGCTGGCTGGGAACAACACTGCCAGGTCCTTGTCCCACTGGGACAGATCAGCAGTTTCCACCATGCCTCCTTTCCTATAGAAAGGCCAAGAGACTGTGGCAGGAGAGCCTGGGTGGCACAAGGCATGGCTGCTGGGAGCACAGCTGGTGTATACAGGGGATGGGGGAATCATTGTCCCCACCCTGGCATAGCAGAGGGGTCAGGCTGCTGGAGCTCACCAGGAGCAGTTTGGCAGTGCAGGCCTGCTGGTGGGAGACCATCATGGGATGATGCTGGCGAAGGAAGGCACAGGGAGCAACACCAGAACAGCAGGGCAGATCCCAGCAAGAACAGGACAAATAGCACCGAAACCACTGCAGGGGTGACAGGGGGGTCACTGCTGTCTTCAGGGCAGGGTGCTAAGAACCCTTTAGTCCCATAGTCCTTCAAGTGCAGGGCCTGCTGCATCCCACAGGATTGCCACTGGACCAGACGTGGTGCCCAGTGGCCGCTGGCAGCCCACACATGGCACTGGCATGGCCACCCTGCCCTGAGCTCCGCTCTCCATCCCTTGCAGACAAGCCAGAGTGGTTCAGTGAGCTCCCATACTTCTGGACCAAGGTGCAGGTGCTGGAGTGGATCAGCTACCATGTGGAGAAGAACAAGTACGATGCCAGCTCCATTGACTTCTCCTGCTGCAACATGGACGGGCACGCGCTGTGCCACTGCACCAGGGACCAGATGCGCCTCATCTTTGGGCCCCTGGGGGATGAGCTCTACGACCGCCTGCACGAGATCAGTGAGTGCCCCAAGGGCTCCTTCACCCCCAGGCCTGGCAGCTCAAAGCATGGCACTGAGAGCCCCCCACTAGCCCAGGATCCCAGGGCACTGCAGAGTTTGTGAGGGGGGATGTGGGGGCACAGGCCAGAGTCCAGGCAAGGCTGTGCTCAGCTCCCAGTATGCACCATTCCCTTCCATACAGAACAGGCATCACTAATCCCAGTCCTCCACCCCTGCAGCCTCTGATGAGCTGAACTGGATCATTGACTTGCTGGAAAAAGAAGATGCGACTTCCCAGACCTTTCTGGACTCCAGCCACTTGGGTAAGGGAGGAGGCCCTGGCCAAGCCTTTTCCCCAGGGACCATGTGCTGATGGCAGCAAGACTAACCCCTTCTTCCCTTCTCCGCCCCTTCCAGAGCTGGGAAATCCCTGTGCCAAGGACTCCCTGGAGGACATGAAGCCCACAAACCCTTTCCTGTCCACAGACTTCACCAGCTTGCCTGGTGCCATGTCCCCAGGCAGCTCTGATGTCTCAGGTCAGTGTTTTGCCAAAGGCGGGTTTGGGTCTTGCAGAAGTCTGGTGGTGGATGAGACGGGGGAGAACCAGGAGGAAGCATCTCCAGATTCCAGCAGCAACAATCTGAGCCCTGTCCCTTTGCCTCTCAGGGCCTGTGATGTCCCACAGCCCCAACTCTCAGGACTCCGGTGGAAGTGACCTCGACCTCGATGCCGCAGAAGCAAAGCTCTTCCCTGACAGTGAGTTGTTTGCTCCCTGACAGGAGCTGGAAGGGCAGGGTTGGCTCCTGGGCACTTTTGCATATCCCACCGGGCAATGATTTAGGGACAACACCTGAACACTCATCCTCACACTGGGAATGAGGGAAGGGCCTGTTTCCCTGAGTGCTCTGCTTCTGTTTCTCTCCATCCAGCAGGGTGACGGTGCAGGCTCTGGGCAGCAGTGATTTTGGTGGGAAGGGGTGGGTGGTGGCAAATGAGTGCAGGCTCCAGCCAGAGTTCCTGGGCATGGAAATCTGTTCAGTATTGATCCCAGCTGGTGATAATACTGGGAATACCAGCAATGCAAGGAAACAGTAGGGTTTGGGGAAGGAACAGAGTGTTGCCCGAGGTATGGTGTCATGGATGAGGGTGGGATTAGGCTGGAGGGAATGAGGAGACATTCTGAGACTATTTCCCTGGTACCTGGGCCTGAAAAGAGAGTGCAGCTCCTGCTCTCTCTCCCTACCCTGAACTAGCTCTCCCCTGTGCTTTGGCTGCTGAGGAGGACATCTCTGTTCCAAAGGAGGGGGCTGCAGCCTGCCATGCCCTGCCCAGCCTGATGTGTGCCCCTCTCTCTGTGCACAGACCACTTCACAGGCAGCAAGAAGGGGGACAGCAAACACGGCAAGCGGAAACGGGGACGGCCCCGAAAACTCAGCAAGGAGAACAGAGACTGCCTGGAGAACAGAAAGGGCAAGCACTGTACGTGAACCCTCTGGCCTGGGAGCTTGGACTGCTCCCTCTGATTGGCCCCGTTTGGGATGATGGGAGGAAGGTCCATGTCTGCTCGGCATGGCCCTTGGCAGGGCAGTTCAGGGAGATCCAAAGTGCAGAGACCCGCAGGATCTTCCCTCCTCTGCAGCTCACTCTCCTCTTGCAGCCCCAAGAGGTACCCACCTTTGGGAGTTCATCCGGGACATCCTGATCCATCCCGAGCTCAACGAGGGGCTAATGAAGTGGGAGGACCGGCGGGAGGGCGTCTTCAAATTCCTGCGCTCAGAAGCGGTGGCTCAGCTCTGGGGCCAGAAGAAGAAAAACAGCAGCATGACCTATGAGAAGCTGAGCAGAGCCATGCGGTGAGTTCCCTGCCCTGTCCTGGGGGGACCCACCCCACCGGGGCTCAGCCTGGTCCCCCCAGCAGCTCCCCAGCACGTGTCCCCAGCCCTGATTCCACCTCCATGTCCTGTAGATACTACTACAAACGAGAGATCCTGGAGAGAGTGGATGGGCGGCGGCTGGTGTACAAGTTTGGGAAGAATTCCAGCGGCTGGAAGGAGGAGGAGGTGCTCAACAGGAACACGGAGCTGTAGGAGTCCTGGCTGAGCCAGGGTCTGACGAGCCCCTCAGGGCCAGCCCCAAGCTGGGCTCCTTGGCAGGACACTTTGCCTGCAGCTGTGTCTGGGAGCTGCTGTCCCGTTCAGCGTGTGGAACTCCAACCCTTGCATGGGCATGCCCGTGTGTGCTGGTGACTACCAGCACCCAGGTGTTCAGAGCCAATATTTTGGCTCCAGTAGGTTATTGTAAACCGTGATTTCCCTTGCTGGTTTTGTACCTCCGACTGGAGCCACAGGGACTGTGGCTGTTTCAAAGCCTGAACAGATGCAACGGGGAAGAGAAGTTCAAGAGGCAGCTGGTCCCACTGTGAGAGCCCAGCCAGTCTCCTGCTGTCACCCACCTCCTGCCTGGGCAGAGGGGCAGCACTTCAGTGTCACCCGAGACTGGACAGACTGTCCCAGCTGGGGGGTCCTCCCTCTCATGGCTTGTGCTGTGCCGAAGGTTCTTCTCGTCCTGTTCACTCCACGTGGGTTGGGTGAAGCCCCCTCTGTGTAGCAGCTTCTCAGTGTGGCACCTGCTGAGAGAAGATGGGAACATTGTGGAGCTTCATCTGGCCCCACAGAACCTTCAGTGGGGAGAGGACATGGGGCAGCAGGGCCACACTGCATTTCCAGCCTGGCTACCTCTGTCTAGAAACAGGCCCTTTTCCCTCAAAGTAGCTTCTAATTTATGTAAGACCCTAAAAAAACCACAGAGTGAATGTACAGATATATTTTTTCATAGGTAAGATGTTCCCATGTGAGAGTGTGTGTTGTGGTGGTAGGTGGTGATGCTCAGCTGGACTGAAGTGATGTCATGGGGCACAGACTGGTGCTGTGCCCACCACAGAGGGGGATGCCAGCCAAGCCCAGAAGGTGCATGTGGTTTCCTCCTTTTCAAATGGGAATGTAAGATGAATAAATTTTTTTGGTTTGTTGGGTTTTTTGTACCTACATGTCATTGTTCTTGTTTTTTTCTTGAAGATGTGGTAGGGGCCAGGGGTGTGTTACCCTGGTTGTCCCATGGCAAGAATCCTGTCTGCCACCATCTCCTGCCTGCTGTGGCCTGGGTCTGCCTGGTCACCTGGCACAGGGTCACAGGGTCTTCCTTGGGATGAGGTGGGCTTGTCCCAGACTGATGGGGTGAGAGCTGGAAGCCTTGGCTCAAAGCCACCCAGTGGAGACATCTTACACACCTGCCCAAACCCTGGCCCTTTCTGAGGACCCTTCAACTATCCCAGGTTGCTCCAACCTGACCTTGGACACTTCCAGGGATGGGGCAGCTTCTCTGGGCAACCTGTGCCAGGGCCTCCCCATGCTCACAGGGAAGAATTTCCTCCTACTATCTGGTCTAAATCTCTCCTCTTTTAGCTTAAAACCATTCCCCCTTGTCCTGTTACTATCTGCCCATGTTCCCCAAGTGCCCTTCATTTCTGCCAGAGACATGGTACCATTAAACATTCCCCATCCCACACTTACAGGAGTGTGACCTGATGCAAAAGAAAGCAGCAAGCTCCTCAAAGCAAGGTCTCACACAGACCATCTTGGGCTGTCCCCTCTGAGCTGTGCTGGTTGCAGTAGCTGGAACTGGTCCCACTCTGCCTGGTCTCAGCCTAAGTGTGTGGCTGTGGCTTGGAGTGTCCTCCTGGAGATGCTGCAGTAATATTGAGGGCATGACACAGCTGCTTTGCAGTGGCAGGAGCTGCCCATGGGCCAGACCCAACCTCTTTTTGGGTGGTTTCAACTCCTATTTACATGGGGAGTTGCCCTGCAGGTCCACCTGGGACACCTGGTCTCACCTGGAAGACCTCCATTCCTTGTCTTCCGCTGTGTTGGGCTGAAGCTGTGCTACTCCCAGATCCACATACTAGGATGAGGCCATCAGGGCTGCCCTGTGGTGCAAGAAGAGGTCCCAGTCCCTGGGTGTGACCCTGGAGCCAGCCCATGGTCTGGGCCACCGCCAGAGCTCCGTCAGGCTCCTTGCGTAACCCTCCGTAGGGAACAGGTTTGCCCGGCTGGTGTCTGCTGGCTCCAGCAAGTGGAAGGTGCTCCAGGCCCATCCCTGACCTCCTGGATCTCCTACAGGGACCAGGCTGGATGGGGTGGCAGGGGGAACGGTGCTGAGATGCTGCCCACACAGGTGGCACACTCGGAAGGGGGAGAGGATGGTGCTGGGTGGCCCTCAGCACATCCATGAGGAGACACGGCGAGTGGGACAAGCCCAGCCCTGGGCCAGGTCTCCCAGGAGCTGGCTGTGCTCCTGGCTGCTGTCCCTGAAGTTTGGGGTTGTGGGTGAGGTGTTTATTCTCCGTCAATAGATAACCCCAGCAGGCTGGCAGGGAGAGGGGAGCACTTTGTCACGCAGCCTGGTGCCCTGCCAAGCGTGCCTTGTTTGCTCAAGCGGTTTCATTTCTTTCCCGCTGCAGTTTGTGTTACCTGGGACAATGTTTAACCAGCTCCCACAGCAGCAGGGAGCCTGTCTGCCTCGCCTCCTGTGCCCCCAGTGTCCCCACTGCCCACCACTGCCGTGGCTGAGCAGGGGGCACAGCAGCTGGCAGGCTGTGGATCACGGAATGGTTTGGAAGGGAACTTTGTTCACCTCGTTCCACCCCCTCTGCAATGGGCAAGGTCATCTTTCAGCAGCCCAGGTTGCTCCAAGCCCTGTCCAACCTGGCTTTGGACACTTCCAAGGATGGGGCAGCCACAGCCTCTCTGGGCAACCTGTGCCAGGGCCTCACCACCCACATGGGGAAGAATTTTCTCCTAAAATATAATCTAACCCTGCCCTCTGTCAGTGTGAAGCTGTTCCCCTTTGTACCTTGAGGTCCCCCAGCTGTGTGGGCACCCTGTGACAGAGGAGGAGGAGGCAGGAATGTGTGGGCACGGGCAGGGGAATCAGATCCTGCAGCCTCTCATGAAATCTGTGTTGGTCTGAGGGGACAAAGAGCCAGGGAGGACTGGAGGAGAGAGAACAAAGCCAGAGACACAGACACTCACTGAGACACACCAGCACATGTGCCCACACGGGCACACACTCAGGGTAACCCCTACAGTGACCTCCAAATCTACAGTGAGCCACTCCAGCAGAGCCTCTCAGCACACTGGCATGAAAAATAGATGATTTATTTAGTTTTTTGTTCTCCTTGGAGGTGCCTGGATTTTATGACTGTAGCAAGCCATGACAAGAGTTGGAGAAAAAGAGGATTTTCCTCCAAAACAACCTCCCCTCACACATTTATCCTGTGATCTGCTGGGAGACTTTTCCCATCAGGTGGTCCCAGGTTGAACATGTTTCTGCAATGCAATTCCCACGGAAATATCTTGGACACCCTTCAAGTCTGATCATTAAAGTGTGTTTTGTCCCCCTCAAAGGGACACAGGGACCGTTGGGCCCATTGCTGATCCCTGGTCTGAGTTAGGGAAGAGGAGAGCAACTTGTCCTGGCCAGCACTTGCCTGGAACCCACAGCCCAAAGCAGGTTGCTGTGGCTGAAATGTGCTAAGGGGGGAGCAGAGAAATGGGGTGAGGGGAGAGGTTTTGTCCCAGCCAGCAAGAAGGTGCTCAGTATCCCACATGCCAGGCCATGAACTGCCCCTGAGCGCAGCAGAACGACCTGATTTTCCAGCCAAGCCGGACTGTGGCCATCCTGGAGCAGATCAGGGGAGATGGGAATGCAGAGGGGACAGGGACAGCCTGGGGGAGGCAGGGACCATCTCCTCGGTTCCCCTTGCTCCCATTGCCAGTCCTTCAAGATCCCTGCAGTCCCTGCTGGCTTTTGCCCTTCCTTATCATCCTGCCTCTGGCTCAGCATGATTAGGGAGCAGGGCTGAACCCCTTCCTGGGAGTGACTGGGGGTGAGGGCTCCCAGCTGGTGTCCCATTGCCATGTGCAAAGGAGCTCCCAGCAGCACAAGGATGGGGACTGAGCCCAGATCCACAGAGGGGGCAGGAGGAGTGAGCACAGGTCTGGGCCAGGGCAGCACCTCACCCAAAAGAAAGGCTGGTTCAAAATATCCAGTGTCTCCCTTCCTTGGGGGAAACATCTGCTTGGTGGGACATTTCTTTAGTATGTTCCTCATGGGATACCTGGCTCAGGTGGGAATTAGCCCTTCCAACTCTGGGTACAAGCTTGCAGAGTGAAAGAAAGGTGTGTGAATGGTTGGGTCTCATCCTTCTAAAACAATCCAGAGAAAAAAGCCTTGGAAGCCTTTGGGAGAGGCTTCTACAGCTGTGACAAGGAAACCCCTCCCCACTAGATTTCACCTGGCACTGCCCTGAGCACCCTCAGGCTTCTTTCATGCCACCCAAGCTGGTATCTCCTAGGTTTTAGGACTGGCTGTACCTGGAGGAGTTGTGGAGGATTTCCATGGACTGATTCAGGCTCCAGAGTACCCAGACTCTGACATGGAAGTTGTTAGAAAGCAAAAGTGTTGGGCAGTTTATGCTGCCCAACTGTTCTGGGTGCTTTTCCAGCAGATTAACAATCAGCTGGCACAAACATGCCTGGAAAAACTCCCTCCTGGTGGGACACCCCACCTGCACCACCCTGGGAGCAACCAAGGTCAGTGCTCAGGGATGGCAGAGCAGGGAAGCCACTGTGGGAACCAGGCACGCCTTGAGGACCATGGAGGGGATCTCTGCACCACACAGGAGCAAAGATGTGGGGCAGGTGAATCATCTGCTGAGGGGTCTCGTGGATTGAGCTTTAGGGGTTGTGCTGGAGTCAGGAAGGTGAGTGTTCAGAGGGCAGGCTGTGAGGGATGGGTGTATTCCAGACCTACAGAACATACAGTTCCATCTGGAAGTGGAATTGCAGGAGGGAGAGCTGTTGCTTAGGTGGGATGTGGAGGACAGAGTTGTTGCCCAGGGGACCCACATCACACAGGAGCTGGACAGGACAGCACTGCCAGGGGTTTGCAGCAGGGTGCTGCCATGGCAGTCTCCAACCCTGCCCAGTTTCAGGGCTGGGCTGGCATGCTCAGGGCTGGGCAAGCCCCCTGGGGCTGCATCCCTCCTCCCCAGGGTGACTGCAGTTACCTGGGCTGCCAGAACACACTCCCCTCTGCCTTACAGCCCAGCAGTTCCTTTGATAGTCACTTCCAGCAGGAGTTGCCAGGGGTGCCTCTTGGCCAGGGCAGCTGCCTGTTGACAGGAGCTTTTCTGGTAACCCTGCACTGTTTGGGTGTTCCCAGTGGAGGAATGACAAAGCTGCTGCAGTGGCTGCCTGGAACCAGAGGCAGCAGGTGGTGACACCAGGGAGCACCCCCAGGGCATGGGGGTACCACTCTGGGGAATGGGGATGCCACCCTGGGACATGCCACATGCCTCTGCTTGTTCATGCCCGTCTTCCCCTCTCCCTGTGGTCAGCACTGCAATCCTGCTTGTGCATCCTACCTACCCCTTGCCTCCAGCCAGAGCTCCCAGGATCTGTACTAGGATGTCCTCTGCTTGCTCATCCAGGATGGGACTGGAGGGTTCAGGCTCCCACTTGGATGGCTCCTGTTGCCCCCTTGGGTGATTTGGCACCAGGCATTTTCTCTGTAGCCTGGGAGCAAAGCATAAGCTGCCCTGTCACCCCTGGGGAGGGATTGTCCTATCCCTATGTCTCCTCTGCTCTGTTTCCTTCTCCTCTGGGATCAGGGCTCTGCATTCACTCTGGCTCCGGCCAACCACAGCAGCTCATCCCTGCTCCTCAGGCACAGACTCAGCAAACAGGTTGCCCAGAGAAGCTGTGGCTGCCCCATCCCTCGAAGTGTCCAGGGCCAGGCTGGATGGGGCTTGGAGCAACCTGGGCTGGTGGGAGGTGTCCCTGCCCATGGCAAGAGTGTTGGAACTGGATGGTCTTTAAGGTTCCTTCCAACAAAAACCTTTCTATGACTCTATGACCCATTCCCAGCTCAAAGCTTTATTCCCATCCAAGTCTGACAAAGCTGCATCTCTACATCCTCCCCTAGCTCCTGTTCCTGCTCAGATGCTTCTCCTACAGAAAATACCAAGTCTCAGACTGACACATGTTCAGCCCTTGATCTCTGGCATCCTCAACAAGCTCTTCTGGGATGGATGTCTCCCAGCTTCTTCTATTCCCCCCATCTCCCACTACCACTAAAAAGCTCAGGCCTGTTTCATTGTGAAAGAAAAAGAAAAGTTAATCTCATTCTTGTTTCTCGGCCAGGACTGCCCTTTGTTATTCACCAAACACGACACGGAGCCTGGCACTGCACCAGCTTGAAATGGAGTCGCTGGGCAGAGTACAGGAATGGGCAAGCATGAACAACATCCATGGTGGGCTGGCAGATGCCAAAGTGGGTCTACTGCAGCCCAGCTCCCATCTCACACACTTCAACTGACCCTCACAACCCTCCTGTGTCTCTGTCTGGCAGGATTCAAAAGGTTGGTGAGCAGGGGTGGGAGACAAGCATAATGAAATACCCAGCCTGCTGTGCCATGTGGTGTGCTGTGTCCTGTGTGCTGGGTTTCCCAGCCTGCTGTGCCATGTGGTGTGGTGTGCTGTGTGCTGGGTTTCCCAGCCTGCTGCGCCATGTGGTGTGCTGTGTGCTGGGTTTCCCAGCCTGCCTGGGAATCACAGAACCACAGAATGGTTTTTGTTGGAAGAGAACTTACAGACCACCTCGTTCCACCTCCTGCCATGGTCAGGGACACCTTCCACTAGCCCAGATTGCTCCAAGCCCCATCCAACCTGACCTTAGACACTTCCAGGCATGAGACAGCCACAGCTTCTCTGGGCAACCTGTGCCAGGGCCTCACCTCCCTCATAGGGAGGAATTTCTTCCCAGTATTCCATCTAACCCTGCCCTCTGTCAGGGTGAAGCCATTCCCCCTTGGCCCAATGCCCTTGTCCAAAGTCCCTTTCCAGCTCTCTTGCAGCCCATTTAGGCACTGGAAGGGACTTTAAGGTCTCTTCAGGCTGAACAATCCCAAATTCTCTCAGCCTTTCCCCATAGGACATCCCCCAGCTCAACCTCTTCCAAAGCCCCTGGCAAAGCACAGTCCCAGAGACCACAAGGTGACACCCCCAGCCAGAGTGCTGTGTCCTGTCACCAGGCATGACCACCAGAGGTTTCCAGCTGCCTGGTGTGCCCGTTCAGCAGGACAGGGATGGCTGTGCCCTGAGATCTGTGGGCACACCCGCTGAGCACGAGACATGCTCTTGCGTCAGACCAGCTCTCTGCCAGAGCCCCGGGGCAAAGGTCTGCCTGGGGTTGGGGTGGCAGAGCTCCCTCCATCTCCAAAGGACAGGGTGAGCCAGAGAGATGCAAAGCTTGGCCAAGGTGAGCTGAGGATCTGCTCCCAGCCATCCCAACAGAAAACCTTGGAGGATGTCCCTTCACACTGATCGGGCTCGGGGCAAATCCCCCTGCCTGGGCTTTCCTCATCCAGAGTACCGACCTCTGGGGTGGTGAGGTCTTTGCTGCCACAACACATGCCAGGGCAAGGTGACCCTGGACAGCTCTGGTGGCCTCAGCTGGGGTGTGTCCAGCTGGTTGAGGAGCTGCCATTGTGGTTGTGGCAGCTCCTGTGTGATCCTCAGGCTCCCTGGAGAGCTGGCTCTCCTCCAGCCTTTGCCTTCAGGACTGCAGGAGAGCAAGTCCAGGCCTGAGCCTGCTCTTGGGCGAAGGGTGGGTCCAACAAGAGGATCTCATCGCTCCAGGCCTGTCTAAACTGAGCAGAGTTAAAGAGCATGCTTTGTGGGAGCCCCAAGCACCACTGCCATTACATAAGGCATGTTTGGGGTAGGGAGGTGGGCAGCAGGGTGACTGAGAAACAGCCCAGTTCTTGAACCATAGGGAGGTGCAAAAACAGGGACTTTGGGACCAGGGCCAGAGGGCTGAGACAGTTATACTGTCCCCATGGTATCTGCATTGTCCCACTGCACCTCACCAGGACAACGAGAGCCTCGGTGCTTTCTGAGCTCAAGCAGCACCTGGCACAGTGGGCACAGTGTGACTGGTGCCATGGGGAGATGTGCACGGGCTCCCAGGTGTGGAGATGCCAGACCTGCTGCCCATCCCACTTCTCTTCCTTCTACAATTGCAGTGTACTCAGCTGAGCACAGCAAGACCTGTCTCTGCCTGGCACTGACCTCCAGCTGGTGACTTCTGAAGGGCTGGTCTTGCCAGGAGCCAGACAGCAGGTCCACCAGGATGAAGAGAAAGTGTCTGGCCCCAGGTCAGCTTCTGGCAGGGGCCAGGATGTTCTGGGTAGGATCTCAAGGGGCAGATGGGCACCGAGTCCCTTGGGGTGTGCAGGAGAGGCCCTTTGCCTCCTCCACCCCAGCAGGTTAGTGAGATCCATGTGCCAAAAACCCTTCTCCAGCAATGGGACTAAGAGGGAGAGTGTCCTGGGATGTGTCTCAGGGGTTCTTTGGGCACAGCAGGAGAGGAGATGGACACATGGAGGGGTTGAGTGCCTGTCCCCTCTGCTTGGACACACTTGGGGGAACCCCTGAGGCTTCCTGGGGACTCTGGCACTGGGACCCCATCCTGGGGGGCAGGTCCCAAGGGTCACTCTAGCTGTGGGCAGGTCCTCAGCCTTTGTGCAGAGAACCATCCCTCTCGCACCCTCCCTTCCCAGAAGTGACGGTGGCAGGCGGTGGCAGGTGGCCAGCCCCACCTGTCTGACAGGTAGAGCAAGGGTGGGGGCAGCGCCTGGCACCCGCTGCCTGTCCCAGCCTGCCAGGGTCCTGCCAGGAGCAGAGGGAGTGGTGTCCCCAGCCAGCAGTGCCACTGTGCAGGGACAGCACAGCTCTGCCCCAGCACACAGCGAAACTGAGAGGTGATGCACTGCTGGGTGGGTTTATCCCGAGACTGGGAGTTGGAACTGCTCAGCCTGGAAAAGGGAAAGCTCTGGAGAGAACTTAGAGGCCCTTCCAGCACCTAAAGGAGGGTTATAAAAGAGAAGGAGAGCAACATTTTACACGGGAAGATAGAACAGTTTTAAACTCAAAGAGGAGAGATTTAGAGTAGATGTTACGAAGAAATCCTTCCCTGTGAGGGTGCTGAGGCCCTGGCACAGGTTGCCCAGAGGAGCTGTGGCTGCCCCATCCCTGAGAGTGTTCAAGACCAGACTGGACAGGGTTTGGAGCAACCTGGGACAGTGGAAGATGTCCCTGCCATGGCAGAAGACGGAATGAGATGAGCTTTGAGGTCCCTTCCAACCCAAACCATCCTGTGATTCTGTGACTCTGTGACTGTGGCTGTGGTCCTGCACTGTGCCATGTTACCCACAAGCACACTCAGCTGCACACACGTGACCATGACCACACATGCAGAGGGTCACAGAGTGTCAGACACTTGCAGACACACAGTTATGGGCACGTACAGAGTGTGTTACACTGGAAACAGTCACAAAGGCAGACACACAACAGTTGCAGACAAAACATTAGGGTTACAGACACACTCAGTCACACACAGACACTCACAGTCACACACAGACACACACAGACACACAGACACACAGACACTCACAGTCACACACAGACACACACAGACACACACACAGACACACAGACACACATAGACACACACAGACACCCACAGTCACACACAGTCACACACAGACACACACAGACACAGTCACACATAGACACACATAGACACACACAGGGCATGGTACAGACACAGGTACACGCAGGGGGTGATTTGTAGGTGTGCACACAGAGACACAGAGACACAGACTGCATTACTCAGGCATGTGAGCAGTTACACACAGGGTTATTCACAGGCAGTTGCACACAGGGTTATTCACAGGCAGTTACTCACACAAGTCCCCACACCACTCCTCACCCATGGGCACACACACTCCCTCAGGCAGGTTGTACCCAGCATGGTAGTGGCACAAGTCACACTCAGGTCCCACCTCCATCACCTGCAGAAGGTGCCCAGGTGCCTCCTGGACCCCAGCTATCCACACCCCAGCCTGTCTCCCTCCTTCCAGCTCCCTGGGTTGAGAAGGGCTTTGGGACTGGCAGAAATCCCCGTGGGGTGCTGATGGGGCTGAGGGATCACAGTGGTGTGTCATGCCCTGCTCCAGCCCAGCTGGAGGCAACAGGGAAGGGCACCTGATGATACAGGGTGAGTGCTCCTGATTTTGGGGCAGCAAAACCTCCAACAGACAGAAGAAAATTCCCAGCCTTGTTTGGTGAAGGTGCAAGTGGACTCCTGCCCATCCCTGGTATTTTATCAGAGTTGGCAAAGACAACTGTGGGAGTGCTGGCCAGCACCCTGCCTGCTCTGGCACCCATCCACCCAGTGTGTCCCATGAGGGCCCATTCAGGGCATGGCTGGGCAGTGTCCAAGGGCTATGTGACCTCATGCTGTTTATTTTCCTGGTTTCAATCCCCACGGATTGGTGACCAGAGCTCAGAATTTCAGGGACAGGCTTGCCTGGCATCAGAGACCTCCAGCACTTCCAGCACTTTGGCACCAGCTGAGGGTCACAAACAGCCTCCCACATCTGGCCAGGTCATTCCAGCCCTGAGTGACAAGCCACAGTGTCTTGCCCAGCCACTTCCAAACAAGGCAAACATCTTGAAGTCTCACCAAAGGGCTGCACACACCTCAACCCCCTCCCAGACCAAGCTGAGGTCTGGGCTGTGCCTCTCTCCTCCAGGCAGTAGGGGGGTCCATGTCCTCTTGCCTGTGAGATGTAACCCAAAGATTCCATGGGGCCCTGCTGGACATACCAGCACTGCAACTCCCCTGCTCATGAGGTGCTGCCAAATCTGTTCCAGGTTCCCAGGTGCCTGCCAGGCTGAGGTGAGAGTGCCATGCAGCCACCCAGATGCAGAGGTAGGTGGGCACCTCTCTGCCCCAGCAAGCCAGCCACAGTGGATCACTCACAGACCAGCCCAACTGACTGGTTGCCCAGGCAAAGGCCACCAAAAGACCCTGGGGCTGTAGGTTGTGGAGGACCCACGAGCCCCTCAGCACAGGGGAAGGGTGATGGAGCTTACTGGGGTGAGAGCTGCAATCAGGTCTCCATGAGGCAGACACTCTGGGCAGAGTTCAAAGCAAACACCTGCATCTGGGAGGTGAGGAGGGCTGAGGGTGCAGCACGGCAAGAGGTCACTTGGCCCTGTGCAGGGCTGCTGGTGCACAGGGGTCTGGAGAGCCCAGTTCCTTCCCTGGGATCGACAGCAGCACCTTGGGAATCTCCATGCAGAGCCAACCACAGTCTCTAACTTGGTTCTCCCTGGCCCCAAATCCCATTTATCCTTAGGAAACAGGCACCTAACATGGGGTGTGCCACAGGGAAAGCAAGATGGGGAAGAGGCCAGAGGCGGCAGCTCCAGTGACCCTGTGACTGTCCCACACTGTCCCCAGAGTGGTGATGAGCTCATTCTGCTGTGGTTACCCTCCAAACTGCATGCCAGGTGCTTTGTCATGAGGCAACAGGAGGAGGGGGAACAGGTTATTCAAGGTCTGCAGGGCCCAGGGCACGCACAGGTGAGGGCAGGGGCTGGGGGTGGGCGAGAAGGGCCAGCAGGCAGAGTGCAGCCCCCTCCTCTACCCACAGGAGCTCTGGGAAGGGGAATCGGGAACCAGTGCCAGGCTGTGCAGAGCAGCCACGGGGCACGAGCAGGGGGAGCAGCAGACTTTGCCCCCACCCACGAGGTGTGGCAGAGAGGCTGAACAGTCTGCAGGGCATAATTATCATCAAAGCCGGAACGGGCGGGTTGGGGTCAGGACGGGTCATATTTGGGTCAGGTCAGGAGACCTGACGTGGATGGGATCAACAGAAATCCCCTGGGAGGCGTTTTGCAGCGTGGGAGGACATGTGTCCCCCACTGTCACCTTCCCAGCCTGAGAACCAGTAGGTTCAATGTACCCAGATGGAGCAGAAAAATTCCACAGCCCCAGAGCCCCCTCCTGCCCTCCCCACATTCGCCTTTGCCACCTGATCACCAAACTGGGCAAACTGTTTTTGGAGGTGCCACAACCCTGCAGGGCACAGGAACCAGGCACAGCAGCCCTTCTGCTCTGCCATCCCGGGGCACTGGACCCCTTGGGCACCTTGGAGATCTGGTGATGCTTCACAGGAGATTATTCCTCCTCTTCCTCTCCAGCAGCTGCTTTTCCCGCTGGCAGATGCCACAGCCACAGCCCCTGTGGACTCTGTGCCATCCCACATGCCCCTGGACAGGTCAAGTGTTGTGTCTGGTCCTTGATCCAGATACCTGCCTGGGGAACAGTTGCAGCTCCTCCCTGCCCTGATGATGGTTGGAAATGGTCTCTTTTCATGCTGGAGGATGGTCAGGGACATTGTTGTCCAGCCACTTCTTCTGCCCCTTTTGTCCATTGCCAGAAGAGCTGTCCCCCACTCCCTGAGCTGGTGGGAGGCCACAGGGCAAGGCTGCTGCCAGACCCCAAGATCTGGGAATGGGTGGGGAGGAGCAGAGCTGAGGGAACCTGCCCTGGGTGGGGACAGGGGGATGCCATGGGAAGGGAGCCCACCATACAGAGCTGCCAGGCACCACCCCAGTGCAGGGGGCATATCAGCAGTGCAAACCTGGCACCCTCCCAGGACACAGCCAGGCACGACAGTGCCAGAGCAGGACCCTGACCTGGTGGGTGGAGGGACCTGCTTGCAGCAACCCCCCACCCCTCCTGCCACTGATTCTGGTGCAAACCAAACGCTGCTTGTGCTGTGGGAGGTGCATGTAGGTGTGGGCAGGGCCCCCCAGCATGAGCTGAGCGAGGATGCCATGTCAGCCAGGCTGTGGCACCACCCATACATTCATTTTGCAAACGGTGGGGTCATGAGCTACACAAAGGGCAGGTGTGGGTGGTGCCAGCATCCATGCTGAACCGTGCCAGCACCCATGCTGAACCGTGCCAGCCCGGGAGAGCAGAGCCACAGTGAGGCACAGGGAGTGGATGGAGGACGCAGGGCAGCCCTTTGCCCTGGGAGGAATAAAGCACAGTATCAATTCATGCCAACCCAGGATGTTTTGGGACTGAGGATTCCCCCAGCCAAGTGCCTGGTGGGTCTGTAACAGCTGGGGCTGCATTCCTGCACGCCTGTCCCTGCACTGGGCACGTGGGTCCAAGGTTCATGACCGGCTGGCCAGACTGCTGGTGGAGACGTGGGAAGCCAGGGAGGTTCCCAGCACCCACCCACAGCTCCAGGGCAGCCGGGAATCTCCCAGTCCTGCTGGGTCTCCCCGGGCTGCTGATTGTGGTGAGGCTTTTAGTACAGCTTGGTTGTAATGACCCCAGCACCACTTACCTGTCCCTTGGTGCTGCAGCCAAAGCCAGGGCTGGATGTCCTGGCTGAGGTGCCTCTGCCTGCCCTGGCACTGCCACAGCCCTGCTCCTCCTGCAGCTCAGGGGGTCTTTCAGCTGCAGAGGACATTTAAGGTGCAGGGGATGGGACCTTTTGGGGCTGCAGGCTCTGGGGAGCTCTATCTCTTTTCAGACATGTGCTGGTCCTGAAACTTATTTGCCTTCAAATCTGCTGCTCACAGAAATAAAATACAACCCTAAGAGTGCCAGTGGAGACCCCAAATCAAGGCCCATTTTGAAGTCTCACTCTTGAAGGTTTTCACCTCTGCTTTGGCTCAGAGCTGTGCATCTCCTGGACAGCAGACCAGGGGCTCAGCAAGTGTGGCAGAGCTCTTACTCCTTTTAACACAGGACTGGATGATATATCCACACAGGGGAAGGCAGCACCTTGCCCCCACTTCCTCGAGAAAGGGAGGGGAAGGACTGTAGGACCCTCTGAACTCCACTCCTGTCTGCCTGGGAACAGGGCAGTTCATGTGGCACCCCTGGGCAGGAGCCCTGCAGCCCCGGGGGCACTGCCTGATGCTGCCACACATGCCATGGAGCGTGTAGGCTTGTCCCCAGCCCTGCACCTTTGCTGCCTGCGCTGCTGCCTTGCTGCCCGACCTTGGGCTGCCCACCTCGTCTCCCCGTGCCATTGGGCATCCCGAGGAGCGGGCTCGGCTCAGCCGCTGACCTCCCCGACCGTGGAAATTCCCCATTTCCCTGCCACCCTGGGGACCTGCTCCGCCTCGGCGCCCGGGCAGCCCAAGGGCTCTCCCGAGGGCGGTCCGCGCTCCCTCGTGCCTGGAGAACAGCCCGTGTCCTGACTTTGCAAAACGCCGGGATGAGCAAGCCCTGACAGCGCTGGAGGAGGAGCTGGCTGCGAACACTGGCCTCTTTGTCGCGGCTGGGAGCAGGCGGGTGCCAGGCTCCTGGGATTTATTTGTTTATGGAGGTGAATGCTAACAGCTTGTTTGAAAAGAAAACATGCACCTCGGGGCCCTGCGGGCAGTGGTGCCTCCCCACAGCCAAGCCTGGGCACCAGAGGGCTGGGCGCATGTCCTGGAGGGTGGGAAGGGCTCAGAGCACCCAGGTCTCATTCAGTCCCAGCCCAGAGTCCACCCCAGCCCTGCTGCAGGAGGTTTGGCAAAGGGGGGACTGCAGCAAGAAGAAGGGAAGGACAGAAAACCTCAGTCCCAGATCCCTGCAGCCTTGTCCCACAGCCAGGACCTGAGGCAGACACCACATCCAGCCCTTAAGGGCTTGTCTGGATCTATTCCAGCCCTGACATCCCACACCTGGACCAGCCCATGGAGTGCTGCACCCACTGCTGGCAGCTCTTTTGGCTCATGATCATAGTGAAGATGCCGTTGGGCTGCCGCAGAATGGTTGGCATGACACCTGATGCCATGTCTCCCATGGGACTGAGAACAGTGGGCAGGGAAGAACAGGAGCCAAATAAGTGAGGTCATAGTTAGGAAAAGAAGTGGTCTTGATCACCTTTGGGCTGTCTTGTGGGCAGAGGAGCTTCATGTCCACTCAAACTACAGGTCTTGGCTGCCATGAGACTTCACTCCCACAGCCTGGCAGGAACAGAGCTCTCCATGGCAAACCCACTCCCAAGGTGCAGCTCACCCACCTGGGAAGCCTTTCTTGCAGGCAGGACCTGTCTGTGTGTTTTGGGGGGCAGGCCAGGTGAGAAGCTCTAGGTGTGCCAGAGGGAACTGTATCCTTGTGTGTAGCCTGGGGTTGTGAAGAGAAGCTGCTGAGACGTTCATGTTTGTCCTCCATCAGTGAGGATCATCCCACTAACCACGGTTTCACCTTGCCTGGTCCACCTGGGCACCTCCCTCCCCAGCAGCAGGAGATGCCACAGTGGTCCTGCATCTCTCCCATCAAGGGACATCATCAGGTCCTTGGGGCAGTTCCTTGTGGAGGCCCACCCAGTCGGCCCCGTGGTGGTCACAGCCCCAGGGATGACTCTCTCCAGGAGGTGCAGTAATTTTGGGTCAGGACCAGAGACCAGTGCTGCCTCTCTAGAGTCTCAGGGAGCCCAAGGTGTTTCATCAGCAACCTGCAGAGGGGAACATGTGCTTCTGGGGACATCCAACTCTCCAGCCCTTGGTGTCCTGTGGGATGATGGGCAGCAGGATGTGATGGTGTGATGGTGCAATGCTTTGGTCCTGCAGCAGCTTGGCTGGGGGCCTCCCAACAAAACACCATCATGGCCCTTGTGTGTAGCAAAGCTGGGGCAGGTTCAGTAGGAGCAGGTGGGATTTAAGCTCATCACCAGGAGAAGCTGATGGCCAGCAGTGCTTTAGGATGGGGTGCAGCAAAGCAGCCCAACCTACTGTAGCTGCTTCTCTGAGCACTGCTGATGGCGTGGCAAGGCCAGCCTGGACCATCTCTGGGCTTCTCCACAGAACACACAGCCTGAGGGAGGCACAGGTTCAGGTGTCAGGGCTGGATTGCTACAGACCCAGGATGCACCCCTTGCTCCCAGTCAGGGCAGGTTGCCTTGTTGCCTTCCCCATGCAGGAATTCTTGTGTCATGCCCACAACCATCAGATTAGGGTGGCAGCACCCATCCTGTTCATTCCTGGGAGCAGGGTGATGAATCCCTCCTGTGCCCCTCAGCAACCCTTCTACTCTGACAACTGTGGCTCACCAGTATCCCCACCCTGGAGCCTCCCAGCTCAAACTGGATCTGTGTTTTTATTGCAAAGCCTGTGCTGGGGGAGCAGGGGCCGCAGGCCTGGGGACACAGCCAACACTGTCCCTCCCTGCCAGCTGCTGGCTCTCCCCAGGTGCTGTTTGCTCAGCGCTGGGTGCCATGTGAAGGCAAACAGGCAAACACGGCTGTGTTGGGAGGAGCAGCAACGAGGCAAACAGAGGCTGTCCCAGTCCCACAGCCCCTGGGCACGGTGAGGGGTGTTTGAGGGGTTCCCAGGAACAGCCAAAGCTGGTGGCACCCCAGGGCCCCAACAGACCCTTTCCTCTGCCTGTGGTGTGGAGCACCTTGCCCAGGGGCTTTGGCTGCTGCAGACCCAGCAGTGTCTCCCTGCTCAGCTCCAAACCACCTTCACAAAGTGCACATTTAAACTGTGCCATGTGAGCCAGGAGGACCAAACTCCCCAGGACAGAGAGGCTGGTGGCTCCTGACACAGGGACAGTCCCCAGTAGGAGGGTGGTTATTGCCATTACACTAAATTTGCCATCAGTGTGTGCTGTCCTGAGGAGCAGAACCTGGACTGGTCAGTGACCCTGTGCCCCACTGGCAGTGCCCCCCACCCTGCACGCAGCACCTGACCCTCCTCTCTAAGCCCCAGGCACATTTCCTGCTGGTGTCACCTCTGCAGCCCCATCCCACTCCACTCTCAGCTTCCTTTGGCTGTCCCAGAGGAGGGGAGGGAAGGGAGGAGGCAAAGCATCTTCCCAGGGAGGATAAGCCAAGTTCAAACCAGCAGCACTTGGGGCAGACAAGGTGCCCATCTGAGCCAAAAAGAGGGACCATGCCCATCCAGCTCCTCAGGAGCTGCAGCCCACGCTCAGAACTGACCCTGTGCCAGGCCAGGACCTGAGTGACCCTTGGCCATAGGAGCCTTTAAGCAATATAAGTCTGCTCCTCCTCCTCTTCTAATTAGCACAACCATTTGCTGAGGAGCTGTGCTAATTTTCTCCTCTTACCTCTCAGGTCAGGGTCAGCCCCAGTTTCCCTCCAAACACTTGCTGAGCTTGACCTGCTGAGGACAGACCCCACTCGTCACACATCCTGCAGCAGGGTGTGCTCCCTGCTGAGCCCACACAGGAAAGCGCCTGCCCCTGCACTTTGGGAGCCATTGTTACACCCAAAGTAGTTTCTCACCCTCCTCTGATCTATCTTGCAGGTACCAGTGGAGGGGCTGTGATGTCCCTGCTGTGCCAGGAGCCAGAGGGACGTGGCCTGGGTTGCACAAGAGCACAGGCATTCCCAGGACCCTCTGCCAATTTAAAGGAGAAAGAGCAATCCAGTGCTCACAGACTGATCTCTGCGTGCCCGAGGTGTGTCTGTAGATACTTTATCTGTCCCACAGTGGGGTCTGAAGTCCAGGAGATAAGAGGCCTGGGGACAGCACTCTGCAGAGCTGCTGCAGGACAGATGCCAGGGTCTGGCAGAGGGAGCAGAGCAGGTTCCCAGAGCACAGCAATGGGCCTGCCAGGTTGTTCTGGGAGAGGTCAGGTCCCCAGTGGCACTGGTGCACTGAGGCACTGGCTGCCTCCACTTTGCCCAGCTGTGCAGAGTGGCAGAGGGGCATCACTGGGATGTGCTGGAGCAGTGGGGGCTGCCTGGACAGGGTGGTGGGAGGTGGGATAGGGCAAGAAGAGGCATGGCTGGGGCTCACAGCAGGCAGAGGGGAGCAAATGCTGCTCTGCCAGAGATCCCTGTGCCTGCCCTTCCCTGCACAACAACCCTTTGTCCATGCCCATTGCAGCGGGGACCATGTCCCTGTCCCTGACACTGCTCTGTGAGTGAAGCCTGAGCCTCACAGCCCTGGTGACTGTCACAGGCAAAATGAGAATAATTGGAAGGAGGTGCCTTTATTACAGGTGTCTGTGAGGGCCTGGCAGAGTCTGACCTGGGAGGCCCTTTGATCTCAGCCTTTGAAACCCTATAGCTTTGCTGACAGAGCTGCTCTGTGTTTCCAGGTCACCAGGATGATCATTTCCATCTGGGAACAATGAGCTCTTTATGCTGCCCTGTGTGCTGGACTATCCCTGTGAGACAGTGCAGGAGGATGTGCTGCTGCCCAAGCCCTGTCAGCCTCAACTCCTTCTCTGGGTGGATGAGGGACAGCAACAGGAGAGCCCACCCAGCACAGCATCCTTGTTCCCCATGGGAAATGGGAGGCTTCTAGGGCCAGAAGACCAAATTTCCCCAATGCACAGCCCTGGGAAAGGGCCTTTGGTCCCCTGGATGTACCCAAAACCTGCCTGCTCCCCTGGGGAAAAGCCCTGCACACCCCCAGTCCTGGGGACAAACCCAAAGTGCAGCCTCTGGGGTGGGTCACACAGGCACACCTGGAGTCTGCACATGGGGGGTTTCTGTGCCCCCCAGTGCAGTGCCCCCAACACCTCCTGGCAGGGAATAAGAAATATCAGGGTCTCTGAGCAGGGCCCTGAGACAGAGCACTGCAGGGTGGACTCCTCTGTTGCATGCTGTTTGGAGGGCTTCTGGCATTGCCCCCAAAACAGCAGCTCCCCAGACACTGTCCTGGGCCCCCTCACTGCCACACACTCAGACCCTTGTACTCTGCTGGTGCCAAGGCACAGGAGAAAGCCCTAAGCCTGTTTTTCTCAGGACAACATGGACTTTGCTGGTGGGACAGCCCTAGCACAGAGCCTGGGACAAGGCAAGGACAGAGAAGCACTTGGGGAGGAGAAGACCCTCAACACCCCTTTGTCCCTTGTCCTACTTTAGGACTTTGTCTGAACTGAAAAAGGAGCATGTGAAAAGACCCAGCATCTTCCTGGTCCACACGGTCTGTCTGTACCTTTTTCCAGATCCACGACCTTCCCCAGCCTGGGAATCTGCAATGCTGCCTTCCTCTCCCTTCCCTCTCTGGTCAGGCTCCCTGGGAGTCTGTACCCCTTTCCTTTTGTTCCCAGCTCTGCTGGGGCTGCTGGAGGCTGTGGTTTGCTTCTGCCTTTGTCAAAACAGCTCATTGTTCCGTGGCAGCAGGCGTGGGGACCGGTCCTGCAAGTTCCCTCGGCTGGGACACTTTTTGTTGGGGTACGAGGTAAGATTTTGACTGGATGAGCTCCAAGATCTGCTCCCTGAGGAACAGGGTGTCCCCACAAGCACTCTGGGAACACGCACTGGGTCCAGTCTGATCCCCCTGGGCTGTGCCTGGGTGATGATTTCATCCCTGTGCACCTGATGGAGCGTGGCTGTTCCCAGCCTGAGGACTGAGACGCGTTGTCCCTGGGAGGTCACCAGCGTTTGCCACTGTCTTCCACAATCCAGCAGAAACTGGCTCCAGGGCCATATACCAGCCCACCTCTCTCCTGTGCCCATGCAGGCTTGGCAGGTGCTGTGGGATGGGCATGCTGATGCCAGAGCACAGATCCTGGGCAGCAGCTGCTGTGGAGATCCGTGGTGGTGGTGCCAGATCGATTCATGGATAACAGGAACAGAGCCAGCAGTGTATCAGTTCTGTGTGTGCTTGCCCTGTCCTTGTGCTGGGTGTCACCTCCTGGTTTTGCAAAGCAAATCCTGGCTGTGCAGGGGTGGTGGAGCAGGGACATCTGCTCATTTGACAGACAAATTGCCCAGGGACCAGGGCATGAGCTGGAGCCACCATCCAACCTCTCTGTCAGTGGGGTGTGGGACGTGGGGGCCCATCTCCACACACCCCACCCTGCTCTATCTCCCCTCCATGCTCTGGCAGAGTTATCTCCAGGCAACCCAGCCAAGAGCAAGGAGAGTCTCTGCTCTGCCAAGGTGTGCTGGTGCCACACATACCTTGCATGCCTGGATGCAGACATCACCAGGAATGCTAACCCTTTCCTACTCTCCAGGTAGAAATTCCAGCTGGGTGCTGGTCTCCCAAGGGCACCAGTGGCCTCATGACCCAGTCCCAGCACCCGGAGGATCCAGCACAGTGTAGGTAGTGCTGGCACCCACCTCAGCAAGGAGCTAAGAGCCTTCCTGGTGCCAAAACTTGGCTTTGCTACCTATACATGTGTCCTTCCAGCCAGGAGCAAACTAAAGTGCAGCCCATCATGTTTGAACCCTGTCACCTTTATTTTGCTTCCACCCCTCTGGCACTTTGACTGCACCTCCTTCCAGCATCCCCTGGGACAAGAATGGTCCCAACTGCCCCAGAGAAGCTGAAGTCATAGAGTCATAGAATGGTTTGGATTGGAAGGGACCTCACAGATCATCTCATTCCACACCTTCCACCAGCCCAGGTTGCTCCAAGCCCTGTCCAACCTGGCCTTGGATGCTTCCAGGGATGGGGCAGCCACAGCTTCTCTGGGCACCCTGTGCCAGGGCCTGCCCACCCTCACAGGGAAGAATTTCTTTCTAATATGCAATCAAAACCTAGAACAGAGAAACAGTTACAAAGAATAACGAAGCTGAAACCTACTGAACTGACAAAATAGAGAACTTCCAAAACTGAAAAATAAAAAAGTCTTTTCCAAAGGATAAACCAATTAGCACAGTGACAATGGCCAGGTGGATGCAGTGGCAAACGGCCAGGCCAGAGGCACTAAGAATAACCACAGTCAGATGTTGCCAGGGAGATATTTTCTGGCAAGTCATAACAAAGAAAAAAGGTATTACAATACCAAAAAGAAAAGTTGGAAACTAAATTGATCTCATCAGGGCCAGAGTCACACAATGAATAACACAAAGATGAGAGATAATTGCACTGTTAAAAGATTAAGTGAGAGCGAGGGAATAGAATACCTCAGGCTAAAACTTTTTTTTTTATGGTGAAACATATTGTGTTAAAATTTCAGCTTTCATATTACAACATAATAGTCAAAAAGGGGAAATGAAAGAAACAGCAAACCAGCCAGGCAAACCAGTCTGTGTGACCTGGTTGAAAATAGAACTCTCTGAAAACTGAACACAAAATTTTTCCAACAGCAAAACTTATCCTTTGGCAAATTTTCAGCTATCAGCCTTACTAATGCAAACACAATTCACCAAATAATACATGAACAAGATGTTCCAAACTCAGTGCTTAAAAGTAAACTCAAAAAGGGGCAAAAAAATCTCTTCTAGAATATTAATTTATGGGCCAGATTCTAAGTTTCACTGACTTAACTGACTGCACCTGGAAAATGCTCTCTTGCAAATATTTTGGCAAGTCATTTTAAAGTGGCCTGTGTTGCAGAGCCTGTGACTTGCAAAACAAGGTGCTGGTTTAGTCCAGAGCTGGCCCGGGAAAAGGGGTCCATCCCTGGAAGTTTCCCAGGCACGTGTGTGGGTTTGCTGTACAGGACTCGTGTGCAGCTACAAGGGGAGCTCTCAATCTCATTTGCAGCTAATGCATAATTAATTAAACTGCAGAGCTCGGCCACATCCCCACACAGGCGCTGGGCACAGAGCCAAGAGCCCCACGAAGCTCTGCAAGCCCCAGAGATCCCACCTGAAGTCCCACAGGCAAAGGATCCGAAGCCGACTCATAACTTTCTTCTCCTGACCAGGTTTTAACAAAGTGTTTATGGGCTATTTGAGTCCAAGTCTGCCACCAAGATACTCAAACGAGATACTCAAACTCCTATACCTATTCCAAGCATGATTGGATTACAGCAAATTAGCACATTAAGTAAAATGCCGAGTGACCCCCTGGCTTTGTAGGTGACACGTCCAACAATCCCACTTGCATTTTTAACAGAATGAAATGCCAAACCCTGATACAGGACCTGAATAACAACAGATTACAGCGAATGGCAGTTGTCTTTCCATATGCCAACTGTTCTGCAAGAAGGGGAAATAAAGTTTAATTACAGTGTAACAAACTAATGTTAAAAAACACACAGGTAATTAAAAAAAAAGTCAGATTCCCAGCCAGAACAGGGGGCTGAGAATATGGAGAAAAGACAAAGAAATACATAAAATAAACATACATCATTGGAAATGCTACTGAAAAAATGATGGCTGAAGCAAACAGGCATCTTTCCAATGCTTTTTAGCCATAACCTCAAGCTTTGTCTTTTGGTAACATTTCAAAGTGGAATTATCCCATCCTTTTAAAAGGGGAGTGCTTTTCTCAGTTATAAAGTCTCACAAAGTTGTAAATTATACAATTGAATGTTCTCAATGTCAAGTAGAACATAATACAAATCTCATCAGTGTAAATAATGTACTGCACAAATGACAATGCAAACAGCTCCCATTTCCCACATAATCATCATGATCTTTTAATTAGACAAAGTAAACGGCAATTTCACCTGGTGAAGAAAAGCAGGGAAGAAAGTTTCCCAGATTCTAGGGTAAAAAAAGGTCTGCAATTTGCAGTATCTATAAATTCAACCAACTTCTTGTACATCTCAGAGTATTATGCCATAAAGCAGGAGTCAGTCAAAAAAAAAAAAAAGGAAGAAAAAGAAAAAAAAGGAAAATAAAGGTTAATTTGAGTGTCCAAAGAAGAAAACCTCATCCTGGCAGGTTGAGCTAAGGCAGTGCAATACATGATGCCTTGGCTACTTACACTGGCAGGATTTAAAACAGAGCAAAAAGGAGTTATAATTTTACCTATGTTTTCAAAATATCCTTATTGCTAAATCTGCCTGGACCTCCTGCAATAACAAACCCAGCTGCAATTAATTAGGGATTGTAGGGAAGACAAAGCTCACTTGGAGGATGCAGGGATTTCTTAAGCTTCAAAATGACAGTTAAAAGCCCTGAAAGTGAAAACCAGACTCTGCTCCAGTGAAAGCGCATCAGGTTTATTCCCAAGGCATTCCAGAATCAAGGGAAAGGTTTCTTTGGTTGTTTGTACAAGAGCTCTGAACCTGTCAGGCCCTACAAAAGGGAAACTACAAAATTCTGCCCTTCTCTTGTGGTCTTGGTGACAGTAGCAGAGAAGAGATGCTTCCAACACAGCTCTGCTCATGAACGTGGATTAGGGATGGAGAGAGAGGGAAGGAAGGCAGGGAGGAAGCAAAGAAGCTGGGAGGGTGCAAGGACACCAGAACTCTCAGGTGAAAAGGCAAATGAAGAGGCAGAACTTGGAAAAACACAAATGTACAAGAGGAAAGGAAAAAGTCCTGGTCAATCTTCCTGCTGCAGTTCCCCAGTGGTCCCAGGAAAGTGAACCCATGGCTTGTTCCAACCTCCCAGTCCCCAGCCCTGAAAGCTGTGCCCTGGGAACAACCCCAGGAGCTTCAGGGAGCACAGGGGTAAGTGCCAAAGCTTGCAAGGCAAACCTTCTCCCCAGCACCCGTGGGCAGGGCTTAAATGTTTCTTTTTCAAGATAAATTTAGCATTAATATCTGTGAGCTTTAGAAGGATTAGAGGCAGGTCAACGTGCATTTGTTTGGTTTTCTGGCAGGTCCAAAATATTTTTAATTCCTTTTGGGTCAAATAGACTTGAATACTGAAATATTTTAAACATGAAGAAAACAAACAAAGCATTTTAGTTCATCTGAAAACAAATTTAAATCACTTGATATGAAATCACACACTTCGACTCTCAATGCAGAGAACTGTTTATAAAAATAAGATATTCCACGGGCAAGAAGAGAGATGATTTCTTTGAAAGCCACTGCCATGAAATCCCCCAGCATTTCCAGGTTGGGGTTTTTTTTTTGTCCATGTATAATTCAGTGAAAAATTCAGAATTTTTTACACCAATAAAAAATCTTCACCTAAATCAACTGCAAGTGCCAGGAATAAAAACAGTTTCCATTTGCCTCTTTCCACCATCCACCCCTTTTCCTCCAAAGGAATGATCATCATTCCAAGACCTCTGTATTTTTGCTGGGTTATCCACATCTTAGTGATAAGCAACCTGTACTCAGCACTGTATGACCTGCCTTTCAGATTGCCTTGTAGCCTAATCAAACTGAGGTCATTTGACTACTAAATGAGATGTAGTTGGTAGGATGTGATGCTCCCTGGCAGGCAACAAACAACTCTTCTATAAGGACAAATCAGACCCATCACACCTCAAAATAAAAGCCTTTCAAGAATTAGGTGGCAAGGAATTTATCTACTGAATTAAAGACAGTATCATCTTTGCCTGTGCAAATAAGGCTTAAAGTGGTCAGAAACTGCATTTGTATTCACTTTGCAGAGTGCTATAAAATTGCTTTACTATTAATGATTGCTCTGCTCTTACTACAGAGAATGAAGTCAGACTTTGGAAAGAAAATACATAATGTCCAATAAAAAGGGCTGGGAAGCCTCATATATATATATACACACATACACACAAAGACATGTATAGATAACCATATACATAATAACAGCTAAAGTGAGAGAACTGTGCATTTTAACAAGGTGTAATGGTGGCTGGAGGGTTGGTGAACAACTCACTTGATGGTTAACATTTCTTAAAATTAAGTCAAAATTGGAAAACTATCAGAAACAACATCAAATTGAGATATTAAATTTTTAAAACCTCAATAAATTCTCTTTAAATGGTGTTAACCCAAATGGAAGTTGAAAAGGCTAGACAAGTCAGTGGCTGTTAAAGAAAGAGTGGAAGCTGTTAAGGGTAAAACTAGACAGCTGTTCCAAAGTTCCAAGTATTTTCTGCCTCCTGAACTGGAACAGTGTATGAAGACCATTTAGCCTCTAACCTGTTACTTAAATGGGAAATGTCAAAGCCAACACCAAAAAACCCTTTAAAGTTGCCTTACAAAGCAGTCACTAAAGTAATCAAGAAGTTAACTGAGAGCTCTGCTGACATAAGTGGTAAAGGCTTCCAGAAATTAACATTCTGTCTAAAATCTGGTAAAAACAGAGAGATCCGAGTTCCTGCAATGAATTACAGGTTTTATCCAAACACTGGACTTTGATCAGTTGAACTCCATCATCTGTTCCCACCTAGTTAAGAACTGGCTAACCAGGCCACTCCTAGTTTACTTGATTCTAAAAATGCCAGTAATTAGTTGAACAACAATCACAGGAGAAATAGAATAAACACAAAAACTTTCCATGAAACATCAGCTGTAATACCACAGTTCATGTTCTGTTTTAGGAATCAAAAGGTAAAAATCTGTCCATGAGTATATTCGTCTTCTTTATTCTTCCAAACCCCTAAACATTTAGATAATAGTACTGATCATACAAACCCTGATAATATTAATTATTAATGCATATTGTGCTAATGAAAGTAATAACATGGATCCCTCATCTGAAGTCAGAACAGGTTCTACCCTCTTTCAGTTCTTGCTGAGCAAGTGAATGTTATTCCTTCAGTTTTTCGACATCGAAATTCTTTATATTTTCCCATTTACTCCAAAAAGGAAGTTCTACAAAGCCAAAAGTTAACATTAACTGAACTTAGTTTAAAGAACTAAAGTGATATCTTGTAGCAATGGGGAAGCAAGGCTGGAGGGAAAAGTAATATTTTTTGGCAGCTGAAGAAGGCACACTTTGGCTGTCAGGGTCTCTTCAAGAGATTATTGTTCCCTAAAAGCAGCTTCCTACCTGTCTCCTCAGCAACACGAGTACCAAAAATACTATATAGGTGGACTGAAGGAGACAGTATCTGTTCAGCCAGATCTGAGACCATAAATCAGTGCTGAAAAATAATGTTTTTGAAAGTCGTACAAAACAGCATTTACTTGTCTGACAACAGTGCTGTTCAGTTATGCAATAAGACATGAAAGTACCACAGTCAATAAAGACTCCACTTTGCTCTGGTGCCCTGGAAGACCCCACGAGTCCTCAACAATCATTTTGGACTTGCAGGACTCTGAACATTGTGCAGTGTGGGAGCTGGACATGTATTTATTGAAGCTGACACTAATCAATACCCATCACTTTCTCCCTGGTTTCAACTTTATTAGAAAAATGATATCAACAGCTGCTACTGTCCCAGTGAGCCTCAAAAGCAAGCCAAGGGTTGGTGGTATCCAGGTGCTCTCATTGCCTGGTTCTCCAGCTTATCTTCAAGTGAGCTCCAGGCTGCCTTTCAGTGCAAAGTTTTCCATTTGACCTTTCCTATATTTTTCTTAGGATCAGAGAATTTTAATGTATTACTTTTTCACTCTTTGCAATCCATTTCTGGCTAATCTTCTCTAAAATTTCTGAGGCACTCCAAAAGGTTTTTTGCATTCTGGTTTTGGTCCAAAATGCCTTAGTCTGAAATACTGCAGTGCAGCTGGGCAACTCTTACATTTTGCTGAATAACTGGCTCACCAAACCCGAAGTTTTTAATTGTTTTGAAGTAATTTTCAAATTGCAGTGCAGGTTTTTTTAGGGATTACAAAAAAAACCCCCAAATAATGGAGCAAGGACTCAAGTTTTATTTTGGTGAACACGTATTACCAATGTCAAAGTGCCTGCACCTTGCCAAAGGACTGGAATCTGTGGGAGTTCGACACAGCCAGCAATATGAACAAGATCCTCAGCCTTCCTACCCGAGAGGTTGTTTTTGCAGACACTGCCTAACTTTAAGCTTTTAGTCTTGACCTTGGCTTCTTGACCATTGGAATGGGAGGTTGCTATCCAAGTCCATAGCAATGGTTCTTAGCCTGGCTAAAAGTCAGGAAACGGCAATTCTGAGCACTCAGCTGGGGATGGGGACAGAAAACTCACACCAAAAGTACCACACCACAGTGAAAAAAACCCACAATATGAAAAGAAGGGAAGCAAAGCAGCTAGTAAAGGGAAAAACCTTTTAAAGGTTTTTCCTTTTTCTTTCCTCACAAAGTGAGAATATCAAACTGTGGTACGAACCATTGCCCATCACATGAGTTTTAATCACCTCTTCTGACCAAAGGTGGGCTCTGCAGTGGGAGTTTTATGTTGGGGGGGGCTAATATTTTTCAGCAATTCCACTAAAATTATGCTTATAAAGGTCACCTGGAAAGCCAAGCAATGCTCTGAGAGACAAAAGAGAACATCAGTATTTGGAACTCCTAAAGTATGAGGAAAGTCAGCAAAGAACAAAATGTCTGAACCATTAACCTGTCAGGATTATAACTTAACGTCACAGATTTCATATCCATTTGAAGTCTCACTACAGAGAAACTAAGGCAACTGATTGAACTTCCTTGTGAAAAGAGTTTAAAAAAACCCCCACCTATAGAGTACAGCGTGTGGTCTTGCAAATATGTCCTGAACTCACCCAGGGAGACCAACGCCTCTTGCAGAAACCCTCCATTACCATTAGTCAAAGGAAAGAGAGGGCAAAAAAAAAAGTGCTTTCTCATCCAGCTGCAAAGGCAGCTTCTGTCTCTTTGTTTCCCAGTCTTCCAGGCCTGGATCTAGCTCAGTCCAGACACTTCTTACAGCTCTCATCCTCAGCAAGGCCAAAAACATGCCCAGCGGTCTGTGAGCAGCATCCTGCCCCACTGCTCCTGTTTCAGCAGGAATGCCTTTCTACCTTCTTTCTCCTTGAAACTCAGAACAACCTCCAGACAACCAACACCCTTCCCCAAAGACAAGTCACAGCAAAACCCCAACAAGTTCTGTAGATAACCATCTGAGCAAGGAAAGGTTCACGCCAAAGAGCATGTGGGAGAGGGAAGAAGATTGTTTGTGTTTGGAGAGAAGAGTTGTTTTGTTTGGCAGATACATGTGGTATATGACCACGGAGCCAGAGGGCTTTGGGAAGAGATATTTCATGAAGTATTTCATAGTGTTGGACCACTGATGGAAATGCTGGTGAAGAAGAAGAGGAGAGGTCAGACTGAGCTACTCTGTGTATGTGGGGCAATCACAGCTCAGCTGGCACCAGCACAGCCTTCTCCCTACCCCTGCCTTGCTGACACACTTTATCTTGGAATAACCCTCATGTAAGTGACACCAATTCACACTTTCTGGAGCCTCCCCAGATTTGCTGTTCCCTGGGAAAGTGAGAGGCCAAGATAAGAATACAAGATCCCAGCTAGCACCCCAGTTCCTCCCCTTGGCACCTGGGGAGGAAGGGGAAAAACACATTCGGGGACTGAACTTGTACCAGGGCAGGTAATGCAGGGCCAGCACTTGGACCAGGCTCTGAAATGCTGCACCTGCCTCATGGCATGTCACTGCTGCTACAGCTCATTCCAGATCTGCTCCGACTGGGAACTCTGCAGGGCAGGGAGTGTCCCCATCGGTGCTGGCACCATGAGGTGTTTCCAGCCCAGGCTGGGCATTAAGTACAACCATCATGGAAGCAGCTGACAGCAACAAGCCACTGTCTCCCTGGAGCCAACTGCTTCCCAAAACTTGTGCAGATCTCTGCCTCTTAACGTGAAGTTACCACAGCTCCATAATTATGGATGTAGCAGAAGGAGCAGACAAGCTGAATTAGGCTTCCGATTGCATGTCTAATTTATGTACAACTGCAGCAATTACAGATGCAAATTAAATAAC
Organism: Myrmophylax atrothorax; assembly: GCA_026770055.1. Classification (NCBI taxonomy): domain Eukaryota; kingdom Metazoa; phylum Chordata; class Aves; order Passeriformes; family Thamnophilidae; genus Myrmophylax; species Myrmophylax atrothorax. The sequence continues at coordinate 7,308,837 of JAOXXN010000191.1, read as the reverse complement.
TGTGCAGAAAATGGGTTTTATTAGCCATAACTAAAACCCAATAAAACTCAGTAACTCATGCCCATCACTGCACTGAATTTGCCTCTTCAGAATGTCAATTAGAAATGTGAGAAAAGACCAGGATTTTCTATTTCCTAATCTGAAAAACAGGATAAACTGTCAGAGCACATGTCTTTCTTCCACAACAAAATGAACAGATCTAATTGGCAATTTCAGATCAACACAATGTTTTACAGACAGCAGTTCTGTGCAGCTTTTAAACAGATTATTTATACTCAGTCTTTCATGCCTGACACGGCTGAGAAAAGTCTCATCTAATAAAACCATATGCTAAATGCAATGCAGCTTCACAAAAGGCCCATTCTGAATACCTGGCAGGCTGGGATTTAAAAGTTTAAACTCTGAGCTGAGGAATACTGCGCTTAACTTTGCAGCCTTTCTAAGATTTGGGAAGCTGGGGGCTTCTCAGCATCACACGTCAACTGGGTCCAGGGCTGTGAAAAGCCTCTCTGGGTGTTTTAAGGCTGAAACCACTCAAATCTTCTGTCATTCAGACTTAGGATGAGCGCTGTCATGTCTAAGGAGCCAGTGCTTACCTGTCAATTTGTTTAAAAGCAATAAAAAATTGTTCCCATTAAATCAAGGTTAATCCTCCTGCACTGTTCTTACACAATTCCCTGCTATGTGAGATTAAACCTACTCCATATATATGTAGCACCAACACCTGGATGAAAACTTTATATGTACTATGGTGTGTCTGCACTGTCCTTTTGCTTCATTCCTTGCTTTGCAAGGGAGAGGGGATTTTCCTGCCTGGCTGCATTACACATGTGGGAGTTGATCCCTGGGACTGACCACTGGCTCTCACCATGGGGTGTCCCTGCACAGCATAGATATAAGCCAGGATTTTCAGCTACACACACATCCATCCTTCCCCATCCAGCTGTAGACAGGGGCTTAGAAAGTGCTCTGTTCTCCTGTGTGCACCTCAGGTGGGGTGGCATTGCCCAGGTCCCTTCCCCAGGGCTCTCTGGTGGCTGCCAGGAAGGACCAGCCCGTGGGCACCAGGAGGAGACAGAAACACCTGATTTCTGGCATGGGACAGGCAGGAGACACCAGGAGGGGAGAAGCAGAGCAGGAGGGGTTCCTGGGTCCCCTTGTCTCCAGGTTCCCTTGAAAGTGGCATCCATTGGCACTCTCTTCTCCCACTGGCATCCATGGACACTCTCCACCTCCTCAACTGTCCCACTCCATGATGCATTACTTCCAATAAAACATCTTCCTCAGTGCACACAGCAATGCAGATGGCATTTAGCTCATAGATCAGCAGGACCATTTCTATTTCTGTATCACTTCCCAATGGACCAGCTCCTGGATGCAGTTCCCTACCAGTCACTTCCCTGAGCTTCTTCTGCCAGGTCACAGCATGGACACTCATTCTGGATGCAGAAACCTCCTTCGAAATTTAAATATACCACATCCACCGACTTCCCCTCATCTCTTGTGGCAGTTATACCCTCAGACAACTCCAGCAAATTACTTAAACATGACCTCCCTTCCCTGAATGTCTGCCAGGTAGTCTTAATTAAACTGTGCATTCCCACATACACTCTCCACAACACCCTGAGGAGAGGTTTCCAAGATTTCCTCATTTTGTATATTCCCTTGGATCATCTATCATTAAACAGCAATAATGATAAGCAAAGTGAAGAAGACAAGAAGAGTTTCGTATCTGCAGAAAGATAATGCATGAAAAATAACTAACTAGAAATTAGTTGTTAGATGGGCCACTGTGTCTGCCCCAGACAGAGATCCTGAGATGCTGAGACCTTCCCTACAGCTACTGAAGGATAAGGTTTTCAAACATCGTGGTGATGAACATGCAGTAAAATCCATGAACAGGTTCAGAACAGATCTTACCATAAGAAGGATAATCTAAGTTGCTAAAAGAAAAGAAGTACCAGAAATATTGTTTCTTCTTATAACTCAAATAGGAGAAGCATTTACATGGAACCATGTTCAGCTTTCCGAACTAAGAGACTCATATCAAAGGCATTATCATTTGATAATTAATTTTTATGTTGCAGTTCTAGATTCAGATGTTCCAGATTCCATCAAAAGCTCTAATAAACCCAACCCTGACTGAGCCCACTGCCCCCCCCAAACTGGTCTCTACTCTTAAATCAGGGTCATACCTGCTGCCAGTCTGAGCAGGTGTGGGAGCATCCCGAGAGCACTGACTGTGCATGGCACTGGAATAGCAGAGGGCAGGCAGAGCTCAGCCTTGGCACTCAAAGGAAACACCTTCTCTTAGAGGTGAACTGTTCTGGAAATGGTGATTTTGTAACACTGGGAACTGCCAAAGGACAGAGAATGAACCACACTCTCCAAACCTCCAGCTGAGTCACATCAGTGGGGCTGTAACACAACAGCAGCATCATCCTTTGCCCCAGGAGCCTGCAACAGAGTTTGACATCCAGAGAAGGTGAGCAAAGTAATGTGAGGCACAGGTTTATTAATCCCATCATGGAAAAAAACCAATTTAAGAAGATTTAGGATTTACACTTATCCCATGCCTGATTTTAAAAGATATTTTAAATCATGCCTTTGTTTCCAGCTGTATTTTGTAGCTGACCCATTTCTATTCATAATTAACCCTGGGGCTTTGTTCTACTCCAGGATCAAGATACCTACAGAAAAACGATCTGGGTTGTGTCTGGACTGATGTAACAAGATTGTTACTTAAATTCTGGGTCCTGACTGTGCTATTGCTGATGAGTAAGGAGGAGAGAAATTAACTTGATTTTGTAATCCAAGCTCAACTTCACATAGCTCAGCAGTCAAAGAAATGCTCTATTTCTAACAGTGCAATGAACTCTGGCAGCATTTCACAGCAATGCATATAGAAGTCCACAATGTCATCTCTGCAAAGTCATCTTTCAGAAGAGAAGTGCACCCACAACTGCACCACGCCATCCAAAATTCCTCCACTGCAAACTAGACCAGGTTATGTCGGGCACATAAAACTCAGCAGGGGTTTTACAGTAGTAGCTTAAAATATATTAAAAGAAAAAAAAAGGAAAGAAAACTGAAAAGGAAAAAGAACACCAATGTTTTAATAACTCAAGGAACTACCTGCTTTTCTGCCTGCTGCTGAAGACAGTGATGTGAGGTAGAGGGTTAGGATGTTGGGGAAGGAGATGAGTCAAATGATGGAAAAATGGGAGAAGAGTTATACACTTAGACAAACTTTGCCTCCTTAAAATAGAGGAAAAAATCAGGGATAATAAGAGGACAGTTACAGCCATTCACAGTGGTCCAGAGAACAGGAAATTCTATGTGAGATAAATGAATTACAGCACAGGAAATACACAGGTACATCCATTTCAGACTTGGACCTTGTACGTGCAACTGGTGTGAAACCACAGGCAGGACTCGCTCTTGCCAGCTGTGGTTTGTGGGCAGCACTGCCAGCACAGGGGCAGGATGCAGACTCAGGGCAGCCAGCAGACCTGCTGGCATCCTCTGCTCCCAGACATCATTTGCTTACATTGCATACAGGGCATCTGTGTTAAAAATTAATGAGGACTCAGGTACAGCTATCAATAAAGTGGGACAAAAGGGACTACTGTGTGCAGGAGGTTTGTGTGCACCCGAGGAGAAGAGTCACTTTGAGGCTCGCAGGCAAAATGCCACACACGGTTCCTCTGCTGGTGCAGCATCCCCAGAGTCAGAGCATCACCAGATGCCATCGATCCCTGCCAGCTTAAGCAAGGTCTAGAGCACACTGCCTACAGAAACTTGCCAAAACAGAGATCCTTTTAGTACTTAACTTGAGATTTTATTAAGATTCATTTAATCTGCCTTCTTAAAGTACATTTACAAAAGCAAAAATGATCAATAACTACACCATTAAATTGCATTAAATTGCATAAGTAATTTAGGACAATACCTTAAGTAAATGAATGAATAATCCTTGAAATCTACATTCAGTAGGACAGCAGCTTTAATAGCAAATCTCTGCTGGAAGAAAAACCAGCTATTCAGATGACTAAATCTATGAGGAAACCCAAACCCCATCAGTTTCATATTGGAAGCAAGTGGATTAACTTCAACAGACACCAGCATAGCAATTTATAGCTATTACAATTTTTTTGACAACATAAATCTCCAATTTCAGCAGCCAGAGTAGGTGAAGTTTAAGAACAAAGAGCTCATTGATTCAATATGTCTGTGCAGTTTAATTCTGAGAAATCGATCATTGTGCATTTCCTCCAACACTTTTTTTTTGTAGCATCCTCCTAAACAATTTATTATTATTGCTTATTGCTAAAATAGCAATGGTGATTCCACCACTTGCAGCCCTACTAAATCATTATTTAATGCTGCATGGCTGCCCTGTTTATATAAAGGGATAGCTTGGTTTATTATGAAGAAGATTATTATTAAACATTTCTCGGTTGTGTTTATAGCTGGTGGATATTATTTTAAGAATTCTGTTTTCTTTGACTACATTTCCCTTGCCCCACCTATGCTGTATGGAGCTCTTGGAATCACCTCTAAGGGAAAGGGTCACTTTTGGTTTATGAAGTATCCCCAGGCAAAAGCCAGAAGCTATAAACATGAATTTTTCATTATATTAATTGTCCTAGTTCAACTATGCTACATGACTCTTCAAGATAACCGATACAGAATTTTAATTGTGTGTGAAATATTCAGTCATCCTAAGCCCCTTTCCTAACCTTTTTTATACTGGAGGGAGCTTCTGCCAACAAACACTGCCTCTTAGCTAATGCTCAACTTTCTTTGTAATTCACTTTCCTGACCTTTTATTTTGACATTTTCACCTCATATATTAATTTCTGCCTGCACTGAATACTGCAGCATTATAATTACTTACATATAAACCCTTCATCACATCTTTCTCTGGATTTTGTTAGAAAATGCTGTGTATCAAATAACAGCAAATTTCACATTAATCAGCTGGCCTTTCAGCAGAGCAGGGAGATGCCACCAGCAGGAGATGATCCCACCTAAGAGCCTCCGTGCTGCCAAGTGCGGGTCAGAGGAGTCTTCTACTATCAGAGAGCAACAAGGGGCACCCAAAAGAGAAAAACCAGCCTTTCCAGATCTCCCATGGGCCTTGTGGGTGTGTCTTCATCCTTGTCCTCAGCCAGATTTAGGGCAGCAATAAATTAAGCAAGATGCTGAGCACCCTCCCAGCACATCCCAGAAGCCCAACCACCTCAAGGAGCCTTCAGACAGGCCTAAGGATTACCTTTCTCATCCTGCTCCCTGCATTAGTGGATATTACTGGCCATTTAAACCACAGTTTCCAGGGAGTTTATTACCTACATCAAGAAAAAAACCCACATAAATCATGCAGGTTTTATTGTATAGTTTTATCTCTGGTATATTCACACACAATCTATTTAAAACAGGTAAATGCAGTGACACACTGAGAGTCACATTCCAGCAATGTTTTTCCTGCCTGGTTTCCACACTAGAAACAAGGACCAGCAAGTGTACAAGGCATAATTCGGGTGATCAGCTCTAATGAGATGGTGTCTATTGGACCTGACACCTCCTAAATCCAGCCCACCTGAGGCTCTTCCACAGCAAGGTGACACAGAGCAAACAGACCTTTGTGTGCCCCTGGGGGCACCAAACCTGCACGTGAGAGCCTGACCTGCCTCCCTGGGTGAGAGGAGCCCTGGCTGGCTGGCACCAAGCACATGATTCAGCAGCTGTCCTCCAAGGTACCTGTGATCCTTCAGGACTCCAGGGTAAGCTCCCAGACTGCCCAGGTCCTTACAATATCCCACAGTGACTTCCACATACCCACCTGGATTTCTGCTCTCCTCTACCTTGCTGGCTCCTCTTCCCACAGCAGCATCTTTCCAGGGACAGGTCAGTGTTGGGATGACAACCCACAGCAAGCAAGAGCAAGATTTAATTTCTCAAAATCCCAGCCTAACTTCTTTCTAGTCCTGTTCCATAAGATACCGTGAAAAGCATTTAAATATGTTCCACAGCAGCTGCTTTCAGAAAGTCTCTTGGATGCAATCGCTTTAAATACAATTCCAGACTTTTTGGAGTTTAAATCTTTTAGTTGCACTGAAGGAATTGTAGGACCTTCACAGCTGTCACAAATTTTTGATCTGTAGACAGAAGAGATTTTCAAATAACGTATGCAAGCAGCACAGATGTTCTTGCATTGTTCCCCCAGCTTCATTGAGCCAAGGCCCTCAGTTCTGTTATTTACCATGGAGACCAAAAAAAGACTAATCCAAATATGGGACTGAATTGAAGTAACCCTGTCAATACTTCTGAGAAGTGGGTATGTGCTGAGAGCAAGAGAGATAGAAAAACATGCCAAAGCCATTTCAAAACATCCTACAGTGTGAGCTGCGGGCACACTGGAACGGGGCATCAGTGGAAAATGTCCACAATTCTGTTACCCAGCCTTTTCCTTCACTAGCTAATAAGGGTATAACTCAATTGTTCGCAGAAAGACACAGCTGAGTATCCTTCACGTAGAGGTCTAAGTCATCTTCTAGTATCCTGAACATTAAGCAAACAGATTTGGAGAGATGCTTGATGTACAGGATAAAATTGCAGAAGAGAGAAAAAGAAAGATGCCACAGCTGATTATGTGCATGCTGCCATATATTAGATACATTTTTTGCAGTAGGAAAATATTTAGGAACAAGACCACAGATGCTATTGGGCTGCTCAGCCTTTCAGGTATAAGGCATTTCACATTTCTTTCCCTTCCTCTTATCAAGGTCCCATCTTGCAGCAGCCAATTTAGTGCTGTTTTTTAAACAAAACTTCTGCTCCAAAATGTACAAGCACATCTTCAACTCCAGGCACTTATAAGATATTTTCCCACTAACTTAGAGCACCACAGTTTCATCCTAATCTTTACAAAATAACCAAAACGCAACTAAGAACATAAGCATTACTAAGCAGACATCATCTGTGCCAGAGATAATCCTGTCGCTGAGAGGACTGTGAGGTATTTCTCCTGTATTTTTGCTTTCCAAGACCACCAGAATAGTGTTTTGTTAGTACACTTGGAGATATCATTAGCACAACAACATGCTGCTTCATTGGTCTCAAATTCAAAAGACAAGTCAGCTCAAAACCTCAACCACAATTTTTGCTTCTGACTTGCTAGGAAGAAGCAGAGAGCTCACAATCATTGTCCCAGTATTTTTTTAAATAACATTTCAAATCTCTCTGAGCAGATTATTTCAAAGCCTCATCCCAGCTCACCGCAGAGTGATGCTCTTGTGGAACTCCTGGTAATGGGAAAAGAGCAGGCAACACAATGGCTATTTATCAGAGCACATTGTAGGAGAGAACTCTGTGCCCATAAAAGCACAGCCAGGCCCCTTGGGTCTGTCCAGACACCAGCATTGCTGTTTAATCACTGGAAGCTGGAAGAACATTCAGAATCCTGGAATGCAAGTCAGTAAACTGAACAAGTGAAGTTTCTCTCATTTTTAACCCATTACAAGGAATTTTCAGCAAAATTCTGAAACCCAGACAGCATTGGATGCTTGATGCCCAGCACAAGCAAATGGTAAGGAACTTTGCCAGGCTTGGCAAAGGGTGAATGAATTGGTTTTTGGGGGGGTTTGCTGTGTGTGTTCAGTGAGTACCTGCATGGTCTGGGGGATGTTTCAGAGGTCACAGCTGTGATACCTAAACACATCAGCTGGGCCAAGTCTGGAACTGGAAGTAAACCTCCAGCCATGGTCATCTAAAGGATACAGTGTGTCATGCCCACAGTTACAGAACTTAATCTCTAAGAATAGCATCCAGCACTGAGAAAATAGAAGCAAATCTATTTTTTTCACTTACTATTCTAAATTAATTAAAAAATTAATGCTTCCTTTACATTTTTGTCTCTTCACTTACTAGGATTTCTCTCATATAATATCAGTATAGGATATACCTCATTTTTGTTACTTCTTATTTGGGGACAATTACATCATCTAAAACATATCTTTTTAGATTACTCCCAATTGTAATTTCAGTATACACAGTCATTTTTGGCAATATGTTGCTACCAATCAAAAATTACTTTGATCCATTTCTACCTAAATTGGGAGTAACAGAAATCGTTTAAATTGATGTTAAAGAAAACAAAGGTTAAACTTATCTAACTTGAAATGCAAAAGATGCTGTCTGTGTGGCTAATGAGACACTATTTCAAACCAGGGGTATATCCTGTGCTATCCCAAACCCACATACCAACTAAAACTTGGCCCAGTAATAACATAAGCATTTTGGGTTTTTTAGTGTAGTAGTGGCTCCCAGTTAAGTGCAGTAACAGAGATTGTATTCTGCAGAGAGGGTAATGAGCCCTGGGAGAGGCACACACAGAGCCAGCACCATAAAGCAAAACTGTCTGCAAGAAAGTTTGTTAATCTGTGCTATGGGACATTTCCATTCAAACATGTTTCATAAAGCCACAGGTTCGTTCTGCCAAACCCAGGAAGCTCCACCGACTCCTCAGCAAGCAGAGCCACCAACGACCTCAGTCTCTGTTTAATGACCATTCCAACAAAACTTGCATTTACCCAAAGACCAACAGCAATTCATGTTCTGCACCATTTCCCAAGCCAGATACCTGAATCCAAACCTGTGTGCCCACAAACTTTTCTTTATTTTGCTGTAGAAGCAGGAGATAAATTCTTCCAAGACCTAAACACTCATGTAGCAGTTAGAAAGAACACTCCAAAGGCAACGGGGTTTTATATTCATTGTAATATTTAAAACATCCTTAACACTGACTTGACAGTAGGAGATAGTATAAATTTAACAGATAGAATTGAGATAAGAAAACACAAGAAAGAATGTTAAAGCCATTTTTACAAATATACAAAAGAAATATCACCACAACATCTAGAATTATAAATTACTTCTCTTTCGACAGACCCCAGAGGTCAGTCGATTTGAATTACTGTGGAAAAAGGGAACATGTTAAGTCTGAAGCTGAAAATCCACCGCAGAGAACATCTAGACAGCGAGTCTTGAATCTCACTCCTAAATCAACTGAGCTGCAGCTCAGCTGTCCCTGCCATGCTGGGGGAGAGACAAGTCTCAGTGAGGAGCAGTCCCCAAACACCAGAAAGATGAGCTCTGAGGTGCTGCCCCAGAGGCAGCACAAGCCCATCCCACCCTGTTCTGTGTCGGGGTGGGTTTTTAAGGAGTCTTTAATGTTCTGCCTGAACTTCCAGGTGGATTTAACAAGCACATTTGCTGCAGCAGCAGCACCGGGAGCGGGAACAGCAGCCAACTTTTTAATCTACAGATCTCAAAATTCTTACAAAAGAGACTTGTATTGTTACACCTTGGTGCAGAGAGGGAAAACACAGCCCTGGGAGGGCACGTGGCAGAATGGAGAGCAGATGTCCCAGCCCAGCGCCACCACAACATCCCACCTCCAACTGAAGGAGACCACCAGCTCTTCTGCACCTTTAATAACAGCAGTCCTTCCAACTCTTATTTATTTCTGGTATACTCTGAAAGCAGGCATAAAAAAACATCATGAGAAGTTTAATGTCTGCTTTTCCCCATGGAAAAAAAAGAATAAAACTCCTTTTACTAATTTCTGATTCCACTGGCTGTGCAAACCTCCTTCAAAGACTCAGATACAACACTGGGTTGTATTTTGTACACCAGAGGGTAAAAGCTGTAAATTGATTCACTTTGGGCACTGTCTTCTTCAAACATGATTTATCAGCCCCAGCTCACCGTGAGGAATATTATGCAGGGCAGGGAGAGTGATAAATGCCATTAATGACCGGCCTGAGAACACGCAGTGGGGAACAGCAGGATAATGGATAGTGGGGGACTCCTACCTCCTGGTCATGGCTGCAGACCATTAGCCAAGATATTGTTCTATGCTACAGCAGGTTCAGACACGCTCCATTCTTTTGTTTAATCCATGGAAAACAGATTTAGGTGAGAAACAGATGTGCCATAATTAAAAATAACAGAGAAAATTTTCCTTTTTCCTACTTTTTTTTTCTCATTCCTTTGCTTTCTCCTCCTCCTCTCCCACCCCAAACATACCCTTTTTTGTTGTGAGGTTGTTTTTCTTCCCCCAAGACGAAGACAGAAAGAAGTCAAACCATCATGACTGCACCTTAATCTTTCCCAGGTCTTGGTCTGACTCTCTCTAATTTCAGAGTAGATCTTGAAACTAATAAACAATTAAACCACAGAGGAAAGCCACCTGGAAGATGTCCTGTAGAAAGAATTAAACAGCTTTTTTTTTGACTCTTTTTTTTTTTTTTGGCTAAGCAGTCAGAAAATGCAGAAACATTTTGAACAGTCTGGTGGCTTTGGGAATCATGGGATGAAACCCATGATTTTAGTGGCAATTGCATGAAAATATCAATAATTTCATATAGCGGTCCCAGTGAGAAGAAAAGGAGATAAATAACAATAAAAAAAGTCTTAAAGAATAAACGGGGAGAGAAAGAAACTAAGGGGTGGTGCAGAAATGGAAATGTCAGAGAATGTCGCAGGCAGAGGGTAGGTATGGGAATAACAGATCCAGAGCAAATCTGCTGGAGATGTTAAGAGCTGGCAAAAGATCAAAGTGATAAGAAGCAGGAATGGAAATAACCTTTAATTCTGTGCCTGTAAGAGGACGTCAAAAAAACATTGCAGCAAAGGCCAGCCAAGGTAACATGGAAAGGGGCCTAGTCATGCGCTGGGAGCTGCTCATCCCGGTCCAAACCTACGGCTTTTGTCCTCCTTTAAACAGCTTTCTGCTAAAAACATAACACAGACAAGCTCTGAAACAAAGCTGAAATACTTCAGAGGTTTTAGTAAACCAAGGCCATAATTGCAGTTTTCTAACTCTTCAAATATTCCAGCTCTGCAAAGATGCGTTTTCATTCCTTCTCTTCCAGACATGGGGACGAGCCTGTTGCACTGCCCAGAGGTGCTATTTGTGGCACCATCTTTAATGAGGTGACACAGCAGAGAGACAAATGACCAAATCCTGCCTTTCCTCCCAGGGTTTACCCTCTGAAGACGTTCAGTTACTCATCAGACACCAGATACCCACTGCTCTGACTGACTAAGAAGACAAGCAATGAGTAGATGTCTTCTCATGGGAATGTCATCATGATTGCTTTGCTCCCAGATGCTCCCAGTGCAGGTTCTACAGCCCAAATCCCCTTCTTGGAGTGCACACAAGCTCAGCCAAACCCTTATCTACTTGCCTAAAAAGCTTTGCTGGAACACTGGCAAATACTGATCCTCTCTAAAATGACCCAAGATTTTTCCTGAATGGAGAAGAGTGTTTGGAGCTGACATAATATAATCTCTGATCCAAACATGTTTCTGGCTTTGAAACACCTGTTTCTACCTTCCTTATCCCCCTCCCAAAGTGGCAAAACACTGCCAAGGAACAGTTGAGGATGTTACAGTTTTTCCCAATCTAGAAATGCCAGAAAAGTCTTAACTTTGCCAGAGTAACAAAATCAGCTTTGCAAAGCTTGAGATGCTTAAAAAAATTGGCTAAAACCTGGAGAAATGAGGAGCTTTTGAGCAGCATCTGAACTGAACCACAGGGAAAAACTGAGGTTGGTTCATCACTAATTAAGGGCTTAACTGACATTACCAATGCTTAGCATATGTTCCTCCCTATTAGCTTCCAAGAACAACAACAGGCATGCAAGATTATTTTGAGCAGGAGTTGAAATAAGGTGAACCATACCTTAGGCCAACAAAGTTTTCCAGAAGGAACAAACATTTTGTTTACTCTGAAGTCAATTCTAAGACACAAAGTGTTTATCCAACTTCAGCACACACAGCCACGGATCGGCCCCATTTCCAGCCAACTGAAGGCTGCTTTATTCTTACTTCTCCATTTCAGCAATTTCAGTTTGCTAATTTAAACCTGAGTGGTGATAAAAGATATTTTAATAATTCCCATTACATTAAATGAGCACATTTTTGGAAGGTGCAGTTTTCCATGGGATGGTTGCACAATATTCTGCTGGTTACAACAGGGCTGATGTCCCGTGTTCCTGCACAATGTTTTCTCTAATGCACATAAATACAATATACAACATGTAATACAACATGCAATATATATTTGTGAGGGGAACTACCCACACTGAACCCTATCAAAGACCTCAAAAAGGCTGAAGTGATGCTCTGTAGAGCACAGAACTTGCTGCATGGGAGAAGCTTAATCCTAAACTGGATTTCTTCACACATTATGGTTTAAAACTACACAGTGCCCACTAACATCCTTATCTGTAGGCACATATGGAGTTCCAGAGAACTTGCTATGATGCTTTTATATTTCAAGGTTTATATGGTCAGAGGCTCAGATATCATTATTCATGAGCAAATAAAACTTCAGAACTGCAAGGCACTATGGAAAATGTCAAAGGCAGTTCATCTCATTTTCATATAAGTTTTTACCAGAATCATTTCATCAACATCATCTAATGTTATTATTTGCTATACAGGGGAAAAACATATCACTTCTATTTTTAAAATGGAACACTCAGTTAATAAAGCAGCATATTTATTTATTATGCTTTAAAAATCTATCTGGTTCTTACTAAAGCCAGCAGAAAATTTCAATGATTCCACTGGGAAATAGGTCAGGCCTTCAAATATAGGCCAAAAAAGTAAGGTTTCCTGCAAATGTAGAATAGATTACACCACTGAAAGGCCTAAAGCCCTCAGATTGCAGCTCTCCAACAAACACTGGGTGGAGGCAGAGGAGGTTTCTACCCTATTTGGCTCAGGATAACTCATCTCCAGTGCAAGGGAAGGGCTCAGGCAGTTTTGTAACACAGTCTGGGCTTGGTTTGTGCACCCGAACTGAAAACAAATGAAAATGTTGTCATTTGCTTCAGGGATCAAAACTTCCATCATTGAAAGGTGCTGCTATTTATTTTGTTATGTCCTGCCACATGCCAGATGAATCCTGTAGGATTGAACCCCTGCCAGCCCTCCCTTCCTTCCACCTCTGGTGGCTTTTGCTAGAAAACCAGTATCACTGGCTTAAATAAACAGCTGGCAGCAGGCAGCTTTCCAGCCACTGTGGAAAGGTCATACACAGCCCAGGCTATTTTTAGTGTGTATTTAGGGCCCATTCAGGCTTGATTTATGCCTTCTTTTAATTCAGAGAGTTAAGAGTAGTATGAAGTTACAGTACTTTAAAACTCATTTAGGAAACATCTAAATGGAAAACCAAATGACCTTCCAGTGACCCAAGATGGATTTAAGTGTGATTAGTAACAGAAATGAAAATTCATAGTCCTGTAATAAAGGACAGTTGACCATTATGTCAGAAATCAGTCTTAAACCAATTATATCTATAGCCTTGCTGATATTTAACACTGTCTGGTGAAATAGTTTTATCTACCAAAATCCAAACACAATCTCAGTAATTAGGATCTTCTCAGGCAACAAGTGCTTTGGGGGGCCTGAAACATCTTCAGTAAGCCTGACTTCTCAAGCAAGCAGGGCTCAGCAGTTTTTGAAAACCAGGCCTTTGCAAAAATATAACAAATTGTAAGTTAGCAGCTCCCTTCAGAAATGTAGGTCACCTGTTGCATTCAGCGGAAAAATAGTCAGGATACTCCTTCTCAACTCTTCCAGCAAGTCAAACTGGCTATGAAATCTGATTTCCTTCCCATGGATTGCCAGAGTCAACTGCCTGGTGGAAGAGATGCTCAGTTTTCGTGTTGTTTCTGCAAGGAAAGACTGTGTGAAGAGCAGCCTAAGGGGACTCGGCCACAAGCACACCCAGGACAGAGGCTGGGAGAGAGAGAAAAACACCCTGTGAAGGTGCTTTGCCTGAATTCAGCTTTGAAGAGGCATTCAGCATGATGTCTGGGGCTGAAGGGAGAAAGAGGGGTGAAAAATGTTTATAAAGTGATGCAGTTTGGCACTTTGTGTTAGCAAAGGAAATAGAAAATGCAGGATCAGTGCATACACTGATCCAGCTTTGGGAGCTGTAATGAAATCCTGATGACTTATATCAAAATCATGGTTGTCTACCCAAGGGTGTGCAGTCTGGGCAAGACTGAAGAGCCGTGTGCTCTGGGGCTGTCCCAAACCAGCACAGGGGAGTGCTGCTCATCCTAAATGCAAGCCTGTGTTTGCATCTTGGCTCCTGTTTTATCTACAGGAGCAATGGGGTGTCAAGATTAAATGTGGCCTAAGCAGCCAAAAAAATCCTGCAGCTCATCAGTGCCTAAAAAACTCAACTGGGAAACCTCCTTTTTTCTGTTGAGGCATAAGAGAGTTTCCGCTCTCATCAAACATATTTCAAAGTAATGTAGATCAGAAAAAAGAGTATCTCAGGTTTACTCTGTAGTGAGGAAGGTGGGGTGAGATTAGAAGAACTCAGATTCAGTCCTTGAATGGCAACTATCATAAAGAAGGGAGCCAAAGCAGTCATTTATCTCTTCTCCTGGTCATCAGTTTGTGCATATACATACAGATGTGCAGGAAAGAGCCTTTCACCCATCCAGAGCAACAAATGGCAACCTAGAAATCTGCCACTGGGGAATTACCTGACTCCCAGAAACTGTAATTGCTTTCTTAGCATCACTAATGAACTGCATCCCTGTAACCTACATTCAAGCTGTCAAATGTTGCAGCCTACTAATACTCACAAAATCCAACATATCTCTTTCCTCTGCATACAACATACATTATTTTCACTAATTAAACCATAGAATATGGAGCCATTTTACCTGTTTTTTCATTTCTTAGACTTATGTTGCTTTACTTGAAGAAAATATTTTTAATCTGAAAAAGAGTACATTAACTTTAGAAAAACGACCATGAAAGCAGGTTAGTGGATTTATATGACCCAATGGCATTTTTAGCAATGAACCAAAAAATGTTTAATTATCAATTTTTTTCCCCATATCCACAGGAAACATAGCTGTACTACCCTTCCATCCTGCCAAACATCCTCCTGCCACTGGCATCTTTACAGGTAAATACAGGAAGCATTTGGGAAGCTTCTTGGCCATGTGAGATCTAAGAATTCAGCAATATTAGTTGGGTGGAATAAGAAACAGGAGCTGCAACTTTTTAACTCAGAAAATGAGGTGGGGAGGATTTGCCTTTATTCCTTCCAGGAGAGTAATATTTTCTGCTTGACTTCTCTGTCTTTTCAGCAATACTCCATCAGTGGTCCTTGCCCAGTAGTTCCAGGAAACTGGCCTTTGGGTTGAAATCCTGCACAAACTCCACTCACCAGTGAGAAACCCTTTACATATTTCCCTGTTTGTATATTTGCTGCACAACCATCCTTAAGAACCACCCACCCAGCACACCCAGTGGGAAGGTCAAGCTGTGCACCATTTAGGAAAGCTTGGCTTTCACGAGCTCCTTTCCATCCTGGACTCTGTTGTACTGAAGGTCTGTGCTATAAAACACTGCATGGGCAGAGTGGCATTTCCCTGACACACCCACAGGGGTGTTGTCCTTCCAGCACTCCTGACATCTCTCACCTTCCCCTGCAGACAACTCAAACTGGGTCACTCTCCATGGAGTGAGTCATGCTCAGCTTTGGCAGCTGATGCAGCTGCTCTTCAAATACACTCACCTCAGATTCTCTAAGTAGTCAACAAAGGAAAAGCAGCACCTCCTGACAGTGACTGAGAAAAAGCCACTAACCAAATGCTCAGAGTGCCTTCCCAGAGGAAAGCAACCACTGTCAGTCAAATTTCTAGAAAATTATCAGGGCAAAGAAAATCTCTATGACTAAATATTTTACTGCATATATTTTGATATTGCCTTTTAAAGAGTAACAATTCTTGAAAATCAGTCAAAAAAGTCCAGATGTTTATGAAATAACACTTATCCATAGCACAGATATAGATTTTTTTAGGCCTTCTCAGGCAGTCCAGTGCTAGAGAAAACCAGTGATTTCACTAAGCTTTGGATTAACTCCCCCTGGAAGTACTTCAGGAATCAATCACTGCCCAACTATCCATCAGAAAACACTGTCTAGCATAGCAATGGGAAGCAAAAAAAAAAAAAATACAGATTTTTCTTCAGTTCTCTAATAGAGAAAAATAGAAACTCAGTGTTTAAATAGCATTTCTAAAGCAGCAGTGTCAAAGGTTTTCTCAGTCACAAAGGTTTGTTACTGGAAATGCTTTAATTAATGGTTGTGTGACCCTGGACCCCAGCACTTATGCATTATGATGCAGATTTCTATGAGATGTTCACATAATTTCCACTGAACACCTGACCCTGCAAACAATAAACGTGTGTAGAGATTATTTAGAGGAGGGCAATGAATAATTTTCTCTGGAATTTCTTTTATCACATGTTGAAAAGTGTCTAAGGAAGAGATACAATGCAATGTGTTGCAGAAGCAAACCACTTTATTGCACACACCACAAAGATTTTCCTTTGCAGGTACCACTAAGTATGTCCTGTAACCATCTAAGTTGAAACACTAGCTTTGGATTTTCAAAGGTGCAAGCTCTTCAATTGGGCATTACAGTTGCTCTCTGTTCTGGCTGTTTAAATCAATTTTTAAAAGGTTCCTCAAACGGGCCAGCCAAGAGCACAGGTAAAGTTTAAGCTCCAGTCACGGGTTACTTGGTTCCCTCCTCTAAAAGATGCAGAAAAAACATTATCTTCTCAAGGAGGGGCCATGAAAACAGATGCATTAGTGGCTGTGAAACATTCAGGTAGAACATCAGGGAAAAACCCTGGAGGAAGTTCAGACGTCAGAGCTGGGTCTGAAAATGGATCAGGAATGAAGGCACAAGTGGACAAAACAAAAACCAAAATCCTGAGCAGATGCTCCCCTGGAGAGTGTTTCTTACTCTGTACATCAAGTACAACGTGAGCAGTGCTGCCTAAAGCCAACCTGGCCAAAGTCTCCGCTGCAACTCGGCCCTGGCAGACACCTGACACAAAAACCTTCACCCCAAACCAGTAAAGTTTGGCAAATTTTTACCAAAACGGAATCAGAGTTCAATAATGGGAAGCATCATGTAAACTCAGTGATAGCTGCTACTACCCACTCTGCTTACAACTCTGCCATCTCTCGAGATAAACCAGCACTGCCCCCGCAGAGGCTCATTGAGGTGCCCGGAGGAAAGGACCGCACTGCTTCGGTCGGGGGAGAGTGTGAAATTCATCATATGCCTTTTATTTTTTGCTTTCCCTTTTCCCCTTACTTCAGACTGACAAGTGCAAATTAAAATTTCACACCCAGCCTCATACAGGGAGCATGAAATTCTGATTGGGAGGATTTAGGAAGATTTCTGCAGGATTACATGGATGGCAGCTGCGCCAGTAAGTGCCACTGAGCCTGGCCCTGCCAGCCTGCCCTGCCCTTGGGCAAAACGTTGTGCAGATGTTTCATGAGAAGAAAATGCAGATATGGCACTAGCAAAATTATTGCATATGTAGATTTTTGCTATTAATAATCATAAAACATTTATACAGGAAAGTACCCTCAGACCAGTTGATTTGAGGCCATAAATACTATATATGAATAGACAAGTGGTTCTCAGTGTCAGTTCAATAGAGTCACTTGCAGGGTAGTCAAAGATAACCAGAAGGTTCTTATATCAAAAAACCAAAAACTTCATACATGATTAGTATAAAACACAGATTTCTACTGTGCCATTCCTAAAAACAAGAAAGGATTTATTATTTTGGACCATTTCTAGATAATACCTGTCCTTAGAAACATTGCTATTTTCTTTCTCTGTGGAGCCCCACTAATCTCCCCCATGTTTTGGGAATGGCTGAGGACAGCAGAACTATTGCTGAGACTCTGGCATTGATCTCTTGGTCATGGTTACTCCATGCCAACCTCATGCCTTTGGCATTGCTAATGATGAGCCTCAGAATGGAGCAGTAGGAGACAGAAACAAACAATATTTACAAATACTGGTATTGTGAGGTTCGAGCATCTTCCACTCCTTTGCCACCCTTCTGTCTGTTCACTTACCCTCAGAAATTGCTGGACATGCACATGAACACCAAATCCATCAGGGTCTTCACCTGCACTCACAATTTTGTTGGACAATTTACTGGTCCTTAAGAAGTCCTCTTTGCAACCCAGAGTCATTTCAGTGCCAACACAGAGCAGCAAATGAGGGAACAGCTTCATGAGATGCACTTTTATGTGCATACCATAACACCACCACATGGCAGTCCCTGGGAAAGTTCCCTGTAAGCTCAGATAAGCCACAGCTTCATCCAGGTTTGACTGTCCCAAATTCTCTTAATATCTGTTGGGTGAAAGTCTGTGTTTAGCATGGTGCCATTTTTTATTGTCAATTTTTAACTTCCCAAATACTTTATTAAGCAAAGAAAGCGATTTCCAAAGCACATTAATGCTTTGAATTCAACAAAGTTTCAGTCCTATCCCCATTGCCAAACTGCTGCAAGATGGCAGTGCTGGATGAGTGAAAACATGTGGATGCTAGAGCCACTTCTTTGTTGATTCTTCACTCCCTTGGGCTGTGGAGGTCCATTTTTATAATTTTAAATTCTCACCAGTTCCTAATGACATTCATAACTTCTAAGAACTGCAGTGAACTGATGAGCAAACCATTAAAAGAAACAGGTTGGATATATAAGCTAGGAATTTTCTGGCACCAGTTCCTATGTTTTGGTTAGTACATACCACAGCACAGATGTTCAATGATCTACTTTTCTCTTTGCAGAGAACCATATTTTCCCATTTTTTGAGATGATCTAACACACAGAAAAGAAAAAGTTGAGACTAGAGTCAACTCTCAGGAGTGCTGGTAGATATTTAGTGCAATCTCAATGAGCTCAATGTCTTCAAAGAATTCAAGACCATCACTAGTGTAATTAAGAAGTTATTGACTCTGTTGAAAAGCCTCCATATGACACAGGCCTGGGAATCCAACACTTGCATTATTAGGGGTTTTGTTCTATTCACTCTGAAACCTTTTTTAATTCAAAGTCAGGATGTGATGCCATTGCAACACCACATGGCCACAACACTTCTGGACTAGCATCCCTTACAGAAAATAACTACACCCACTGTCAGGGCAGCACTGAAGGATTAACAGAGAACTCCACATTTGAGCATTACTTTGTCCCTGTTTTGAATCCATAAAAAACAGCTCTGCTCAGTCAGGATGTTTTAATCACTGGGACTTATTTGGGAATACAAACGTATAAGAGTCATTCCTCCATCCCATCCAACACCACCAAACCACAGCAGAGCATGAACTCTGCTCAAGGACACACATTTACTCAGCTGATGACTCTGCTGCCAAGCTGCCTACCCATTGCTATATTTTTCTTTTTTAAGGGTGTGGAAATCTTTGTTCACTTAAAGTCATCCTTCTGGTTTATTGTCCTGATCACTTACCTTCTGGGTGATAATTAT
The DNA here is from genome assembly GCA_026770055.1 of Myrmophylax atrothorax. Classification (NCBI taxonomy): domain Eukaryota; kingdom Metazoa; phylum Chordata; class Aves; order Passeriformes; family Thamnophilidae; genus Myrmophylax; species Myrmophylax atrothorax. Next base: position 7,289,417 of record JAOXXN010000191.1, on the reverse strand, counting down.
CAGTATAAGCACCAGTGTGGGGACTGGGATAAAGGTGCCTTATCCCAAGCAGAATTTGTCTTCCCACAGAACTAAGTTACACAACGACACCAGCGAGGTTGCATCATTTTAACTACAGGAGGTTACATTAGTACGATTTCTGTATTTACATAAAGATGAAGAAAAAAAGATGAAGAAAAAAATAATCATCTACAGGAACTAAGAAGTACATCTTGATTGAAAGATGGCTGAGACAACCTGATAACAGCTTATGTGTCTACAAAACACTGGCACATGGAAGGGAAGGAACTTTTTTTAAGAAGAAAGTGGGGGAGGGTTAGCTACAAAGGGTAGATTGTGAAAAATTATTAAACCTAGACCCAAGAAAACATTTTTAAGCAGTGAGATCATTTAGACTACAATGTAGGCTCCAAGTGCAAATTGTCCAATTTCTTCCTCTAGAATTTTGTTAAATAAGTTTGAACAATGCACAGGAAGGAGTGGTGGTAGAAGGGCTCAGGGTACACCAAAGGACCAAAGAGATCATTTCCACTGCAGGCAGAGGATACTGATACTGCTATATATTTGACTGCAAAGATCTGGAATATGTGGCTTCTGAATCATAAAGAATGATAAACAACTCAGGCTCTAACTGCAGTTCTCAGGTGTTGCTTGCACTGAGAAGTCGCCCATCAGAGGGTCCAGGGAGCGGCGCGAGGCAGAGAGACATTGGTGAGGAGAGAAGAGTCGTCTGGGAGCCTTTCACAGCCTGAGCCTCTGCAGGGAATCCTGCATTTCTCTGGCTTACACAGAAATTAAGTACATTTCCTGCCCATTTGGTCAGAGGGAGTGAATATGCAGAATGGGAAGTAACAGCTTCCTAAGATGAGAATTTGAGAATATCACAGTCAAGAATCAGACTGGAAATATCAAGACAAACAGGACTTTCATTTTACTACAGCTAACCATTATCAAACACTTAAAGCTGGGTCAAAAATACAGGCAACACCAACTAACAGAATGGAAAATGGCTTACACCAAATGGTCTGACTAAATGCTTCTCCATCTCATGTAGAGAAAGGTGGTTACATATGAATCTCTCTGAGCAAGAACTTGGAGCTTTGATAAATTATTTGCACGAAATTTTCAACTTTACTTTTTCATTTATTTCCTACAGCTAATTAGACATTATTTGGAAAATTCAAACTACATTTTAATCCCGCTTTGATAAGAAAGGTTATAGAATCCAAGCAGGCTCCGATTTTGGCCAAAATTTTTCTGTATTTTTCCAGAGGGGGGAAAAAAAACAAAACCAGAAAGAGAAAAAAAATAAGATATACCTTTGTGGGTGGCCTCCTGCAAAACTGGCAGAAGAAACCCACTGCTTTCCAGTTTCACTTCTATATTCAGACATGTTTGCATAACTTTTGCATTTGGAAAGGATCTTTCATATTTCAGGGGAAGATGGTTCTAGTAAAAAAAAAATTCTTTACCCAATAACAAGTTCCTTTTGTATTCTTCATTCTAAGTTTTCCAAAGAAAGCTGCTTGTTCAACAACACAATCCAAAACCTACTGAAACCTGATTCTTATCAAACAGAGCCCTAACAACAGCCCTGGTGAACAGTACATCCTTGAGACAAAGGTTTTGATATTAGTTTATTCATCCAGGTTTCCCCCTAGGCCTGCTCTTTATCTTCACAGAAATTTTGCCCAGGTGGGATTAGAGAACACTGGCTGTTTGCCTCACATTTCCAGATATCCAGATGTCCAACCAAGCTTCTGGTGTTTTGAACCACTCCTCCATGGAAGAGTACTGGTCATGAGGTAACCAGGTCCAGAGGCACAATAAATCTAGTGCAGCTGCAACATACTGGAACCAGTGAGTCACACACGTACCCAGTAAATTTGAGATGCCCTTCAGTGGTGTCTCACATGTCCAGAATGTGTTTTGAAACCCCTGAGCACACAGAGAAAGCAGGATGCAACTGGTATGTACTGGGTTTACAACATGTAGGTGGACCAGTGCTGCAGGACACACCCCCCAAGTCCCACCCCTCCTGCATATTCAGCCCCACACAACTTGGACACTGCAGATTCACTGGTCAAAATATACACAGGTCCATGCTTAAAAAATCCTGGACAGGATGATGATCCACATGGTCTGACAGATTTGGCCAAGTCCTATTAAAAACCCATCAAAAATCAGGTGACACCGAAATTTTTCATGCAACTCAATCATTCAGCCATAGGGGTACAGACTTCTTGCAAGATACAGCTAAATCAGCAAAGAACAACACTTCAGATTGGAAAGCAGATTGGAAGAATCGCGTATCTTGACACTGCCTAATTAAGCTATGCTGCTTTTCACACCAGGACTGCCAACAGAAGGCAAAACATATTGCAAGCATACAGTTCTCTCCACAAGCAGACACTAAATGGCACTCCTTCCTCGCTCCTCGCCCCGCTCCGTGCTGTCCCACCTTGCCCACCAACCGTCCTGGCAGGGAACCATCACACTGAGTGTGCACCAGAGCTGCTCTTCCCCAGGGGTGAGGGGAAGTTGTGCTGCTGTGCTCACCCACCTGCCCAGGAGCCAGGAGAGCCCCTCAGCCACCAGGGACACAGCACCACATGTCTGTACTCCAAGAACAAGAGTTTTCTCCTTGCAAAGGGCAGGAGCACAGAGCAATGGAAGCATCTGCAGCCCCGGTGCGTGTCTTTGGACCCCTCTGCAAAAGGAGAGCAGATCCCAGCTGGATTTGCACAGCAGCTTCCTCTTCCAGCCCAAGCTCAGCACTTCCAAGGGAAGGATATTCACCCTGAGCTCTTGGCAGAGTTTCTGAAACATCCTGTTAATCACTTTGTGGGTTTTTTAAGAGCAAAAACGTGAAATGAAATGAAGTCCAAGGGCTTACACTGACTTTGTCATTACGGTGACTGTGAGGGGAGAAACAAGAGGAGAGCAGCTAACAGGAATACAGAGGTCAAGACAGGAGCTTCAAAGTCTGTAGATGCCTTATTGATTCTCCCTTCAGATCCTGAAACCAATAAAATTACCATCTTGAGATCCTTTCTACAGAGGCTGGAGACAGTCATTTTCCTGGATATCTAAAGAAGTTGAAACTTGTTTTGACAAACTTGAACTATTTACCTTTATTATAGGCACTGAGAAAGGTATTTGCACATTTCAATGACTTCTGGAAGAATAGGGAGAGACCAAAACTGCAGGATGTTTTTGGTGTCAGTGCCCAGGGAAGTGTGTTTCTTGTCTTTACAGCTTTATCAGAATTGGGAGGTGCTTTGCTTGGGTTTAATAGGTATTTTAGGATTTGAGGAGCAAGGACTGCTTTTGGGTTTGTGTTTTGAGCCAAAATTGCCCATAAGTGAGAAATTCTCCTCAACGCTAACAAATATCAAAATCTCCAAAAAAATTCACTATAATTGGGAGAAAATAAAATGAGCAGTGCAGGCCTCATGCAACATGGCATCTTGGTAAAAAGTGGCTAAAATACTGAGAGGACATGATGGGTTCCTTGGGAAATGTGGATGAGAAGCCTGAAAGATGCTAAGATATCTGGGAAAGATGGAAACCACCAAGACATCACCTGGAAACCTAAATTAGATCAATTAACTGTTGTTTTTAAAAAATTAAAGACAAAAAGAGTGGATCAGCTGGACAAGAAGAAAGGAGAGGAACTGGAAGGACAAACCAGTAACAGCAAAGCTGAGGAGTCAAAATTTTAGACTTCTTGCAGTTACACTGTAGAGTGTTTTGGTGAACTTCAAAAACATACAGAAGCACAGTCCAGTGTGAACTCAGTGAATTACTGAAATCAGTCAAGAAGTTTTCAGAAAACTGGAGCAGAGGGATGAAAATAAGATCCTGCTACATGAACACAAAGCAGTGATTTTTGGAAAGTACTATGGGAAAGGAGGGCACTATGGATTTCCTGCAAATTGGATTAAAAACAAAGTATGAATGGAACAAGAAGATTGAGCACAGGGAAGTGAATATCCAAAAAAAGAGCTGTGCAAAGAAAATTCAGAACATTATTTAATTGGAAAGCACCAGGAGGAACAGGAGCACAATTATTACCGACAGAGCTGAACAAAATTACATCCCAGCTCTGACTGCATCTAACAAACACTGGAGAAAGGTGTACCTGGCCAGGTGATAGGAGAAAGTCAGTGCTCATTAAAGGAAAAAGGAGCAGCACTGAAATCTCAAGATGTACAACTTAGTCACTTAGAGTCTGGAAACTTCTTAACAGATTCATTAATGACAAATTGGTTGAACTAATGATGTGGGTTTTGACATGAGGAAAGGTATTGACAAAGCATAAGTGAGGAGACAAAAAAAAATCATCATGGTGACCAAGTTGCTGAAGGCAGGAAAAGACTCTGCCTAAATTCTGAGCAAATTAGGTGAATGTGTCTGACACTGCCATGAGTCTGTGTCCTAAGTGGGGAAAGCACACCTGCTACAGCTGGAAAGCAGCACATCAAAGCATACAGCCTATGCAAACAGGGCAGTGGGAAAACAGGGAAAAGTAAATATAGTTTCCAAGGGGCTCTGACAATTTTTCATGAACAATGAAAGATGTTGCTGTCTCTCAACAGACATAAAAGGAGTGTTAGAGAGTAAGCACCTGTGTAGTGCAGCTTCATTAGGAATACCTGGGTCCGTTCCATCACATCCACAGATACACTGCATCATCAGGAGTACACAGGTCATATTCTCAATGCTCATTCTTAATGCAACTTCAAGTTACAGATTAGCTTCAATGTGTTCAAATGAATCTCAAAGTAAATAATGAAACCAGAAGGTACAAAATTCATCAAAACAGAAGCAGACAAAGACACTTTGCAATTCAGGCAAATTCAGACATCCAGTTTCCCACAGACTTGCACTGGGTCTGCCCCCACTAAACTCACTGGGAACTTTTCCATTAAAAATCAGCATGAAGGGGATCAAGTGCATGGTTTGGCTGAACCTTATCCACTTGCCAACCAGTAATTTATTATTACAAAGGCAGTTCCCAGAACATGCATTCGTGTAAGGTCTGTGAGAATTAGCTATCACATAGCACACGTTGCCTACGGGGATTTTGAAAGACACTGTAATTTATTTGGTGGGAGTTCAGTTCCATCTCACATTGCAAAGACTCCAAGCAATCCTTTCAGAAACTTCAAAAAATTGAAAAGAAATAATCTTAAGGAAGAAATGTGGCCTCTTAGCTAAGGGATTCTTTTTCCCAGGGATTCTTGGAAATGCCCCCACCATCACTTCAGAGACAATCAGGCTTTCCAGTTGTCTGACCTGAGGTCCATAAGGACTGTAAATCCTACCAGTGCAATCAATCTGAGCTGCTGCAAATCTTCAGAGCTGAGACGCACCACTTTCCCTGCGAGGAACACTCTGCCCTTTGCCAGTGGTTTTCACAAGGGTTTCAGCAGCACAAAAGAACATTTAATTCTCTTCAGAACATCTGATAAGAGGATCAGGAAATATTATGGACCAGTAAACACCTCCACAGAGATCTAAGGCTTAACCAGTTCAGGCGCTGTGCCCTTCCCACCCACACCCACCACCACTGGCAGTGACCAGTGTGAGAGCAGCAGGAAGGCAGCCACGTCAGGCCCTCCCAAAGTCTGTTAGCACCTCTAATAAAACACTTTTACAATCATTCCACCTCTACCCCACATCCAGCCACAAACACAAACCAGACCTACAGCCAAAAAACAACAGGAATTAACTCCTTCGGGCTGGCACTTGGTGTTACCACCAGTGGAGCCTTAAATAAAACATCCACTTAACTTTTAAGCCCAGATTTTATTCCAAAACCTGTGTTTTCTCATCTGCATTTTGTTGCTGTTGCTTGCAAGTTTTGCAGTAGACTGATAGATTTTACCAGTCTTTCAAAAATATTCTCCTTCAGTAATATATGACCTGCAGGTCAATATCTGAAATGCTACAATGGGTTGCCATGGAAATGTCAATACCATCCATTTCTCTGCACACATTTAATTGGGATATCCTAGAAAAATACCTGGAAATTTAGAAATTATATTCAAGACATCTTACAGTGATTCAAAATCAGATTTTCTCCCTTTGTTATGTTTTACTCCATTGGAGATGGAGCAGCATTCTCAGGCTGCCTAGGACATTTAATACCCTTAGCTGGAGCCTTTGGGCTGCCTTTTTGTAACCATTTCATGGTTTAACAAGTCTCCAGAGGCTCTGCTTCAAGCAGAACAAAGCAAAAAACACTTCAGCTTGCAAGCAGAATATAAAGTTAACACATATGATTTTCAGCCTGCTCTTTAGTCAACACTTTCTTAAGAAGGAATGGGAAAAAGCTACATTGGACTGGCAGGAAGCATGGCCAGTGAGCCTGTGAGCAGGGATTCAAGCCCAGTTTTAATGTTTAGCTTTAAACAACACGTTATTTTAAGATCAAGTCTCTAAAAGATCTGATTCCCCAACACACATGAAATACAATTTTTGATGTATTAAAAAAAAAATCTGTTTTAAAAGCCACCTTACAAATAGGTTCAAGCACCAAATATCCAGGGTTTGACATATCCAGTTTCAATGTGAATAAATGTGTACAAGAGTTCTGTAAAAGGAGATCCAAACTTCTGCCCTACTCCACAGGGAAAAAGGCAGACACAACTGCAACGTGTTCATTACTATGTATAACAGTGTGTCTAAAAAAGGAAAACCCTAGAAAGAAAGAAACCCAGTAGGATGAATGAACTCTGAACACCACGATACAGTGAAGCTCAATTAGACAAACAGAACTGCTGCCCACTCAGCAACAACAACACAGCTTATGAGATGCAATTCTCAGTGCCTGCTAATTTCATATATTGTAACAGTCAGGCAAGGGCAGTTTCTCATGTCACTATTTAGTTACTGTTGCTACCAGTCACACCAGATGCTTTCCCATGAAGCAACCTGGGTTTTGCTGATCTGCGGAAGAAAATTGCAATTCTAAAATGTCATGACTTCCCACATCCAAAGACCCATTGAAAACCCCATGTCACTTAAACCACACCATCCCTTTACTCCTAAGATATTTCACAAAACAAACAAAAAAATCAGGCAGAGAAAACAAAATAATGGTTCATATTAATTTTAAAGTTGGTTTGTTTTTTTTTTCCAAAAATCCCTGCAGCAGCAAGGTAAACTTTCCCTGCTGACTTCCCTTCTAAGTGTACAAAGTGTTTTTTGAAGGAGGTGCAGGGATGGGCAGTTTGGAGGCATCTGCTTCAGGCACAAAACACTTCTCAGTGTCTCTTACCATTCACAGTCAGCAAGCACCTTCAACAACTGCAATATACCTCCATGTGCACCACAGGAAAAAAGATCTCATTGACAGGCAAACAGACCTTGCCACAAAGTGCACAGATACTTGACAAGATTGCAAGTTTAAAAAACTCCCACAAGTGGCTGCTCATAGAAACTATTAGGCCTCTCTTTTCAGATTACTTTTAGAACTGAGCATGTCTTATGTGTGACTCGGCCTTTGGATAAAAGAATTCTTCCCTAAGTGTTCTGTAATCACTCCAATATTTACAAAGCTGGGATTGCTGAAGCAATGTTAAAATATTAGGGTTACTGGCACTAAAAAAATAAATCCATGTCTCTTAAAATTGACAGTCTGTAGTGACCAAAATGGAGCAAAGCCAGAGGAATGAATTTTGTTCCAAGGACAACTGTCTGCAGCCCAGCAGTACTAACGAAAATGCTCCTCAGCACTGTGAAGCTCCTGCAGCATGAGAGCCCTGCATGGTCTGAGCTGCCAAGGGCTGCTGAACCAGCTCCTCCCTTACACCTGCTCCTTCGGGATTTCTGGCTGCCTTTCCTCACACACCCATCAGGCAACACTGCAAAGGGCTGCTGAGAAACCTTCCCTGAAGAACTACCTACCTGTAGAACAGGCTGCTCTGCAGTGGAAATAAAAGCAATCCCTAAACCCCTCACCATCCAGATTGTGATTAATAATTTTCCCCCATGAAAGCAGCACACACTGACGGGCAGCAGAGCTGTGCCAGATGGTCCGAGCACACACAGAGAGCTGGAACAAGCAAGAGACTGCACAAAACCTCAGAGATAAAAAGGAAGAGCAAAGATGCAGCTCAGGCTTTTAATCAAAGAACCTGCTGAAAAATTAAGTGTAAGGTAGTTAACCCATTAACAAACCCTGTTAATGTTTAACCCATTAACAACCACATTACACAGAAAATGAATGTTCATCTACATCACCTTTGCACAAGGATGGGACAAGTGGGTAGTAGAACCAGGTGCCACTCTCTGAGAGTTTCTTTCGAGACACACAGTGAGAAAGAGGTCTGGTCTGTCATTAGCATGAAGTTATATTGGTTTAAAACAATTACCAAGCCATGCCCTTTATTAGGGTAGCAAATTTTCATTAATAGAGCACCAGGATGCAGGTCTGTGCAGGCAGAGTTGCAGGGATCAAACAAGGCGAGAACATCATCCACATCTGGGATGTGATGGAAAGTCAATGAAGCAGCTTGTGGCTGCTGCTCACATGTGGGTCTTTAACAGGAATGGTTCAATCCAAGAAGGCACCTCTGTATTATCAAAATAACTATTGTTGGCCTGAAAGTACATCATGGTCCAAGACAGTCCTGCTGACAGAACATTTTTATTCTGATATGCAAATGTTAAGTAAAATGACTCCTGAGGTTTATATTCAAATGAGCAAAGACAACTAAATTCAAACTATTACCAGCAAGCATGCAGGTAGGATTTTAGGCTGCACACAGTTTGGGACAAAATATTTTGAAAAGTATTGGAAATCATTTGTAACATGATCATTTAGAAAAATCAGAGTTTGTGCTCACAGTTTGCAGTAACAGTTTCCGCTACTGCCTTACCCCACTTATCCCACTGTTTCTAAACAGTGTTTCTGCTCTATAGAAAAGCACAACTTTTCAAGAAATTCACTACTGTTACCAAACTTCAGATTCAAAGCAACTGCAATCAGAAATGGTACTCTGTTTTTCCTGTTGCCTTTTAGGATTTCAGGAAGGCACAGGCCTTGCAGTAGCTGAAAAGAAAGTTAACACAGCTGTTGTTTGCTTTCTGAGAGAAAGTTATTTTTACCTAAAAAGTTCAGGCAGCCCCAAGCAAGAGTTAGAAAATAGCTGCAGAAAGTTACTACCCAACACAGGCTGTGGCTGTAAACCAAGGCTGTGCAGACCAGGCACCTAATTCATACCAACCACCGGGTTACTACAGGTGTACCACCAGCCTCCTGCAGAGCAGAACACATGCTTTGCTAAAGCATCAAAGAGGCACGAGCTTCCCTGCTCATCCCTGCACCTGCACACACCAGGGGCAGAATTCAGCCCAAAGACCTGCAGCCTCCTCTCCTCCTGTCTACAAAAGGCAAAAGTGCTCTGTATCCTCTCCCTCTGCCAGTTCACCCAGTAGCTGTACTGGTGAGCAGCAGTGTCTGAACTGCTAAGCTCCCACAGAACTGCTGTGTTTCACTGACCCACATGGGACCTGCGATTGCAAAGGGGAAGAGAGGCAGGATGAGCAGTCCTGGCTACACTGGGAGAGGATTTTAGGGCAGTGGGAAGACCAGCTTTTAAAGGGAACAGTCCATAATGCAGTAATTAATTTATTATATGATGCACAACTTACCACGTACACAGTCAGCTAAAGAAACAGCCCTTTAGCTCGGGCAGTGGCTTGAAGTGCCTGATGCCAACTGTCTGTGCAGCACCAGCTCTGAGGCACTGAAAGACTCTCCTTTAAACCAGCACTGAGTGAGCTCAGAGGCAACACAGCATCTGCTTGTAGGGATGCGTTTGGTGGTGACCATGAACTAAAGTAATGCAGAGAAAGACCAAGCAATTCGTTTCTCATTCTCCAGCTGGCTCTCACAGCACCATAAACAGAGAGACCACTCCAGTGCCCAACCTGCAAGCACCAAGACACCAGCACACAGCACTGCTTCCCTGGCCAGCCCATGAGGAGCACATTTCACACAGCTGAGAACAGTCAGAACCAGATGGAATACATTTTTAATCCTTGCACCACTTCACAGGGCCTCACATGTGGCTCTTCTGTTGCAAGAAATGTAGATGTTTGAAGGATATCCATCTCCCTTGCAACTCTGGGCTTGCCCATTGCTGTCATTTGATGATGCCTGAAGCTTATAGCCTGATGAAACCACTGTATCATCATTATCATGGACAGCAGGCAAAATTTATGCCGCTTTTAGTCAGAAAACATTTCAAACTGAAAACATTTATCGGCATTTTCTACTAGAGCTTCTTTCAGTGATGCCTACCAGATGCTATTTTGTGTATTGTTATTAAACACAGAGTTTGAATCCCATGGTACAAAACAGCAAACACTACATGCTACCCATATTTTTGAATTCTCAGTTTCAGAATCCATTTCCTACACAGTGATGTGGGTTCCAGAACACTTTCAGTTAGTCAGGACAGAATATTAAGGTCTTTCTCTGAACAAGTTTCTGCCTCCCTGAACCTGGCAGGACCCACTGGCTCTTTGCCATCCTCTGTTTTGCTCAGCAGGTCGGACAACACGAACACAGCTTGTAAATAAACAAACCCCAACAGGATGACACTTCATGGAAAAACACACGAGGAAATGTGAAATTGCAGGAACAGTGTGGGTGTGCACATGCATTTTCATCAGCAAAGCCTCTCACACGCCCGTGGGTGGCTGCACACCCGCACACACACGAGTGCTCACTGGGGCTCTGCAGCCAAGGCTGACTCCCCAGGTGCTGCTCCCTGAACTCTGCTCCTGCTCTGGGCTATTACCAGCAAGAAACAGCATCAGCTTTCAGTGGAAACAAGGTTTGTGTTACTCTGGTCCAAAAGGCAAATATTTTGTTCTCTCTTTCCTCCCAGGAGGCCAAGAGGCTAAACTCATTAAGGTTTGTGAGACCAATGGATATTAGAAGGAAGAATAAAAATGAACATTAATGAAATCTGCTCAAAATTTTTTTGTCTTTATAAATGTATCTATAAGCAAAAAAGTGTTTAAATGTAAACAGAACCAAGTGATTAACCAGCCTCAGTTCTACACACCCCCAGCACTGAACTGATAGAAGGATGTGAAAAATAAAATGAGCGCTTTCCCTGTACTTTCTTCAGAGCTTCTCACAAAAATTTTGCAGGAGTGTTTGTAGGAGCACTGAAAATTGTTGCTTTATAGAACAATATCAGCTTTATTATAATTTTGCTATATTTAGCAATATTTGGTAATATTCAACTCCAGCTGTAAGCTGTTCACAGCAAACACTTTGGAGAGTCTTACAGAGTTTGAACATAGCAGAGGAGCTGAAATGAACTCATCAGTTGAGAATTAATTTTATTTTCACATTAACTAATGATACATGCAAACCAGTGGTATTTGAATCAGCACAAATAATTGAGTTATTCTCCTTTAATTGATGCGTATCTGAATGGAAGTAACTTCCCTCATAACAAAAACAGAAACTCAGTCAGAATAAAAAATATTTAGCCCAAGATACAAATCTGAATCCCACTGAAATCAATTTGACTTAAGTACCTGCTCAAAGCTACTCCTGCACTGAAGTGTTTCCTTGAAGTCTACATGGATCCCAAACTGCCTAAAGAGAAAGGCGGTGACCAGTGCAGAAATTGAGCTTCTTCACGTACTGTTGTTGTGTTCCTGTATTTCAGGAACACAGGAATAGTTTAGCAACAGTTCATTACAGTTTGGTGAGGTGTATGGGAGAGGGAGATGACACTTTAATGCCAGGAATCTGCAGCAGAGCCAGCCCATGCTCTCCTCCCCGGCTCCATGCCACCCCGCCAACTTTTACCTCTGTACAGAAGGATTTATATGCCTGGTGAAACTAAACAGTGCTGCAGCAGCCACAGATTTGATAGCATGAAAAAATAGTAATGAGAAAGTATTTAAGAAATGCTCAATCATTCTGGAAACAATTTAGAGCACCTGGAAAAATCCTTTGAAGCTGCAACATGCTTCCCAAAGCACTCCACAATTCAAAAAAGCCCACTGTAAAAGTAGCCCACGCAGCTCTACTGTGGTCCTGACCTGCCTTGCACATCACCACACATCTGTAGTTACATGAGAACTTCCCTTTTGAAAAAACACAGCAAAATTACTAGTCTTCCAAACAATAAAATTCAATCATTTTCGTAGCAATTTTATTTCCAGGCAAAAGAAAACTCACTGTTCCAGAAGTACTGGAAGGGTTGACTTTTTACCTGACACCATCCTGTGGCCCAGCTAAGGCCACCAGCAAGGAGGTCCATGGCAGAAAACTCCATCAGGTCTGGAGGAAAAGAGGCTACTCCTTGCATTTCCCATCAAGCACAGGAGCATAGTTCATTAGCCTTCACCTAATCATTCCAGATGATTTACTGCACTGCTATAAAAGTAGAAACAGTCAGATTTATCCTAAAGTTTCTTATTGAAATTGCTGTAAGGATCTTATTTGCCTGTGCTAGCAAAGAACTGCTTCATCAGCTGCGATGAAGATGGGCGGGAAGGGTGACATCCCATGGCCTAATACCACTCCCTGGAGACTTGTTTTTCATGGCTCCATAACCTGACTTCTTATTAAAAGCTGATTTGCAACTGATTTCTCAATCTTCCTCTTCCCAGAAAATCCCCATGAATCTGCAATGCGGAATTCAGAGAAAACCCAAGACAGGAGAGAAAGACAGATGTATTTATCATGCACAGATGATGTAGGAAGGAGACAAAAAATATTGTCATCAGAGTCTTACTGACTGCAAAATAAGGGAACAGTAATTAATCAGCAAGAGTGCAGGCTGAGAGGAAATATTGATTGGATTTGGAGAAACTTCAGTTTCCTGAAGGAACTGCTCCCCTGCAAAGGTAACCAGGAAAGTTTCTGCAAATTAGAATGGCAACCAGCCAGCCAGCAGCCAATCTGAGGGCTGTTTCAGGCAATCCAGAAAAATATACACCAGATGCATGTTGGTTTCTAAAAAGTCATTTAAATACATTAGTAAATCAATGGCATTGACAGTTTGATGGACTATGATGGAGGAGTCTTACTCTGAAATATCATTTCCAAAACCTGCAAAGCTCTGGCAACTGAGTTGTTACCATTTTATCATATTTTTAACTTTCATCTTTAAAAAAAACCAAACTTCTGGGTGGGGTTGTTTCAGCTTAAATTTACATGGATTTCTCTCCTGCTGGACTGGCCCCTAACCCCTCAGGACTCCTGAATGTCCTGTAAGAGGGAGGAGAAGGAAAGGCTTTTGCCCTTTTGCATCGTGGAGGGGCAGGAGGTGCCAGTGACAGGACTGAGGACAGCTCTGCTCTGACAGCCCTGGGTGTCTGTCAGGAAGGAGTTGGCCACAACTGTTGAGTGGAAGCAGCAACTTATTTCTGTCCTTTTAGCTGACTGGTATGTGCTTATGGCCAGGGGGATGTTGGCACCCCTCAGTATCAAAAAAAAGGGAAACAGTAGTAGAATTTAAAACAAACAAACAAACAAACCAGAAAATGATGGGGTTTGCCCCAAGAAGTACATCCCAGGGTCACATAAAACAATCCATCATTCAGCACCAAGCCACTACCCCTCTGCAGGTCTGACCACCAGCAAACCCAAGTACTGCCAAGGGAAGGGGGCACAAGTCTCCAGCAGCGACTGTGAGTCAGTCTGTCCACCCAGCAGCCCAGAGCCTGTTCATGATGGGACTTGTGTCAGACTGGCTTTGGCCATTCCAAAGGATTTAATTGGCACTTACAGAAACAACAACTTCCTGGGTTAAGCACAGTTGGGGAGTTATCTTTCTGTCTTCCTCAGTAATAAACTGTTCTTGGCTAAGGTCATCTTTCATCTACACAGTAAGTAAAACTGTCACTAAAGCTGAATTTCTGTTTCTCATCAATCAAGCAATACAATAAAACTCAGAGCACCTTATTTAAACAATGATTTTAAGAGAAAAGGCCAACCTTAAGGAAGTTTTAGTATAATCATTTCCTCTCAGGTGATCAGCATAACAGACACAGTAATTTAGCTGGGGAAATGTGATATTAAAGCTTACAAGCCTGATAATTTGATTGTCTTGAGAGACAAAAATCAAGCTGGCTTTCCAGACCTCATCATAATGATCAATTAAATACTTACCATCTCTTCACTTAACAACCAAAGAACATTTAAGTAAAAAACCCCAACCTACTTTAGCTTGTTTGTTTAATTCTAGTTCTATCATGTAAATAGTTTTACTGCTATCAAGCAACATTTTTAATGTTTGTAAGAAGGAATTCAAGTGGAAATATTAAAATATTTTCAACATGCTGTTTATTTTTATCTAGAGGAAGATAAATTATTATGTGCATGCAAGCAGCAAGAGCAGTTGCCAGAAAAAACAGGATTTATTCTCACCATACCTGCAATACATCAGCCACTACATGAAAATATTTCTCTTTCTGAAACAATTAGCCTAATTTGCAGTGACCTCACACAGACTTTCACAGGATTATTCTTCTGAAGGTTATTACTTGCCCAAAATGTGATGCTCACATTTTTCCAGTACATTAACAAATAGTATTGTTTAAGAGGGGAAGAGCAGGCAGAAATATTACACCCCATACTCTGTGACTCTCACAAACACCAGATAATCCCACACCAGACAAGACAAATTATTCAGGCTGCCAAAAACAACTGCTTCCATTTCCCAATATTCTATCAGCGTTTTACGTAAATGCAGAAGCAAACCTGGCTCAGTCTGACATCAGACCTTTCACGGCAGATCCTTCCCAGTCCATCCCACTTCCCAAAGCCCAGCACGTCAGCTGAGCCTTCACAAAACCAGATGCACACCTTGATCTCTCCAGGGTCTAGGAGGCTGTGGGGGTTGTTTGTTTATATTTTTAAAAAAGATGAAATAAAATCTCAATTTCTGTTACTATAGCATAAAAGATAGATAACAGTGTTTGGAAAATGCTGGGAAAACCCTCCTGTCAGGGCCACCTCACCGTGTCTGTTGACACAATTAGAATTTACTTCCATGGTGTGGAAAATGCCATTTTTAATTTTTTTTTTGGTGAATCCAAACTCCCAACCAGTCAGTGGATCTTCCACTAGTCCTGGTTGTCTTTTGGGGAAGTTCAGCTGCCCACCAGCTTCAGCAACCTCTTTCCTGCAGTCCTGCAGCTCCGTGTTGGGGATCTTTGCCTGGGCAGCCACGGGACACGCACATTGACTTGGGGTACTGAGTTCTCCAACAAACTACCCCACAAAAACACTGCATTCAGTAGTAAATACCAAAGACTTTACACAATGTGAGGTCCAGAGTGACCATTGCCCACTGCAGACCCAAGACCTTGACATGACAACAAACCCACCCAACTCCAAAGTTCATGGAGCTTTCAATTCCTTCCCCTCCTGTTTCACTGGGGAGAGAACAGTTTGTCTTATTTCTTGTGAAAAGAGTGCCAGAGATAGGAATATTTATAAGGAATTTGTATCTATCTATCCAAACTGAAACATTCAAAAATCATGACTCACAATCCCCTCCCAAATCATGAGATTAAATTAACATATCATGGGACTTTGAAAGAGTCTGCCTTAAAAACTATGGAATATATAAACTTTATGTTACTCATTACCTTAAAATATTTACACAGCCAGAAACTAAAGATTTTCATCAACAGTTAAAAAGAACCAGAAGCTCACCTAGGGAAAAAAAAAATCATCACATATTCATAAGATTCCTGGAGGCTGGACCTTTAAAAATAGCCCAAGTGTTACAATTCATCACATGTAAATTTATGGGATTTGGCAACAATGCAGTTGTCTCCAGGGATGTTGGAAGAGGGTGAGTGCTCTTGGTTAACCTTTTTTTATTTTTTATTTTTTTAATAGATACAGCATGCTGAAAGTGCCCTACTAAGTATTTCCTAAATCAGCCATTGATCAGTTCGGAGCGCTATGGAAACACAGAGCCCTTCTCAATGCCCAGCCACTAAATGTTCTGATGTTTGTTAAACCAAAACTCGATGCTCTCCAGAAAAAGGCAGCCTGGGAAATAAAATTACAATTTGTGAAAGCACGTCCTTTCCATGCCTGTTGCCTGCAGCAAAGCAGAGGTGGGAAGCCAGGTTTAATAAAAAGTATAGAACAGATTTGGAAGTGTCTGTTCACTTTTTTTGTTAAAGGCAAAGAATTTCATAGAAAAAAAATCCCCTTAACACTACAGTGGGGATTTTTTCCCAGAATAAAAACTAATCTTTAATCAAGTTTATGATCAAAAGATGGTGGGTGGGAGCAAAGATTACTTTAAGGATTTCTTTTCTTTAAAATTTGAACTATCACAACTATTCCTGCGTATCACCAACACCTGCTGATCCAGACAAGGTCACTGCTCCATCTCAGCCCGGCCTGCATGAGTTCAGTCTGGCTTTTCAACCCCCCAGTGCTGGCTGATGGCTTTGATTGCTTTGTTCCTTTGAACCAGAGCCTTGCACAGGTAGGTGGCAGACACAAGTCTGGTGGCATCAGACACGGCGTGTGGCTTTGCTGCCGGGCAGTGCCACCGTCAGCTCCTCGAGAAGCCACTTCAGAGAGGTGTTTGCAGACACTGCTGTCAGAGCCTCCTCTCGCAGGTACCACGTGCCAGTAACTGGAGCTGATCTGCAGTTTACACTTCTCTGTGTACCACACTCCTACTCCTGAGGAATATTTACCATCCAAAACCAAAAATACTGCCATAAGGTGTGAATGCAATCAAGTTTCTTTTGTTTAAGAGGAAACACAGTGACTGGCTGATATTTTCCAACATGCAGTATTTTAGCAACTACCATCATAACTAGCATCCAATCCTTCTGGGATTGTGGCACTCAGACTCCTGCATTCTCCAGCTCTGCTCCACAGTGAGCATAAAGGCAACCAGAAGAGTCCCCCCACCCCCAGCACTGTGCCAGCCACAAAATTTTGGGTCATTTCCAAGGTGGAAAAAAAGGTTGATTGAATGCTATTGCTTGCTTTCTTTTTAATCCCTGTTACAACCTGAAGACTGAGAAATTCATATTGTTCACATGACCCTAATTTCACTGCCTCACCTCTGTGGCTCTCTGTTCCTTCCTTCCTATACTTGAAAACCCATTATGCTGAAATAAGATAATACTAGGGTATGAGTGACAAATAACTCTGCAGTTTGGTACACACATTTGGAACAAAAATGTAGCTATTTTGTTGTTTCCACTCAAATGACCCAGTTAATTTCAGTGTTAACATCAGCTGTCAAAACATCTACTTACCAGATTTGCATCCCTTATTTATTCAGAAAAAAAGGTGCAATATCCAAGCAGTTATCAGACAAATAGAAAACACTACACAGAATTGGTGTTTATGTTTAATTCCTGCTTTTCCATCACTGTCTATCACATACTTAGTACCCTAAATTCCACACTTGGTATCACATAAATAAATCAAGATCATTTGTGTTCATACTGAAGATACCATTACTTCCCTGTTGGGACTAATCAGAGACACCCAACGAGAAGTCTCTGTACCATGCCAGCCTTGGTGTCTTTGCTGTAGCCTTTGCAAAGCCAGCACTGCCACCTGTCCCCAGCAGGCACAGCCACCTCTGCACTGCTCTGTCATTCATCACCCTCCTCTTCTACTCTGACCCAGGGACTCAGTGGGACACACAACTTTGTGTTGGCTATCTCTGGAGCCAAGGAAACTCTTTATAGCAAAGTCAGTTCCACCACTCAGGAGACAGTTTTGGCTGCTACAATGTGTGCTTACCCAGGGGGAAGTGTTAACTCCTTCCATATTTTTTCATCCTTAGAGGGAGAAGAACACGTTTCCATTTTCAAGGGTACAAAAGCCAGAGATGGCAGATCACATTGGCCTTCAGCTCCACTTTATCCCTCAGCCTGCCTTACCTTTATACAGGGTATCCATGTTCTCAACAGGCAGCTGCTTCTTGGCAGCTGCTCTTCGATACACCACGTGTGTTCTGCCTCCTCCCTCTTCCTCCTCCTGGGCCCCCCTCTCCAGGGGCTCGATGAAGAACTCGTCCTTGTCCGTGCGGATCATGCCAGCCTGCAGGGACAGGGCAGAGATGGAACACTTTGCATTACTGCACATGCAGCAGACGATGGGAGTAAACAGTTCCAATATGCTTAAGCACACTTTAGTGCTCCCTGGAGAGCAATTAGGATGCAGGGAGGAAACCAGGTGAATTCTTTATTAGAGCAGAACCAAGAATCATTTCCCCAGCTCGACAAGAAAGGACAAAAGGTACAACCCTGAACCTAAAGGACTTCTCCTTGAGCCACATGAGCGAATTTTTAGGTCTAAGAATATGTCTAGGAAATACTCTCTCCATTAAAACACAGCTACAATGAAAGTTATGACCTCAACTATCCACCAGGTCCAGACCACCCTGGTGTTTATTATTTCTGCTAAATAAAAGATCAGTTCAGTGCCATAAGCTGGTCCTGATGTGCAGTTCAAGTCAAAAAATGTAGAGTCAGCCTTTCTCTTCAGAAGCAGGATGGAAAATACTATGTCTTACTTGCAAGGCAGCTAAGCTTTGGGATTGTTCCCCCCTTGACACAAAGGGTTCAGCCAACAAAATAATCTTTCAAGAATTAGCCACAACCAGTTTTTAAGAAGTGACAGTAGTGCACTGCTGAAAAATAAATCTTATTCACACTGAACAAGATACCCTCACATGAAAAAACAAATTTGCACTTCTACAGAGCACCTCTAAGGAACATCATCCAAGCAATTCTCACAGTGTTCAGGGGAAACCCTCATAAAGACTGAAAACATTAGAAAGAAAGATTTCCATCATCTTTATGAGAGTGAAACAACTTGGGCACCTGATCACTTGGGCTCGACCCCTCTTGCAGTCCTGCCCTAGTGCAGAAGGTCCCAGCAGCCAAGAGCTGCTGCAGAGATAGTTGGGGTTTTCTGCATGTGTTTGCACATCTGTGATTGAGAACTCAAACTAACGAACTTTTAGCTTGTAGACAGAAAGTCTTGCTATTAACATGAATAAAATAGTTCAGATCATTATTGAGAGAAGCTCCAGTTCCAGCCTTCAGAAGCTCCTTCATCATGCTCTTTCCTGCTCTGCCCACTGGTGTTCCTGGAGTCAGAGTTTCCAGCTGGAGAACATCTCAACTCTGTGACACACCTCATTTTGCTATCTGAGCTTCTGAGAGCCTAAATCCTGTGTTTTCTAAAGCCCTGTCTCAAGCTTCAGGAGAACCAGTTTTGGCTCCTTTGAACGCAGAATCCTCACTTGAAACA
The DNA here is from genome assembly GCA_026770055.1 of Myrmophylax atrothorax. NCBI lineage: Eukaryota > Metazoa > Chordata > Aves > Passeriformes > Thamnophilidae > Myrmophylax > Myrmophylax atrothorax. The sequence continues at coordinate 7,270,105 of JAOXXN010000191.1, read as the reverse complement.
AGTATCATCTGAACACTCTTATCATATTCCTGCACTAAAGTTCTCATACAACACATATTTTTCTTCTACAAGCAGCAAACTCCATTCCTACTGCTATAAATACAGTATGTTCACTGGTTCCCTCCTTGGAAAAATGTCAGGTTCATTTGTCATGTCTTAACTTACATTAGGCAAGATTTCCAGTCCCAGAATCCATATAGATAATATATACAAAACCAGATTGAAGAGGAAGGATTAAAGAAGCAAAATTATATCGAAACAAATTACACTGATGCCATCCTGCCTGGATAGAGGAAACTGAATTTGAAATCATGTCCCGTTTCTTCTTATCTAATTTAGATTCTACATCAGACACAGAAAAGGTGAGACAGGCTCAGTAGCTCAAGGAAGTCAAGACAACCAAGAAAATAAGTGCTGAATCCAGAGAGACAGCAACTGATTTTTACTGTAAAGTGGAATATATGAAAAATTCAGAGGAGATGCTGCTCTTCTTTTAATATATATTCCAGTTGCATTACACCACATTTCTTCTGGATATTACTAAATATTATATCCAGAAATTCTGAAATCTTTTTATAAATGCACAAGTAAACATCAAGAAGGAACAAGCATTTGCAAGCTCAGCTGCATAGGATATGATGGACACACCATATGCAGGCCCAGGAGAAACACACCGAGAGCTCGACTGTCACGTGAAAAAATGTGATTTTGTTTTTTGCAAGTAAATAAAAAACCCAACCCCATGGTTGTGAACATGTCCCTACGCATTGCTGGATTTGTTAAACTTAGTATTAACTAAGCATCTAATGCCAGACCTTAGTTTAGAATGCAGACCATAATTCAGGATGCTGGGGGAAATGCTGCTGTCCACTGTATGCAGCAGGGAATATTGATGTGAGTTTGGAGGAATTTAGATCTTCTAAGAAAATTAACAGATAAACAACTTCTACAGTCAGTAGCTGAACTAATTAGACAGAAGAACAACTGTTACAGGTGACCTTTAGCTTCCAGGGCACAGTGGCCTTTTGGAAAAGAGAACAGCTGGTCAGAGTGAATTCTGTCCCCTGAAAAAATGAAGGTGACACCTGAGAAATAAATCAATTGGTTTTGGTCAGAATTATTAGGAAAAGATGCTTGTTTGAACTGCTAGAGAAATATATATTCTTATATATTGCATGTCCTACACAGTCTTTGATTTAGCCAACATATTTTTATTAAATAAAATAAGAAAAAATGGCCTTTTCAGACTTTGAGAAGAAAATTCATTTAGATGGCAAGGCAGAGTTCCTACAGAAATCCTCAGCTCAAGCCATCTGCCTAATAGTATAACCACAGCTATAAATGATTCATTAAGAAATACATGGGGCTCCTGAAAGTCTCCACCACACATTTCCTTGCTGCTCTGAGCAAGACATTTAACCTCTTTACTTCCATTTCTCCACCTGTGAACCAGCATAACAACAGTCTTGCAGGGTAAGTTACATGGGCTGATTTGTTATTTGTTTTTGCTAAATGCTTTGAACATGAAAAGCTCAAGATAAATCACCTATTGCATTTTTTCTGATGCTACTCAGAACAACCTCAAAAAGCCACGAGGAAAGGGAGATCAACTTTTAGTTATCACATTAGCACCAGTGTTGTGCACAGGCAAGCAGGCAACACAAGGCACCAGGGATTGCTCGTGTCCTTCACCTTCATCAGTCCTGTCCTTACCCACAGGTGCCACCACCCTTGGGCCAGCCTGCCATGCCGAGTCAACTACAGACAACCACCAAGTTTATGATGATGGCAACAGAGAGCATTAAAGTTGCTGCAATTTTCTGGAGAATGCCTCTGGGTGATCAAACCAGAAATGCCATATTTTTTGAGCACACCTGCACCTTCCTGTTGACTAGAAAGGCTTCAGATAATTCTTGGACCATCATCATCTGGACATTTACTCCAACAGACAAGAAAGTAGAATTAAGGCTTTCAGTTACCAGTTTGCCCAAAAGTTCTGCATGGAATCACATTAGTTGCTCTCATGAACTAAGAGTTTAAAAGTATCTGCTGCCAGCAGTGTTTTTCTATCCTGCACTGCTCACCACCCATCCCAGGAATGTATCTCCAGGAGTTATGGATTAGGAGTGCCCCCCCCGCACTATGACCCTGCAGCCACATGCATGCTATGGAACACAGACTTAGGCATGGGACTGCACATCTCTATGGAAAGGAATTCCAATTCTGGAAAAATACCACTGAGCTGTTACCTGTTNNNNCTGGGACTTGCAACTTGAAACTGAGCTGAATATGGGAATATTGCTAAATAACAATGGCAGCAGCAAATGTGTCCTGTGACTAGTGAAAATGTAAGTTAATGGAAAAAATGTTTGCCTTTGGAAAGCACCAAATTGTACCAAAGAGCCTGTAATATCCCACCATTTCCCAAAGTGGGGCATCCCCATGCCTTTCTTCCAAGGGCTCTTAGATCCCAGCTGCAAATTACTCAAGTCAAGCACTGCTTGGCACTCATTAATATGCATTAAGGACTAGAGCAGAAGACACTTAATCAAAAGGAAACGGCAGTTCAGAGAATCAAAACCTCTGCTAAGGTCACCAAGGCAGTTATTTAGAAATGAAAGCCACACAGGAAAAAACTCAACAAGGAAGGCAGAGAGTGATTGTCCTGTCTAATTATGACACAAATTATATTGATAAGCCACAAATTAGTCCATGGCAACACACGGGGTTGGGGTTTAGAGTTCCAATAATCTCTTTCAGGGGTAACAGGGTTCCTATGCATCCCCAATGACCTCCTTCCAAGGACCACAGGATCTACATACACTGGCAATGGGAGCAGCCACATGGGCTTTCTGCCCAAGTTAATTACACTAATCCCATCCACCATGGTGGAGATCTCCTCTCCAGCCCAGAAGACCTGCCAGAGCTTTGCCACCACACCACAGAGTGCAGCTGAAAAGCAGGTTTCCTCTCCCATCTCCTCAACAGTCCCAACTGCTCTTGCATTTCTAAAGACCTTCTTTAGAAGCCTAATTTGACAGAAAAACAGCCTGGCATATTTAGATCTACAGAAAACTCCAGGTTTTAGAGCATCAGCTCCTGTGGATAATTAAATGTCTCTCTGGCTCTGCACTTGGTGAGTGACTTAATTGTCTCCTCATTCCCATTCACATCACAGCTCCCTGTTCTGGGCTGTAATGAAGTAGCCCATCCTGCTGCTGCTTCAGGACTCCACAGCCTCAGACCATCCTGAAATCACAAGCTTAATTAATGCTCATTTTCTTCCTCATTAGTACAGCTCTACAAAGTTTCTCACTGCCATATAAATGCTGATTTACTTCCCAATCTCTGAGCACATGATACAGACAGGAAGACAGAACTAAATGGAAGCAAACATGAAATTAATATAAAAGAAATTCCACGTGTCTGCTTCATTAATTACATCAGTAACCTACAAAGCCAGAGTGTTTCAGAAACTCTTAGAAACAACAACCCTGTAAATGGAGAGAACTTTGGGGTTTTTGAGTATTTTATTCTTAAAAAGGTGACTAGTCAAATGACATACCTGTGCAAGAACAAATCCTAAATACAGACTTGAATTTCATATTATTTTCTGGAGACAAAAGAAAGGTATAAACTACCTAATATACTATCAGCACCTGGGTTATGAGCCTGCACTCCCTGTGATGCCAATGAAGACTCCAGAAGTGAATTTGCAAAATGGGATCCTCCCAACAATCAATTCAGAGCAAAGCTGAGAGAAATTTGCATTTAGCTGTGTAGTTGCCAAAAATACACTGTAGGTGACTTGAAAGAGGAAATATTTATATTTTCAGGACAACATATTGGACAAAACCTAATTCTGTGTTTGTATCAATGTTCCTGTATCCTAAATACACAACTGTTGTACAACTGTTGACCAAACTGGCATTGGTACAGCAGAGAATTAGAAAGCAAATTCCACATGCTACTTTTATGATCCTTCTCTAGGACTTGTTTGCTTTTTCCAACCAATAACAGACATGTCCTTCCAACACTAAAGTCATGTATGGAAATGCTGTTTGTTCAATTACATTAGAATGGAACTGGTGCATCAGGAGCTCCAGTGACTGGAGCAAGACCACCTGGGAACTGAGACAGAGCAAAGGACATAACATAGACCTTCCAAACATCCCTGCCCAAGTGGGATCTCTCAGTGTTTTCCCTTCTGCAGTGTATTTATTCCCCATCACACAGTATGTTGATTCAGAACAGATGCACCTGGCGTTTTGTTTCTATTTAGCTTAATTCATTTAGATAACAATGAAAAAAACCAAACATAAAACCCTTCTCATGTTATATTTGCATTTGATTCTTTGAGAACATGCCTTGAACTACTGAAGCATTACAGAGGAAGAATTTTGCAGTGCTGCAAATTCATCTTCCTTTACAGTGAAATGAGGTACTGAAGAATTGTAGCAAATTTTTGGAACATAATGGCACTTACTTTGCTGGGTGCTGCTGCTGCCCTAAAGCTCCACTGATCTATCCAGACTGGAGAAGGAAGTTTTCAACTGATCATATATGTATTTATTACTGTTAGTATTCTTTCCAAGTTGGTTTGCAATTAAGTTGCTTTATTTTTGCATATTCTCAAAAAAAAAAGACAAATAATGATGGATACGCATAGAAATGGCAGAGCCAGACAGACAGAGAGACAGAGCCTGCTGGGTAACCCTGTGGAAACTGTTTTCCTGAGGGCCCCCATTTATCTTCTGCAGAATAGGGATAAAGTCACATTTTTTACTGCACTTTGAGATCTGCTAATGAACAGCACCACACAGGAGCTATTCTGCAGGCTGCTCCTTGTGCTCAGGGGAGGGAGGGCATCCATCCATTCATGCACCTACGCACTTCCACTGCTACCAAAAATAAAACCTGGCCCCCGGAGCCCAGCTCAGTGACTACACAATTGCAGGTGTGATTGATAACAGCAGGGGGACAAATCTGAGCCAATATAACTGAGGTTACGAGAGCTGCTTTAGTTTATAATGGATGAGAATCTGGACCCAAATCTTGCAGTTGTATGGCATAACCCATTTTAGAAACTCAGAAGGCTTTTCTGTGGTTTTTAAGGGACACAATAGTGAGACAGACTGTGTCTCGTTCTCACTGAACCGTCAGGAAAATAGACACAATTTCACAAAGCAATGCCAGCAGATTTCCAGACAAGGGTCCTGGCCACAATGCCTGGTTTTCACCAGAGAGCAATGCTAAAAACATCACTTCCAGCTTTGGTCTTTACAAGAAAATTATCAAATTCTCACCTCTGCCACTCAGCGCCTGCCCAGGGCCAGGAGCACCAGCAGACCAAGGCCGTGACCCCAAGCACCACTTCCCTCCAGTGAATCTCCTGCCCCATCCTGGCAGCCACTCACTATTAATCCTTGTAGATCACAAGCAGTAAGTCTCATTTTCAAAAAGTTTAAGTCATATAAACGCCACAACTTTCTCTATTTGCCATAGCTACTCCTTTTGCAGAGTACAGCCTGCACAAGTGTAACAGAGGCTTCGGAGCAGGCAAGTTCAGAGCTGGGAACAGCACTGCACCTTTGCCAGGGTGGCTTCCACCTTTCAGGTACCTCCAGCACCACCAGCACGAACCTCATCTCCAATGAGCTCAACTCCAAGAGCTGTTACAATTCTGTAGCTTTTGAACAGAGATAAGCAGGTGTTTTACCTAAAATAATGCTTAAGCAAGAACATTGTGGAAAGTCTCTAGGTTTGATGTCCACAGGTATGTGTAATTCCAAGTAGGGAAGAGGTGAGTTATTAAATAGCTGTTAAGAATGAAAATGATAAATGCAGCAAACCTTGCAGACTCAGGGGATTGTGAACCTGATTGCTGTTGTTGCAAGCAGGGAATAGTAATTGCAGTTCTCTGCAACAGAGTTTCTCACTTTCAATCTTTCAGGGAGGAAAAGCATGAATATCAAGTCCATGAATGTGCTAACAGCAAGATCCAAAGAGATTAACTTTCCCAATTTTAACACAAGGAACCATTTGAAATAAAGCATTTCTGAGGACACACTGACAAAACACATAGTTGAGTCCTACCCTCAGCAATAAAAATTCATTGACATTCGGCAAGAAAACAAAACAAGTCTGACTGGAAAGCTCTTCAGCTCAAACCTTCACAAAATGGGACAGTTGCTACACAAGTTTCTTTTCAAAAATACATTTGCTTAAGGCACAAATCACCACTCACTGAAGTCAACGGGTGTCACATTCATAAATCTCAAGGCCAGAATTTGTAAATGATTCATAAATATTACAGCAGTTTAGTCTGATATTCTATATAAGAGGCCAAAAACTTTCACCAAAGCACTGCTGCAGCCTCCCAAAAAGTGTCCTTGTCCTGAATTCAGCAGGGCTGGATCAGCTCCATTAATGGGTAGCAAACAGTCCATGTCTTTGCTATGGTAAAGGAGATAAAAAGATCCAGACCACAAACTCCAGAAAAATATTTACTATATTAAAAAAAAACCACCCAACTTTAATATATCAAATTTATCTGACCAAAAAACTTAACATTTAAAGTAATTTAAATTAATCTTATAAAAATCCCAGCTCTTCCCTCGAGAAGATGTTCTGCAGCAATGCATATTCCAGAGGAGGGTGTGGACTGCAGAGCATAAGCTGCAGGGCAGCCGGAGCCAACTCTGGCCTGGGCCATTCCTGTCTCCTCCTCCTCCCAGTGCCACCCCAGCCCTTCTCACACAGCAGCTGCAGTGCCCACACAGTGAGCCGGTTCGTGGGGCTTATCCCAAAATCCCCACCCTAGTAAGATGTGCACCTTGGCAGAACTTGGTGTGTCTGGTCTGCAGCCTCTGACATTTGCTGCTCTGGGGAAAGCAAGACCCCCAGCAGGTAAGAATTCCCACCTGGGAGAGCATCTCACACCCACTCCACACTGTCCTATGCAACAACTCACAACTCAAGCCCAGCCACAGGGCCAGATTCATGGCTTGGGAATCAGACAGGGTCCCTCTCTGCCAAATGCAAGTTTTACTCTAACTGGATGCCCATGAGCGTGCAGGGAAACAAAAGTAACAAAAGGCTGCTGAAACTGAGGCTTGTTTCTCTGTCCACATCCTATAGACAGACTTACTTTAACTTTCTTTCTCTTACCCTGTGTTGGAGAAATGAGCCTGGAAAGCTGTTATCCAAATGGGAGCACGAAAAACTGATGAGAGATGAGCTTTCAATTTTATACTGCACTCAGTTGTAGGCTCCCAGTACAAGATGTCAACAAAGTGCAAGATACAGTACAGAAACTAAAATAATTAATCCCCGGAGGAACAGGCTTATTAAGAAGGATTAAATCAAAGAATTAATGTGCACTATTTGTCTGTATGACAAAGAGGAAGGGAGGCATATGATAACTCTCCAAGATCTGAAAGCATAGAGAGAATAAGAATTGTTGATGAAAAAAGCTTGGACGGATCAGGAAACAAAGAAAGAAAAACTCTGACAGAAATTTTACCCTGTAAGGTTTTAGGCAGTCTTATGCAAAACCAACTCAGAATCTTGTCCTTAAAATTATTTAAATTAAGATTCCTGATTCTTTACATTGCTGGTGCCTACCATTCAAGGAAGAAAGGTTAGTCATTGCACAATAACAAATACATTTTAGCAGACTTCTGCAGAGGAAGAAGTAAAGAATATCAGCTGAGTCCAACACAGGCTCAGGGAACTCAGCAGTAGCTGGTGGTTTATGTCCTTGGAAAAGCAAAATCTAACATGAGATAGGTTAAGACACCAGAGACATTTACTCACTACTGGCTGCCTTTGAAGACAAGATAAGGCCTCACATGGACCTCTGGTCCAACAGAATGTGGCTCATGTGATTTTCTCTTTTCCTCATTTTGATCACCTCCACTTTTTTATGGGTTTTGCTCCTTGTGTTTTACCTGATATTTTTCTCCTCCATTCCTTCCAAGGCCAAAACTACTAATAAAACAATTTAATATTGTGTGAGTTGAACAACAGGAATGTTCTCTCTGCCTATTCCTTAGACTGTGGCTCCAGTAACCATAAACTTTTCACCACACTCCAAGCAGCACAAAAGAACTTTAATTACCTACATGCAGACACAAAACTCTAAAGGACAAAAGGACAGTTAGGTAACAACTGTAGAAACCTGAAAGAATAGCAAGTGTGGAAGTAGAAGGCAGACTGTTAGAAACATTTTGTTGATGGAAACAAAAAGCACCCATATTCTTACGCAAAAGTTAAAAGAAACATGTCCGTTTTCTCAAAATAAATAGAAATTAAGATCCAGCAGCAACCAGATAGTTGGAAGTTGGACACAACATACATCAAGTCAAACCAAGCCTATAAAGGACACACTCATGAACATAAGAGAGTAGGGAAAATACATGCAAGGCAAGAAGCATAAATCAGCTGTAAATCTTTCAGAACTACTAGAAATCCAATTACACACCATATGTCAGTGGGCTAATGTATTCACACCAGTAGAGCTGGGTTAGCACATTCTGGTAAGTTTGTAAGTGGTGTGTGTTTATTTGGACAATACTACTACCACAGAAGACAGTTAGGAAGTTCTTCAAGGGGTGGTTTCCACATTTTACACATCTACTGTAAAATTATGTGGCTTTCTTATTTAAAGTTGCCTTGAAAACCCATGAGATTGTTTTATAATTAAACAGACATTATTAATTTAGATTGCTCTGCAGAGAGAGAAAAGAAATTTTGCAGCTCTTGAAACAACAACAATGCTTAAAAACTTTTCAAAGTCAATTGTTCAAATACAGGTACAAGAACTACAAGCCAGGAATCTGAATCAGAGGAAATATTATACTAAGAAATCCAGTTATCTCCATTTATAAATGAAAAAAAATGTTAGTTTTCAAAAGAAATTGTCAGATAATCTGTATCAACTCCACCACCCAAACCAAAGTCAGTTATTGTAATCATATTTCTAAGCCCTGCCTAGAGAAGGAACAAAATCCAGTGCAGGGCAAAACAGCTGCTTGTGTTTCCTGAGGCACCCAGAATGGTGCTGAGGAGGACACCCATCAGTGACATAGGGGCAACCCAGGGCCTGACAGGGAAACATCCCTCATCCAGAAAAGAGGTTCCAACCCACTCATTCCAACCAACTCCTGTGCATCCCAGACCAGACATATTGGTGGGAAGTTGTGGCCATATGACCAGTGAGCCACTGAGGCTCACAGTGAACTTCCAGTATTACACTTCCAAAGGAAATCAACAAATCCTCACTCTTCCACTTTAAATTTGCTACATAATTTAGGTTAGAGAGAGCACTATCAGGAGCCCAAGAGACAGAACTTGGGAAGATCAGGGAATGGATGCACAGGAACCTGTCAAACAGAAGCTAACACTGACAAAGACCTGAAATGCTTTGTCAGAAACATTTAACAGACCTACTCATCTTACAAAATCCTGAATTAGCTACTTCCAACTCAGGTAAAGGATGGACAAGAATTGCAACAAGTTCAATGAAGATTTCCTCTCACTCTACAAAGTCAGGCAGCACCAAAGCAGGGAAGAAAGGAAAAAAAAAAAGGATGTTTAAATATGGGATAAAAAAAGACAAGGCAGATGGCATTGTTTTGTTTTTACACAAGGCAGTGGTAGAGATGCATCGAAAACACTGGATACAGGATGCCTGCAAATACAACCAAACTGGAATGTTTCCAAAGAAGTTGAAGGAGAATGACCAGCACCTCAAAACCACTCTCATTTCACCAGAGACTGAAAATGGTAGATATTTGTTTTAATATGAATGAGAAAGACAGAGGAATACAATTAATGGTATAATAAGGAGTACCTGAAAGTCATCTCTTCATTTCACCATAAAGAGAAAGAGATTCTCAATTAAATTAAATCATGCTTTCCCCTGCCTCCTTCTCCCTAAAACAAATCACAGAGTAACTCCACAGGTTTTATTCTCCAGCTGACATCTTACAGCAAATTAAAGAGCATTAATACAAACAGTGAGGAGCTCAGAAGCTCCAGGGTGCCCCAGAAAGAGCAGAAGCAGGTCTGGACTTCTTCATCTTGGACTCCTGCCAGACCAAAAGACTTTATTAAATGAAAATGCCCAGAGGATCCTGAAGAGAAAAATCTCTTTTAGTTTATTTGTTTAACTAGTGATATTGCTTCATATTTACGTGTTGAGTTTGTACTGGTAACTTGTTGTTTTTACCAGTCTGTGTTCCAGCTGACCCTGGTTTCACAGGACTTACACCTACTGTGACAGTTTTACAACCTGTTGGAGCTGCCCCACGCAGCACAGCCAGAGCCAGGCTGTTCTTTGGGTAACACCATCAGGTTTCGTAGCTCTCCTTCCACAGGTCTCCAATTCTATTTAGGTACCTCATCTCTATGGTAACTGCCAACTCCACAGAGCCTCACAGCACCGTGCTGGAGGAAAGCAATCCCCCATCCCTCACTGGGCACATGAGATGAGAGAAAACTGGACAACTTGTCCAAGGATATGTAGGAACTGTGTGGCAGAGATGGGAAATCAAATGTCCTGAAGACCAAGTCCAGTGCCTGATCCACAAAATGCCTTTTTCACTCCTACCAGCAAAATCACATGCTCCAGGCAGCGCTCAGCATCCATCACTTCCAACCAGACCACAGCTCTTAGTTCACAAAGCAGGAGCATTATGGGATATGTCTTTACACTTTCCATCCCTGTTCTACTCTGCTGCAAGAAGCTGGTCACTGAACAACCCTCACCCTCAGCATGGCCATTGCACTGCAATGAGGAGCTTAACACAATTAGACTTGCATGGGATTCATCTGAACTCCGGGGAAGCAGGAATTTCACAAAGCTATAGAGGTTGTTTTAAAAAGTTTTCCAGATTTTATCATTTTTCACACAGTCTGCAATTCTCCTTCCTGGCTTTTGAAAAATGACACACAGCTGTGCTTTGGATCACAGCTGTGACTTTTGGCAGCAGGCACAGGAGGCCCAATGCTCTCCTGCTTCTCAGCAGCAAGGAGGGACCAGTCCCCTCACTGGCATGGCAGGGTGCAGCACTGGGGGCTCCTGCTCTGCCACAGCTTTCCTCAACTATGAAATATCCTCTGGATCTGCTCTCCTGAGTAGAATCAATGGGGGAAATGACCACATGCATGAAAGGCAATGGGGAAGATACATGAGAAAAATCCTAAAGAGTGTGTGTTTCTCCCTATCTGAAGGTAGTTTTCTTTCTTGTATTTGTTACTTCAGGTTTTGTTTTGTTCTATTTGGTCTGTTCTGGTGTTATCCAGGCTCCTACCAATTCTCAGCATCTTATTTTCACATCCATCTTTTCCCCAGATTCTGAAGATATTTTCTGCCTTTTCCAGAGAGCTCACTGGGTTTCACGTAGTTGTGGAACAGATGGCACAACACTTAGATCTGCTTTAGTAAACGGACAAATGCGA